>JACGCM010001619.1:0-600000 GCA_014058105.1 Kingdonia uniflora | reverse complement strand
CTCTAAACTTCTGGCTTAACAACAACAGAGATGTAGCACCCTAACAGTCCTCCTTGCGCCATTTTTCTCTCTCTCTAAACTTTACTTCTCTCTCTGAACTTCATATCTCTACTTTTGTATTGCACGTATTTCATGTCATTTCTCTGCTGTTGCTGTTGCTGGTTGTGCACTTCGTCTCTGTAAAACTTAGTCTCTATGTGAGTATTTTAAGGATCACTATAAAACTTCTTCTCTCTCTAGTCCCTATGTGAATATTTTAAACTCTTCCATATGATCTATTTGTTTTAAAAAATAATTTAGTTTATGAAGTTAGAATTTGGGTATTTTAAAATTAGGGTTTTTGTTTTGTATATTATGGTAGTTAGGGTTACTTTTCTCAAAATTACATTGGGGTTTTTGAATTGTATATTATGCTAGTTTGGGTTTTGATTTGTTAGTTTGGGTATTTGATTTGTATATTCTGAAGTTGGGATTGGTGTATTTACAATTATGGTTTTTTGATTTGCTAGTTTGGCTTGGTGTAAACTAATTAAGGTTTAACATGTCATTGTAAAATTGTTAAACAGGGATGGTACTACCAAGAATAGGGTACACTCATGATCTTTATGCAGGAGGGAAATAACATAGGTTTGACAATATAAATGGGGATAGGCTTTCTCTGGTATGCCTCACTGAATATGTCTTTAATGCATTGAGAACTTTGAATGAGGATACACCCCCAGGTACAGTGGTTGATATTTACACTTTGTGGTTGGGTAAATATTCTTCAATTGAGAATAACAATGATTTGTTAGATATGTGGCTATAGTGATGTGGAGAGAGTTGGGGATGTCCACTTCTACTTTTCTCATCAAGGGTTAGATGATGAACTTGAAGTTAATGAGCCTAATAATGAACAAAATCCTCCAATTTACATTAATGTGAAGTTTGTTAAACCTAATATTGAACATGAACATGATGAACAAGAGTATGACTTGAGCTTAAATGACTTAAGTGATAATCACACCAGTGATGATAATACCAGTGAGGATGACATAAGTGGATACATGAGTAGGGATGACTCAAATGGGCATACCATATTTAATATTGACAGTGAGGAAAACTCTGGGGACTTAGATTCTAAGTATAATGAATGGCTTGTACATGGTTATACAAGAGAATAAAGTGATGTTGAGTTTGGTGAGGCCGAATTAACATCAGTGGGGCCATCTTTGGAAGTCAATGAACCAAATATGGATGGCAAGGGACTTATTGACATGTTGGGGGACAGTGAGACAAATAATAGTGGTCCTTCTGAACCACCTTTGAGTGAGCTGTTTTAAGCTACTAAGAAGTTAAAGAAAACAAAGAGTAAGGTAGGACCTCTTGAGAACAAATCAAAGAAAATTGTTACAAACAAAAAGAGAAAGTCTAGAGCTTGTGGTGATACTATTAGGGTTTGGGATGAACCTCTATCTGAAAGGGTTGAAACTGATGGTGTAGAGAGGGTTGAAGTTGAACCTCAAACTAACATTGGCTCAAAGAAGAAGGCACAAACTAAAAAATAAGCAAACAAACCAAAACAAAAAGAAAAGAAAAAGAAAAACAATGACCAGGGTGGATAACCAACTAAACCTACAAATAAAAGAGCTAGACCTGGTGATTTACTTGAAGAGGAATTAGATGTACTTCCATTAGTTTATGACAGTGATGGTGACATTGTCATCACAGAAGAGGTGAGGAAAATTGAGAATGGGGTACAAACTAGGAGTGGGCATCAGACTGAAGACATTGGGAATGATAACACAAATGAAGTTGAGGACTGGACTAGATGGGCAGAACTACATCCAGATAGCTTAGATGCCAAAAAAGGGTACTATAGCACACATACTTCACTGGAAGGTGATGATACTCCTATACAGGAGGACATAGAAAGACTTGATGAAGAATTGAGGAATTTTGCTGAGAATACACAAAACATTTTTTTTTGAAGATGAGGATTCAACACCCATCAACAATGTTGGGAGAGAGTATGATAAACTAAAAAAAGGGATAGTATGGGGAAATATATTTGGAGCAAGAACATTCATTAGGAACTTTACTATCATAAACAAGTTTGAGTATTATCAAGTCAAAAATGAGAATTATTGACTATGGTACAAATGTAATGATGAGAAATGTGAGTGGATGTGTTATGTGAGAAGAAATTGTGATGGTCATACTATAGAACTGAAAGGCACAAGTAATCTAACTCACACATGTAGAGGTAAGGCTGGGGATAAGAACAAATTGGCACATGCAGGATAGGTGGCCAATAAAGTTAAATAACTGATTAGGAGTGTGAGATCTACAAGACCATGTGATGTACAAGAAGCTATAAGAACAAAGTATGGTATTGATGTATCTTACTCCACAACATGGAATGTATGGACTATATGCATGGAGATGATAATGGGGTCCTATGATGATGGTTACATTGTTATGCCAAAGTTGATTGTGCAAGTGCTATTGGCAAATCCTAGAAGTATTTCAACTTGCAGTCTTGACTTAATGACCAACGAATGGACATGAGCCTGTATTTCATACAAGGCTTTAATGGAGGGGTGGTTGAATGGGTGTAGGCCACTATTGGGACTTGATGGGTGTTTCTTAAAGGGCAAGTATGGTGGGGTGTGCCTTTCAATCATTGGACTGGATGGGAATAATAGATTATTCCCAATTATAGTGTTCTTCTGTAGGTCTGACTGTACTAAAACTTGGAAAAAATTCTTAGAGATGATGTAACCTTATTTAAACCTACACAGACACAGGTTGAACTTCACCACTGATAGGCAGAAGGGATTGATATAAGTTGTTAGTTCAGTATTTATATTTGAAAACCACAAATTTTGTTTCAGGCACATGCATAAAAATATGAAGAAGTACCATAGAAGAAGAAGACCTTCATCTTGTTTTGTGGGGGCTAGCACTGAGTCCACTGCTTACATAGTTTTTTATTGGAGTTCGACTGGGCTTTAACCGAGCCATGTGAGGGAAGATCTTTGTTGGTTCCAATGTTTTCTTTGGATCTGGGTGAAAGGTCATTGAAGCAAGAAGAACTGGAAGACATGATGCCTCAGCGTGCCTGATTGATCTATGACTTTTAACAAATAGGGAAAACTTGTTATCTGTAAAGTACCTGGAGTTTGGTGCTGGATGGATAACATTCTGTTGTATCCCTGAGGTTGATGTGGTAAAAATTTATTATCTGTAAATCATATATAATATCTTTGACATGAATGAAAGTGATATTTACTAAACTGCGTATAGAAAAAAATTCTTTGAATCGAACTTAATTGTGTTGGGTGTATGTTGAATAACTGCTGATAAGTGATGAAACAATGTTGTAATGTTGCTCGAACTGAAATGAATATGTGTTGACAATGTCGTGCCGATATAAATGATTTATGTTTAACAAGTGAGGGATAAAATTTGTAGGAAATATGTAAACTCGAGTTGTTACAGGTCGATAGGGACACTACTCGTGGTAGCGTAAGGTCGAGTGTGAGGATATTTGGTTTATATG
The DNA here is from genome assembly GCA_014058105.1 of Kingdonia uniflora. Taxonomy (NCBI): domain Eukaryota; kingdom Viridiplantae; phylum Streptophyta; class Magnoliopsida; order Ranunculales; family Circaeasteraceae; genus Kingdonia; species Kingdonia uniflora. The sequence goes on along the minus strand of JACGCM010001619.1, from coordinate 596,456 downwards.
GTTACGATGCTGAGCTAATGGGGAGGGAATCTGAGCTTGAGGGTCAGATGGAAGGAGTAGGGAGTTGGAGTATGCTCGTTATTTCTATGAGGTGGGTCGGTGAGGGATTAGGTAGATCGAGAGAAGTTGGCTAGTTTAATTGCTGAAGTTGAGATCGAATTTGAAGATCTGAGGACCGACGAATAATGTGATTAAATGATGTTTGTCTAGGTTACCAAGGCTGTGATCGATGTTGTGTAAAGTGTATCCTATGAATAATATAATTCTTTTGAATGTAACATAAATAATATAAGTCAATCGGATCCTCTATAGGGGTAAATCTATTTTGAGACTGTTTTAGCAAACATTTTGAATAAATTTGAACATTTGTACAGTTTAGAAAATGACGTCAATCGCTATAAGTATGATAAACAAGGACAGAGAAACAAAAATATGAAAATACAGAAACTTCTAGTTTTGTTTTGTATGCAAAAGGAAATAGAACTCTGGCATCGTACAATGTGAGTCATCATGAGTGCGGGAAGGTCAGGAAAAGATATGGAAATAGGTAGAAAAAATATGTTAAAAAATGAGGGGAGCTGTAATGATGGAAAAGTGGTTTTATCGAAAATGTACAAGGCGTCTGACATGGAGAGTAGAAAGGACGCCTCGGTTATAGAATCGAGGACGGTTCGTACGAGGAGCAATAAATTCTAGCCGTTGGAGAGAGAAAGGATAAATAGTTCTTCTTTGTTTCCAATCAAACGTGTTACAACTTCAAAAAATTTGGAGAGCACTCAGAGAGAGAGGCGAAAGATCAGGGAATTTAATAATGAGTTATCTGAAGGTGATAAACGGTTGAAGATGGTAAAAGATTCTGGATCTCGTAGGTGGCAATACAGCAGTGTTGTGAGGGGAAAACTTGACTCTATAGCCGATTCTCATTCGGATACTAAAGGTTAGTAAAGATGTACATAAATATATGTTGACGCATGTATATGTTAAAGATATATATTGTTATACCTAAACGACTGATCATTGATACATGTTAAAGATATATATATATATATATATATATATATACATAGATAGAAGAATGATAAATACCTTAACCTGTATGTAGGTTGAGCGTGAAAGGCATCTCTGTAGGTCGAAAACATGCCTGTAGAAATTGCTTTAAGATGGGTAGTTCGTCTGTTAATGAGGTATCAATCTCTGGTCAGACGAATGAGTCTGATAATGAAGGGGAAATAGGATTGGAACAACTTCCGGGTTTCCTTGGTCAATTGGTATCTTATTCTTCTGGTTCTAATGCCTTTAGAGAGTTTTGTAAAGCCAAGGCGACTGTAGGAGGGAAGTGGGGCAAATATGTAGAGTTTTCCAGTAGACAGTTTAGGGATTGTACGGTAGCAGTGGGGGAAGAGTATTTTTACCTGTTGATTGATTTAAAAGTAGAAAAACGAGATAGGGGTATAGATGAATCGATCTCATTAGAATATTTCGATGGGGATATCCGGAGTGAAATCTCAGAAGGTTTTCTGTGTTACCTATCTCAATTACAGTATGGGCTGAGCCTTCTCCTCACAAATTTGGCGAATGGGATTATGAATAAAATTGGGGCATGTCCTATTCAATTGAACGGGAACATGTGAGAGGTAATAACCATGTGTGACCATCTGAATAAAAAATGGGAAAGGGAGGAAAAAATGAGGAGGATAACCCCTGATGACGTTTTTCAGTTTTGCGGGGTGAAGAATTTTAAAGCCAGTGGGGGATCATATTTCTGTACGAGTGTACCTCGGCCTTATTTTTTCGATCTGAATTCTGCAGGTCGAACCTGGAATGATAACATCGTATGGGTGAAGGGTAATTGTCTTCAAAGAGATGACAAAGAACCTTTGGACCTTCGGTTTAGATCTGTAAATTAAAGTAAGTATAGATATGCATAAATAGAATTATTGTTATGTTTTGTTGACAACTGTAGTTGACAGTAAAAATGTGCCATTGCAGGTGTAAAGTCTACAGTGGAAAGGAAGGAATCCCTGTTGGACGAAGTTGCTGAGGAGGAGACTGAACTCAAACTTGTATTGAAGGTACTCGGCCTGAATAGAAAAAAAGGGTTGATAGCAGGTCGAACAAGGTTAGAAAAACTCAGTCTATCAGGTCGATGGCGGGGGTTGATGAAGGAAAAAGGAAAGTAAGTAGTGAGGAGGTCTGAACTAATTTATCCATGACTCCTTTAACTGGAAGTTCAGTTCAGACGAATCCTGTCAAGCTGAGCAAAATAGCTCAAAAATATCAGAGGAAACGGATGTTGAAGGCTCTGTCAAACTCTGGTGCCACAGGCAGTGGTGAGGTCGCAAAAGATAAGAGGAGGAGAGTCAAACCCTTGGGGGAGTCAGGAAAGAAGGTCGCCGAGAGGCGATTTTCTTCAGGGGACGACCTCAAAGAAGTCGAGGAAAGGGCCAGGTTGACAGTTCTCCAAGGAGAGGAAGATACGAGCAAGATGGTAAGTTTATATTATTAGAAAGAAATGCTTTATGTGTTTCGAGCTAATCACTAAGATTGATTTGTTTTATGTAGGTCACTTGTCTCATGACGGGGATTTGGGTCGGCATTAAAGAAGAAAAATATGAGCTGAAGAAGGCAAATAGCGAGTTGGAAATAGAACTAGCTCGTGCCAAGACTGAAGCCATGAAGGAAATTAGGCAGCTGAAGGCCTCTCACGTCGTGGCGATTGGCCAGCTATAGGTCGAGGCAAAGGCCAATCTTGATGAGATGGTTGAGAAGCGTGACAGACTGGGTCATCACTTGATGCTGAAGGGCTATTCCGAGGAGGAGGTGGATGCCATTAAGACTAACACCTATGTTGAGGAAGAAGTTGAGGAGGAAGCAAAAGCGGTGGGGATCGTGGACGGTCTGGATGGTGTTTCCCGCCAGATGGTGCTCGACAATCAAGAGGATGACGTCGAGCTACAGAAGGTGGTAGCGAGAAGGTAGGGTAGACACGTGTGATTGTATAAGTACTTGTAAATTGTTTGAATTGTGTGTGGGGAAGAGACTTATGTAGATTGACTTTGTTTTATAAACCCTTTGTAGGTAGTTAGAGATGAGTCTCAAAATTAATAACTTAGAATCTAGACTTGCCAGGGAAAGAGAGACCTCTAAAGCCTTGTTGTCTGCGCAAATGGAGCTGCAGGTTAGATCGGAATAGGTTTTTGAACTTTGGTGTTATACCAACGTTAAGTTATCAAGTAAATAGGATAGAAATGCATGGCAAAAATCTAACAATATTAATACAAAATAATATATCAAAAGTATGTACCTTGTACTCTGAAAGTAAACTCATGAAGTGTTCATCTGAGAATGGATTCCAAACTTTTAGTTTAAAAGTATTTGGAAGCAGATGTCTAGAAATCACATAGTATTTTAGAAATGTAGTATGTATATTTTCAAAGCCTTTCCTAATTCGGACTGTACTAAAACATGTTATATTCCCCAGGTCAAATTAGATTCATCTCTCTCACCTGAGGACAACGTACTCATGTGTAATCTGTAATTTGCGGAACAGTTCGATAGGATGAAGGGGGTGAACGAGGACAGAGAAGATCAATACGTAGAGACGCACTTCAGACTTGTGAAGTTGGCCCAGGCCATTTCCGATCTGACTCTTCAGGTCAAAGAGAAAGATATTGTGATAAATACGGGATTAAAAGAGCTAGCTGAGGTAATAGAACGTGTCGACAGGCTTCAACGTCAAGTTAACGCGTTGGCAATAAAGGATAAGCAGGCCGACATGGCTCAGTACCGTATTCAGGCGCTGGAACAATCATAAGAACGATTTTGATTTGATCTTCAGAACTGTAGGATCAAGCTGGAGCGAATGAGATGAAAATTTGTCGAAAAGGATGATGAGCTGAGGGTAGCTCGAGAAAATTTATCGGCTTCGGAAGCCGCAGCTGAACATTTGCAAACAGTTCTCCCCGCCAAGGATATGGAATTCTGAGAAATGCAATGAAGGTGCAACAACTTATGCGAGAGGGTTGCACGACTTAAAGCCAAACTGGCACAAGATATTACGCGTGCCATGAAAACAGAGGCTAGAGAGTGCTCAGGGGGAAGTAGAACTGAGGTTAAGGCTCCTTTAGTTCAAGGAGATGTATTTAATCTCTCAGGTCGTATTAGAGAGCTAGAAAGTGACGTATCTCGAATTCAGGGGAATTTTCAGAAGGGAAATGTGAATTTAAGGGAATGCCCGCATAAGTTGGATGCTGTTCTTATCAGGGAGAAAGTTCTAGAAGGGGAGATCAAAGCAAAGGATTCGCTGGTAAAGAGGAAAGAAGAATTATTGAAAGATCTGCTGGCTAGGGAAGAGTTAAACGCAGAAATTGGGAGACTTCGTCTTCGGGTAGTAGGCTTAGAAGCCATGAACCTAGCCGAGTTAGCGAAGTATATTGCCAAGTTAAAATAAGATGTAATCTATTACGATAAAGTCGATGCGGAAATAATTAAACGAAAGAATGAGTACGCTAGGTTAGAGTCACGCCTCGAGAGGTTGAAGGCGAGATTTGTAACAATGGTAGTACCTGATACGTCTCGATCTGACCTGTTAAGGGTGACCATTGCATATTTTGTAGAGGAATTAAAAGGACTTGAGTCAGAACGAGATACCTTGTTCAAAACTCTGTCGGATAAGGGATGCATCTGTGGAGCTAAGATAGATCGAGGGAACTGTTTGGGCGTTATGGAGATCCAACTGGGCCCTCGAACTGCTGAATTAATAAAACAAGGTAGAGTTGCTGTGGCCCACGAACTGAAAAAGAGACCTCTTGATGTGGGGGAAAGTACTGCTAATACTCCCTCAGCAGAAAAGAATCCTCTGTAATATGAATTTGACCTAAAAATAAATAGTATATATCGCAGACACATTGAAATAAATGAAAGCTCGTATGACCATTGCCTTATCTTGTGTCTGGTGGGGTCTTTGATATAATTTTTTTTTACATTCGTTTTAATCGCAGAAATGGGTTGAGTTAAACCAAGTTGAAACTTGATTTGAACTATAGAAATGTCACAGACATATTGAAAGAGATGAAAGCTAGTATAACCTTTGTCTTATCCTATGCCTGGCTGAGTATTTGATATGAAACAAGTTCATACATTTTCTACAATCGTAGAGATGTAAAGAGTCAGCTGAACCAAGTGTTATCCTTGACCCAGTCTACTGAAATGATCCAAACAAGTTGAAAAAGATGAAGACTAGTATTACCTTTGCCTTATCTTTTGTTTGGCTGAGTTTTTGATGTGAAACAAGCTTTACACTTGCTACAATCGAAGAGATGTAAAGAGTCAGCTGAACCAAGTATTATCCTTGATCCAGCCTACTGAAATGATCCAAACAAGTTGAAAAAGATGAAGACTAGTATTACCTTTGCCTTATCTCTTGTTTAGCTGGGTCTTTGATGTAAATCAAGTTTTTACACTTGCTATAATCGTAGAGATGTAAAGAGTCAGCTGAACCAAGTGTTATCCTTGATCCAGCCTACTGAAATGATCCAAAGAAACCAATAAAGTGATATCCATGATTGAACTTGGAAAAGATTGATTGTAAGCTAGCATTATCTATGCTTGAATCTGTAAAATGTGGACGAATGTTCGTGAAGAGAATGATATTGTTCAAAAAAAACTTTCATTGATAAGTTTAGAATTTATATTGGATGGAGATAAGAATCTCAATTTTGGAATTGAAAAATAAACAACGAACAATGGAAATAGAGTAGTAAGACGCCTAACGATAGTACTATTTTAGTCGTCTAGTGTTCCAAGGATTTGAAATGGGGATTCTCTCTTCTGTCATGAAATAGTATGATCCCAGGCCTGAGCGACCTGTGATAATGAATGAACCCTTTCAATTGTCGGCTAATTTTCTAACGTGAGGCTCTTTGCGATGTTGAGGAATTTCTCTGAGGACGAGATCTTTAATTTGGAAAGTACGGCTCTTGACTCAGTTATTATACGATCTGGCAATCATATGATGATATCGACCTAGGTTAGCGATGGCGCGTTCCCTGGCTTCATCTATCATATTGATCTTGCAAGCCAATTCAAAATCATTTTCCTCGTCACTCAGCTCGTGATCACGAATTGGATGATGATATTCAGAAGGAATTACTGCCTCAGTGCTATAAGTAAGGAGGAATGGAGTATACCCAGTGGATTGTCGGGGAGTGGTTTGATACACCCACTGGGCTTGAGGTAGTTCGCGAACCCAATTTCCTTTTTCTGTGAGTGAAACCGCTTTTTGAGTCCATCCACAATGGTTTTGCTGGTGATTTTAGCTTGGCCATTTTCTTGATAATAGTATGGATTTGATGGTGAGTGGATGATATTGTGGTAGTTTAGGAAGGTTACGACCTTATCTCCCATAAATTGGGGCCCGTTATCGATACAAATTAGGTGGGGGAACCCGAATAGAGTGATTATGTGGTTCCAGATAAAAGAGATGACCTCCTCTTCTCTGGTTCGACATAGTGGAATTGCTTCTACCCATTTTGAAAAGTAATTGGTAGCTACAAGTAGGTGACGACGATTACTTGGAGATTTAGGAAATTTGCCGATGAGGTCTAGTGCCCATCTTTTGAATTACCAGAAAATCTTGCTTGCATAGAGTTCGAGCGCAGGGGCACGTATCAAATGTCCATGTCTCTGGAAGGTGTCGCACCCGTTGGAATACTCTTCTGCTTGCTTACGCATGCCAGGCCAGAATACTCCTTGAGTTATAACTTAGTTCGCTAATGACCAACCTGCGGCGTGGGAGCCACAAATTTTGTTGTGTAGTTTGCAGAACAGTTCGTCTATTTTTGACTTCGAGAACCACTTAAGGTAAGGCCCTGTAGAAGAGAGGCGGTAAATCATAACGTTCTGAGTAATGTAATGCTTTGAGTTGTTGATCAGCTGTCGGAACTCATTTAGATCTGCTGGAAGTGGTCCGTTGTACTTGTTATCGACACCGAGGTAGGCTAAGAATGGCATTCGCCAATCGTCGTCTTCCCTTTTATCGCCCCCAGTGTTGATCGTGCATACAGATATGCGATCAATGCTGAGGGTTGAAATGATTTTAATCTAGAGATATGGAGCTTATGTTCCCAAGACCCCGGCTAGATATGCAAAGGAATCTGCATGTCTATTTTTACCTCGAGGAAGATATTCGAGAGTTGCTTTCGCAAACTTACTCATCCTATCTGTAACGAAGGCTGCATATTCGATCATCTTCTCGTTCTTCTTGTATTGCTAGGAATAATGATGAACGATGAGTAATGAATCTGTGTAAACTGAGAGTTTGGGGACATTGAGCTCAAGGGCGAGGTCGAGTCGGTGAATGAGAGCTTCATACTCGGTGACATTATTTGAGGCCTCAAAATCTAAGCAGATTAATTTCTCAATTCTGTCATTAGAAGGGGTAATCAAAATGATCTCGATCGCTGACCCTGCAGGTTCTGCTGATCCATCTGTGAGAAGCCTCCACCCTGACGTAGTGATTCAGTTAGCTCTTTCGTTGAATAGCTTGGGGGTAGGATTCTCTGGCGTGTTTTCGGTAAGGTCCAAGTCGTGCTCCTCCCACTCGGAATCCTCCACTCGAAAATCTACGAGAAAACCGACAATGGCCTGACCTCTCTTGGAATGGTACTGTTCGAACTTAATATCATGTTCTCCCAAACTGACTGACCATTGTTGCACATTTCGTGACTTTTCTTTTTTGGACAGAACTTCCCGAAGTGGGTAGTTGGTTATAACTTTGACGAAATGTGCTTGGAAGTAGTGCTTGAATTTTTGCGATGTGTAAACAAGGGTGAGAAAAAGTTTCTCAATTTTAGAGTACCATGTTTCTACTGGTGTGAGTGTTTTGCTGATGAAGAAGACTAACTTCTCTATTTTCCCTTCCAGGCGAATGTGAATTGAGCTAAGAGAAGTATCTCTGATTGCTCGGTAGATTATCAGTTCCTCATCACCTACTGGGGTGTTCATTATGGGAGACCTCCCCAAATTGATTTTGAGATCCTGAAAAAGCTGCTTCGCATTCTGGTGTCTACGTGACTTCTGCAGTTGGCTGAACCTTTCCTCGTTTGGTTCAGCCACGGAGTAATAGGAATAACCAACGGCAGTAGTCGAAAGATTTAGAGACAAAATGGTTGATCGCGGTAATCTTACCGACAAGTTTTTAAACGTCTTTTGTTGTCTTTGGAGAAAACATGTCGAGGAGAGCCTAAATTTGACCTGGATTGGCCTCAATCCCTTTCTTGCTGATGAGGTTGCCTAGAAAGCGGCTAGAATATACCCTGAATTGACATTTATCAGGGTTGAGACGCATTCTGCAAGATCGAAGGATGTTGAATATTGTGTTGAGATCTGAGATGTGATTATCTGACTGTACGCCTTTACACAAGAGATTATTGATATAAAATTCAACAATTTTTCCTGGGTGTACTTTGAACATAGCTGTCATCAATCGTTGATATGTGGTACCTGCGCTCTTGAGCTCGAAGGGCATGAATTTGTAATAGTAAAGGCCACTTTAAGTGATGAATGTTATCTTCTCTTGATCTTCTTCCAGAAGTGGGATTTGATTATACCCTGAAGAAGTGTCCATCAAAGATATGAGATCATGGCCTGCTGTGAAATCAAGGATCTAAGAAATGTTGGAAAGAGGGAAACTATCCTTTAGAGTACGTTTGTTCAGATCTATGAAATCTATGCAAACATAAACTTTTTCGTTCTTCTTTGGGACAATGACAATGTTGGATATCCAGTCCGGATACTTGGCGTCTCGAATGAATCCCACTTTGATAAATTTCTCGATCTCGGTGTTTACTTTATCTCGAAGATGAGGTGAAAGTGATCGTTGTTTCTGTTTGACCGCTGAGGCGGTGATGTTGATGGCTAACTTGTGGCAAGCCATGGCTGGATCGACTCCGGGCATTTCTTCGAAAGACCATGCAAAAACATCTCAATTGAGTTGTAAGAACTGAATGAGAGTATCTTTATCCTACTGAACCAGCTTGGTTTCGATGATCGTACCTCTGTTAGGTCTATCAATATTGACATATTCTGTGGGTTCCTCTGTAGGTGATTGATCGTCGAGGTGATCAATTTTCTGTAATTTCTATACAGCTAATCTGTCTAAAGTATCTAGGATGCTAGAGACAATATTTTTATAAGCTTGAAAGAGTTTTTAACTACCTCTGATCTCATAAATACCATTGTCATGTTTGAATCGGAGTGCTTGATGATAGGTGGAAGTGATTGCTTCCATATTATGTATCTAGCAGCGGCCATAAATCCCAAGATAACGAGACTTGACATTGATGATATAGAAAATGACGTTGATAGTGGTTGGTCTTACGGTAATAGGTAAGATAATCTTACCTACTCGTTCTTCCCTGGAGCCATTGAACTAACTGATGTTTGTGTCGCTCTGAATGACTTGGTCAACCAAACCCATCTGGTCGATCGTTCTCTGAAAAAGAATTTCAATACCGCTTCCAGTATCGATCACCATTGTGTGCATGAAAAATTGTTTCACCTTGAGCATTATGACTAATGTATCATGATGTGAAATTTTGACATGGCTAGTATCACAATTCTCGAAGGAGATTCCGAGTCGGCAATTGCTCAACTCGGGAAGAAGTTTGGCTTATTTGTCTTGAGGTGTAAGATCACAGCATTCCGAGAGCGTCAGGTGCTTTGATCGGTTGAAATTGTTGATCTGGCTAATTTCGATCATGTTGCTGAGGTGCATGTAGTAGAGATGCTTCTCCTCAGCTCTGTCGTTGACCTGAACAACTTCGAGTTGCTTCTTATAATTGCCATCTTGGTATGACTTCAAGTCAACAATGTATTTGAGCATCTGTCCTTCCTTGAAAATGATCTCGAGCAACTGCTGTAGAGCATAGCAATTGTCAGTAGAATGATGATTTACCTTATGGTATAGGCAAAATGGTTGATTCTCGATGGGGTCCAGTGGCTGAGAGGCACGGTAGAGCATTTCGTTTAACATCAGTAGAAAAATTGTGGAGATTCAGACGTTCAATTTGGGAGGAGGACGGGTTTGTTTTGCGGATCGCTTCTCTGAGGGTATTTAGTGTTTCCCTTGATGTGTTTCTGATCTCCCTGTTCCTCCTTAGGCTCGCTGGTTCATTCTACAGGTGGAGATTTGGTGGAGAAGACAGACTTAGAAGACTTTTGTCGCTCAGACATCATCTTTACCAAGTCGACATAACCGTTGACTTTGGTGATCATCACCTCTAACGTCGCAGGCTTGTTAAGGAAGAGGTATTCTTTGGCCTTGCAATCGAGTCGGAGAGCATTGGTGAAAGCGGTTACAATTGTTTTTTGCTCAAGGTTATCCACCTTTCTAGTGAGCTCTAGAAATTTCTTTGAGAAGTCTTCAAAATTTTCTCCCTGTGACTGCCTAAGACCGATAAGAGAATACAAGTTCTCATCTTTGTCTCTGTTGTGAGCATATGTCTTGATAAACTGCTTCTACAGCTGATCAAACGCGTAGATAGATTCCTTAGGAAGAGAATTGAACCATCAGGGTGGCTCTTCCTATAAGCTTGTGGCGAACAGACGGTAGGGAATGCGGTTGAGATTAAAGTACAACCTTAATGAATCATGGTATTGCTGAATATGCTCCTTCGGGTCAGTACCTTTGTACTTGTGAATCTGGGGAGTATGGAAACCTTTTAGTATTTCCATATCGAATAGTTCTTTGGCAATCAGACTTCCTTGTAACTTTATTGTATCACCGGTACTACCCAAAACTTGTGCCTCGATCAGCTCCTTAATTCGTTGATCCATATGTTCTTTTGTGACGTAATGACGTGCTGGTTGAATTGTTGGACGTACTCTCAGGGGATGATGAGTTCCCGTACCTTCACTCAAGCGATCTCGTGCAGGAACTTGATGTATGGGTCGCTGGTCTTCCTCCTGATGGATGGAAATTTGATGACCTCGACTGACTTCTAATTGAACTTCTCCACCCAAATGGATGGAAGGTTATAGTTTGTGTGGCAGATTTCTGGAAATGGCTTTACTAGTGGCTCCCCTAGGACCCAATCTTTCCCTTACCGAAATACGAGAGGCTTCTGGAAGTTGATCATGATCCCTGGCCGGAGGAGCCTACTGAGTATTTTGTAGAGCCTCGAGTGTAGTCTGCATCGTTGTCATCTGATCTTCATGACATTTGAGCGCTGTCAAATAAGCTTGTAGCTCTGCATCGTGCTCTTTCTCTCGAAGCTCGCGATCTTTTGTCAACCAAAGTTCAAGTTCGGCGTGTTTCTCTACCTCAGCATGGAGTTTCGCCCACAACTCGGTGAGCTGTTCCGGATCCACCTAAATTTTAAGCTGAGTTCTTACGGCCTGTCATCTGGAAGAAGCCATAATTGAAAATTGCAGTGAAAGACTACCTTAGGGTATCGTGGAAATGCAATCTTTCCCACAGACGGTGCCAAATGTAATGGCCAAATTCCATAGCTCGATATAATTAGGAATTAACTATCATGCCAATGAACATGTAACAATACTCTAATATAAAGTAAGAATTGGAGACATGTGTTTTTAGCGTAAAAAACCTCTGAACAGGTAAAAAACTATTACCTCGTATGGAGGATTTTTGTAAAAGTATTTTTATTACTTGGAGTGGATATCTTTATTACAAGTGATCTCTAGAATATTGTAATACTTTTGATCTAGGAAATAAGAAGTTTGTGTAATTTTTCTAGTCCCTGTCTCTTCTGGAACATTTCTTTTATATAGGCTTCTCCAAAGCTCTTCATCGTTTTAGAACACATTTTCCGAATAATGTGGCTAGTGGCGGTTGACTGAATAACTGACGAGTTCGTAGGAGACAGGTGTCTTTATCTGGATAACGATTTTTGGGTTTAGCTCAACCCATGTTCTTGAGTAGTTCGTGGGGCTGGCTGGAATGTATGGCTGAAGTGGTTAAATGCTAAAAATGTGTAAGCCTGAGATGGAGGTAAATCGAGCTGTGTGAGTTCGATTATGAGTGAGATCGAGGGATAAGTCCCTACAGTTTTTAAATTTGGGTTTCTTCTCTTATAAAAGAAACCCTCTCCCCATTGTAATGGAGCATCTCATATTGGAGCATGTTTAGAAGAAATAAAGTCATAAGTTTTATTTAATTGTCGCTTCTTCTCTTTTAGTTTAAGTTTTGTTAATGCCTTTTTTAGTTGTTAATGTGATGAAGTCTGAGATGAGTGGCTAATCTCCTCGCTAAGGCTAGGATGAGGCCTCTTCTTGGATGAGCAACAACTTATAATAATTAGGTTCTAATTAGTTTTCTCTTAGTACTTTATAATGGATAAGTTAGTGCATCATATCGAAGGCTTGACCATAGCTTCAATTTGGTGTACGATAACTTTGGATACAAACAAGTACTACTAACCATAGACTTGATTTGGAGATTTAAACAAGAGAAAGCATTAGAGAACTCACTCAAGCCTAACCATGGTTGAGTTGATAATTCTCTAAGAAACTCTTCACGATATCTTAAAAGCATAACCACTAAATACTTGACCTTAGATTTAGTGGTTTATTTTACAACATCGTATGTGTCTTAACACGAACATATGATGGGTGAAGATATTAGGATCTAGTTATATATTGATTAGTACTTTAAATGGTAGAGGCCAAGTCCAAACCTTAACTTTCTCCCTCATTAAGTTTTATAATTAGTTTTTATTTATTCTTCTTAAATTTATCTCGTATAAAATCGTTATTCGGCCTAGAAAGTATTTGTTTTCTCAAACCTCCTTGTGGATTCGATCCCACTCATTCGTACTACAATTCGACAACCATACTTTGAGTGGGTATTTTGTAGAGGCCCTAAAACCACTTATCAAATGACACCCTATAAACTATTGAGACCCCGTTATTGTAATTGACAGAACTTTTTTGAAAGGGAGATATCGTGGGACTCTACTAACAACCATTGCAATTGACCCAAGTAATCATATTTTTCCACTTGTATTTTTTATAACAGACTCGGAGACCACCGAAAGTTGGACATACTTCCTGGAGATGTTTAGGTTAAATTTCCACAGTTATGACACTCTATTCGTCATCATCTCTGACAAAAACACCAAAATTATTAATGATGTACCCAAGGTGTTTCTATTTGTAATCCATACATTTTGTGTCTTCCATATATCGAGCAACATTAAAACTACCCTCGAAAGCACGAGGATCGCATTTAGGATGGCAGCCGGGGCCCTAACCAACATTGATTTCGATGAACACACGGATGCTATCCGAATTACGGATCTAATGGGTCTCCAATACATACTTGTATTTCCAAGGAAACAAGGTCTAATCTATACATTCCAATGAGTAGGTATGTTGTCACTCTCTATTGATCAACTTCTCATTTGTTATTTCAAAAATTGTCATTATTACTATTTTTTCATACTTATTTGTCATTTTCTTGATATTATTTTCCATCGGTTTTTTATTATTCCGTTTGCAGTTGTATGATCCCATTTGTCATCAGGTTTTACGCATTTGGCATTTTATTTCAATTGTTTGTCATTTTTTCAGATACAGAGTGGCTTGCACTAATCATGTCGAGAGTTGGAATAACATTATTTTGAAAGTGAAAGATCTTACTATCCATGTATTTATTAAGGAATTACGTAGAATCTATTCAAAAATGTCCTACACGTATAGGGAGGAAGCTGAGAAGGGTTAAGCTTGTTTAACGCTATGGGTTACAGATAACTGTTAGAGCAGAAAGTTTTTGGCAGATTCACTAACCTGCAAGGTTCGTACATGACGTCACCATTTTCAGATGACTAGTTATGGCCGAACGCATTCAGTAAATATTGAAAATGGTACTTGTTCTTGTCATTGGTGGAAAACGATGGGTATACCTGGTGAACACGAAGTACATGCTCTCGATCTTACTAATGTTGATCGAACTGCACGCGTCTCTGAGTAGTTCACAAATGATACATACAAGGCTGTTTATAAGCCGATATGGATTCCTATCAGAGGAATTGAGCAGTAGAAAATTTTAAAAACTGATCCACGTGATCGTGCTCCTATTCTAACAGTTCGAGTCAGTCATCCTCACACGCAAAGGAAGAGAAGGGAAAAAGATACCTGGTCTTGTCACCAAACTATGATTTTGTACTAGGTGTCAAAAAATTGGATACAATCATCATTCTTGTAAGCTTCTGCTAATCCCATCTGACGACAATACATGTCCGACAATGGCACTGTCTTTTACGATGAATACTGAGCCACCTACCATTCTAGATGAAGATGTTGTAATCAATTTGCACTAATGATTTTAGGTACTCCATATATTATTTGTTTGTATGATCTTTATCGCCAGTATTGTTAGAATCATCATTTATCTAAATATAACTGTCATTTGTTTAAAAAGAATTTCTCATTTGTTTGTTTTCATTATATCATTATTTGCTACTGAACTATCATTTGTGCACGAATTTTTTCTTATTTATTTGTTTCTATGATATTATTGTTTGCTTCTGAACTATCATTTGTGCAAAAAGAATTTCTCATTTGTTTGTTTCCATGATATTATTGTTTCTCACTAAACTATCATTTGTTCTTAAAGAATTTTACATTTGTTGGTTTCTATTATATTATTATTTATTTTTGAACTATCATTTGTGCGCCAAGAATTTCTCATTTGTCTGCTGAATTATTATCCTCAGTTTTGTTAAGTTCATCATTAAACTTGCCCTCCTTATATCATCATTATTTTATTACAGAACTGAGATTATTTTATTTGCCACATATCAAACAGAAACCACCTTTTAACAGTAAAAAGTAAACAAAATAACATAAAACAAAACAAAACAAATGTTCATTCATACAAAGGGAAAGTACTAGTTACCATAAAAAACTAACAAAGTAAACACCAAAAAAATCAGAACAAATGTTCACATCTTCTGATCACATTCTGAGTATTCCAGATCGCGCTCCAAAGCTTGGATCTTCTGCTCTAGAGAGCTTATCTTAGAAGCTGACACCTCCCACAGTTTCTTGTATTCATCCCAGTCTAACTTTACGGTGTAGAGCTAATCTTCCAAGAAGTGCATATGGAACTTGAACTCTTCAAAACGCTGATCTCTCTTTGCTATAACTTGCTACAGTTTATCCTGAATTATATTAAACGCTCCTAATTTCTCCATGAAGTCTTCGTAATGCTCTTTCAGCATTTGTGCCTTCTCACCGGAGATATCCTTCTCCATTAGGCATAGTCTATTAAATTTGTAGAGATGTTGGTCACGCTAATCTTCCTGGATCCCTACCGACTTAAACCAATCGTATAGAGTATTCGAAGAGACATGGCTAACTCGAGTGGAGTGCGATATTTTTCTTGAGATATTGAAAAGAGTTTAGGTTTAAGCTTTGAATAGTTGAAGAGTTGAGAGTAATTGATTTGAGATTATAGTTTTTACAAGGGGAATTGAATGCATTAGGAAGAAACGCGTGTCAGGGATTATACGAAGTTTAGGGCAAAAGGTATTATTACTTCGGCGTTGTCCTTTCTTGTTGTACATGTAAGTAATAATTAATGAGCATTTAAACTGAGTTGTCTAATCAAATATCATTACTTGCCTTATCGACTTGTCATATGTTCAAGAAAACTTTGCATTTGCTTGTATGCTATATTTTTTTTTGTCCTGAACTGTAATTATTTAACGATCTTTTATCATTTGTCTGTTGAAATGTTATCACCAATTTTATTAAGTTCAACATTTATCTATCATTGTTTATAGAGTCTTTATCATTTGTTTGGTTCCCTTATATCATTGTTCATGGAACTTTTTAGCAGTTTGTTTTCCTCGTATCAGATAGAAATTACTATTTGAAAGTAAAAAACCAAACAAAACAAAACAAAATAAAATAAAACAAATGTTCATACAAGAAAAACAATTATAACAGCTTAAAAAAAACTCAAGCCTAAAAATAAAATAAAAACAAAATAATGCAAATGTTCACAACTTCTCACGTGAGGAATTTTGAACACGTTCCATAGTTATGATCTTCTGCTCGAGACAACAAATTTCATAGGCCGATTCTTCCCGCAATTTCTTGAGCTTATCCCGGTCCAACTTTAGAGCGTAGACCTGATCTTCCAAGAAGCAGATATAGAACTTGAATTCTTCTCTCTTTTCTTTGTTAGAATTTTATCCAGTTCATCCTCTATTTTATCGAGCTCTCATAATTTCTCCTTGAACTCTTCGTAATGCTCTTTCAGCTGTTGCGCCTTCTCACCGGAGACATCATTCTCCATTAAAAAAATTCTAATCTACATGAAGAGACATTTGTCGCCCTGATCTTTCTCAATCCCTACCACCTCAAACGAATCTTGAGGGGTGCTGGAAAAGGTACGGCTAAATCTAGTGGAGTGGGAGTGCGGCATTTCTTGAGAAGTTGAAAAGATTTGAGGGTTTGATTGAATAGTTGAAACTTGAGAATATATAGCTGAAAAGACTTTAGGGTTTTATACTTTATACTTGGGAGAATTGCATTGAGATTTTGAATTACGCGTGGCAGGGTTTAGGGCTTAGTGTTTAGAGTGGCGGGAACAACGTGGATATTTTGGATAGATAGCTTATTCTAAACGTAATCAAAGTTGACTTTAAGCTAAGTTGTTTAATGAAGTAATAGAGATTGAGTTGTCACATCGACTGTATAAGAAAGAACCTTTTGAAATTTAAATGGCTTATTTGTTACTTGTTCTTACAAAGAATGTCATTTTTGTACAGCTAATTGTCACCGTAAAGTCAATGTCATCCTCCCATTAGTATTTGTCATTTTCCTTTGAAGATATTGCCATTTTACTAGTCCGACTTATCAAGTATTACATACTTCCCTTTAAAGCTGGCAAAGTGACCCACGACCCGCCAACCCAACCCAACCCTGTATCTGGCAGGTTTGGGTTTGGCTGAATGGGTTGCCCATTTAATAAATAGATCAGGTTAGGGTTTAGCCCAAGTAGTTCGGGTCGACCCGTGACCTGTTTAAGTAACAGTAATTTGGTTTAATTGTAATTTTATATATTGAAGCTATCCTTTAAGTTATTAACCTTTAACGTAACAAGTAACAACAAGTTTTTTAAGTTTCAAAGTTCAAACAATGCATTCTCACTTCCTCACTTGGTTTGGTCCACAGTCCTCACCTCAGCCTCCACTCCTCCATATCTCTACTCTAACTACCACGACATCACCCACAATCATCTCTCACCTAAAATCCAATACTGAGTTCACAAATTACCTTATATCGCCATCTTGATAAGCTCCCTCTCATCTAACCCCCCAAAGTAAGAAGTTCCATATCCATGAGGCAACTCTCTAAATATCGGCGGTTGAGAGGGCAAGTTATTCAAATGAAGTGGTGGATTATACAAAATACTCAACGCATAATCGGCCACCACAGAAGGGATTTCCCTGAATAAATCTAATAAAGTATAAAAATTATTCTCCAGTTTCTTATTCGGATTTGTAAAAGATATTGATGAATTGGGGAGCATCAAAGAAATGAAACATCTTTGTAGGTGTAATAACTTGCGAAGGTCTGGGATTGGTGTAGGGTTTAGATTAAAGAACTGCGGGTTGTGGTGTTGATAATATTATTGGGGTTGTTGTTGAGAATATATATCTTGCATCTCTTGTACTCAACTGTTTTTATGCTCTTGGAAAGATTGATTTGTCACATCGACTTTATAGGAAAGAAATTCTTGGAATTAAAATGGTTAATTTGTCATTTGTTTTTACAAAAAGTATTATTTTAGTGCAGTTATTTGTCATCATAAATTCAATGTCACCCTCTTATTTGTATTTGTCATTTCTTTATAAATACACTGTCATTTTACTGTTGTGAATTATCAAGCATTACATACATACTTCCCTACCAACGTGGATGTTTTCAATAAATATCTTATTATAAACGTAATCAATGTTGACTTTAAGGTAAGTTGTCAAAATCATGTAATAAAGATAAGATTGACTTGTCACATCGACTGTAAAGAAAGAGTCTGTCAGATTTAAAGTGGAGCATTTGGTATTTGTTATGACAAACGGTATCATCAAAATGAAAGTTAATTGTCACCGTAAAGATATCGTGCAGTGATAAAGTGGTTCTCATTTTCCTGCTTTAAATTATCACCATCATAGAGTGTTAACTATATTACCTGCACACTTGCTTCCAGTTCTCAAGCATTACATACTTTCCTACCAATGATGCATTCACTTGTTTGCTGGTGCGGTGAAAATTATAATTTTTATCTCTTACGCACAAGCCTCAACCCTAACAGCTGGTTATGTCAATGCGCTCAAAAAATTGGTGGGTGTAGTTTATGGGCGCTGGTAGATGAGGTGTAAAAGTACGATTGTGGTTTCATTTATAGTGTCTCTAAGCCACCCGATAAGAAATTCTACCATTGCTCACAATACTATTGTCAGTTCTAAACTTGGTTTCGAGAATCCTCTACGCCCAATGATTCTAAAAGGCCACAATCGTCAACGGCGGAAGACATCATAAATTCTAATCAAGGGAGCAATCAGATCCTTGACACTATTATAAATGAAACTTGCACTCAACTAAGGATCTCTGAGGTCAGAACGGAGATGCTACAAGGTTTTTTGTCCAAGTTAAAATCTCTAGATCTTAACAAGTAGTTAAATATGAAGGAGTGAAGTGTAATATTCTTTATCTTTAGTGACATTAATTTCTTACTCTAGAATGCTATATTCTTTAGGAACAAATGTTTAAATCTAAAATACAAATGATAAACAATAAAATTTAACTGAACAACAACATTACAGAAGATAGCAAATTTTTGGTTCAAGACCGGATAACCTCTCCTCGAGCTATTCAACTATGTCAACAATGCACTCAAGATTCGAATCTATGGTTGTAAGACTGGCAACCATCCTATTGCCTATGTCTTCGACAACTTATTGAAGCTTTAAAAAGAAATCAAAAACTTTGCCTGAGAAGTTGTCCTTCGTAGTTTGGCATTTCTCCCTTGTAGGCTGGTGGTTGTGTAGATGGCGTGGTCGGCCTGGATCCATTATGATTAATTTTGAAGTGGAACTTCACATATATTATGGACTCCACTTTATATATAACCATAAACAGAATAGCGTGACGTGCTAAACAATCTTTTCGTCTCAAAACAACTTGACAAGATAGGGACAAAAGAGCAAATTCTTTGAAAATGTAGTAGGAATCGATAATAATGATAAATACTGAATAAGAAATGATAAAACATAAATAACCAATGATATATTTTCATAAGACCACATAAGATGAAAAATGACAAAAAAGGAAAAACAAATGACAGATGGTATATGGATGGATGACATATATATCATAAATTGACAAATACATTTAACTACACAGTCATTACAATCAACAAGTTTTGGCCTTCTTGGCTCTTGGAACACATTAACACCAGGGGATCATATCCAATATTCCTTCATGAATATCTGTTATGGCTATGGTGTTCCCTAAAACCAATGACTTTGGTCATGATTGAAAATTTTGAACTTAACATTAATAGTTTAATACTGCTGTGGTTTGCAGTGGTATGGTATAAATACTGATGTGGTTTATTCGGCAAGTACTTCCTTTATTTTAATCTTCTGTAACTATTCTCTCTGTGATCGTTCTATGAAGAAGATTGTGACCACCAGACGCCAAGCATATGAGGCTAGGGTTCTTGCTAAGGTACATGAGCTGCGGCTTCGCTACTTTGGGACCCATTCCCTTGAACTTCCTACTTCTATTCCAATGCGCCTTACCTTCCATGGAATAATGTATGATGAGGTGGAAGAAGCCGATGACGATTATTATCAAATACACCGCTTTCACTATATGGTGACGTCGGAATAGGGGTGGAGAATTAGTCTGCATCTTCTAGCAGAGGATGCTGTTACAGCTGCAGATGAAGCGGCTGGTGTACGTCCGATAAATTCTTGCTGGTACCCTGAGTAGAATTTGAGGAAGAGATGGTGGTGGTGGTGGTGGGGGGGGGGGTTACAGAGGAGGAGACAGTAGCAGTGGTAGGGGAGACCGACCATCACCACCTCCTCCGAGTACGTAAACTGATATATATTGATGTAATATAAACTATGATCTGTAACAATATTTAAGCTAATAAATTTTTTTTTTTTTTGCCCAATGATTGCAATTTTGAACTAAAGAAATATAATCTAAGCACATGCTGAAGATGATGATGATGACAAATTATAGATAACAAATGAGAAATCATATACAAGTAATGATAAATCCGGAATAACAAATGAAAAATCATAGTTAACAAATGACAAATCCTGTATAACAAATGATAAAACTCAGATAACAAATGACAAATCATATATAACAAATGAGAAATCATATATAACAAATGACTAATCACATTTAACAAATAACAAATGTTGTCTAGTTACAAAAAAATACAATTTATTATATCAAAAAACCAAATAGACCATTGACTTACATCAATTGTCTATCTACAAACCAAATAGATTAATTGTTGGTTAATGTTTTACAAATCATATATAACAAATCATAGATGATGAATGACAAATAATATATAATGAATGTCAAATCATAGATGACGAATGACAAACTATAAATAACAAAAATTTCAGAACTGGATGACAATTATCGCATTAAAAGGTGGCAAAAGATAAATAACAAATGAGAACTTGTTTATAAGTGGATGACATATAATTTATTTCCTAATCCAGAACCTGAATGACAAATAATATATAATGAATGACAAATCATAGATGATGAATGACAAATAATATATAATGAATAAAAAATTATATATAACGAATGACAAATCATAAATGATGAATGGCAAACCATATATAACAAATGACAAATGATATTTTCGTCTCAAAACGATTTTTCACAAGACAATATAATAATGACAAAGCATATAATAATGATAAATGTTGAATACAAAATGATAAATTATACATAAAAAATGGCAACATTTTCATAAGAACATGACATAAGATTATAAATGACAAAAACACAAAACAAAATGGCAGACGACTAATGGATGAATGACATCTATTTTATAACATGACAACTACATTCAACAAGTTTTGGCATTCTTGGCTCCTGGAACATCAGTACCACCTTGGTTGCCATCACCACCAGCATCCCCATTACTACCATCACCATCAAGGTCACCACCATTATCAAAGTCGATATTATCATAAGAGTCACCATCTCTATCTATTTCATCAGAGTTCCCATTACTATCAGAGACACCATCATCATCAGAGTCACTATCACCATCAGAGTCAACGTCCTTATCTCTATCAATTTTAACAGAGTCATCATCCCCACTCTTCTTTTTATTAGAGTTATCATCACCAGCAGATTCATCTACGGGATAATCATAATCCCTTTCATCTTCAGCTTCAGAGGTTGTGTAATATTTTGTTGCTCTTGGACTACCATTACCAATTGTAGAAGTTGATGAAAAGGAGGTTGTGCTATGATATATTTAGGGGTAACAATATAGGCTTTTATATACTTAGCATGAGTTTTTGGTATTAAAAAATTTAATTAATACTCTTGAAAACACTTGTGTTTCCTATAAAACCATAGTCAAAGGAAAATAAATGAAATACCTGTAAATTTATTCCATACATCATGCATTCTTATTGTGTCATTTTCCCATGTGTAATATTCAAACTGTATGTTATTATTAGCACAAAAATTTCATAACAGAATGACAACTATTGCATTAAAAGGTGACAAAAGATTGCTTGCAAAGGATAAATGATTTATCAGTGGATGACAAATATATCCAACTAGATAGACTACATTCTGACTCCATTCTAACAAATAAAATATATGTTCTATATGAATGACAAAGAAGATATAACAAATGAGAAATATCATATAAATGAATGATATTAATAACTGTTTATAACTTTACAAATCATAGTTAACAAATAACAAATGTTATCTACTAACAAACAAACAAAATTTAATATATCAAATAACCAAATAGACCATTGATTTATATCAATCGTCTATCTATAAACCAAATTGATCAATTGTTGGTTAATGTTTCACAAATTATATATAACAAATGCCAAATCATAGATGATGAATGACTAATAATAAATAACGAATGACAAATCATAAATAACGAATGATAAATAACATAGTAGGAATGACAAATTATATATAAGAAATAACAAACCATACATGACGAATGATAAACCATATATAACAAATGATTTTACACAAAAATTTAAGAACTGGATGACAACTATCGTATTAAAAGGTGGCAAAAGATACATAACAATTGTCAAATTGTTTATAAGTGGATGACATATAATTTGTAAAATGACAAATATAGCCAACTAGACATACTAAATTCTGACTCTATTCTAACAAATGACAAATATATCATATATGAATGACAAAGAAGATATAACAAATGAGAAAGATCATATAAATGAATAAAATTAATAACTGTTTATAACTTTTGAAACTTCATAAATCATACATTACAACAAAATGGATTTCAAAGTTTAAATTTCTTCTACGGCTCAACTCTCAGCCTCAATATGTCATAAAAATTTGAGTAACGACATTCATCACCGTCTATCAGATCTAGATATTTTATCCCCCTTAGGATATTGTCCATAAATGCAAGCATATAGATACTGCAGTCATTACTATTTGGCTGCATTGGAAATTCCCCAAAATGAGTTGTCCATCTGGAGTTAATACCATAAGTCCTTACCTCTGAACCAGTAGGTGGCTACTCCGATCCATAAAATCTGTTCATATCAACATTTTCGGGAGGATCATTGATAGCTAATCTTTAATACGGTGGTGTCCAGGAGATAAGTTCTTCTTCTTCTGTACATTTGCAATTTTGCATCCACCAGTGAATCGTAGATGCATATTTTTCTTCCCTTAAAGGATACTCACAAAGGACCTAGTGGTTGTCATTAAGAATCTAGGGAAGGAGTATTAATTTTGAATTTATCACTTTCAAATCTTTTCGATGGAAGTAATGAGAAATTGTTGGATCCTATTGCATAGATGTAATTTGTTCCCAAATTAATTTTTTCTTCAATTCCACATCTGCTGGAGTGGACATAATTCGAGTCTAGACACTGAAAGCCCTACCTATATATTGACAGGAATAGACATCCACCAGAATAATCTTTTCTTTAGCTGAGTGGAGACGATGTTGTGAATCAAAATATTGAATCACGGCTTTAATATAAACATTAATGACCTGAACAAAAAAAGACAATGACAAATTATAAACCACAAATGATAAAGTTCACAAATACAAATGATAAAGTTCACAAATACAAATGATAAAGCTCACAAATACAAATGATAACAACGTCAAAACAAATGCTAAAAACTAAGGAAAACAACTTCTGTATAAAGAAATGCCAAAGTGCAATGAAAAAAGAATAAACAATTTGAAAATAAATGGTAGAGACTCTTTGCACAAATGATAATTTTCTAAAAAAATGACGTATATGACAGGGATAATCCAATAAATGACAGAGGAAAAGAAATAAATGATATAAATACCTCATTGACCATTCTTTTGAATGTAAGGTGTTAAGATCGTTAAGGCAAACAGTTTCTTCACTTATCCTCCTATAGGTACTCCTGTTGTGGTCCATAGTTTTAGGAGATAATTTATCCTTCCCCAGTGACTAGACTTGGTCCACCTAGTTTTTCTCATCCTGGGAGATGGGTCTTTGAATAAAGGAATTGAATAACACTCTGAGGAGAAGCTTGTCAAGGTGAGCATGCAATATATAGGTTCATTTGATAAGCCAATGAGAAGGCTCTGTCATTAATATCTTCGTCAGTTAGTATATACCTCGTCTTTAAGGTGACATCCACTTCTGACTCTTTTAAAGCAAGCTCGAATAGATATGTCGAAATAAGAAAATGAAATATAAATGTACATATTACATGAGAATTAGTAATAAACCAGTTCTTTCGTTTAAAAGTACTTTATACATTGGTCTGGTCAACAACCATTTCTTTTATTACTTTCACAGGGTCTGGTTTTTTATGTGAAGCTCCATCATCATCATCCTTGCCTTCAACCACCTCCTCTTTACTCTGTTCCTTGACAGATACAATAGTTGTTTGGTCTGCACTAATCTGTAAATAAACAGACTACAAATGATAAGAGTGATACAGGATATGGGAAAATAAATAGAAAAAAATAAGAAGTTACCAGCAAATAAATGATAAGTTACCTGATTAGCTTCATCGACATCTTCCTCCTGGTGGGAGATTACTACTTCAGTTTTTGTAACCTCCATGTCTGATTTTTGATAGATACAACAATTGATTGGTCTGTACTAGTCTATAAATAAACAGGCTACAAATGATAAGAGTGATACAAGATATAGTAAAAAAAAATGAGAAGTTACCAGCAAACAAATGATAAGTCACCTGATAAGCTTCACCAACAACTTCCTTCTGGTTGAAGAGTACTACATCAGTTTTTACTACCATAGTCTGTATACCAAATGGTAAAGAAGAAACAAATTAAAAATGGTATGGATAGGTGATGTTAATATTATGAATAGCTCAATACAAACAAATATTAGTTAAATACCTCATTAGCTTCTTCCACTACACCTTTTTTCCATCATAACACACCACTAGAGTTTGCTGTTTTGAATCCTCCATCTGTAAAGTAGGATATACATACTAGGAATGGTAAAATTAAATAAGCAAACGACAGGGTAGCAACAAATATGATAGATAGCTCAAAACAAATGTTAGATAAATACCTCTTGAACTTCCTCTTCTTCAGCAACTTGAGGTTGCTCTTCTTTAACATGCTTAGCTTTCTCCTCGACATCTTTCTCATCATCATCATTATTTTCATCTTCATCAACATTTTCATTCCACTTCACATACAACAAATAAAATGAACAAAGACTTCAGAAGAAATAAAAATTTAGGAAAATAGAATGACAAAGACATCCGAATAAATGCCAAAAAATACTGAACAAATGACAGACTTCTGAACAAATGACAAAATTCAAAACGTAAATTCCAATTTTTTGAAAAACAAATTTCAAATAAAATTATATAAATGATAAGAAGTCGTAAATGGATGATACCTCTAAACGATCACCATCATATTCAGACAATATTGCTTCCAAATTTACTTCCCTCATAACTTCAAATTCATCCTGTACCATTAAATCTTTTACCACCTCCAATCCCTCTCCAGGGGTAACTTGCTTAATCAAATTTTTTATAGTTAATAGGATTTCCTTAAGTTCAAGGAATTCTGCCCGTCTCTTCCCTGACGCTTTATTAGCCCTCTTGGGGATTTGGGATTTCAAAAAGATTAGTGGGACATGATCAATTGTTCATCAGGGAGAGCTTCTTTCTTCGTGCCTTCAACTTTTTTCTTCAGGGGCACATCAGCTTCTTCTGCCTTCTTGTTCTTCTTGTTGGCATTCATATTATTCTTCTTCTTCCTTTCTCCCTTACCTTTTTTTTTTCTTATCTTCAATCTTTTGATTTTTGTTGCTGGAGCTCTCTTTGCCAGGTTCTCGGCTCTGCCTTCTTCCTTTCCCCATCTTCTTTTTCATTGCCTTCTTCTTCTCGTTTGCGTTTTATAGTTTTCTCAGGAGTAGAGACCTGATACTGTCTAAGGAGTAGAGTACCATCTCCAAGTGGTTGAGTATTGTCTCTAACTATAGATATCACAATTCGTTATAATATTTTTCCATGGTTCTATAACATTTTACCACGCTCCTCCAACTGAGAGCATACCTTAACCACTACAGCTCCGATCTCAATGGCAGAAAAACTGTTACCGATTGCAGGTGTACCGACTGCTAGTGGTTCGATTGCAGGCGAACCGCTGATTGCAGGTGCTTCGATGTAATTTCTTTGAAATATTCAAACAGATGACGAAGACAAAGGGCAATTTAGAAATGATAAAAAAAGTCTAACAATGACAATAAGCATAAAATAAAAGACAAAAAGGGACTTAATAATAAAAGGGGAAGATTACCATGGCCTCTTGCACAAGTTCTTGCTGTATCTCAGTCTCAAAGGCCATCACAACTATTACCAGCAAGTCGGGGTTAGTTAAAAAAAAATTTAAACGCCACAATTTGCTGATGTCTAAAGGATGTCAACCTCCATCCCTGAGCTTAGGGAACAAATGTATGGATTCGTGAATTCTTGGAAACTTTAGGCCAGGAATAGAGAGGAAAGTTCATATCATCAACACCTAGGTATATCCGTACAGTGATAAAGTTTTATCTGATTTTTATCAGCGGCCGATCGATATTTGGCAAACTTTACTATTTGCCTCCTTAAGAAATTATAAACTTGTTCACCCCAGGGGAATCTGTTGAAGCCTACTAGATCTTCTGCCAGATCAACATACTTCACCTCAACGTTTCCCCCTTGTTCGAGAGGAGAAATGATAGTATAATTTTTAACAAATTTAATCAAAGAACATCATCTACAAAACAAAATCACACAATGTATGGATAACAACCTTAGAAAATAATGACCCAAAAAATGACAACTACAATACATAAAATTTTGGGGTGACAAATACAATGAAGAATGATGATAAAGCAGATAAAACAAATGATAAATTAGAACCTTACCATGATGTCTTTCCAATTTCGCCTGTTTAAAGCCCCGTCAATTTCCTTCAACCCATATGTATTCTTCTTCTTGGGGAATCGCCTCATTCTGAAATTCGTTATATGCTTATATGCTCAGGATTAGCAAATAAGAACTCATTTGCATTAGGAGAGACACGTAGCCCCAAAATTAGGCAAACATGAATGAGTTTCATCTGAATTATCATCCCCCCAAATTGGAACTTCATATCACCGAGATGACGATCAAATATTTCCACAACCAATGTTGACATCATCGCTATTGGATCAATCAGCAGTAGCGGTGCAAAGCAGGTAGTACGAAGAGTACCCTTCTCCTCTTCAGGCAGAGCTACAAATATTTTGTGAAGTCCCACACTTGTACAGCGAGAGGTATAATTTTTAGCATTAGAGGTTCCCTTCTTGGCTCCACCCTCTTGTGTTTGGTTCTCCTCTTCAAATTGCTCATTCACTTCTTTATCAGACTTCATTGTGAAAGAAAAAATAGACTTTAATTAAACACTTGGTAAGTAATAGTCATAGAGACGATTTGTCATTGAAATCACACACACACACACGATGTGTAAAATCATGATGATTGTGAGAAAATGGTTTGTGTAACCGAGACAGTTTTTGTTGTTGACAATCACTCACACGATGTGTAGAATCGGGATGGTTTTTACTGCCTTTGCAGTGGTCATATAAAAAGAAAGTGTTTGAGGAATGAGGATGGCTTTTGGCGCCAAAAGCCTGACGAACTCGTGTGAATCGCACTTGTTACCTAAACCTAAACAACAGTAAACACATTCCAAATAATATAACTGATGGTGACAGAGTCTGCATGATTCAATTAACTGATGTTTAAACGCGTGGCAAATTGACATTCAACAAATGACAACAAATGCATGAAATGGTGACAAGGTCTGCCTTAAATGTCTCAAAATAGTAATGACACGTGTACATCGAGGAATTAAAATTGGACACATGACATGATAATATATTTTTGAATGACTCGAACTTTAATTATTATTATTTAGAAAGTGACATTCGTACTTGTGGAGCCCACGGCTCTACCTGTGGCCTTATTTGTAGATCCCACGGCCTACAAACCTACTGTAATATTCAAGTAGTTGATATTTTTTAAAAGAATGTCAAAGTTATATAAAATAAATGATAAAGTAGGCTGAACAAATGGGAAATTCATTTTTGATTATGACAACTAGCTGTTACCAAATGACATAGGTGCCTGAAAGAATGCTAGAGTTTAACTAAATAAATGACATTGTTTGGTTAACAACAGTCGCGCAAACGATTTTCCATCGCTTGTTCCATGAGTTGAGTACAGTAGAGTACCATTTACAGGAGTTACGAGTACTATCATTTCCTCCATGCCCAAGGAGTAAAGTATTAGTCTTATCAAACACTTGGAAGGCAGCAATCACACAGACAGTTTGTGGCAAATAATCAGGACAGTTTTTACGGTTGAGTAAGAAGATGAAACTGTTTGATGAATCGGGATCCCTTTTGGCACCAAAAATCAGGCGAACTCCTGTGAATCGCACGTGATACCTAACCATAAACAAGATGAAAAATAGTAACAAAATTTGGTGAAAGAGTTTGCCTTCTTACAAATAAATCTGGTAAAAGGTAGGAAAAACTGTACTAAAACAAATGACAAGTAATTCATGAGATGGTGACAATGTTTGCCTTACACATATATCGTGGAATTAAATTTTGACACGTGGCTTGATATAATAGTTTTAAATGAGTTTTACAATTTTTTATTATTTTGGATGTGACATTCATACTTGTGGAGCCCAAAAAAGGAGGTTGTCTGCTGTTATATTACAACTTTAGTAGGGGCAAAACTGGTTTTTCCTCTTGCTTGTATCAATTTTTGGATTTATTGTTCTCTGGGTCTAATTTTGTAAAGATGACAAAAAGTAGTATTTATTCTCATAATTTCCATATCGCTTTGAGGTTACGAAAAAGTAAAAAACAAAATGATAAGATATTAAAGAAAATTAAATTCTAAATGTAGCTCTTGAAGTTGATGCAAATCGAGCTGGTACTTTCAAATGTAATGTTTAGGCTAATAGGTAAATCCAATCGAGCCGAACAAACCAAAACCGAACCGACCGGGTCAGTTTATCGAAGTAGTTCGGTTCTGTTATGAAATTCTTAAACCGAATAATGTCGGTTTGGTTTTCGGTTCTTCATATTTCTAAACCTCTAAAAATTGACCTGAACTGATTTGATTAGTTTAACTCAGTTTACATATAACCACAAGTCACAAATAGATATTTAACCATAGTTAGCTTGTCATTTCTTTCAAAAAGATAATAATTTTAGAGAGAGAGAGTGTGAGAGGAGAACTCTATCAGATCAAAGAGAGAAAAGAAAAAACTCTCAAAACAAGAAAAAAATCCTAATTATCTTTTGGTTTCTACTTCACTTTAGCTTTGAAAGAAATCATTCAAGAACAAAATCCTAATTATAGAATGACGAGACCTTTACGTAGAAGTCGATACCGAAGGCGTCTCTGTTTTGAGTGGTTTTGGATCTAGATCTCCACCATTGATTTCGTACTGATCTTCGACAATTGAAATAACTTGTTTAGAGCATCTCCAATAGTCAAAAAATAAGTTTGGGTTGGGTTTGTGTCGTCAGACCAAACCCAAACTCAAACTCTTTTGCCTTCCAGCAGTCAAAAAACGAGTTTGGGTTGGCTGAGCTAGCACTGTCAGAATTCAACTGACTGTGAGCTCCTCACATTCAAAAAAATGAGTTTGACGTACTTTTGATTACCACGCGGACTAATGAATATCGTTGGGGACTAAATTATTATTTAAAAAAAAATTTAAACTCACACCCACTAGTTTGGGTCTGACAAGGTGAGCCATGTCTCTAAACCCACACCCAACTGCTGGAGATGCTCTTAGTAGAGGAGATAAATCTTTTTGTGCGTTTATTTTTAATCTCTTTTGTGGATTTTAAAGGGGAATACCAAACCACCTACCTTTATTTACCATCTAGGTACATGTGTGTTAGCAATACTATGCACATATGAGCACATGTCAAAAGCCTTAAAAACAAATCTAGTGCACTGAAGAACTTGGATAAGCTCTGAAAACCCGACCCGTTTTGACCCGACCCAAAAGTCGGTTAAGTTGCTATTCAGTTTCGGTTTGCACTATATATTTTCGGTTTGGGTCGGCTCAGTTTTCCTGTCCAAATTTGGGTCGGTTCGGTTCGGTTCAGTTTAGTTTATAATCTCAGGAACCGATTTGGGTCGGTTCGGTTCCAGTTTGGGTCGAAAACGGACCCTAACCGACGCGTGCTTACTTCTAAATCCAAGGGTCATTTAGTTAATAGGTAAACCTGGGTTTCTAGGTTAAATTTTTTGATGCTTGGTGTAGTACTCTGCTATTGTTCAGAAAGTAAAGCGCATTAACCCAAGCGTGAAAAACCCATTTGTGCTACCATTTCAATCTTGGCCACCTCTCCTTGTGACTCATTTAGTCATTTATGTCCTAAGGATGAGAAAGTGAAAAAAAAAATCTTAATCTTTACTTTTAACATAATTATATTGTAATTGTTAATGGATACGAATTGAAGTGATTTTGATTTACGGGTGGTTGCCTAAAATTAAAATTTTGGCAGCCTTATTAAATAGCAAGCGACAAAGAAAATTTGGTGGAAATCGGACAATCGGCACAACAAATACAAGAAAATGTGTATATGTTATTTATTTTTTAGTTTTATACGAGTTTGAATTTCATGATTAATTATTGGAACACTAGTGTGATATTCTACCTGAGGTTGATGTTCAAAGGCAATAGATATTGATATTTTCCTATACATGAGAAACAATTCACTACATACTCTTACAGTGTGGATTGAAGATTATTTACATGACGTACATGTACTACTCGTTTTAGATGGAGATGCATCATGGGTGGAGGAACGATAAGATGTTAAGAGGCTTGCAAAAAGTGTGGTATGACCTCGAACTATGTTCGAGGTCGTTTTAGTTCGAGTTCTTTCAGTTTAAGGATTGAAGTCGGATTGAAACGGATTGACAAATGAAATTTTCAATGTTCAGATTCGAACTGGTTATGATCGACAGAAGTTCGAGCTGGTTAAGTTACCTGAGGTTGCAGAAGTCCGGGACAACGAAGTCTAAGCAATGAGCGACCAGCCGCGTGCAGCCTTGTTGTAGTAGTATACTATAAACCTTTCTGCTGTTGTTCATCTGTGTAATATTTAAATAAATCTGTCTACTGAATGCCCGTCTTTCCATTTGTATTTCATGAAATCACCGTTGTGCCCAATATAATTTTGGGTATGATCACCTTGAAAGAGTAAAAATATTTCCATCTTTATATGATATTTAGTGGGATTGTAATCATGTTGTACTCAAATTGATCATGATTCACGGACCTCCTGCGTAAAAGTTTGAAGATATTTCACTTTTAATTGCTGAAGGCCTTTGATCTACTGGTGAAAATTCATAATACTAGGCTTGAAGTGGCGTACCAACCTTGAAGTTTACCTTGGAGGAGTGCAAGTGATTCCAAACCAACTTTGGTTGGTTTCGCCATAATTAAGATTACCTTGTGAACTTGCAGTACATTCTTAATATTTCAATAAAGTATTTTGCCGCCGCGAAGGGTAAGGTTGAGGTCATTAATAGTTCTCCTCATACATGGTGGAACAGGGCAGCTAAGTCGATTATGCCATGGCCTGAGGAAATACTCTCCACACTTCGAGCAGACTTGAAATAATCCTTGCAAAATATCAAGATCAGCTCAACATCAATTATTCACTTTTTTCTACTGATTTCAGAATGTTATATGTATTTCACAATTCAACTTTCAAGCACGTAAAAGGAAAGCAAATTAATTTACATTTCATTAAATTGTTCCAGTATAGCTTTCCTAGCCCTAGCTCCCTTAGGCTTCCGCAAATGGCCATATGGAAGAAAACTTACTGATTCACTGAGAATCTTTCGTGCGAAAGAATGGTAGATTAACTTATACATTAGAATATTTTTGGTTTATGTGTGGATTAAGTTGTACAAGAAGATAGGGTATAAAGGACTTCCGTAAACCCTCGGAAACACTCCAAACTCGCCAAATGCTTTAATTGTGCTTCCGTTTTGGTTTTGCTGTTAAGACAGACTTAGACTATCAACAAACAATCATAAATTCATAAACGCATACCAAGAGAATCTAATTAGTGTTGAGTTTTAATCACATTAGTACCATATTATAAACAAAATCATTGCTTATATAAAAACAAATCCTGGTTTTGGCCGGTGCCTGAAATCCACGTGCAACGAAGCTTCAGCATAACGTGAGCCGGGAAAAAGATCCTCCCAGATCCCATCTCTCACGCCCTCATGAGGAAAAACTACTTGAAAACATTTGTGATTGGAAATATTTCAAGTAGTTTTCATCACTAAATTCCTTGAGCGTTTGCTCATACATGAATCCCAATTGTTATAGCAATTGCCAAGTTAACTCTTAACCACAACATCAATGTACCTCTTTTGCAAATCTGTGTACTTTAGTGTTTTAAATAAAAGACTGACAACTAGTTTTTAACGCATGCGAACGTCGATCTAGCACATGCATAGCCTGTGCCTCGAACTAGTTTTAAGGACTCCTATATAATTGTCGTCTTAAAGAATTTGCATTTTGTTAATCAGTGAATTATTTTGTATGACTATCTAAGCATGGAAACCAGCTAGACTGCTTGGAATTTAGTAGAAGCTTATTTAAATTAAACCTGTAATCTAGAATAATATCATTTCTCGCAAGACTTCTCTTCCCTCTAATTATTACAAAACTAAAAACTAAATAAATAAATATATATTGATCAGGAGATGTGAAAAATATGAGATGCATCACGTCTGTATCATAGCGTCGCACATCATAGTTGAGATACTAATCTTCAATATAAAGTGAAAATGTTAATGGCTATCTACGATATAGATATAGATATAGAGTTGAGACATTTTGTACTTAGTACGGTTTATGAAGACTTGAGCATCTTTGCATTATTTTGGAGATTCGACCCTTGGGCGCGGTGTTTGTGCCTTCCTATTTTAGCGGTGGCTTGTGGGCATTTTCGGTCAAAAACTATTAAAAATAAAATTAACCATTGTATTGTGACATAGGCAGAACATATTTTTAAATCACTTAACAAACAAAGTCTTTAGAGCATTTCCAACAGAGACGGTATGCTATTCCGGTTTTGGATACCAGTATCCGGAATAGCAATCAGTTTTTTTATATTAAAATTGGGTCCACAATTTTATTTTATGAGAGAGAAAATATTTTTATTACAAATTGGGACCCACAATATTCTTTTATTAGGGAGAGAAAAAAGATGAACAGAAGAAATAGTTGTGGGACCCACAAAAGTAGTATGCACATACCACTCTCCAAGTTTTGGATTCTCATACTTTGGAGGGGTATGAGAGTGAGTATATTGAACACCATACTCCTATTGGAATGAGTTTTTGCAAAAGTATGTGAAAAGTGTAACAGTATACCATGTTGTTGGAGATTAGCCCAAATTTGGTCACCATCAAGTTTAAACACTTAAATATACAAGGAACTGTGGTATGTCATGTTATTTTTAGGGAGAAATGTGTATTTCGACCTTAAAATGTTAAAAAAAACTACGTAACCCTAGCTTCTCATGATTAATCAAATCATGATTACTGGGAAGCATGATTTATTGGTACTAATACACCGGAACTCGAGGCTAAAACCATGAGATGATGAGGAGCCAATAGTAGTATTAGAAATGGCATTATAATGAGTAACTTGGTAAATTTTTGGCTGATTATGCACGAGAGTAAAGCTTAGCTAATCCTAATTGTTCAAATCATAAACATTTTTGGACACTCAGTGAAGCCTTAGTGGTACACCCTCATTGGCAAAACATGGTAAATATCCGTTTCAAGGTGATGGTCGTAAAACAAAATAAATCTCTAGTATTACTATTTGACCTTAACTCAATGGATAAATAAACATAATTAGATAAGGGTAACACTTACTTTCACTTGCCAATTCATTACCCTAAGAATTTGGTCTAATGTGTACAGTCGTTCCTATATAACATTGTCCTCTACTATTCATGTTCTTATACATAAGGGAAAGATTATGGGAAACAGTCTTAGGTGTTGCTTGGCTTGTGTTCTTCCTTGTGGAGCGCTAGACGTGATCAGGATCGTCCACATGAATGGTCAAGTAGACGAGATAACAAATCCGATCTCAGCCTCAGAGGTGTTGAAAGTAAATCCAAATCATGTTCTAAGCAAACCATGCTCCCAGGGTGTTGTTCGACGTATTCTAATTCTCTCACCAGACTCTGATCTCAAGAGAGGTAACATCTACTTCTTAACCCCCGCTTCATCAGTACCTGAAAAGAAGAGAAGTAACAACAACAACCACCACCACCAGAAGAAGTTAATGAAAACGAGTAATAGACCCATTTCAACAACCACTAGTACTGCAAGGACAAAGTATGTCTCGGATTGCGATAATGACGCCTACTTGACAGAAATTCTATCGGAACAGAAGACATCACGTCGAGACCGTCGCTGTGGACGTAGTGGGGTATGGAAGCCGCATTTACAGAGCATAATAGAAGATTTTTAGGCTTACAGGAATTTTGTTGAATAATTCAATAACTTGGGGTACGTTTTTTTATTCTTCTCTAGTTGGGGATCATATGCTTGTATATTTCTTTTTCCATTCTTTGTTCTTAAAGTTTCGACTGCATATGTAAGTGGCAGACTGAGATTTTTAAGTAAAAAAAAAAAAAAAAAACCGCTTTGTTTGAGTTAAGACGAACGATATGGAGATCGAAACATGAAAGAATTAATAAGAATCTCTTACCAAAAAGCGGGTTTTGTACATATTTTCCTTATTTTTGTGATGAGATAAGAGAATCACATTTCGTTGTTCTTCTCTTTTCTTATTGACTTGAATTTCCTGAGCTTAATGACTTGCGCAGACATGTTCTTAGGTCTACTGTCAACATCATTTGTGAACTCCAATTGGACTTACTGGCATATGCCGTATAGCTCAGCTACTTGGTAGTCTTCTACGGGGGTCCAGAGATGAAATACTTATTAGTCGTAAACAAGAAAACATTAAGGGTGTTTGAAAAAAACATGGCTTCACATGTGTGGAAGTGTTAGAGATCATATCTCAAGAAGCAAAGGTCCTAAATTCGACTGACAAACTGGGCTACTCGTCAAGATTCAGTGTGTATCAAGTGTATGAATTTCCTCTGATCAATAAATTTGTTGGTCAGATCAACTTGGTTCTACGACGGATGAAGAGTTGGGACCTATTGTTTCTTACGGTAGTCCTCGTGTTGGACCTAGTGGTGAAGATGCCTCCTTACTGAGTAAAAGGGTTGAGCAAAAAGTGGTAACTACGAGAGACAGACTTCCTAGAGAGCCATATCCATAACACTATTCTCTTTTGTTTTGCTTCTTTGTAATTTTTTTTTTCAGAATACCTGTTGTTTCAGGTTGATTTTCCCATTCGGGTGTTTGGTTCTCCCCCTCCCCAGGTCTTCATGTTGACACTTTGAGGATAAGGGGGAATTGTCCCTACCATGTACATTCTTTTATCTGGTCACGGGTCTGCCTTAACCCGGTTTGCCTAACAAAAAAAATAAAATAAAAAATTTGTTGGTCAGCAAATCGTAAATGTTTCAATTCTTCTACAAATGAACTTCACAGCGTAATCCCCAGACAAGGCCGGTTTGTTACTTGGAAGTTGTGCTGAGGTATTCTTGCTACACAAGATTGGCTTATGAGGAAGAAAGTGCTTAACCAATCTATATGTCCTTTCTGTAATTCATAGAGAAAGCAGTAGTCACCTTTTTATGGAGTGCACTAGGGAAAATGGGGTGTGGGCTAAACTGCTACAATAGAGTCTCTCATAAGCAGACAAATTGGCAACCTTGAAGAAGAGCTCGAATGGATATGCAAACTGAGTAATGAATACATTAAGTTCAAAATCATGGTGGTGATTTTTAACTCCATCTACAATGTACGGATGGCCAGGAACAACTTCATATTCAGGCAAGAAAACACTACTGCTGAGAGGATCTATGATACTGTTAGTAGGGAGGTCCATTTTAGGCTAAGTATGGAGGTTAATAAGGTCAATGATAACAGCAGTGAAAGGAACTTCTGCCATACTTGGAATTTAAGACCTGAATTCACTGTCAAAACAACTATTTCTTGCAAGTGGTCTCCTCCTCCTATAAGGGTGTGAATGCTAAATACTGATGGAGCTAGTGCATTCTTTAGATAGAGGGGGCATAGAGGGGCTGTTCAGAGACCACCTTGGGACTATGTTGATTGCCTACTATGGTATGAATGAGGCTACCTCAGTGGTTTACCAGGAAATGAAGGCTATTGAAAGGTTTGGTTTAAGCCATTGATGTGGGCATCACAAAGCTCTGTGAGGATTGACTCGAAACAAATGGCGAGCTTCGTACATTTTGGGGAAGAAGAAACCACCTTGGCATTGCTATCTGCTGCACCAATCTATCATGGCCCTGATTAGTAATTTTCATTTTTTGATATTGACCATGTCTTTGGACAGGCTAACAAAGGGGCTGATTTCTTGGCTTCCTATTCTGCCCTTATTCAGAAGGTACATTGATCCCTAGTGTAAATGCCTAATTTCGTAATAGCTCGAATAAGCTCTTACGCCGAATATACCTGTGACACAATTAGTATAACCAATAATATAAGATGACACAATTAGTTAGCGTGAAAACCTTTGAATAGGTAAAAACCACAACCTCGGCTTAAAGATTTAGTAACTGTAACTTTATTGCTTGAGACTGATATTTTGATTATAAGTTATGATCTCTTCGGCTAGAAAAACTTGGTCTGGGGTCATTTTCTTCTCTGTGTTATATTCCTTTTATAAACCTTACGCTCAGTTCGTTTGTATGTATCAGCACGTTCTCCTGAATTGGGGAAAGAGTGGAGGTTATCTATGTAACTACTAGTTCCTAGGAGACAGGTATCATTGACTTGTTCTGTTTCATTTAGAGTGCTTGAGCCATGTTCTTTTGTAGCTCGTAGTCCAGGTGTCACTGTTGACAGGGTATGTCACGTATATGCTGCATGAGTCTTGCATGGTATAGCTCGATGATATCCCAGCTCGAGGGATAAGACCCTATACCTAACTTTATGCCTACTGAACTGATCATAATTGTAAAGGATGATGCTATGGGGAAAATGTCCATTAGAATGTAATCGTTTTGCTTATATATTGTTACCTGGTTGGGGATCGCCTTCCAAAAAAAATGAAAAAATATAAAAAAAATGATAAAGTTGACAATTAATTACTTAAAATCATGGTCTTTACACACTTAAAACAAAACAAAAATTCTATACCGGCTTCTAAGAATTTAGTCTAATTGTAACAATAGTGAAAAGCTTTGATTTAATCTATTTTCCACTTTTAGTAATATGAAAGTTGTTTCACCAGTAAGATTGAGATATTACTCTCAAAATTGGACGAAGCAAGCATTGTTAGGGCCCGAGCCCCCATTGCACTGATATTGTCCCCACCTTTACCACCTAGTTGGGTTGGGCTAGGTGTGGGGTTTTATTCTTAATAGGTCTCGGTACAATTTAATAGTTTGTATCTTCTTATATCCTTGTGTGAACTACATCTTCTACCCGATATGAGGCTAACTTTGATCCACAGATCTTAACAAGCATGTCACCCATAAATCCTAGCTATGGGAACTCATTCCATTCTGTTAGACCAGATAAAATGGATGTTTCATTTTGACGTCTCCCAACAATTAGAAGGTTGAAAGAGTTCTCCATGGACCGTATCACGTCAACTATCCCTATGGTATCCATGACTATTTCCTCTTTGTAGTCATTACGATCGGTTTCCACTAAGGCTGTACACGAAACCTGCCAACCCGAGAAACCGACCCGGACCGATCCGAACCGACCAGTTTGGTTCGGGTTTGATAACAACTCGGGTCGGCTTTAGTTTAAGGAGTTAAAGATTAGGTTATTGTTGGGTCGGTTTCAATTTTGAGGTCTGGTTACCGGGTTAAACCCGAACTGACTTTGTTTATATTATCTCTTTAAACTTTAAAGTCTAATAACTCAAACCTCTCTCTCTCTCTCTCTTCCTTCCCCTTTCTCAGATCTAATATGAATGATGAACCCCATAAAAACTACCCCACTCCCAAAACCACAAAGGTACTAGTGAGAGTACTAGTGAAGTTGACGGTGGTGATGATGTGGAGTTGCGGCAACAACCGGTGGTGAAGCCAGTGGAGATGAGACTGGAGTTGGTACGACGACCGTTGGCGGTGTAGCAAGTGGGGTGGAGACGACGACCGTTGGCGGTGGGGAGACTTGTGTGTTTGTATATGATGATGATGTATTTGTATATGATGATGGTATACTTACATTTTTCTGAACAGGTATATGATGATGATGATAATGTATTTGTATATTATGATGATGATGTATTTGTATGTGTTTGTATGTCCTTAAAATTAACAAACCGAACTCAAGACCCGGCCAGACCCGACCAACCCGGTTCGGTTCTGGTTCGGGTTATGCACTTGGTCGGTTCGAATCCAGGTTTATATTTTAGTAGCCCGGTAAGTTCGGTTCGGATCAAACATGGGCCTGAACCCGGGCCGAACCGACCTGAGTACAGCCCTAGTTTCCGCAGTGTGGCTAAGCGTAAATTCGTTAACCACATCATTATCAAGCTTCCTCTCCATGGCACTACCAATCATGCTCCCATATGCCATTAGACGAACCAGAGTTACGTTGATGTTCGGGTATTCAGCCATCCGTAGTGCATATGAAAGTGCCTCTCGGTCGTCAGGACCACCAAAGAAAATTATAGAAACAGGGGAAAAATGTCCAGCTTCCCATTACGCTTCTCATGCCACCCAAGATCTCGTGGTCAACAAGAACGCCAACTGAACACGGTACATTTTCTATGATATTCTTATTCACATTCCTGCATTTGATTGACTCGATATCTCCACCCAAACTCCATTGGATGATGACCATGTTGAGAATCCGAGTTAGCTACTTTCTTCCTCTCATCAAGAACGATTACGCAGAAACACCAATATAAGAGAATAAACAAGAATAAAGCAAGAACAATAAGACACACAAAAGTTCCAGAGGATGGAAGTGGAAAATCCTTTGGATAAAAAGCCACTCCCGAGCAATTCACTATGTAAATCAAACAGGTTACAATGATCTCTCAAAGCTTTCTCTAAGCTTAATGATGGAGTCTCTCAAACCTTAAAGCTTCTCTAAGATTAAACTCTCACAAGATGGTTAATACAATAACCTAACACCCCTTTATATAATAGAGGGCTCACACCAAGATTAGAAACTTCTAATTTACGTGGGTACAGATCTCGAGGCAAACTCCTACGTCTCACAGTCAAACTTCTAAATCAGAGAGAACTTCTAAAAAAGTTAAACGCCAATCTCGTTCTGACGAGTCACAAAGTCGTTCGAACGACTTTGTCCTTCTGGGCCAAATTCCAGCAAGCTTGACTCTTCGTTCGAACGAATCTAACAAGTTTCCAGTCTTGACAAAACATAGCTTCGAGTTCATACCTTAACAATCTCCCACTTGAAATCGAACCTATTGTAGCCCATCTCCAGATCTCCAAAAATGAATTGTTCAGTACTCGGATCTTCAACCTTGAAGACCCACAAAAGTTGTACATGTTGTTAACTTCTGAAAAGTCACCACCTTCGTAAACATATCGGTCGGATTCACATTAGTATGAATCTTCACGAGCTTCGGCACACTGTCCTCGAGGAGCGAGCGAATATAATAATATCGAATATCAATATGCTTGGTCCTAGAGTGAAAAACTGAGTTCTTCGCTAAGTGTATAGCGCTTTGACTATCACTATACAACATAGGAGAACGATGTTCCTGACCGAGCTCTTTCATCAACCCTTTTAGCCAAACCATATCCTTGCACGCTTTTGTAGCCACAACATATTCCGCCTCCGTCGTAGACAAAGCTACAATCTTTTGTAGCCTAGAAACCCATGTAACCGCACCGCTTCCCAATGCAAAAACGAAGCCACTAGTACTCTTCTGCCTATCAATGTCTCCCGCCATTTCATAATCAACAAAACCTTGTAAGCATATCTGAGAACCCCCATAACACAATGTCATATCTTGAGTCCCCTTTAGATACCTAAGTATCCATTTCACAGCTCTCCAATGCTCTTGGCCTGGAATACTCATATACCTACTCACAACTCTCACTGCTTGGGCAATGTCCGGTCTCGTACAAATCATAACGTACATTAGGCTACCAACCGCAGACTGATAAGGAACCTTCCTCATATCATCACAATCCTTTTGTGTCTTCGGGCAACAATCCTTTGATAACTTGAAGTGACCTCCCAATGGTGTATTAACGACCTTAGCACCATCCATGTTAAACCGCTTGAGTACCTTGCCGATGTACTCAACTTAAGATAGCTTCAGCTCTCGCCATTTTCTGTCCCTTGTAATGCGCATACCAAGAACTTGTTTTGCAATACCCAAGTTCTTCATAGAAAACTCCCGGAATAATTTTTTTTTCAATTTAACAATTTCTTCCATGTCAGCACTTGCTACCAACATATCATCTACATACAGAAGTAAAATGACATATGAGTTCCCCGTCTTCTTGATAAAACAACAGTGATCCGCATTGCTCTTCGAATAACCATTTCTGGACATGAATTGTTCAAACTTCAAATACCACTGTCTCGGCACTTATTTCAAACCATATAAGCTCTTCGTGAGCCTACACACGTGATCTTCCTTCCCCTTGACTGAATATCCTTCCGGCTGCTTCATATATATTTCTTCATGAAGATTGCCGTGAAGAAAAGCTGTCTTGACATCTAATTGCTCAAGATGCAAGTCTTCAATAGCAACTATATTCATCACAACCTGAATAGTAGACATCTTCACCACAGGAGCAAAAATCTCACCGAAATCAACGCCCTCTTTCTGTTGAATGCCCTTCACCACAAGTCTAGCCTTGAATCTTCTTGAACCATCAGATTCCTGCTTTAGTCTGTATACCCACTTGTTGTGCAATTCTCTCTTCCCCTTCGGTAACCAAACTAAATCCCAAGTTCGATTAACTGACAATGACTATATCTCATCATCCATAGCAAGCTCTCACTTGCTCTTGGCTTCCACATTTAAAGCCTCCTTGTCACTTTCAAGTTCACCACCATCTGTAAGTAACAAGTGATTTAAAGAATTTACGTACCTTGCCGGAATTCTTGTAACTTTCAGCTCCTTTCGAAGTGCTATTGGAATGTCTAGAACATTAGGTTCCTCGTTCTGATCTGGTGCATCAGATTTAACAACGACTTCTTCATTATCCTCTTGAGAGGGTTCATCATCTTCAATGTCGACACTTTCCTCTTCTTCACCTCGAATCCTTTTCACATGTACTTTGAAATATTTATATAAGACTTCCTCATTGAATGTAACATTACGGCTCCGGATAACTTTATGATTCTTTGTATCCCAAAACCGGTACCCAAACTCATCACCACCGTATCCAATGAAAATGCACTTCATCGACTTTGCATCTAGCTTGGTCCTTGTACCTGAATTATCAAGCACATATGAGATACAACCGAAGTCTGGGTGTTAATCCTTTCTGATGAGCCTAACTTCAATAAGTTTGTCGATCTCCATGTTAACTTCCTTTCGAAGTTTGGGTGTTAATGTTTTCTATTTCTGTTTAATTGTCATAACCTTATCTTTTAGACAGAGTTTACGGCAAGCTAGAGTGGGTTCGATGTCTGGCATCTCTTGGAACGTCCATGCAAATACATTGCTATTTTCCTTTAAAAATTTAACTAGCGTGTCACATTCTATTAACGGCAAGCGAGTCCCATTCTGTTAACGGAAAACGAGTCCCAATATATGTGCCTCACCTATCCCCATTGATCTCGTGTATTCTGTGACTTTTGTGAGTTTAGTTTTTTGTAGTTGTTATGCTTTAAATTCTTCATAAGGTTCTGTTGCGATGGACATGATATTTTCACAAGCTCGAGCAAGCTTTTAATTGCCTTTGATTTCATGTATCACTCAATTCCAATCAAATCATAATGCCAAATGATAAGTCAAGAGAATGGCCTTCATATTGTACAGTCAACATCGTCCTATGATTCCCAAATATCTTGACTTTGCATTCATGACATAAAATGTTACGTTTATTGTCGTTGGTCCTGCTGTGATGAGAAGTATGATTTTGCATAATCGCTCTTCTTTAGACCCATTGAAGCCACTGATGTCTATATCACTAGCTTCGACCTGATCTGTTAGGCCCATCTATTCCATTATAGTTAAAAAAAATACCTCAATACCGCTCCCAGTATCCACCATCATCGTGTGTATTATGATATTATTTATTTTTAACATAGCCACTAGTGTGTCATGATGAGGAAACTTGACATAGCTGACGTCATAATCTTCAAAGGAGATCCCTATTTTCCTTTTACTGGATTCTATAAGCAATCGAGCTTCTTTTTCTACCCTAGACAGATCATGGCATTGATTGAGTCGAGATCTTTTGAATCTGACTAATCTATTTATTTTATGTGTCTCGATAAAGTGGTTGAGACAAAAATGATAGAGGTATTTCTCCTCGGTCCCTTCCTCTATCTTGATGATTTCACTATCAATTTTAAAGCTCCCATTTATATAGTTCTCCAAATTAACAATGTATTCGTGCATCTTCCCAGATGAGTTACTCACTGCTGTAATAAATCCTTCCCAGCTTTCTGGCATCTGCCCTCGAAGAGCCCACGCTCTCACCTCCTCGGTAAAAGTAATTTTCACGGATTCCAGTTGAGCATGTATGGTATTGAACTCACTGATATGAGCTTGCACACTACCATTGTCCTTCATCTTCAAAGTAAACAAACACCGTAAAAGGTGAACCTTATTTGCTCCGGATGGTTCCGAGTACATAGCGGACAACGTCTCCATCAATCCCTTCGTCATCGTAACTTTAGAGATCATGTGTAGAATTTGAGATGATAACGCTAACCTAACAGTTCCAAGCGCTTTGCGATCCAATCGCGCCCACTTAGCTTCATTAAAATCTACTGGCTTCATCTCAGCTCCACCCAGCGGTAGATCAAGATCCTTCTGATAAAGGTAATCTTCTATCTGCATCTTCCACACTCTAAAATTAGAACCATTGAACTTTGTGATCTTCAACTTCTCTTGATCGGCCATCGTTCTTCACCACAACAAGCCCTAAACGCTCGCTCTGATACCAATTATTGAGAATCCGAGTTAACTACTCTCTTCCTCTCGTCAAAAGTGATTACGTAGAAACACCAATATAAGAGAATAAACAAGAATCAATCAAGAACAATAAGAGACACAAAAGTTCCAGAGGATCGAAGTGGAAAGTCCTTTGGATAAAAAACTACTCCCGAGCAATTCACTATGTAAATCAAACAGGTTACAATGATCTCTCAAAGCTTTCTCAAAGCTTAATGATGGAGTCTCTCAAACCTTAAAGCTTCTCTAAGATTAAACTCTCACAAGATGGTTAATGCAATAACCTAACACCCCTTTATATAATAGAGGGCTCACACCAAGATTAGAAACTTCTAATTTATGTGGGTACAGATCTCAAGGAAAACTCCTACGTCTCCTTGAACTAAATTCCCCTTTCGAGAAATCTCCATAGCTCCTTTGGTACACGCAACCTTCACATCTCCACCCATTGATTTACCTACCAATGCATACAAATTCTCGCTTAGAACTCCCTTCATGATCAAAGAAGATTTTTGATAAGCTTTCATTACTCCACGCCGCCCAGAGTAATAGTAATCCTCATTATCTAACTTGGAACGTAAAATTAGATTATAAGTCATACTCGACACATGCTAAACATTATGAAGAACTACGATGCGTCCATCGAACATCCTCACGCGAATATCACCCACTCCCAAAATTGGCCTTCGAGAGCCATCACTCGTCAACACAAACTTGTTACCCTCACACCTTGCATAATTGTTGAACCATGCCTTGTGTGCGCATACATGCATTGTAGCCCCACTATCAAACACCCTTCCTCTATCGTGGCGGGAACCATCAGCGGCCACCACGGGGAGTACCTCGTCACCATCATTACTAGTAACGGTTGCCAGTTTGTTAGTATCACTTTCGGAACCCCTTGCCGAACTTGCTCTATTACCTTTCCCCGCTTTGTAATCCGATCTATAATAAACCGATTGACC
Organism: Kingdonia uniflora; assembly: GCA_014058105.1. Lineage (NCBI taxonomy): Eukaryota > Viridiplantae > Streptophyta > Magnoliopsida > Ranunculales > Circaeasteraceae > Kingdonia > Kingdonia uniflora. The sequence goes on along the minus strand of JACGCM010001619.1, from coordinate 552,374 downwards.
ACAACTCCAACAAGTTCTTTTTCTGAACCTGTTAAAGCTTCTCTTCCCACTAACCACCATGGCAGAGTTTTCCTCAAAGGATTCTCTACCCTTAAGCCTTCTCTCCACGGAAAGAAGCGTACATGTAAGCTCCTCAAAACTTAAGGTTTCCATCTCATACATCAACATAGGTTGAAGATGCTTGAAGGAAGATGGAAGAGACCATATGAGCTGAAGCGCCTTATCTTCATCCTTAACTTTAACTCCGATCGATTCCAATTCTGAAACGATCCCGTTCAAAGAACCTAGGTGATCACCAACACTCGTACCCTCATTCATCTTGAGCGTATAAAGCCGCTCCTTGAGGTATAAGCAATTTGAAAGACTCTTCGTTTGGTACAAACTTTTAAACTTTTCCCAAAGACCCTTTGCGGTCTTCTCTTCAACCACGTTTGCCAAAACATTCTTAGGGAGACAAAGGCGTATCTCGCTTGTAGCCCTTGAATCCAGATCTTCCCATTCTTCTTCTTCATCATCGTCTACTTTCTGAGCCGCTGTACCTTCAACCGGAGTTTTAGGTATAGGCTTCCCTTTCAGTGCCTTGCATAACCCGCCTTGAGTCAAGATATCTTGGACTTGTATTTGCCACAATCTAAAATTGATCTTCCCATCGAACTTCTCCACATCAAGCTTGATCGTGTTAGAATACTTAGATCTTCCCATCTTGCTACTCTACTTGCCCCAAACCTCGATCTGATACGGTATGTTAGGAACCTGAGGGGGCAAATTGTAATGCGAAAGCACAATACGATTAACAAGAACTCGAAGAACTAACTCTAACCAAAGAGAATTCAATCCAAAGCAATAAAACACACGCACAAGGTTTAATTAGGTGGAAACCCTAAACAGGATCAAAACCACCCCCAACAAGAACGACAAATATATTATCACACTAAGGGCTACATAAAGTTACAGAGATCACTCACACATTACCTCTACTCTTACAGATAATCCCAGCAATAAACCCTAAAAATAAAACCCAAGAAACCTCTCCAGAGCTAAACCATAGATTTCTCCATTTTCTATCTTTAACTCTTTTCTCCTATACAGAGGCATTTAACATACACTCTCTATTTATAGGCTTTCCATTAAGTCATCTCTGAAATACGCATCACGAGATAATCTATCGATTTGGATCAAATTCTCTTCAAAATGAACTTAGAAACAAACAAACAGAGCCAAAATCGTTCGAACGAGTCATGAGGTCGTTCGAACGACCATTTGACAATCCTCTGGAATTTTGGCTCAAAAGCACAATTCATTCTAACAACTTCCTGAGTCGTTCGAATTCAACGGAACTCTATCGTTTGAACGACTTCCCCACTCGTTCGAACGACTTTCCCAGTTTTTAAGCCGTATTCCTAACATTATACCAAAATCGTCAACCTGTCTTGGCCAAAATTTAGTCTGCTTTGCATTTCTTTGAAATGTAATATATTGGGTATGAAGGATTACAAAAGTTATAATTACATAAGTAAATGCACACACTTCATTAGCCAATGCACGACTGTAGAATGTAAGATCAACAATGCCGAGGGCACTCAACATTAGGCCAAGTATAACAACATCTTGTATCCGAATTTTGTACTTGAGCGCAGGCAAAATGGTTTTGGCAAGGTTTCCAAGCACACCAAGTAGTGACATTGATCCCAATACCCAGACGTAAGTAGAATATTCTAAATGAAAATTGACTCTCCTACCAATTAGGTAGAAGTAGAGTGACAAAAGCAATCCTAAAACTAAGCAATCAAACTTATCTGCCAAAGCAGAACCTAGAGGAGGTCCATCCGGTAAAGTTAACCCTAATACCATAGGTCCAAACGAGGAATGTTGTCCAAAAAATTCACTTGCTAACCCACTCCCCAAAATCATGAGAAATACTGTGAACATATATGTCCCCTTGAAGGGTTTCCCTTCGGGTGTATTTCGAATCATCCACATCACTATTGGCCTCAAAACATACATAGTTATCATCACTTGTACAAAACCCGAGATAACTAATAGAATCCATGTGGCTGGTCAAGATTTAATTAATTGTTTAAGTGAAAACACAACTACTAGACATTCCACTCACTACGTAAAAAAAAGTAAAAAACAACTTGGCAAGTTAGTCGTATTTTTCTGAAAGCGACTTTATTTTTAGTCGAAAAAAGTGTCGCAATTTTGAAGTAGTTTTTTGTTTGCGACTTTTACTTGAGTCGTAATATTACGATTGCAAACTAAGTCGTAATATCTGTCGTTTTTTGTAAAATTTGTGAAACAAAAGTTAGTCGTTTTTTAGTTGTAAAAACATGACATACGTATGAGTCATAATTTTTGTCGCATTGGTTGCATATTGTAACTCATTTATCTGTTGTTTTATGCATTATAATCTAATGACTTTAAAATAAGTTGTAAAATCTGTAGCATTTCTCACAATTTTCGATAGAGATGTAAGTCGTTTCATACTAATTTAACAAAATATTGTAATTTATAAAAAAAAAAACAAAACAAAAAAAAACTTATTTATGAAATTAGAACTAGATGGATTTGAACCATCATCATCTCAAGTTAATGAGCGCTCTTCCTTTTTTGAGCTTATAGTTCTATTAAGGCATAAAAATGCCAAAATTATAAAATTAGAAACGTTTATGGCAAACAACATTCTTAGACCTAACTAGACCTTTTGTTTCTTATTTTAAACTCTCATTGGGCTCTGAAACGCATATTATATATATATTTATTAATAAAAATTTCTAATGATATCTCACTTTCATCGTTATTTCAAAAGAAAAATTCAAACTTGATTAAGTAACCTACTATTGCAGATCGATATCTGTGACAAGAGCAAACTCATAGTTTACCAATCTTTATGCCAAAGTCAGAGACTAAATTATATACATATATACTTAAAACATAGTACCAAATATGTAAAAGACAATTCAAAATATACCTTCATATCGAGGCATGGTGTTGTCTAGGAAGCCAAAATACTTTTGGAATTCCCTTGGCTATGATCACCAATTAGTCCCCTTGTACATAATTATGTAATTTTGCTATCAAGCGCTTGAAACACACTAGCTACAAATGGAAACAATCAAATAAACCAATGAGAATATAATTATTAAAATGAGCAAGTCATCGCAATATATCGGAGAAAGAGCCACTTACTTAAACCACACTGCAGTTGCTAGTAGTTACAATCCCCATGAATCCCACCTATAATTGTCATGCATTGAATAATGATCTGCATAAGATGTCACCAATAAGCAACACCATTTGTCCTTTTGAAGGGTTTGATTCATAATGAGTCAGTGTTATATTTGAATCATAAGTCTAACCAAGATCCCTTGCACGAACGTTGAGACCAACTCTTAAGCAAACTAAATAGCACATATAACTGCAACCTTACAACTATTATACGCACAAAGAAAATTGTTAATGAAGAAACCACCCACTAATTTCAAATCCTATAGACCAATTGGTTGGACTAAATCACTAAGGTTAGGAAATTAAGATTTTAGCTGGCGGTTACTGAAACAGACAGACTTATGATATGAAAATATGAAATTAATTTACCCATGAGCCCAAAAGAATAAGGAACATCTGGACCAATTGGAGGGGGAGTTGTAAAGCAGATCTGTCGCATGGTGAGTCCAAGCCCAACCTCGTTGAAGTACTTTCTGTCAAGCTGGAAAAACAATAAATGCATAATTATCAGCTTCTTCATAATTCACAACAAACCCATGATAATTAGTAATCTCAAACACATTAAACTAAAACAGCCCACCTTCAATTTCTTGATGATACAGTGATGGATGCACCCAGAAATGTAATTGGTATACTTATATGTAAGAACGATACCCTCAACACTATGCTTTTGCTTGTTATTCTCATGCCAGTAAGCCACTGTGTTTGAGCCAGGTTCATCCACAGCTACCGAAGATATAATCATTGCCCTCCCCACTTGATCTCCTTGAGCGAACCTTAAAACAAAACACCAACAAATCAGATTACAATAAATTACAAACACATCAATTCCATCTAACAGTAACCAAAAGCTAATTATAATTATAAAATATCAAGAAGAACTAAAAAGCAAGCCTTTAAGAATCATTTTGAGTGAGACTTGATATCTCATTTTTGAGTCTCTAAATCCTCCCCCATGAAGATAAACCAGAAGCACTAGTCAAACAACATAATACAAAGCAAAACTAAAGCTATGCATCACTATTATTAGATAAGAGCCACTGCTATGGGTATGGGTAAAGCAATGCTATTAACACACAACCCAACTATAACATCAGTCATATCTACAGCTAACGATTAACACTTCCTCACACTTTTTTTTGTGCTAAGCAACAAATATAAACCTCGCAACCCCATCACTACACAACACAACATTTACTTTAGGGATCCTCTAAAACAAGATGTCACGTTGCAAATAACCATTGATTCATAACTTATTCTTGCATAACAAAGAAAAACAACACAAACATATCTAAAAATAACTATGAATTTATTAAAAGTACAAGAAAAAGGTACTGTTATCTTTTAAACCTTAATGACTAGAAATAATTGTAATAAACAGATAAACGTGTAAAAAGATGAGCAAACCATATGAATACGACATTATCATCGCTTCTTTGACACACCAACAATTTTCTCCCTGCGAACAGTTGTCTTAGTGTGCTGTCCACGAACTCACATACCACAATATTGATGTAAACTTCTGTGATTTCTGTACCATTCGAAAAACAAAAATTGGTTAACCACTAAGAGCATAGCCAAGTAAAAGTTAAAAATAACAAAAAGACGGGAGCCATATGTGCAAAGAACATACAAGAATGAAAGTTACACAATTAGTAAAATATACAAGGGAGGTTTAGACAAAGAAAGCTGTTGGGAATATGAGTACTTTGTAGCTCTTTTCCAACGGCCGGAAAGAAAAGAACGATACAATCTTAAACCATATGAAGGATTATTTAATAATTGGAATCTTTATGTTATATGTTTCAGCTTTATACTATTTCTGCTAGTTATTGAAGCACCTTGCAAAAATTAGTAAAAGAAGGACAATAAGTTTAGGGAGCTGCATTCATCTCTAAGGTACAAGATAAAAAGGTCAAAGAGTCAAACTCCAGTTCCAATAGGAAGTATAATCAACAGAAAGTGGAAGTAAATGAAATGGACAGACCATGTAAACCAAACCACATGCAAACTCAACCTGCAGAAACTTATCTTTGTAAAGAAGAAAAAAAACAAGAGTTTGAGATTTCCAACTAAAGTAGTGAGCATAGATAAATGAGACGCGGAGATTCTGAATAGCAAAGTATTAAGAACAGACTAAAAATTACAAAAAATAAATTTTCCTACTGTTCATGGTAAAACTATAAATACTATGTTTCAACCTCCCTAGTATTTCTGCTAGCTTTGTGAATAGCTAATCTAAAATACAAATAAAGAAACCCTAAAACAAATAATTGTACGAAGAGCATACCAATTAGTTGGGAAAATCCCTTTAAGAGCTTTAATTGCTTAATAGAAATTAATTACAATGGAATTACTCTCAAACCCTAAGTCTCTCTCTCAGAAATTTGATTGATCTAACATCTATGATCCCTAATCTTACCTAGTATTGCCCCTTTTATAGGGTTACAAGTTTCTTAGTTACAAAATATGACAAATATGCCCTTAAACGCCTAAAAAAATAGGCTAAATCGCGTATCTGCTTGAATAGAACAAGTCTTTGTTCGAACAAAAAAGTATATTTAAGCAGACCATAATTTATTCGAATAAAACACCTCAGAACAATGTTTATTCCAACAATTTCAAAAGTATTCGAACAAACCTAAAGTCGTTCGAACGAATGACTCCAAATCTTATTCGAACGACTTTGGCCAAATTTGAAATAAAACTCTCCTTTCTTCCCTAGATCCTCCTGGATTATGGCTCCCCCCTTTAGGAGCCTTGAGCTCCTGCTCAAGCTAGAACTGGAGATGTGGAAATACGGCTATACCTATTTCCCTGCTGTACCACTTCGACTTACTATGTAGTTGACCCTTCTTCCTAACTAGGAACTACTCAATACCCCCCCCCCCCCCGTCTTGTAGCATGAACTTTCCTCTCTAGAATACCATCCTTCTGCAATGAATCTTCTCCTTCCATCCATAACTCATCAACTTTCGGTAGACGAGTATCAATTGTAAAGTCTTCATCAAAAAGAGACGGCTTAAATAACTTCAAATGCTCAAAATTAATCACCAAATATATCTGTATAGAAGGCGGCAAATCCAATTCATACTCACATATCTTGCCTTGCAGCAACTTTTGGTGAAATATACTACGCCCCTTGGGATCATCATATCCTACTACATACTCTGACGTAATAATATGTTGTATTTGTATAGAAACCAACATAACGGAAGTATTTGGTAATAGGGGTCGAGATAACCTATCAGCCAATTTGTTGTCCACTCCCTTCTTATACTATATAATCAAGGGGAATTCTTGGAGATACGACATCCCCTTCATCTAGCAAGCTTATTGTAGCTCGGAATGTGTAGCTAAAAACTAGAATGTTTAGTGATCAGTATGTACCACAACCTCCTTTTGTAATATCCCTATGTCAGTTTTTTTACTTATAAGACGTTGTCATTGTAGACAGCACTCTAGCCAACGTACCCTCTTGAACCGATCGAACCAATAACACAAGCTTGCCGCTCATATTAACCAACCGCTTCACCTGAGTCGCCGTTACTAAATTATTTGTGGTGACATGCTCCTTACAAGCATTGATTTGGAACTCCTTTCCCTCCTTTACAAGATGATACTTGCGAGTTCAACGGTAATTAATTGCATCTCGGTCCCAAAGATAAGGGTTACCCAAGATGACCTGACAGACATCTAAAGAAACCACCTCACACGTCACCTCATCAATAAAACTTTTAGTGATCACAAACTTGAATGTACACTGCTTCGTGATCATCAAATTCGCATCTTTCTGAATCTATCCCAAACCATACGGCTTAGGATGAGTTGTAGTCGTCAAACCCATCTTCTTCACTAATGCCTTAAAAATCAAAAAATTTTGACTACCCAGATCTACCATGGCCTCAACTAAGCTCTATTTTACCTGAATACTGACATAAAAAAGTTCTTCCTAACTCTCCTCCTCGGTAGCCAAAGTCTGCTAAAACATAAGTGTAAGCTTAGGATTGGTTTATCTAAATCCAGGAGGTCAACAACCTCTGCAGCTAGTGTATATCTCCCTTTCTTGCCCTTTTCCTCCTTCGGCCCAAGCCTAAGCTCCGGTGTAGTTTCCAGCATTTATCTGAAATGTGCCCATTAACCTTATAATGACTACAGGAATTTCCCTTGGATGAAGACCCCTCTCCTTTGGACTCCACTTTCTGATCATACTTCTAATTAGACTTGTACCCCGACTTTCCCTTGTCGTCTTTCTTGTTACTCTTCAAGTACTTGCCGTCAATAGCAATTGCTTTAACGGTAGCATCTTTGATATTTTCCATATTAAAGAACATTAATTCTCTTCTAATGGACTCCGACAAACCTCCCGCATATTTCATGAACACCTCATACTCATCCACATCAATATCCAAAACCAACGCTTGATTATAAAACTCCATAGTAAATTGTTGTACGGATTGCCCAAACTTTTGCTGCAAATTGTGTCATTTGTACCATCATTCCTGTTCATACACAATTGGATAGAATTGCTTTTAACCAAAACCTTGAATTCAGTCCAACTCAAACTTCCTACTTTGTGGCATTTTCGATAGGATTTCCACCACGTTAGTGAATGACTTGCAAATTTCAAAGTAGATAAATAAATTTACTGAGCGTTAAAATATTCATAAACAGAAAGATAGGTCTCTAACCTATTTAACCAATTATCCAACTTCTCAGCATCGACTGAACCATCGAATACCAGAATTTCAATCTTAAAGTTAATACGAAGATTACGCATAGGATTCATTGGCTTACCAATACCTGAGCGCTCCTTGACAGATTCGGCATCACTAGAATCCCTATCTATCTCTGTGATATTCTCGTCTCTATACACCCCTATAACCCCTTTTTTCCTCGAGCGATCTCGCCGTTGAGAGTGACTTCGCCGTTTCATCGAAGCAGAAGCCTTTGCGAGGTTTGTGAGACGCAATTATTCTACCAACTCCCCTATAGTAGAAGTTAGGTCATAAACTGTCATTTTAAAAGTTGTGAGTCGATCGTTAGAATCGTCCATCTCTAAATTGGTCTTCTTCTTCGAATTAAGCTTTCGGTGAATTACTAACGGACTCACTAGCTTCTCCTTCGTTTGCTTGAGATGGTCACGTGTAGATACCATAAGCCACAATCACCCCTGAGAATAGTAATTGGAAAATTGATACCACTTAATCAACAATACGAATAAAAAAGCCATAAAACAAATAATTGCACGAAGAACACACCAATTGGTTGGGAAAATCCCTTTAAGAGCCTCAATTGCTTAATAAAAATTAATTACAATGGAATTACTTTCAAGCCCTAAGTCTCTCTATCAGAACTTTGATTGATCTAACATCTAAGATCCCTAGTCTTGCCTAGCCTTGCCCCTTTTATAGGGTTACAAGTTCCTAGTTACAAAATATGATAAATATGTCCTTAAACACCTACTTATACTTGAAGGCAGCTGTATTTACACCCTCCTTAATCATAACCCGCATTTATCACAGTCTTCAATTGTTTTTCTCAGAATCGCAACAGTCAAACTTTTTTAACTTCCCAGACTCAACTGTTTTCTCAGCATGCACACTCGACACCAATTTTCGAGGTTTTGTAATCGACACATCTCTATTCTCGAGTCATCGACACCTCTTTACACTATGTCACAACATTTTCTACATAGTACTTCGAGAATTCGAGGTCACTTATTCATTCCAAGGTCAAAATGTTAACCTATATCTTCGATCGCTATATTATCGTTCAAGGTAACTTTCCCAAAGAAGGTTACTATCTTTATTCTTTACCCTTCGTTCGATGGTCGAAGTTCAATCTAGCGCCTACAACCTATTCGTCTATCATACTTGTCAAAAAACAAAACACATAATTTCATTGAACTATTTTTTCATTACGATGCTTCGACAGTACAAAACAAAAAAGAGACAGACGTACAACACCATTAAAACAAAAACAACCACCACTACCCTACCACCACATTACGAGGAACCCCCTATTTACAGATGAGGCAGTTCTTCTTGCACAGCCCTGGCTCGTCCTCCAGCAACTGGTCCTCCTTTTCTACTATACGTTCGGCTAAGCTCTGCAAATAATAGTATCGGTTGTCGACAGCTTGGAACGACCATTGCAAGACCCCCCACCAGTATGCATATGGTTGCCCATTGATCGGCTCCCCAGGCCCTAGCTCGACCAGGTCTAGCATGACCCAGTCCAGCCCCTTATCGCCAAAAAACCTTATCTTCAGCTCGGCCGCCTTGTGTCCTATCCGACGGTCCATTTCTTCCATCCTCCTTTGGTGTCGGGTATTGGGGGTGGTCTCCATGGTGAGTTTTAAAGAAGAAGAAGAAAGTATGCAGTGTTACCCCTTCATAACCCATATTTATACCTCCATTAACCTCATTTATTATACCGTAATCACCACTACCTCTAAATTACCCCCCTCGGAACTGCCACATTCAACAGTCAACCCTCAACCCTTCAACTTCAAGCGCCTAACTACTTTTCTCAGCACACGCCCTCTACACCAGTTTCTGAGGCCCCTGCTGAGAGGGGGCAAATGTAGTAGCATACTCGCAGCCTTCTAACACTGGTCGAACACTCGAAGGCTACATCAAAGCGTACCTGATGACTCAAAGCCTAGTAAGTCAATAGTCAAGCCCACAAAACCTTCCGAGACTATTCGAACACTCAAAGGAAACGTCAAACCATAAATGCTTCGACCACGAGCGCACATGATCGAAGGGGAACATGTCAGACAACCAGCTCACCAGACAGAACAGTGGAGCACGTTGCTCGACAACTGCGGTGCCAGATCAAACAACTACAGTATAAGAACCAACAGCTACAGTGTCAGACTCGACAAATTGCAGCGTCAAAACTGACTCTGGGTACAAGTCAGTTGTCCCCGAAGGATACAGATGTAACTTGACCTCCCATGGTGACTCAGCCCATCCTATGCTCTATAAATAGGAGGGAGAAGGAACTATGAAGAAGTTTGAAAATCCCTCCCGACAGACCTCAGAAGTTTACCTTCGAATACCCTGTAATCACCCTTTGCTCGATACTTCGACTATTCGATATTTATAACAGTACTCTTAAAAATCATCATCAGAGGTCGTGGAGTGACCCATTCTAGGCCTCCACGCAAGTATATTGTCAGTAGATTAGTATTGATTATATGCTTAAATCCCCTGGTAGAGGATCAAGTTCATAGTGTAAAAGTCAACTTCATCTCCCGAGAAGTTAGAGCCCTACACTTAGCTTTTGGGGTTCTCTTCCTTTTGGGTTTTTCGGAGTCTGTTTTGTTCAGTTGTTGTGCTGTTGTTTCTATTATTGTCTCCCTGCTCCTTCGGTTTGGAGTTAGGCTGACTAACCTTGTTACTTTCTCTTCCCTTTTATTTGAAGCTCACTTACCAAAAACAAAAACAAAAACAAAAACAAAAACTTCAACTTCAACTTCCGGGAATTTAATTCGCACTAAAAAAAAGAGATTTTGTGGTGTGAAACCCTGTATTTTGGGGTTTTAACTACCATAACAGAACTTCTCTTCCAAAAGAGCCTGCTCCCCAAAGGTTCAAGTCAACTGCTCCATCACTTGGCAATTCTGGCTCAAAAACTGAGGATTATGTAGAAAGGATCATCCTGATCATCTTAATGTCTGAACCGACAGCCTTGTGAAGCATGCCCATTCATCTATATCGCATATCTTCTCCTAATAATGAGCATAATGGACCACACTCTCAACAGTTTATAATGGATATGCAACTTGCAGCTCTCCTTGCTGTGACCATTTAGTATTGAAATTATCTTGATATTGAATCTTTTATGGGCACGTGACAGGAAAACAAAACTTAAATGTATAATTTCAGCGGATAAATGATTACTATATAATTGTGTTTAAAACACGTCAACCTGACTACAACTATCAACCAACTGAAGCTGACATTAGAAATATCAGTATTTTGGCAAAGTGGCATGTTTTACTAATAAGCGATTCAGACATGTAGCAAGACACGAAACAAAACTAACAGATAAAATTGTGTTCTCAATGAATTTCTCTATACAAGAAAATACATTTATAAGAAACTGGTCCTGTCCAATCTTCATAAGATAATTAAATAGAAAATCTCAAAACTTAGCTGTACTGAAACAGAATTTTCAACAGTAAAATGAATCTAATGAGCAGGTCTGGATAAACATCAATTCCTGAAAAATACTAACATTATAACAACATAATTTTATTTCAATTAATTACAGAAATCATTTCAAGGACACATACTCTTTATGGATGTTTGGAACAACCTAAGGGTGTGTAGGAGGCATTCGAGATCCCAATAAAAACAATAGAAAGCTAGCTTAAAACAGGAGTTTCCCATATCTATATCAATTTCGCTAATCTAACCTCACCACAGGATATAAGAGACAAGGAGATTAGTGTACTAATAATTTCACAAGAGCCCGATGAACCTTAAATAATACTGGGATTTCCATAGTTTTGTTTAATTTTCAAAATTGATAAAGTACACAGAAGAGGACATAAGAAACGATAGTGAACCACCAAAAATATCAGAAGTTGTTCACTGATATAACCTGACACTACGTTAAATACTCCATTCAACTCATCTCAAAATACAGCTTGCAACATACTTCTCTATCAGTCTATCCATTTCGACAAAACCAGTATCTTAAATCAGCATATGCTTCCAAATATCCAGTTTCAGTATCTATCCATTTTCAAATTTAGTTACAGAAAAACTCCCCCAATTCTCTTTCTCAGCCCTAACCTCCTTAGTCCATCGTTGTAATACCTTCTATATGCACAACATTATTCGCTGCCCAATATTAAGTACAGCAAGAAAGTGACTTGACTTTGTGAAAATTAGATAAATTCGTTTAATTTGGTCAACGTGCATGGCTATGTCATACTTATTAAGTTTCATAACATAATTTAGATGATTGGAAAAGGCAATAAGATTTCCTTATATCCAGACATATATTACTAACAAGACGGAACCAAGCTAAAGTCTATTCAAACTTGGAAATATCAAGATACCATGTACACAAAAAAGAATGAAGTCATATTACTTGGCCAATTCTGAATCATTTCATCTATTAATCCTCTATTGTAATACTGTACATTTATTCAAAAGCAACACACTGAACAAATACAGAAATCAGACTCTCAATTGCTCTCACTTTTATTTGCAAGTGTACTTTAACAAAAAAATTGAAGATAAACTTCGATTGTGGAAAGGATAAAATACAAAAGAATAAGAAGAAACTACAATGAATGAAAAACAAAGTATTACAGAAGGATAAAGTGTTTACCACCACTGATGAACGAGAACTCCGCTTTTTCTAAGTGATGAAAACAGCTCCAAACATTGATTATAAGTCTTTTGATACTTGGGGCTTCTCTCACCAGGGCAGCATCTCTGCCATCTATTGTAATGACACTCAAGAAACACTTCATCAATCAAACAAATCGCTCCTGTCTCAAACAACCGTGGAATCAAATCGAACTCAGTCCCTTCAACATCCATCTTCATTACAACAAAATCCCTCTCCGATACTGTGTTCTTCAACCAATTTGCAAAATCAAAACCTTTAATTTTATCCGCATCACCTAGAAAAGCTGTCCCAGTTTGAACGGGCTGTATTCTACCCATCCCGCGGCCTTTATTACTAACTAACTGACCCGGGTCTCTGTTTATTTCGAAAAACAATGTCTCATTCCTCAACCATGCAGCATAAGGCAAGAGATTCACCCCTTTCTTCGTCCGATACTCTTCATGAAAAGTTTTATCAGCCTCAATCGCGTAAATTTCAAACGTCTTATTCTGTTTCGGGTAGTGCTTCTTGAACCAGCTCCCAATGCTGGACCCATAACTCCTCGCTCCAACGTCAACATACACGTACTTCCGCTTGAAACTAATATCAGCCATGGATGGCAAATACTTTACATTCTTTATGTTTATCTTTAACGTAAGCCATGGCTTTAATGGTTCTTCTACAATTAAAGGCTCTGCATTTCTAACCAAATCTTGTTTATGCATTCGAACCGAACACTCATTACCATTTTCCTCGTTCGAATGACCGTCAACAAACAACTTAGCCTCTTTTCTCATAATAATCTCTCGAAACCCATCATCGATATCCCGTGACTTAACAACTCTACAAAATGTAAACAATTCTAAAAACGAAATGTAACTATAATCATCCTTACCAGACTTGGTAAGCACCACCACCACAAAACCCCCTATTTTAACCATCTTCTCAATCTCCGCCGCAACCTCAAAAGGCCTCCTCTCAAGTCCACCCCCACCGGAGAAGACGACATCAAAACTCCCCCCATCAAACCTCTTTGCCGACCTCACCAACGGAGGCTTCGCCTTCTTGGACACCCCAATTACATCCCTCACACCAATCTCCTTCAACGCAAACACATCCTCCCCCGTCACCGTCTCCACGCACAAAACCTTCGACTCCATACCTATATACCCTTCACCCATAAGGTCCATAAACACAGAAGAGTAAAAATTGACAGTCTTTCGCCATTCTTTGCTCGTCCAAAGATCATGAAGCGTTCGACTCGACGAGGATATCACCGATACCGCAGATGACCCTGTTTGCACCCTGAAGTTGTGGTTGTTGGGGGAGATGAAACAGAAGCCTTTGGTGTTGCAAGAATTGTCTTGAATGGTGACGAAGAAGGTGAAGCGAAGAAGGGAGAAGAGGAGTCCGAAGAGAAGCAATCGTAGCAACACGTACCTCATTGAAAACTCCATTAAAAGAAACCCTAATGATTAGTGCAGATTAGGGTTTTGGGAGATATAGATTAGGGGAAGAATTGGGGATTTGGAGGGAAGGTGGGGGTAAAATGGGGAGAAGAATCGGATTTGTTTCTTTGGTTTTGAGAATGAAGGTGATGACCGTTATAGTGGGTCCCACTCGGTGATGCTTTTTCTGGTTTTATTTTGTGGTGGAATCACGTAATTGCCCCTGATTAGATTCTGCTTTCTAGTATAGTTAGCTTCTTCTCAATCTGTCTGTCTGTCTGTCTGGTTAAAATGGGATATAAATTAACAAAATCTTAGTTTTTAGAGTTTTAAGGTTATCTGAAGAAGGAATTTTTATTTTTAAGAGGGGAAGGTCAACCAAAGATACATTGGTGGAGCCTCCGGGAAAGAGTAATTATGCTTGTGTTTACCATAATAACCTTTTTCAACAGTGTAAAAAAGTGGGGTTTAGGGGGCCGATGCATCTATCTTTGCCTTGGTGTTGAATCTGTTGATTGTTCTTGACACATCTTTCTTTGGTGATTAGTTCTTGTGTTTCTACCCTTTAGTTTTGGCAAATTATTCTAATAAGCAACAGCTTTATCACATAACATATTTGATATTACGCTGTATGTTGCAGTGTACTGCTAGGAATAGTTTTGGTGCTACTGAGTATAGCATATTTTTTTGGTTGTTACTGGACCAGATCAACTAAACTACGGTTCAAGATACATTGTTTTCTACGCCTTTGGATCCAGCCAGCGAAATTGGAAGATACAAAGTCTTTGTACATCGGAGCAACAAAATCTAACAAGTTTAATGACTCCAAGTCTACGGGACAAATAACACCTTCCTAACCGTATATAAAAATACATGTCATCTGATAACAACCTCAAAACCAAACTGTGACTGAAATAATTGACTTACTATCTTGATGTCCAAGCAAAATGATTGGAAATAAATAATTAACTTACGATAAACGTCTTTCGGTGATTCATCACTTAAATATTGACTTGTGTAGGTGAGAACAAATACTAGTTGATTAACTAGTCTTTGCTCTTTTTTATAATGCATTACAACTTTCTTAGCAAAAAGTTTTTTGAACCGCAACTTGCTTAACAAATAAGAAAAGTCTTTTTTGTAGTTAACTTTCATTATCACGAGATTCACAACTTATATTGCAGATGAAGATTTGTTCCTTCTTAAACTTCTCCATATGAAATAATACCGTCATTCTTTCAACTCTAAATTTATCCAATTTTTATTCTTAACCTCATTTCTGTTGTCCTCAGACTTCCTTCATTTTAGTCATTGTGTGGATCATTAGGAGGAGATGTTTTTGGAATGGCAAGGAGGTTTAAATCTAGTTTATAATTTGGGGTGGCAAGGATGTGGGCCCCATCAACCAACCAATTATCCAACCACAAAAATCCCACAAAATCTTTCACTGAACTAGGAACTTTATCTCTCCCCCAAAGTAAATCTCTCTCTTAAAAAATTAAAATCCATCTCCCCTAAAGTAAATTTTTAGAGCATATTAAAAGGTGAGCTAATTCAATTTTAGTAGTACATACCTCAATCAAGTTTTTATCGACAAAATCATCATTAATCACCGGATTATTTAAATCAATAAGACTATATCCCTCAATAACGAGAAAATTTAAATCTACCATGTTTCCATCCTCATTTGTGGGAAATTTAAGTCCAGTAATTTCATATATTGTTTTTACTTTTGGTAAAATTTTGATGATTTTTCTATAAAGTTTTAATTGGGTTTTATGAAGTTTTAATGGTGTTTAACCAAAGGGAGAGGATTCCCCTACACTCTCTACTTGCTACACTCAAGCTACACTCTCTCTTGACCACACACTCACTCTATTTTGCCACATACACTGCCTATGTGGCATCTCACTCACTCCAACTTACTCACTCACTCCACTCAATCACTCACTCACTCTCTCTCTCTCACTCCAAAACTCAAATTTCACTTTCCCTTTTTTTTTCTCTCTGTCGGTTTCCAATTCCAATAGGTTCATTTTCATTGATCTAAGAGGCCTCTCTCATATCCATTGAAAGAAATGTTATACGTTTGTTGATTGATGTTCCTATATGTGAAATTAATGACTCATGAACTAACATCATAATATACAAAAAAAAAAAAAAAAAAAAAAAGGTTAAAACAGGAACCTCTCCCTCAACGTCACGGCTCCCCTAAACTCCTTCAAACCATAGCTTATCTCTCTCAAGTTTTCAAAAATGTGTCAAGAGGAACCGAATTTTTGCATTAAGGTGTTTGTTCCCGGTAACATTATTCTCTCGTTCTTTCACTTATTTGGATTTTGTTTGGTGATGATAAGTTTTATGTTGTACATTTGGGATGCTATTGATCACCATGTTTCCACAAATCTGATCTCCTTTAAAATCTTCAATTAATGTATGTATAATACATACATTGTCGAGTCGTCGACAATATAATTTTCGATTCAACGTGTCTTCAACAATTTATGTGTTATAATTTTTTATTCATCGTATCTTCAACAATTTATGTTGCAATAATTGTCGAGTCATCGACAATATAATTTTCGATCCAACGTGTCTTCAACAATTTATGTGTTATAATTTTCGATTCGTCGTATCTTCGACAATTATTGTTTCAATAATTGTCGAGTCATCGACAATATAATTTTCGATTCAACGTGTCTTCGACAATTTATGTGTTATAATTTTCGATTCATCGTATCTTCGACAATTTATGTTTCAATATTGTCGATTGACCAAGCTATCGATTATTCTCATTATCGATGATAGTGAAAAACAGCAATTCAATTCAAGCATAAATTAACTATTTTCATTGTCGATTTAGTGCAAACCGACAATTTTAAAGGTACGCCCTGTGTTTACATAAAATCTGGAACAGACCACAAATGCAAACCCCAACTTCAATGATAGTGTAAACCTCAGCTTCAAGCAGATCTAAAGTCAACCAATTGATCCACAGAGAGAGAGAAAAAAATGGTTTGCCTACACTCAATTTGGCAACACTCTCCCTATACTCTCAACTTGCTTCTCTAATGGGTTTGATTACTTTCTTGTTCTTCTAAAGAGAGATGAACCTTCTAGGTTTTCTTTAATGGTGGAGATCGAGTCGCTGAGAGTGATATTAGGGTGGGGTAGAGAGAGAAAAAGAGAGTTTCAGTTTTGAAATGCAATAATTGAGAGAGAGACAATAAGAGTAACGAGACAAGAGTAAAAGAGTAAGATTAAATAAAAAATGCCACCTCCTCTCCAGATGTGTGGTGAGAGTTGAGAGTGTAGAGAGAGTGTAGCCAAATTGAGTGTAGGCGAATCCTCTCCCTTAACCAAAGCCAAAGAAGTAGAAGAAAGATAAATAAACCAAAAAGATATGGAGAAAATATATTTGGGGAAAATACTTTGGTCACCTCACAACTTAACTTAACTTATCTTAATCTTATTCTATGTGTTATGGGAAAACTGCCTACCGGGAGAACCTATCTTACTCTCTTCCTTCTTAGTAAAACAAACTCTCTCTCCTTACTAAAATAAACTCTCTCTCTCTTTCTCTTTCTCTCTCTCTCTCTCTCTCTCTCTCTTTGAAGTGCAAACTTGTAACTGCATTTGGATGCAATCCCTTCTTCAACAAATTGTATCGCACACTTGTATAAACTATCATACCTAAAAATCGGGTTATCAATATCAACTACAATTGGTCTATCTTATTTAATATATGATTGGTTAAAGTCTTTTCTCCATCGCGCCAAAATGTACTTTGATGGAATCTCAAGTACGTCATTATGGTTAAGGATAGATAATGCATGTCTACATAAATACCTCTTAAAATGAAACTGTTAAACACCAAGTATGTGGAAGCGATTAAACACACTCAATTTAATAAATGATCTATCAATTACATAAAATAAAGGTCAAAGACCTAGGGTTTATGAGATTTACCCAAAACTCTACAATATCTCTCTAAGGCTAAGCATTTTCTCTTACTAAAACTAGCATCCCCAATAAACTAAGCTTAGGTTCCCTTTTATAGGAGAAGAAACCTAGTACAAATAGAAACCCTAGCTAGACTCTAATTAAGCGACTTCTCATAATTATAATGCAATTAAAGTAAATAGCATAAACTAAATAAGAGGGTGCGCATAAGATGTACGAAACTTGCTATGTGTAGTCGTGGGTACAACCACGTGACTTATCAACTCTCCCTCTCTAAGAAGAATTCAACAACGAATTATGCAACTCGATATAATCCTCATAATTAAAAATAGATCCAACTTCGCAAAAGCCTCTACTGAAACGCGAGAATCATCTTCGTGGTCGATCTCGCAACATATCAACTCTCCCCTGCTGTAAAAAAAATTAACCACAAAATTTGAACTCAAAAGGAGTTGTTGGGGTGAACGTGCGGAATACATCCCCCGCGTGCAATTTGGTTTTATCCATTATCCTCATGGCATACAAATAATCAACCGAGAAATTAGAAACACAATTAACATGTGCACAAAATACAATATTTACTGGAGGTTCACCCTGAGGCTACTCCCCACCACTAAGTTAGAAATTCACTATGTATCCAAGTTCAATTACAAGCCCTCAAGAGATTCTAACTAACATGGAATTTTCTAATCTCATAATACTTTCACATAGATTTATAAGAGAAGAAGAAAACAAGAGATCCATCAAGAACCCAAAGATTACCTCAACAAAGACCATGTTGCATACCTTCTTCTTGAAACCCTTCAATCTTCTCTCTTAATTGATTTCTCATCTTAGTAACCAAGAGGTACTTCCCTCTCACCATCAAATCCTAAGAGAACACCCTCCACCTTCTTCCTTGTAAAGACCAACTCTTTACAAGGTTCATCATAGAAGCTACATCTCTTCTAAATTTCAAGTTAGGTTTCTACAAACCTCATAGGTTCTTTTTATAACTAAAGAAACCAAAAAACCTATTCATCCATGATTTAGGAGTTTCTAATACTTATCCTACTTGAAGTAGAAGTATTCCAAAAAAAAAAACACTCCCAAAAGGGGCCAAAAATGTCAAAAAGACAGTTCTACTTCGAGTACAACTCGAATTCAAATTATGTGCACGAATCTGCCTCGAGTTCCTTATCAGCAGACTAAACTGATTATAACTTCTGATCCAACAGTCGGATTTCTGATCCACTAGTTTATCTAGCTTTATATCGATGATATTTACAACTTTTGTTCTTTGACATTTTTCATCGGACCAACACCCTGATCACCATAATCAGATCTTTCCATTTTTAATCCATTTTTTTCTGTTTTGAGCCGTAAATACTAACAGAAATAACCCTGAGTATACGACAGCTGCAAATTCTTCCACGGTACTTTCCATACCCATTAATTCTGGTTGCATAACAAAACATGATCTTGAACTTAAAAGAGGTAGCCCCCGAGAATAAGGAGGTTGCGAATCCGCCCACGGTACTTACCGTACCCTCTTTTCCTACCTGTAAAAAGATATACTATGATATTACCAAAAGCACAGTGCTTGACTATATCTTGAATCTCCAAAAACTGATTAAAACTATGACTTGGAGGTTCAAACTCATGCAAAAATTGATCACTAGACTTTGAGAATATTACCTCTTCTGGAAACTCATCAAAGATTGGGGGTTTATCCAAATTAACCGCTGGAGACTATTTGTAAAAGTGATCCAGGAGGATCTAGGAACGTTTGAGGTCTTAGTAAATTCGTTCGAACGAAGTTGAGAGTCGTTTGAACGACCCTTTTCATACTCTCTTGAATTTGGCCCAGGAAACCCAAGTCGTTCGAATGACTCCCTATTTCGTTCAAACTACCATTTTCATACTCTTTGGAATTTTAGCCCATAGATAATTTTCGTTCGAAGGAACTTGGATGCCGTTCGAACGACTTATCAAGTTTCTAGGGTTTTAGACCAATTAGCGTAAAGTCGTTCGAACGGGCTTGGATGTCGTTCGAACGGGCTTGGATGTCGTTCGAACGAGCTTGGCGTAGGTTGTTATTTTGAGGCGTAATTTTGCCTCGAGATCCATGCTATTAGTTTTTTTTAGTTCTCTAGTATATAAAGAGGACTTAGGTTACTTTTTTAAGCTAATGTTAGTTCAATAGAAAGTTCTGAGGAAGAAGCTAGGGTTTAGAGTAATTCATTGTAATTAACTGCGCTTAAGCAATTAAAGCTCTTAAAGGGACTTTTCCCGATCCAATTTTTGGTGTTCTTCGTACTTTTCTGCTAACTAAGGTTTCTTTATCCGTATTATGGATTAAAAAGTCAGTTCGTATTGGGTTCCCCATACTCTCTCGGACCCGATATTCCCCTCTACGCTTTTCTGCGCTTTGTGGTGTGTCATTGGACTACATGGTGTAACATGTCATGTTGGTTTTACACTCCAGTGCATCAACTCCGTTAATCAGAGTTTCACCAATCATCGAAGTCTCATACTTCATCGTTGGTGATGTAATCATCCCCACTTCAATCGCTCTCCAAATTCTAGGCAAGGGTTTAGATTGGGGTTGGTCTTCTTTGGTTGGGCTTCTTGATAATTGAAATTGTAGATTATGTGAACCTTCTAGTCGAACTTCGAGCAAAAAATCTTCGACAAGTTTTCGTATCTCCTACCAACTAGATTAATCACACGGTGAACCTCTCTCTCTGTCGTCTCTTCGTGGTGTTTCATCTCTAAGCCATCACCATCAAATTTCTTCGAATCGTCCGTCACAACTCCCGTCACTAACCTCGTGTTTTCGGCAATCTTCTTCTCTTTTATTTTGACTTCATCTTCGATGGCATCAGCAAATCTTTCGTCACCACCAAAACCGTACATGGAACGCAATTTGGCAAGCATCACCTCAAGTTGCTTAGTCACCATCTTGTTTAATTTTACCAACAACGCCGTAGATTCCTCTACCGATTTCAAACGCTCTTCATGTGTGAGTTTGATCGGTGTTTTCTTCTTTATCATTTATCGTAAAAGAAAAATTCCCACATAAATTACTGCAGTAACTACAAAATCACTACAGCAGTACGCAAAAATTACAGTAGCATGCAAAAAAAAAAAACTGTAGCAGATGCATAAATCACTGTAGCAACTCTAAAATCACTGTAGCAGATGACGGAATCACTATAGCAATGTCGAAAATCACTGTAGCAGAAGAAGAAGAATAAGAAAAACCAGCAGAATGTTACTAGTTCTAGTACCAATTTGTTAAATACTAAGTATGTGAAAGCGATTAAACACACTCAATTTAATAAACGATCTCTCAATTGCATAAAATAAAGGTCAAAGACCTAGGGTTTATAAGATTTACCCTAAACTCTACAATATTTCTCTAAGGCTAAGCCTTTTCTTTTACTAAAACCAACATCCCCAATAAACTAAACTTAGGCTTTTCTTTTATCGGAGAATAGACCTAGCACAAATAAAAACCCTAGCTAGATTCTAATTATAATTATGAGACTTCTCCTAATTATAATGTAATTAAAGTAAATAGCATAAGCTAAATAAGAGTGTGCGCACATGATATACACGTGTTATACGTGGTCGTGGGTACGACTATGTGACTTATCATAAACCAACCACAAATGCATTGAACTTTTATCTCACCTAGATTGTAAAACACATCATACTCTCTAACTCCTTTCCTTTTGCCTTCTTTATCAAAAATGTGTTCCTTCATGATATATATCGCAATTGGCCCATCATCTTATTTTTTTAAAATTTCAAAACAAGAAACCATTGCTTCCATTTCTTATTGGATATATTTGAAGATGTCGGTGGTATAATTCCTAAAAAGTTACCCTTCGAAGCAACATTTTGTTTTTAACACTAGGGTACGATGCTTTGATGAGAATTAAGCTTTTAATTCTTTCCCGTGCTTATTTTTTAGTGTTAATTCATATTAACCGACAAACTCACTTAAAGATGTTTTGTTGCTCACATATCGATTAAAAAAATGCGTTCATGCTCTCACTACATTGAGTCGTAGACATACCTGTAAAATAAGTACCCTTCAAGAAAGTTTGAACTATTGAGAGATAATTGATATAGAGCAATATAACAGTACTATATCTTATGAACAAAAGGAGAAGAAAGATTTCTTATTGATTCATCATTGTGTTCTATGTACGTAATACAGAGATATATAAAGATAACCCTACAACAAAGGTTACATAACCTACTCAAACTCTCCCCATAACCCTATCGGGCATATGGGCTTATTAGAAGTCCTAATAGGATACCCCAACCCTGTTGGGTTCCTTACTTGGGACACAACTCCTAACACTCCCCCTTGAGGTGTTCCATACTAGGACGACTTGCCTCATCAAAACCTCTACCTAGCAAAACCCCCTTGGGCAAAAAGTTGTACAGGGAAAGAGTACAATCATATGCTATGTATGGGTTGTAGATGCATATACTTTGCCTCATTAAAACCTCCAGCCAGTAAAACCTCCTAGGATAAAAACTACGCTATCAGGAAAAATAGTACAACATAAATGTGTCCACGTCAAGCTGGGACTACTCCCCCTAACATCGATCTCCCTGAGATAATAAATCCTGCAAACTTTGTATACCGATTCCATGAACCAATCTCTTGAACGTAGGATATGCAAGAGCCTTCATGAATAGATTAACCAGGTTGTCTTTTGAATGGACTTGAATAATGTTGATCTCATTCGTCTTCTGCAACTCGTGTGGAAGAATTTTGGTGAAATATGTTTCTTCCTGTCACCTTTAATAAATCTGCCCTTGACTTGAACGATACAAGCTATGCTATCTTCATAAGTATCGTCGGTTTATCTTGGATAGAACTCAGACCGCAACTCCCGTTGATGTGGTTGATCATAGACTGCAACTAGAAGCATTCTCTATCAACTTCATGTAGTACAAGAATCTCTGGGTGGTTCGAGGATGTAGCAGCCATTGTCTGCTTTACTGATATCCATGAAATTGCAGTATCTCTATAAAATAACACATAACCCGATTGTGATCGGCCTTAATATAGATCTGACAAATATCCTGCATCGGCGTATTCTATAATTTCCCGCTTGCCAAGTTGTGGATAGAACAGGCCCTAGTTTTTCATGCCGATGAGATATCTCAGAATGTGTTTGATCCCATTCCAGTGTCTTTGGGTAGGTGCAGAACTATGGTGTGCCAAATAGTTCACTGCGAATGAGATGTCAGGTCGAGTACACCCTGCTAAATATAGCAAAGCACCGATAACTCCTAGATATGCTGTCTCAGGCCCTAAAAGTTTCTCCCACTCGACAGGAGGACGATAAATGTCCTTGTTCACATCCAATAGACAAACATACATAGGCGTCGTGGCATTGTGTGTCGTATCCATGCCGAAACATTTTATGATTCTTCTGGTATGCGTCGCCTGATGTACGATTATGCCACGACCTAGATGCTTGATCTGCAAAGCAAGATAAAATTTGGTCTTCCCAAGGTATTTCATTTTGAATTCCTTCCCAAGGTATACGGCAGCATTCGTGATCTCCCTCGGAGTTCCGATAATATTCAAATCGTCTACATAAACTGCAATGATACCGAAACCAGTATTTATTTTCTTGATGAAAATGCATGGGCAAACAAGGCTATTTGCAAAACCCTCGGCCTTCAAATATTCAGTCAGCCTATTGTGCCACATGAGACATTATAATTTTAGACCATATAATGACTTATCCAGTTTTACTACGTAGGCACCCCGAGTGCCTGACATTGTCACTTCCGAAAGCTTAAACCCTTCTGGTAGCTTCACATAGATCTTCATATCTAATTTCCCATATAGATATGCAGCAACTACATCTATAAGACGCATGTCTAGCTCATTCTCAATGACTAACAGACTGATCAAGTAATGGAACATAATATCATCCATGACTAGAGAGTAGGATTCATCGAAATTGATGTCAGGTCTTTGAGAAAAGCCTAAAGCAACTAGTCTTGCTTTGTACCTTACTATGTCTTCGAGTTCATTATGTTTCTGTACGAATACCCATTTATAACCGACAGGCCTCATGGCATCTTGCCCAGGAACTATCAGCCTAAACACTTTACGTTTAGCTAATGAGCTGAGCTCCGCATTGATCGCAGACACCCAATCTGGCCATTTGAATGACTTTTACATTCGTCTATAGTGAGTGGTTTTGGATCATCATCCTCGATGGCGAGCACAGCAATGAAAGTGAATACTTCATCGACTACTACTTCTTAACGATCACACATAGTACCATTAGTAACAAAGTTAATTGAGATTTCTTGATTATCATGTACATGTGCCTCACCGGGCTTATTTCCTAATACTATACGTGGATACGTAATTACTATATCCCTGTCTGTGGGTGGTTCCTTCCCCGATGGACCGACTACACCATTAGTCTTTTCTTTTCCCGTACCCTGTTTCTTAGCCCTTGGTTCAGCGTCCTTCTTTGCAGCAGAGCATCCTCTCATGACGCGTAACTTGGATTTATTAGTGGGTTGCACACCAGTTCCATGAACATCTAGTCGTACAGGCACATTACTTGCAGGTATGTGCGCCTTGGTTACTTTAGCAGTATCGTTGAATACATCTGGCAATTCATTACCGATCTGTTATAAGTATAGAATCCGTTGTACTTCCTTGTCACCATAATTGGTTAGGGAATCTAGATGAGACAATGATGGTGTTTTCCAACTAATCTTGGAAACATCATCAGCATTGACTGTCATATCTCCCCCCAATATTGGGAATATCATCTTATCAAAGTGACAATCTACGAATCTCACAGTGAATACATCGCTTGTAGCGGGTTCTAAACATCTAATGATAGATGGTAAATCGTAACCCACGTAAATGTTGAAACGACGTTAGGGTCCCATCCTCATACGTTGTGGTGGTGCAATTGGCACCTGTACAGAACATCCAAATGTTCGTAGATAAGCGGCACCGGCTCCAACCCAGTTACTAGTTGTAATGGGGAATATTGATTATTGGTTGTTGGACAAATTCTAATCAGGGTGGCAACATGCAGAATTGCATGGCCTCACGCAGTAGCCGAATGCTGAGATCGTAATAATAGTGGCCTAGCGATTAACTGTAATCGCTTGATTAGATTATCTGCCATCCCATTCTGGGTATGGACATGGGGTACTGGATGCTCGACATCTATCCCATTAGCCGTTCAATAATCAAGAAAAGCCTTTGAGGTAAACTCGTCAGCGCCATCAAATCTCACAGATTTGATCGATTGATCCAGGAAATGAGCCCGCAATCGGATTATCTGGACAAGCAGTCGTGGAAACGCCATATTCTTGGACGATAAAAGGCAAACGTCTGACCATCTCATAGGTGCGTCAATTAAGGCCATATAGCATTTTAATGGACTACTATGTTGATAAATAGGTCCACATATGTCTCCATGAATATGTTAGAGAAAGGCTGGAGACTCTAACTCCACATTGGTCTTACTAGGTTGGACTATAAGCTTTCCCTGAGAGGAGACGTTACATGGGCAATCTTGCAAAATTCTGATCTTTTCTCCCTTGAGTGAATGTCCAAAGGTACTATTGATAATTTTCCTCATCATTCTCTGTCCAGGGTGTCTGAAACGATCATGCCAAATCTTAAATATTTTTTCTTGTAATGGAGAAAAATTAGTTATTGCATATGTTTCGACATGCCTGAATGCAGTAGAATAAATCCCTGAGGAATACATTGGACATCATGCCAATATAAGTTCTTGACCGTTAGGCGAATAGGTGATGCATAGAATTTGATTTTCATCATTTCTTTTCGTCCTGACTTGATAACCGTTATCATGTATAACCGTTATCATGTATATCCCTAAAGCTCAGTAAATTCTTAGGAGATTTACTAGCAAATAACATGGTCTGGATACTCAGTATCGTACCGTTAGGGAGTAATAGTGTGGCGCCCCCTGATCCCTCTATGATACTGGCTGACCCAATAACAGTGTGAATATCCCCGACATATCCGGTCAAGTGTGAGAAATACTTTTTATTTGAAGGATCGAGTGCGTGGTACCACTGTCTACTAGACATGTGTCGTGACTCGTCTTATTATCAATTAATGCCTTATAGGCAGAAAGATCCATGGGCGACCTGTATATATAGCAGATTAAAAACTATATATGACAAATGAACTACTATCTCAAGTAATAATTTTAAATAATCAACATTTATTAGAACGAAATAAATATCATGTATGTCACGAGCACATTATTGAAATATAAGTGATATGTTCCCAACAAAATAAAAAATACTGACAACAAAAGTAAATCAAATCTATACTAGAAAGGAAACTACTAGTGCTCTCTCTAGAGTGACATCCCATGTCTACTGGAGAATTATTATGGATTACTCTGTTTGTTAATCCATGGCGGCATCGGTGTCACCGAAGAAGTCTGGCACTACAAACGCCACAGGGGTGGAGTTAGTGTCTACAACTGTATGGTGGGCCCAGACTTTGTTATCTGTAGTCACCCTTGGTGCTTGGCATTCTCGTGCCCAGTATCCTGTGCCACTACAGTTAAAGTAAGTAGATCCATTATCTGTCTTCTTCTCCTTATTCACATTGCCTGGTGTCCCGGATTTCCTAAATCCTTTACCTTTCCGAGGGCCAAAGGTTTCTAGTTCCCTCCCTTCCTGTTTCCCTAGTATCCTCCCCTGCCATTTCCATGTCTTCATCCCTGACGTGCAGAGTTGCTTCCCCGAAATTGAACATTGTTAAATGCAGGCAACAGCGCACTCCCATAAGGCCACATAGCATGATTCTTCATCAGAAGTTTATCATTCTGCTCAGAGGGGAGCAGTGCCTGAATCAAGACTTTATGAGTCGAGATGTTCTCTCATCGATATTGCCTCTGAAGCACAATATTACTAGCATAGAAAGTTGATAGTTTTCTCTACCATTTTAGCATTAGTGACCTTCCTCCCATATAGCTCAAGTGTAGAGGTAATTTTATGGACTGTTGAGTTGTAATCAACGATCGTCCTAAAATCTTGGAACCTAAGGTTATTCAATTGGTGCATAGCCTTGGGGAACATAATGGTCTTTTGTTAACCATAACGCCCCTTAATGCTTGTCCATAGGTCAGCTGGCTCAACCTTGTTAAGGTATTCAGTCTTGAGGTCATCCTGAATATTATGACGGAGGATAAACAAAGCCCTTGCTTTGTCCATAGGATCTTCCTTGTTGTCAATGACGATGGTCTTCTGCAAATCGAGAAACTTCAAGAACAAGTCAGCGTCAATGCACCAAGTAAGGTAATTAGTTCCAGTGAGCAGCAATGGTGGAAATTCAACATTTTTAAGCTTCACAGACATCTGTAATGCAAAATATATATCGTAATTAGAGACAATTCTTGATAAATATATTAATTATATTAAAGACTGATCATAGTACTTAGAATAAAGCTAAAAAATGATTCTCAATCATATTATAGGTGAACCATGTTCATATTCTAAAACTCATGAAATTCTTCTATAATAATTAAATCCTAAATTTTACCCCGTAATACCCTGTAAAAATGATGATCTTAATCTTAGGTGTAGATTTTAATAGAATCTTAGCCAAGATTGTTATTCAAAACTACTAGATGTGTGTTGTCCTTATTCTGAGAACTGGGGTGTTCTAAGCCCTATAGTTCTATAAAGGTTAATATATTCTAGCCAAATGACCCTATTTGCTACGAATATGAGGGGTATTAGATGTTTTAGCTAACAAGTGGTCTCATCCCGAAGTTTGCTAGTTCACAATATAGGTTGAATATGCCTGTCTTTGAACTAACATCCTAGGGTATTATAGGTTGCTATTAATGCATATACACCACTAAATGTTATTATGTCACATCTAATTACACCTAGATACGAAAAATTAGTTCCTCAGACACCAAGTTTTTAGAAATAAGACTAAGTAAATTCTCAATTGAGCTCTAGTTATTTGTCCATGACAATTAACTGTGATTTAGATATGACTCACAGTCGTATCCTAAATTAGTCTTGGTTTCGTATTATTTCTAATTCATGATCATTATAATTAGTATCATAGGGGCATACCAGTAATATCCTATTAACTATCGTAAGATACTTAAATAGGTATTACACCATGTACTTATATCACATATAAGTGAGTCAATGTTCCAATACAAGGCACATATTCCTAAAAAAAGTAAAAATATTTTTCATAAAAAAATTCAAAATGAGTCCCTCACGGAGTAAGTACAGTCAATAGGAATTTTCAAAAAAAAATGGCCTCAATTTGACCAAAAATTGGGCTATTTATAGCCGTTTTAGTGTCTGGACTGGTTCTAGACCGGTCTGACTCGGTCTAGGTCAAGGCCTGGACCGGGTTGACTGGTCTGAACCGGTCTAACCCAGTCTGCCACATGCCACGCACTCACAGGTCACACATGCCACACGCACGGGCTGCACACGTGCCACGTACGTGTCTGTCACGTCACTGCTCCGGTGACCGTCCAGTTAATATTCTGGTGACCGTCCGGCGAAAGCAATGACCCTGGCTTTTCATTGCGTGGTTAACATAAATTGGCTTGTGTGGTTAACATGTATGCAAGAGCGTTCATCGCCGACCATAATCACGGATCAATGTAGGACCATTCAGAAAGGTATCTTTATAGCGTTCTCCGAAACTCAACACATATTATGCTTATGGCATATCATGAAAAAAAATCCCGGACAAGCTGAAAGGATTTGTTGAATATAAAGCCATAAAAAGCAATGAAAAGCGTGGTTTATAACTCTTTACGAATTGCCGAGTTCGAGTTGTCTAGGAATTAAATGGTTCAAGGTTTTAATCTTTTTGGCAATGAATGGCTCAACTCCTAATATGAAGACCGCAAAAAATGGGTTCCAACTTTCTTGAAGGGTACTTTTTTTTCAGGTATGTCTACGACTCAACATAGTGAAAGCATGAATACGTTTTTTGATCGATACGTGAACAATAAAACATATTTGTGTGAGTTTGTCGGTCAATATGAAATAGCACTAAAAGACAAGCATGGGAAGGGATCAAAAGCTGAATTCTCATTGAAGCATCGTACCCAGCGTTAAAAACAAAGTGTTGCTTCGAAGGGCAACTTTCTAGGACTTATACCGTCAACATCTTCAAAAAATCCAATAAGAAATAGAAGCAATGGTTTCTTGTTTTGAAATTTCAAAAAAACAAGATGATGGGCCAATTGCAATATATATCGTGAAGGAACGCATTTTTGATAAAGAATGCAATAGGAGAGCATGATATGTTTTATAATTCAGGTGAGATAGAAGTTCAATACATTTGTGGTTGGTTTTTTTAAGAGGTATCTATGTAGACATGCATTATCTATCCTTGGTGTACTTGAGATTCCATCAAAGTTCATTTTGGCGTGATGGAGAAAAGACTTTAAGCGGTCATATGTTAAAGAAGATAGACCAATTGTAGTTGATATTGATATCCCGATTTGTAGGTATGATAGTATATATATACACAAGTGCGGGATACAATTTGTTGAAGAAGGGATTGTATCCAAATGCAGTTACAAGTTTGCACTTTAAAGGAGAAGAGAGAGAGAAAGTTACCACATGTCAATTTTTCCATAAAATCCTTAACTTTTGGGTAGATTTTGTCTAATTAAATTTTGTTTGAAAAGCGGGGAAACAAAATTAAAAATAAAATAAAAAATAGTATGACTATAGGCAATGTTACTTTAATTTGGAGAGTCGGATGTAGGTGTTTTATAGAAATTTGACTTTAAGCCAATATAGAGAGTCGATACTCTGAGATGGGTTCTCCCGATAGACAGTTTTCCCATGACACATGAAATAAAATTAAGATAAGTTCAGTTGTCCCTGATAGGAGGTGACCAAAGTATTTTTCTGGAAACTATTTATACCCATGAGTTATTAGTTGGTGGGACCTATACTCACCAATTGAAAGAATAATAAATTGGGAAAGTTAATTTCTATTCTCCTTGCAGTTACAAAAACATCCCCTTGCCTATAAAGCTACCCCATCCATACTTTTGAGAAATTTTGAAGTTACCTTCTTTCTTTCTTTTTGCCGAGGACCTCTTGGTTCTTTAAGTACTAGCCGTATCAACTGGCCAAGCCTCAGTTTTGTCCCTGTGGGGTTTGGTTACTGTAAATTCATATTTTCTTTATTTAGGGGTGGGGAGTTATGGAGATATCCTTCGGGATTCTGTAAACTCATTCTTTCTCCAAATAGGGACTGATAATTATGGTGATATCTTTCGGGTTTTCTTACCTCCGGTGTTTAGTTGTCTTTGTGTTTTGTACCCACTGGGGATTGAATGCCTTCGGGCTTTGTACACTTCGAGTTTTTGTTGCTATAGCCCCGGCTCTGTCAATGGAGCCTACTGACTCTGCTTAGCTCCCTAATCACTGATCTCCAAACACGGAATTGCCTTCCGACAAAAAAAAAAAATGACCTTAGTACATTAATTTCAACTTGTTTCGTCTATCATATCCTTTAACACAATAACCGTCTCAGTTCCGAATGGAGTGCAATTATTGACACAGAGTCAAACAACCAGAGAACAAAAATTATATAGGATTGCATCAAATAAAATATTATACATACGATTTGCCATAGCATCCAAGATTAATCTCCTCTCCTAACCTCAATTAATCACCAAGAAGAAACAAATATGGCTAGTAAATTTGTTGTAAGAAAATATCATCTCTTCTAGACTAACCAAAAGGCTTCTAGGCTACTTCTTCCTCCCAAATGGTCGCGTTCTTCTTTATCTTTTGAAGGGCTTTAATGACTTCTTCGGATGTAACATTACCTGTCACTGTGATCTTATTGAGGTTTATATCGAAATCATATGTTTCAATAGCTGTTACCCGCGAAAGAAACGAAAACAATTAAAAGAAAAGTATGAAATATTAGTAATGAACATAGAAATGGAACTTGTAATAGTACCTTCTATTTTCTTAATGGTCTTTAAGATTTTCTTGATACACTCTTCACAGTGCATCCCCACCTTCAACTCCACCACCTAAATATTTACACAAATGAGTATCTGTACCAACACTATCAAATGTGTATCAGTGTATGTCTGTGTGTGAGAGAAAGAGACTTACATTAGCCATTTGAGAGCTATCTTTGAAGGTGGAAGCTATTAGGAATATAAGGTGAAGGCTTGAACTATATAAGGGAATGAATCAGATTCTATTTGCAAAATATTCTCCAATAAAGTATGATGATGACCTTTTGTAACTTAAGCCTTCACACCTATGACTGAATCCCAATGGGATTAACGGTCACATTGGATCACAGTGTATTACGTGTTTAATATGATAAGAAGCGAATCTGCCAACTGGAGGTTGCACTACAGAAAAGAACGGGCGAGGCTTTAGATTCTATTCTTGATAGATGAGACTATCTTTTTCTTTATGTAAAAAGTCAAGACAGAGATGAACACGGTTTAAGTTTCACTTTTTGCTGCAACAATAAAAATTAGAAGCAGATTACTTCATACCTCATCATCCTTCAATATTATTTGAAATCTTGAATGATAAATTGCTAAAACAAGCTTGGGATCATCTCATTCAAACGAATATGTTTTGGGATACCCATAGTTGGTTGCTACATTCATGTTAACTACAACATATGTAAAAGAAACTAAGATAAAATAAAGAACAGTGGCACCTCTTCGATGAAACTCAGAATCGCAATAGAAACAAATGCTAAACAAACATTACCTACTAAAAAGATCCAAGTGTGATACTGAGCAACTGGTAAAAAGCATATATCTAAGTAGACACTGTATTCAATACTGATAAAATTGTAAGTATTTTGAAGAGAAATTCAGTAGATTATCATCAAACCCGTCATTAAGGATATAAGAAGTGCACGTACACAATGAGAACACTATGAAACTAATACACCACTATTATCATTAAAAGGAAAATAAAAAAATAGTGTACATTTCTTGTATGACATCTTCCCATGGAAGACCCAAAGAAGAGGTTTCCAGAAGTAATCACGAAGAGTAAGCATGGCTCCGACGTGATGCTGAAAAAGAAAGAGAGGATATGATTAGGCTACAGCACAAAATTACTGATCTTGAAAACCAAAGCTGAGATACATTGACTGTGAAATCATATGGAATTGAAGGATAAGAGCATCTGTAGGAGGGATTGCACAACATACTAACTTATGTTTTGAACTTTGCAGTATCTGATATATTCTCGGATCGTAGCTAAATTATGATAGTATGAGACCACCTAGTGACAACATAAATGAGTATTTAACAACGTTGTATGACAAGCTGTCGACTACAGAAAGCTATCAACAGTATTTGCATATGATGACATAATGGTGTACTAATACAGTGGAGATCCAAGTGTGACCGAAGTCACATTCGTAGTTGCAAATAATATTTGGTCAGTGGTTAAGGCATGAGATTACTTTAGAATTTACTTTCAATCATTCAGGAGCTTATGGTTATGGATAAGAGAGTAAATTAGACAAGTGCAAATTACAAACTGTATAAATCGAACCATGGATAAAAAAAAACAAAAAATAATAATTTATGTGTTGGTTGAATGAGTTTTACAATTTGCAAATAACAGAATTAGTAGAGTTATTATACTGCACTGATTCCCCCTACTCAGAAAGATTTGCCAAAAGGTGCCTATAGGAGATCACTGAAATACTGGTATGTCGGGATCTAATAGCTCAAAAAGAGTTCAAAACAAGGCCAGTGTGCCCTACTTTATAAAAGAACAGAGAGGATAATCAGTAAATAGTTCAAAGTGACAAAAAAAAGTCTTGTTTAAATTGTCCATTAAGAGGCTTTGTAAAAATGTCCGCCTTTTGATCATCGGCTTTGCAATACTTTACATGGATAACTCCTTCATTCAAAAGCTCTCTTAGGAAATGAAATAGAATACAAATGTGTTTTGTTTTCCTGTGAAGAACCGGATCCTTTGTAATTGAAATTGTTGAACTATTGTTATAAAACAACATTGTTGAAGTGTTGTGATTGTGCTTAAGACTTTCCAAAATTATTTGTAACCAAATGATTTGACATCCTGCAAAAGAGGTGGCGATGTACTCAATTTTCGTAGTAGAGAGAGCAACGATTGGTTGTTTCTTCAAACTCCAAGAAATTGCTCCTTTTCCGAAATTAAAAACATATCCAGAAGTACTACTCTCTTCAATATTCTTCCTGCCAAGTCGTTATCCATGTAACCAACAAAGTTAACCGGAACATTTGCTTGGTAGAAAATTCCATAGTCGATGCTTCCTTTTACATACGTAAGAATTCTTTTGGCAACCTTCCAATGGTTCGAGTATGGTTTTTCCATAAATCCGCTCACCAAGCTGTTTCTTCAATATTCTTCCTGCCAAGTCGTTATCCATGTAACCAACAAAGTTAACCGGAACATTTGCTTGGTAGAAAATTCCATAGTCGATCCTTCCTTTTACATACGTAAGAATTCTTTTGGCAACCTTCCAATGGTTCGAGTATGGTTTTTCCATAAATCAGCTCACGAAGCTGTTAAATACATCAAGTTACCAACCAAACTCCGGAACATAGTGGTATTGGCAAGCTTTCCTTTGTCATCTTCGCTTAATTTCAGACCTGTAATGCACGGAGTTGAAACTGGATTTGCGTTCTCCATCTTGAACTTTTTCAAAATCTTTTTTGCATAACTCTCTTGAGAAAAGAAAATACCCTTCTAGGATTGATAAACTTCAATACCAAAGAAATGATGTAGCTCTACCAAATCTGTTACTCAAACTCCTTCATCATTGAGAGCTTAAAGTCATTCAACATTTCCAAGTTATTTCCAGTGATGATGAGATCGTCAACATAAAGACTTACGACCATGAAGTTTCCTTGCGAACCACTTTTGGTGTAAAGTATGCCCATATGGACATTTTTTGATAGATCGCGCGGTCGTCTTCATGTCGCCCATGACAATGATCGTTCTCCACAACGCATGGCCTCCTTCTAAATTAGATTTATTTTATGTTTATTTTTTTAATTAGGAGATAATCTCACTAGTTTATTTTTAGGAAAGAATCATCATTTATAAAAGTGATTGGAGTTAGGGTTTTATTTAGTGTGAGTTTGAGAGAAAAGCTTTAGGCTTAGAGAGAGAAAGAGAGATGTGAAGTTTGGGGTAAATCTAAAAACACTAGGTTTAGACCTTTAATTTATGCGATCGAGAGATTTAGTTTATTTTAGAGTGAGATTTAGCTTCCGCAACAATTAGTTTCTATCAAATTTGGTAATCAAAGCAAGGTTAAAAATTCTTGAAATTTTGTTTTCCTTCGAGATAATGAGCGAGGAATAGTATCTTCGTCAATGGGAAGTATATCCCGTCGAAATTGTGGATACAAATGATGTTGGTTCATGCAATTTGAACCAATCGATGTGCTAGTCAGAAAGATTGAAGAAATTGAGTGGGACTGTGACGATTCGTTCGGCAGCGACGAACCCATCTCTGCGATCAAGAAACTTCTAGGTTTTCGGCAGGTGGAAGAGAGAAGAGATGGTGAAGAAATGCCAAATTTGTCACAAAGCAAGACCACCATAGCGGTAGGTACGTACAACGAGGACAAGGGATCGTCGAGGTTCGACTTAGAGTCGATAAAATCGCCGCAAACATCACAGAGAAGTGGTAAAAACATCTCCGGTAATTCGCAAAGCGAGACCAATGGAGGGGCCAAGATCGTCATGGGTGTCATTGGGCAGGTTAGCGGTGTCAGAGGAGGGCTGGAGAATGCTAAAGATTGATCAGAATCGCCGCCGCAGGTTCGCGAAGATGACGCAGGCATAGTCGGGGAAGAGATGGGTTTTGCCTACATTTTTGGCACGATGCAAGGCACAAAACAGTTAAATGGCACTTCGAGAGGCATGGCAGGAGGCACAACAGAAACATGTTTTGGTAGGTTGGTTAGCACGCGCAGCACGCATCTCGGCATGCCACAAAGCACGCAGTTTATGGGCTATCACAGAGTTCATGGGCACGGGTGACGACATGCCAATTGGCAGCAGCATGGGGACGAATTACGTACTTCGCACAAAGTTGGGTTGGCCTTTAGTGGCTCCACGTGCCTCACAAGTGCTTACTATTTTGAACCTAGGCTCAAAATTGAGGAACCACACCCAGGCTCAAGCAAACCCAATTAGGGTTGTGAACCCAGGCCCAGTTCAACTCAAAACAGACCTGAACTTACACATAGTTGTGTCTTCTCCAACATCGACTCTCTCTCCTTCGTCTACCATGACCACACACATATTTGTATCTTCTCTAACATCAAATATAACCACCAGACCTATGGTGAACCCAGGCCCAACTCAATTTTGCACACGCCCGAGCCAACCCACAAAGAAACTCGGTGTTAACCCAACTTCCAACAAGACCGTGATTGAGGTTAAGACAACGGCAACAACCAACAACAGGCCAGAACTATTACCGGTCAGAGTTTCAGCCAGACCAACAACAAATCTGACCTGTTTGGAAAGATACGTGAAAGTGAAGATGAACTTGGGGAAGATAACTTACAGGTGCAACCCACCTCACGTGCTAACAAGTTTTCTTTCCTTTATGGGCCTAAGTCTAGCAGCAGACCAAGCTCAAGGTAAAATTTGGGGGAATAAGTCCAAGCTTACAAAACCAAGCCCGAGTATGCTTCACACGATATGGGCCCAAACTGAAGCAAACCCAAGTGAGTTGTGAGTCCAGACCCGAGCTCGGGTTTCACGAGAACAAACGCAATACCAACGGTAGCAAATACTGTCATCGTTCCGACCACAAAATCAGTGACCATGGCGATAACTATGTCACCACAAATCCGGGTTGAAGAAAAAAGTGCGGTTGTTGATCCATTTTGGCAAGAGTTGGAAGTTAGTTTAAGTATGGAGGAAAATAGATTTTTGGGGACTCCAGATAATGTTACACATTTTTTTTCCCACCAAGATAGTATATCGTTCCGCAAACAAAGTTATTGGATACGGAAAGTACTGTTGACGGATTCGCATTCGTTCTATTCTCGAAGCTACCTCTTCCGAGTTCAAAATTCGTGGTCGAAATTTTTTACAGCAGGGGAGAGTTGATAGGTCACGCGGTCGTCTTCATATCGGCCATGGCAACGATCGTTTTCTACAACACATGGCATCTCTCTAAATTAGATTTATTTTATACTTATTTATTTAATTAGGAGATAATCTCCAATAGCTTATTTTTAGGATATAATCATCCTTTGTAAGAGTGATTGGAGTTAGGATTTTATTTAGTGCGAGTTTGAGAGAAAAGCTTTAGGCTTAGAGAGATAAATGGGAAGTTTGGGGTAAATCTAAAAACCTTAGGTTTCGACTTTTAATTTAGGTGATTGAAAGATTTAGTTTATTTTAGAGTGTGATTTAGCTTCTGCAGCAATTAGTTTCTATCATTTTTGAAAACCATTCTTCTCAAAATATGATTTAATACGACTGTACCAAGCTCTTGGTGATTGTTTCAGCCCGTATAATGCTTTATGCAACTTATAGACTTTATTCTCTTACCCTTTTTTCACAAAACCAGGTGGTTGTTCAATATAAACCTCCTCTTTAAGAACACTATTTAAGAAGGCTAATTTCACATCCATTTGACATAATTTCCAATTGTTTTGAGCCGCAAGAAAGATGATTAAACGAACGGTATCAAGTCTAGAAACATGAGCAAATACCTCGATGTAGTCTTCTCCTTCCTTTTGCTTATACCCCTTTGCCACAAGCCTTGCCTTGTACTTGTTGATAGAGCCATTCGGATTCTTCTTTGTCTTGTAGACCTACTTCATGCCAATAGGTTCTTTATATGGTGGCAAATTTGTTAGTTTCCATGTATTGTTCTTTTGAGTCGCTTTTTTTATAGGGATCCGCAACCCTGAGTTTCCAACCCCATGAGGTTTCGAACCCACGACCTCTTACTAGGTGGAGAGGTACTACCACCACTGAGCCAAAAGCCCAATGGTCATCTTTCATGGCTTGCTTCCATTTATCTTCTTCACTTGCATCATCAAAAGAAATTGGATCTTCTCCTGCAAAGAAAGCAAAGTAAACGATTTCATCATTTTCAACTTGCTCGGAAGAGTCTTATGACTTGATAAGTTCTCATTCTTAGAGGTGGATTTTGAGAAGATTCTCCACTCGGTGAGTATCTTAGAGGTGGAACACTTTCATCTTGAGAGCTATTGTCTTCATCACCAAAAATGGGCAGCCTTATTCTTCTATCTTCGCCACAATCAAATGTAGAACTTTCATCAAATTGAACATCATGGCTAATCACGAATTTCTTTGTGTTCGGGTTATAACTTGGAATCCCCATTATCGACACTCTTGAAACAAGACATTTTTGTAATCTGAAGTTTGAGAGAGAATAAGTTATTTGCAGCCATTCCAATCTTTGCAACAAACTGATTTTTTCTTGATAAGAAGCAAGCATCGTCACGAAAATGAATGTCATATCCCCTCCTCAAAAGATAACCGATACTAAGAGAATTGCTCTTCACACCAGAAAAATAATAAACTTCCAACATCTTCTCCAACCTACTTGATTTTGTTTTGAACGCCACTTCTCCAACTCCTTTGATTTTATAAGCTTTATCATCACCAATTCTTACTTGCCCACGATCTGATTTTGACAAGGTTGAGAACAAATTTTTGATACTTTCATATGTTTGTTATTCATCCGTATCTTTCCCATGACATGCAAGCAAAAACGTTTCTTGAATATTCTTATCTTCATTCTTATATTCATGCATAAAACCAGCCTGTATTTCCTGTCTTCTCGTTGCTTGCACCAACATTCATCAATCTTGTGGCCTTGGTTATGGCAATGAAAGTATTCGATGTAGCCTCGTCCTTTTCCTCTTTGATAACCACAACATCTTCCTCTTTGTGAGAACCTCAAGTTCTGATTTTGTTCTCCTTCATTTGGATTGCTTTAATTGCTTGAATAGCCTCTTCCTCGTCCTCGAAAATTGGAACATCTTCATCTAAAATTTTCACCTCTTCCACGACCACGGTAAGAGCCATGACCTCCTGTAGACATATCTTGGGATTTAAGTGCTTGAACGGGTTGAGAAGGAGAAGGATTCCTTAGATTAATTCTGATCTCATGTGCTTTTAGTGTTCCTTGCAGACATCTAAAGTGAGGGTGTTGAGATCTCTTGATTCTTCAAAAGTAACCACAATAGAATCAAACTTTGGTGGTAAGCTACGGAGGAGTTTTTCAATGACACGTCCATCTTGTAAAATCTCCCCATTTGATGCCATTTGATTGACAACAGAACTATTTTTGGTAAAATACTCTGATGCATTCGTGCTCCTTCATTTCTAGTTTTTCAAACTCCGATCGTAAGGTTTGAAGGCACACTTTTTTCACTCTTTGTTCACCTTTGTAGGTTGTTTGAATAATTTGCCAAGCTTGCTTTAAACTCTCGGCTTTGACAATTCTTTTGTATACCGGCATCTCAATTGTTTGGTAAATTTGGAATAACGCCTTACTATCTCTTTTGCGATTTTCCTTCAAGCAGTTTTTTTGGGCATCCATTAACCCTTCTTCATTCTTGGGCTCTTCGTACCTTTCTTCAACTATACTCCATAACTCCATTGATTTTAGCAACACCTTCAAATTGTTGCTCCAATAATCATAATTTTCTCCATTGAATCGAGGGATAAGCGAAGCCATGTTGCTTGTATTAGCCATCTTAGCTGAATTTTAAGTTGGCTTTGACACCACTTTGTAGAAGGTTTTATACGGGAAGAAGTAGATACGATATTTCTCTAAAAGCTTTCTTTTGAATTACTTTCTTCTTAATTCTTCATCCATTATAAGAGGAGATATATAAAGCATTTAAGAGAAGATTCTAGAACATGATTATCTAGAAACTTAGGAACTCTAAAATTAACAAACATCATTAATAATCTTCTAGGAACTTCTTCCAAGACTTTATTCAAGAGTTCTCTAGAAACCTCCTAAATTTGATTCACTTCAACAAGAAGTACCAAGGAAGAGTTCATCAAGATAGTTAGTCATGAGAAACAATAAGCTACGGAAAGAAACTATTGGGAGTTCTATTAAAGAGAACATGACCGAAAGTACTTGGATTAAGGTACAGTAGGAGCAGAGTTTGGCCAAGCCTTGTATAACAAATATTAACATTATGTCACAATACGTTTGAAATGGGCAAGTGGGTTCATCATGTCAAAACATAACGAACATTTTAACATCTATTGACCAAGCAACAAAAATATTAAGGACACAGGCAATGCTCGGGTCAAAATATCGCAACAGACTGTGGCATAGGCCAATGAAGGCTTCTGCTCCACAAGTCCAGGCATGCACTCAGGCTGATCATCCTAGAAAACCAGGTTATGATCAAGCAAATCTAGGCATGTTCTCAAGCATAAAGATGCCAGACAAGGTACTGCATGATCCGGTTAAGGCATGTTAGGGCATGCATAGGCTATGCTAGATTGAACTTGAGCAAGAAACTCAAATGTAACTAATCAAATCACTAAAATGACTTTTTT
Source organism: Kingdonia uniflora (assembly GCA_014058105.1). Lineage (NCBI taxonomy): Eukaryota > Viridiplantae > Streptophyta > Magnoliopsida > Ranunculales > Circaeasteraceae > Kingdonia > Kingdonia uniflora. The sequence goes on along the minus strand of JACGCM010001619.1, from coordinate 512,737 downwards.
TTCATAGATGGCTCTATCTTTCAAGGCAATAATTGACATATGTGATATTGAGAGAACTTAATTGAATCTGTTAAGACTAGAAAATGGTAGATGTATTAGGTTTGAGGGTAGAGAAGACATGGTTCAGTTCTATTGAAAAGATTTTGGGTAGAAGAGGTGACCCGAGACACCAGTTGTTTGGGTGCTTCTACGGAAAGTTTTTTTGAACACAACATACATAAGGTCTTCCAAACATTACTAATGACTATCATTTGGATCATAGACACCCAAAACCACCACAAAATAATCTCTACCAAGTTTGAAACGATTTGAAAAGGAAGAAATGAATGGGACACCAACTGCAGTAATCAACTCGGTGTTCTCGGACCCAGAAAATAGCCCCAAAACTTTTCAGAGAGAACTGAAAAGCCCAATCCACCTATCTTCTGCCACAACCACTTCCTACAAATTGTTTTTTCTTTGAAGGGCGGCTGGGGGAGTAAACCCCCAAGAAATAAAAAGCAAAAAGAAAGGAGTACAAGGTGGGGACAACTAATCCTTCTCACAAACAAGAAGGAGAAGAGCCAGACACCATGGGAATAAAAATATACGGCCTATATACAAACACAAGAAGTCCTGAAGGTGTTACATCCAGTCACACAGTTCAGTATCAAACCAGGTCAGCTTATGAGCACAAGGCTGATCAGAGTACTCCAGATTGGAGTAAAGGAAGTAATCCATAAGAAGAATATCAAATTTTCTCATATTTTGAAATAGATCTTAATTTTATCTTCTTCCTACAATTTTCTTACCTTCGAAACAGTTATCTCAAGATGACAAAATTAATTAGCAACTCAGAAGAAGTTTCCAATGTGATAAGCATCACAGCCTACATACAAAGGGCAATAGATCCGCAGAGAAAGACCATAAGACACTCAAGCTGGCTGCATCTTATAGAACAAATTGCCTCTAACTAATGACAACATTCTAAAATCTCTCGTGATCTTGAGGGTAGATGCCCAACAATAAATTACAACCACACATATTAATAATAATCACGCCATCTGCTTTATACGGTAGGTATTGATCATTCTTTTCCTTCCATGGCATCCACCCAATGGTGTAGAGCATGAGATCACATATAATCTTCAATATATTTCTCGCATAGACCTTGCACAACCACAGCTTCAGAGTGCTCACGAAGTCTCTTTAAAGCTCCTAGTCCACTCAAAGAAAGTTTTCCACGCCAAAGCCAATACAGAGCAATGAGGATGCAAGTCATCAGAGGCACCTCTTCCTTTCAGAAAAAAAAGCCATGGTCCCAAACTTGTGCATTAAAAATTGGCATATGTTCTCTTTTATTGTTTAAACCTGAAGGGTTTTGTGGATCAACAAACGATAGGGTCTCATAGTAGTGTCTATTTTACTTCACCGAATCCCCCTCCATGTAAAAATATATCAGCTTTTTTCAGATCTATATCGCAGGCCCATACATCGACGGGTACAACTCCACCCTTGATATCAAAGTGCAGTACACATAATATGGAAAGCAAACACTTCCTCCATTTCCAATACTTAGCCCAAAATACTTGCAAATATTCTCAAATGTGTTAAAGATAGATTGTCATAAGCTCATTCTACAACTATCATTGGTTTTATTAGGTAACTTGCAAGAAAGACATGCTTGAATTTCATTTTGAGATGAAAAACAAGCAATTCTTCTGTGATCAAGATTGTGAGACCTCTTGAATTCTAACAACATACTTTCAATGGTATTTCTAAAGTGTATCATTCCCTAACAAGCTATAACCCAAGTCCTCTTCTTAATTCTCTCTGTCCAATGTCTCAATGCAATTAGAGTTGAAGAAGTCAGCGGGTTAATTGGCGTACAACATACTAAACTCCAAGTGTTTAACTTCCAGGAGCTTAAACCAATCACAAACCTGAGGGTGAATCTCCCCTAACACCTTCCATATCAGACAAGTGTTCTTAAGAAAACATAACGCTTAAAAGCAACGTGGTCAAAGGTGCGCCTAGTTTTGCCTTAAGTGACCAGGCAACATAAGGTGTCGCCCCCTCACCTCGCCTTGCATCACACCTCATCCAAAACCTCTCAGAGAACATGCACCTAAGGGCACAATAATTTGCCTACGACCCATAGCAGTATTTTATATTTTTCAAAAAATAATCATTTTTGGTCACTGTAGTTTCTTCTTTTTGTAACTAGAGGTATCCCAGCCAATGGCCCCAGCCAATGGCCCGCGGACTGTCAATTCCCGACTAGATCCTCTAGGGCTCGTGCAATAGTCTGCAAACCACACGAACCGGGCAAGCCGACGGGCTCATACCAACCTCAAAACCCACACGGAGGTGAGAATCGAAGGTCACTGTAGTTTTTTCTTTTCTTGTAACTAGAGGTATCCAGGCCAATGTCCCGCGGACCGTCAATTCCCGACTAGATCCTCTAGGGCTCATGCAATAGCCCGCAAACCACACGAACCGGGCAAGCCAACACAAGGCCGACGGGCTCATACCAACCTCGAAGCCCACACGGAGGTGAGAATCGAACCCTTGACCTCCCGATGGTGGTTTACACACCATCACCACTAGAGCACATAGTAGTTGATCTGTAGTTTCTTCTTTCTTCAAAGCTTTGCTCCAATGTCACCTAAGTTACTACCCTCTACCCTACCCTGCTTTAAAACCATCCAAGTGCTGATTTTTGAAGATTAGCAACCATCACATGAAGTTAATATCAACTATTTTCACCCCAAAATAACAACTTAACCATTCACTGACATTCCATGTCTATAAACTATGATTACTATGTTTTAGAACGCTTGTCAATTAGCTACCAAGGTGCAGTAGAAGAGGATTCGTACAAGAACTAAATCATCAAAGTATGTATGTTTCCTTACAAAATTGATGCATAGATCAGATAGATGGATTATAGAATTTATAAATATAATAGGGCGGAGGCCTATTAATGAGGATAGGGGGCTTATCTTTAAGCAAAATGAGGTCAATGAACATAAACATACTGAATAAGTTCACTTCAACAATTTTGGCGGAAAAAATTGCACAAAGTTCTAGTTGACCGCTTCTAGTTTTTATACTTGCAAATACCTTTTATCTGACATTTACGCCCTATGGAGAATTCCCGCCAATTAAGAAGTAAAGGCGGATTAAATGATCAGGTAGTTTTTCTGGTGGTCAACACGTTCACAGACTGGAAGCAGGTTCCAGGACCTTAACACTAAATCTTATATTCCATCCCGATCTTAAACATTTGAATATTTTAAGAACTACGGTGGCATCTCAGAAACAAAATCAATCTAAAGAGGTCACACTGCTCCTGAGATGGGAAGAGACAAGTCTGGGTCCATAAGTTATGAGAAGGATGGATGGTCTGAACTGTAAGGGGGACTCAACGTAAGTTTGGTCTGAGTTTGAGATTCCTAAGTTCTTAAAGTAGTAGAGGAATAATGTCTTCCAGAAAAGATTACTTATGGCTTAAACACATAGTTCATATGAGGTCACTTTCATAAACCAAATATTCATATTCAGCTTATTATTCTTTAGCGGCAGTTAGCAAGTAACGGGTATTCAGTGGGTCAACTTTGATTTTTGGATAGAACTAAAGAATCATATAAACGACAAATGTAGGGTCAAAGATAAGAAAATAAATGGTATTTTGTCAGAGTTCTAAGAATGATGAAATAGTTTACAGCTCAAAGTGATTATCTAACTGATTACCAGTACACAGTTTATCCAAGGTAGTCAATGCATGTTGCGATGTGAATGCGACCAAGGCTAGCAATATGCAACATGAATCTTGCGACCATAATGCGACATATTGCGATATGTTGCGATGCATTAGGTGAAATACTGCATATGTCGATGTATGCACCCACCAAATATATAGTTATTAACTGATAATATATTTTATGTTTCGTATTCAAAATAACTACATACTATTATTTGAGTTTGTGTTTGAATTACGTTTTATCAAGATTTAATACTTTTCGTGTTATATTTATGGTATCCAGGTTTTGCGTTACCTCAAGATTTAATATTTTCGAGTTATAGGTTTTCGTATGAGTTTTCTTAATTGAGTTTTAAATTTTGCGGTTATCTCATATGAGCTATCATAAGCAAGGTAATAGTTTTGCATATATATTATTTATCAAATACTAATTTTGCATATATTTCGTAATCAAGTTTTGGGGTTTGACAAATCTCTTGGTTGACTTTTGAGTTTGAGTTTGATTTCTCGCAAACTTTCACAACATCCTTCGCAATGTTGCGTGGTGTTGCGACATGTTGCGGTAAATTGTGTCGCAATTGCGTTACTGCGCATCAAAGGTGTTGCGAAGTGTGTTGCGTTGCACCTCAAGTGTAACATCAGTCGCATCACATCAGTAGCAATTGTGCTCGCAACACTCGCATCAAACTACCTTGAGTTTATCATAGAATTCATTTTCAAGTAAGATCGTTATTCTAGTTAATATTCTAGATAAGATTTCGTGATTTTACAACTTAGGCTCGCATACAAGATAACCGTAAGATATTTACTAAGAACTTTAATAGTGGCGCCCTTCAGGCACTGAGAATTAGCGATAAGGACATATGAACTTGCAAAGATCTTGGAAGGATTCGTTACGGTAACTCAACTACATGATGTTTCACATTTGGAGATATTGGGAAGTAGAAATATGTGAAATCTGCAGACCATTTACACACTTTCAAAAGAAAATGGTTCGCTAGAATTTCGAACTAGAATTTAACCCTCGAACTAAGGTGTATTTGGGTTGAAATGGATCTATAGGTTCTATTAGCTATTATTAGATATGCTTTATTGTTGGATAATGAGAGAATAGCATGGAAGGGGGAGATGGAGGAGGCACTGTGGTAACCTGTCAATTATGGTTAAGCCCATGTTCATCTTTACATCGTCTCTCGTAGCCCAATGGTACAAACTTTCCCTAATCTTTGGATTCATATTTGGCTTTATCTCATAAGAACATCATCCACTTTACAATAAAAATCTGACACTATAGGAGGACCCAAAGGTTTTGCAAATAACATATCGTGAACCCTGGTGGCATATCATCAATTTATCTTTGTGGACCATTTAAGGATTCGAGAGTCATAAACTTGTTTTGTCCTAGTATTGATAAAGCATATGTAACTGAAGATGTCATTTAAAGGTAAAACAATTTTTTGGATCAAAATACACAAAACCACCGGAATTGTGTTCTAGAGTCATTAAAAGTGCAAAAGAAAGATCCGTTTATGATGGCGATTAGAAACCAACAAGCTTCGATAGAGCAACCAACACAATCTCTATAAGAGCACCACGAGAATTGACTTTCAATGTTACACATTCACACGAACCTTGAATAAAGCATTCATGTCGGCATATCCTTGACTTTATCCTTGCATCTCTTCATCCTAAATCCTACAGTTTTATGGAAAAGAAAGAAGAATGAAAACGAATCTCAAGGCCATACCATTTTCTTCAGTTGATACTCAACAAACAAGTAGGCCCCAAATTGGCAAATAAAACATCGTACGGATGCATATGATCTTGCATCTTTGGAAACTTGGGAAGAAAAAATAAAATAGCCTCTGTAATATCAAGGAAATGGGGACCATAACGGTTTCTCAAAATGAATAGCAACCGTAATAGCAGACTAGATAACTCTTGAGACAATTTCATGTAATGTGGGGGTTCTTTCGCAAGATCAAGGTCGTTTATTGTTTAAATTAAGGGAAACATGCATTTTTATTAAGCTGTTTTTTTTAGGATAAGTTTTGGTTCTCTCTACCTGTGATTTTGCAACTTACAGTCTTTCTATTAGCTAATAAAAATGCACAAACTAGTACTAAACCAAAGAAAAAAAGGACTCCCCGTATTCATGATCATACCATTTAAAAGTAAATTGGCAAATAACATGCACTTCAATGACTATAGAATCACGGTAAAAAAACAGAAAGTAAAGTTCACTCACTTCTTCAATATAAGCTAAATTGTTATCCCAATGGACGACAACTCTATATCATCCTTCAACTCATCCGAATCCGAATCGCTTACATTGTAACCTACGCAAAACAGGAACAACTAACAATTACTACATCGAATTCAACCAAACAAAGTACCCCGCCTAATAAAAGGCAATACACTACATAAAAACCAAATAAAAATCAACATGAACAAGTTCAACTCACCTGGCCGTTTATGGCTAACTTTCCACGCCGAAGACCGACTTCGCGATGCCCTCGTAATCCAGGCTTTTCCCTGAAAACCCAATAAAGCGTCAAAACCCCATCAATCAAAAAGCAGAAAATCCACAACTTTCCCATCAAAATCAAACAACAAAACACAAAATATCAAAATCAACATAAAACGCAATACAAACAACCAATAAAAAACCTCAAAAAGCTAACCTTCTGGGCATCTCTGGGAACTCCATATCCACTAAAATACATCTGCCCCACCAAAACTTGCATACTAGTATCACCCCCTTTGGCCTCCTTAAGCGTATCTTGGAACCACCGGTTCACACACTCAGATACCATGTTTGACAAGGGTATCCGATTCTTCCTCTCTGTGTTACTGTTGCTCTCCATTGTTGAATCAGAACTGGTACCAACAACAGCAGACGTATCGGGTTGAGTTTGTTCCTCCGATATTTGTTGATTGTAGCGTCTGAGTTTGGGAGATTTAGCGTTACTACTAGTCAAGGGTTCTTCTTGTTCGAGTCTTTTACCACGAGAAGCTGATTTGCCCATAAAAGTTTAGGGTTTTGGTGAGGATTTTGTTTGGGCTAATCTGGTTTGTGCTTATGGGAGTCTCCGCTTAAACCCATTCTTGGAGCATCTCCATTCGGCTCTGAATAAAAGGGGTTTCTAATAGTGAGGCGTTTGTTTTTTGCCTTATACGAACCTAATTAAATCTGTTTAGAGATCTGAGTCGACTCAGAGGTGTTCACTATCTAATTAGTTAGCTTAGAGTGATTGTTTTTTTCACTAGTTAGATCTGACTAAAAAATGGAAATACCAAAATACCCTTCTCTGCTTATAAAAAAAATTAAACAAACATGCCAACTAGAGCTGTCAATAGGTAGGATTTGACCCGGTATCCGATCTGGTCTCATCCGTTAACAAAGGATCAAGATCATAAATAAAAAAATTGAACCTCCACGACCCCAATCCGTTAATCATCCTATCATTTAGTTAACGGATCGGGTTAGGATTCACTACCCGGTCTGTTAAGGGTATTTTAGTAATACATCATTTTAATATGGATATATGATAATACTTTCTTTTTTTATAGGTGTATATTGTTGATTTTAAATATATATAATATCTCTAGTGTTCATTATGCAAGACTTTATGGTTTATAGACATATGAGGTTCTGAATGTGTTAGGGGGATTGGGTTTGGACCTTAAAGGATTAGAAAACTTACCAAAAATTAAAGCTTAACCGATCGGATCGGGTCGGATAAGGATCACATAAATCCTTAAAGGATCGGGTCAGGATCACGGATCGAGTCAGGATCTATGTATTCCTTAACGGATTGGGTCAGGATTAACCATGATCCTGGCCCGATCCGGTCCATTGACAGCCTTAATGCCAACACCAACACCCCCTTCGTCACCACCATCAACACCACATATACATTGCCTAAATAAACACCACATATACATAGAAAAGGCAACCTGTATATATAAAAAACACAAATACATTGGTTCCCAAAATCAAATAAATATTTAACGTTGGTTTTAAATTATTACAAATAAGCAAACAAATAAGTCTTAAAAGTTATTACAAATGAGCAAACAAAGATAACAACATCGGTGCCAATACTTAACACGTCAAACAAAGAGGTGTTTTTTACCTCACTACACTCAACTTAAAAGGGCTTGAAGGAAACCGACGACGCTCTGGCCCAATCCCCAAAAAGATCACACTGTAGTTGTGTTCATCTTTTCCTCCCAACAACCCAACAACTTCAAACCCTTGAACAATAGTGGCTTATCTATCTCTTTTGAACTTGATTTATTGCCCCTAACAATACATAATCAAGAAAATAGTATCAAATAATAAAACAACCCATAAAAGGTAATAACATTCCAAAATATGCAGTAAAATAACAGCCCCTATGGGGGTTTATAAAAGTTATGTAAACAGTCCCCATAACACATTTAAACATCACTATAATAGGACTCAACCAGTCCAAAAGATGCTCTAATAGGTACTCAACTTAATTGAATTTATACATAGCATATGAGACAATTATTCGGGAAGAAAGCCCTTATAACATGTATAATAAACCCATATAACATGTATAATCAGCCCTTATAAACAGGTATAAACAACCCTTATTATATGTATAAACAACCCCTAAAAATAGCTCCTATAAATAGGTATAAACAACCCCTTTAACATGTATAAACACCCCCTGTAATTGGTATAAGCAGATCCTATAAAGGAAAATCACCACCAAAAACTCAAAACATCATAGCATCATCATCAACTAAGAAACAAATTTCACCATTGCACATCAAGAAGTAAAAATAAATATTTCTTACCAAGCTTAAAGGCTTTGAGAAGTAAATCGAAATTGAAGTAGGAATTAGAAGCAATTGGGTTTCATTTTAAGCAATTTGAATAAGAATCAATGTCAAAACCCAATTACTGATGCCCTAAATCATTCTCAAACCCCAATTATTACCTTTTACAGAGAAGTTCGAAGCAACAACGACAATCCAGAGAGAGAGAGAGAGAGCTCTGCACAATGGGGAGGGTTTTGTGTAGAGTCGGGGAGGAAGAAAGGTTTGTTGCGCAAGTTTTTTTTTTTTTTTTTGAGTTTTTTTGGAGTCGGGGGAGGAGAGGACTAGGGGTAGTAATTTGGTAGAATGGGGAGGGCAATATTGGGAGGAAATAGCATTCAGATCTGAGTCTCCCACTCATATGGGACATTGGGTCTTAGTAGAGTAAGAATTAGTACCAAAAAAAGAACACATCTTAATGCGATGAGTTAGTCCAAATCACTAAACTAACTCCCACTTAGAGCTCTAAGTCTGACTTGGTGGGAAAAAAATGGCCTCTAAGTCTATATTTGATTTTAGTATACTGCTATGAGGTAACGACAAACGAAACCGTCGATGTCCAAAATCTGATGATTGGACGGATTCGGGGCAATAATTTAAAGGTTGGGAACTAGGGTAGGAGGGTTTGGGAATTGACCATTCGCATAATCTCGGGTCGGGCTTAGGCAAGGAGGTCAGGTAGCTTAGGGTACCCAGACTCGAACTACATGGGTTGAGCAAAGACTGTAAAACTCGAAGGAGTTTCGGACGGGACATGGGTTGAATATCATAAACCTGGGTTCAGATTTAGGTTCAGGTTAACTACCCGTTAGTCCCCACCTGCTCAAGTTGCAGCCCTAACTGATATTAGGGAACAAATACCCTAGTTTTGAAGTATATATGGTTGAGACTGATATTATTGGGCTCTGATCCCCATTATATTGTTATTGCCCACACTTTCACTAACTAATTGAGGGAGGCCATGTATGGTATTTTGTTCTTAAATGGCCTCGGTGCAATTTAAGAGTTTGTATATCCTTCCTTGTGTTGGGTATATCTTACTTTACCTGATGGCAGACTAACTTTGATCCACGAATCTTAATAAAAATGGCTTACCATCTTTCCTTAAGTTGACCTTTTGCTTCTAGTGTTAGATTTGTTCAGATAGAAAACTAAATATGCAGAAACGATTAACAATAAAGATAAACTACTTTGATTGAATTGAAACTGAAAAAGAAAACTAAATCCCTCTACTTAGCTAGGGTTCTTCTCCAAAACTCAACCTAAACATTACCTTTTACACTAAGACTCATTTATAGAACTAGGAGTTAATTCACAATTGAATTGAGATTAACCTAAACGAAGAAATTAATGTGAAGAACAAACAATTTGGTAGGAGAATTTCCTTTTTAGAGCTTCAATTTCTCAATGATTTGATTTTAATTGAATTCCTCTTCAACCCTAAGTTTCTCTTACAAAACTTAGATTTTCTCTCTTTGTCTAGCCTTGCCCTTTAATGGAGGTTACAAGTTTCTAGTTACAAATTAAGACAAAAATTCCCTTGAAACGCCTAAAATTATGAAGAAAACACGATAGTCGTTTGAACGAACCCATGGGTCGTTCGAACGACTGGCTCAATTAAGCCTAGGAAACGAGGCAGTCACTTTTGGTATTCTGGGAACCCAGTCGTTCGAACAACTCCAAATGTCGTTCGAACGACTTGCCAAATTTTGCCTAAAAACAGAGGCAACTAGAATTGGATGTTCTTTCTTTCAACTCGTTCAAACGGCTCCAAGACTCGTTCGAACGATATGACATCTTTTGAAGAGGTTGAATGTATAGATCCTCATGAATCAGGAGTCCTCCACCTTCTAAAACACTACCCTTCAAAATAGGAATTATTCTACTAAAATAAAATAACTGAAAATAGAAACATGGAGGATCCCCATAGAGGCTAGCTCCTAAGGGGATGTTCACTATGGCCACAACCAACACGGTTATTATTCTTATCAACTCTTCCCCTCTAAGAAGAATTCGTCTATGAATTCAAGGGGATGTGCAGTTGACCGTAGTGACTATCTCCTCTTCTAAATCTTTACCTCACATTTGCTGAAAATCTTCATCGATATGATGATGAAGGTTTTGTATAAGTAAAGTGATGTGCTTCCTCAGATTCAGACATTCACACTTCATATGCCATGTTTTCCCGTAGTTACAGTAAATTCCTGAACCCGACCTTGTCACTCTAGGTACCGCTGTAGTCGTTGCCTATACCGTCGTGGTACTTATTGTTGGAGCTGAATAAGAACTGTAAACTATTGGTTTTAACTTTGTTTTCGCTCGTTTGGCCATTTTCACAACCTCAGACAAACTTTGGGCAGTGAATAAGGTCAGCTCATCATGTAACTGCTTTGTCAACCCAAGCTTGAACTGACTAATATGTTGTGTTTCGGTTTCCGATAATACAACTCTAGATGAAAGCAGATAAAAATTACTCGTATAGTCATCAACTGGCTGATTTCGAGTTTGACGCAGATTTTGTAACTTAGCAAAACTCTCTTCCTCATAATTTCTTAGAATAAACTGAGCCATCAGCTCTTATTTCATCATATCACAATCTGTAATATAATCACCCCCAGTTGTTACCCATAATTATTGCACCCCTTCCCACCAATTGAGCGCATATCTGGTCAATAAAATCGTCAACATCCGTCTTACCATCGATCTCGGGGACATTAATTTTAACATCCTGATTCATATTCTAAAATGTATAAATAATTATATTTGTTACCTGATTATCTATGTTTTGACGTTGTTCATACTATTATTGAGGTGCATACCTAATGTGCCCAAGACCTGGTTCTCTCTAGTAGCTCATTCTGAAAACGAGTTCCAGAATTGGTAGGGTGAACCCCACAACCTCGTCATCTCCTATCCTGAAAATCATACCTGTCATTAAATCTGCGACCGTTACCAGATTTGTTGTCTCCCCATAACGTCTATTTATTTGTAAAAGGATTCCCAGGTCCCCATTGGCTCTGCTAAAATCCTGTACCCGTATATCTTGCACCTTGAGGTGAAGTAGGTACCCGATTCAGTCTAGGAGGGATATAGTTAGCCATTCCCCATTGGTTTGGAGAAGTTGTACCGTTCTCTTGATATGGTTAATCCCCAATACTGAATTGTTACTGGTGAAATTGACCCCTCCTGTAGTTGTATTAGGTCACCTCCCTTGAACCAAAAAAGAACAGGGTTGTCCTTAATTTGTTTGAACCCCGCCCAAAGTTCCAAAAAACCCCGGTCAGTCAGTTGATAGTCGTTGCTTGCTGCTGTGGCGGTGGCTGCGGTGGCTGTCGCGGTAACTGTTACAGCACTTGTTGAATAATCAGTGGTTGCGATGGCTATTGCAGCAGCAGTTGCGATGGCTATTGCAGCAGCAGCTGCGGTGGCTATTGTGGTAGTTGTTGCGGTAACTATTGCGATGGTGGTTGGGGTGGCTATTGTGGCAGCTGTTACGATGGCTGTTGTATGGTGGTTGTTGTGTCAGCTGCTCTGGCTCATATTAGGGTTGGTGCTAGGATGGGAACCAGTTTTTCCCCATCGTTTGTCAGATCTTTCTCTATGTGGGTCCCGTAAATGACGATTCGGCGAGTCATACCCACGAGAGAAGATTTGGGTCTCAATTTTCGTGACAAAAATGCATCCCTAATCGCTAGTGTTTGAAGTATTTTTTATGTCGAAATCCACAAATTTATCTTCGCTACCTACATCTTGAATGTTAAGTCCGTCAAAGCTATTAGCTGTGAACGAAACCCCTTCGTTGTTGAATTCCCTTTAATTGTTATTACTTGTAGAGAATCCCCTTCCTCGCCCAAAACTTTCAAGACGTATTGGTGAAAGTCCTTGATAGACGTAGAAATATGTAAGATTAATACACTTAAAAGTATTATTTTGTTAATCCCGATTTATTATTTTCTAATGTTAATAGCATTTTCTTATTTTTAGGCACTTATCACTATTGGAGCTAATAAGTAGAAAAAGGCATCTAATAGAAGGTATAAAGAGCTAAAGCATCTTCAACAGTCTCTCAGGTACAAGGAAGATCTCTACATTCAATGTACTTGTAGATTTTCTCTATGGAATAAAGATGATGAAGGACTCTACAAAGATTTATCTTTACTTAGGGATAGAGTTTCAGAATTGTAAACAAGTCTCTCATATCTCCTATAAATAGGAGAACAATTCTATGTATTTTCACATCTCAATCTCAGGAAGGAATAAAGCTTGAAGTTTTTAGCATCTCTCTCTTTTATTTTATGCGTTTAATTTAAGCTGTGATCAACACCATTAATGGAGAACTAGTCTCATTAGCTTAGGCTAAGGATTGAACCTCCGGTGAAGTGAGCTAAATTGATATTAATAGTAGTTTAGATCTAGAATTAATCTTCAATTATCTGATTTGTAGTTACGAAGAGTAGATCTAGCCATGACAACTCTAAGTTACTACAGATATGAAGAAGATGCCGAATTAGCCATATTCGGTTGTTTTTACGGTCAAAAAGAATTCTAGATCACTAGAGTTAATACTCTCCACCTAGCCATGGAAAGGAGTTTATAAACCCTAGATCCGATTGTCCATGAACAACGAAATTCTTACTTAGAGTTTTAGCCACAAACCCTAGATCTTAGACCCGAATAGACCTAGCCATAACTATTACATGCGGATAGAAGCTATCGTTTTCATATCGTTTTAGTAAACTAAGTCGGAGGTGATCCAAAGCCTAGGTTCTTTTCTTTATAATCACACCGAAATTTAGTAATTTAGATTTATGTTTTAGTACAAAACATTTTTATCAAAATTAGTTTAGATTCGTTTATTAGTTAATTAGGAAAACATATTTTTAATACGTTTACTCCCCGTGGATTTGGCCCCCGCTTACCCTTATTATATTATAACACCCGTAGTTTTGAGCGAGGTATTTAAAAACTGAGTTTTTCTTGCATCAAAATTGGTGCCGTTGTCGGGGAGGCAACGGTCTATTAAATCATTGTTTCTCGATTTTAGCTAATTAATTTTTTACCTTATTTTAGTTGTTAATTTTGCCAATTTATTTTATGATTAGATCTCTGAGATTTCTTTTCGAATAAATTAGTCTCAATATTTTTTGATAAGCGGCTTCGAAGATATTAATTTTGGAAGAAACATACTCAGTTTTCAATGAAAAGTGTGTTTCTGAATGTTTCACGGTTTTGACCATCTATATATCACAATTAGTGAATATGTTTACTACGAAAGTTTTAGATAATTCAAATTTGAATTGCTACAGATCATATTTTTCTGTTTAGCCATTAGAGAGTTACAGCCTTTTGAAACAACAGTAAAAACAGTCTCAGTAAAAGACGTCGTTGTTCATTAATCGCTTGTTTTGAGCTACAGGGAAGCTAAATTATAGAAAACTTCCTTCTTGAATGTTTTTCCTTTCTGAATTATCTTTCCAAATTGGTATTATTTAATGTTCTCTCTCAACTGAGCTGAACGATATACGCATTTAAAAATCAGGACTTCATAAACTGCAATATATTGGAATTTGGATTAATATATATTTTATTTTATTTGCAGTCGTAAGTCACTAATCTTTTTTTCTCTTATTTTGCAGGATAATCACAAAGTTGGTACTCAAAGATTGTGAGAAATTTACAAAATACATTGGCAAGCTTCTTTCTAAATCCTTATTGTGCCCTCTGAGTGAAGGGACATCTCCTTCTTTCGCCCCCTAAGTGAAGGGGCGGCGGCCACAGCTTCACCGGGAAACACTTCCCGTAGGTTGGTCCTCCCTTAAAACTTGACATATAAAAGGGGTTCATCACCGCTCCACCCCGGCATTAAGAAAGTAAGTCGTGTGAACTGTTCAAATACACGTTGCTCTTAAATTAAAAAAATTGTTGTGTTTGGATTAACCTGTTATTGTGTTTCAATTTTTGTTCCATGTTTAACATAGTAAAGGCTTTAATCGGGGCTCTTCCGCGGGATTTCATCATCCAAAAGAATCTCCAGCGAGTGGGACCTCCCACCTAGGGATACGAAGAAATTCATGTCACATGTTCCTAACTATCTCGACCTTTAAATTTAATTAAAACTTAAAAAGCTATTAGTAAGATTTCCAAGAGATTTCATCACCTGAGGAATTAGGAGGTACCGGACCGGGGTACCAATACAGATTCATGGGAACCACTTCAGCCAAGCGCTGCGAACCATCGGCTGTTAAGCGACGTCACCATTCTGTGTGAGTCAGGTACGATAAGGCGAGGCATACAGGCGTGATGATTGATGCTCAAACACTAAGACCGTTGCTAGCATAGTGAAGCTTTCGTGTTATGAATCGCACACAAGCCCAACTTACCCAGTTTGAATAACATCAAAATTAGGATTGACTTAGTTAATTTAACTTTAAAAATCATAGATGTGTTTATCTTAAATTGTGTGTTTAAACTCCCGTTGAATTTTACAATTTTATTTTATTTCATTAGTATATGCCCAAGTACGATCGGATTAGGTAACACATTGATATTCCACCGATTCCTAAAACAACTAATACGACTAATAAAGTCCAACAGAAAGACCTTCAGGCTATATACGATGTTGAAATTGAAAACGAATTTCTTCCTGAACCAATGGGTGACAAGTCACTGAGGGAGTTTTTTGCACTCGTTTCGGAAAACTCGCCAAAATGCATTAAGTTGCCAGTAATTACGACAACCCAGTTTTATATCAAGCCTTCGATTTTGAACCTAATCCCACATTTTCATGGACTCGATAATCAAGACCCATGCTTACATATCAATGAATTTGAGTCTATCTGCCTAACGTTTTGATGTAAGGACATAGCAATGGAGTACATCTATTTACTCCTTCTCCCATTCTCACTTAAAGACAAAGTAAAACATTGGTTAAATTCTCTATCATCCCAGTTAATTGACAAGTGGGACACCCTTAAACATAAGTTTAAAATTAAGTTTTTCACTATGCAAAAAACTGACATTTTAAAACGTGATATCTCTGATTTTCTTCAAGAACATAGAAAAAAATTTACGAAGCATAGGAACGTTTTAAGGAAAAATTGCTAAGGTGCCCCCATCATGGTTTCGAGAAATGGAGACTAATCCAATTCTTTCTGCACGGGTTAACTCGTTCAACCCATGAATCAATTGAAACCCGTAACTTAGGAAAATTTCAAGATATGGATGAAACTGCCGCATATGCATTTCTTGATAAATACGCTGAGACATCCCAACAATGGGACTTTACTCCTCGTGGTCGTAGGCCCATTAGAAAAGGAGGCATCCTTGAATTACCTGAAAGCATCGAATTAAAAGTCCAACTGGACTCTCTTATACGTAAAGTCGAGGCTATAGCCGTAGCGAAAGTAGCGGCCCCTAAACCAACTTCTATTCATAGGGTCAGTAATTTATGCAATGATCCGACCCATTATGCATACATGTGTCCACAACTCCTTGAGTTAATTAATTCTAATCCGGACCACGTTAATGCTATCTTGGATAATGAAAAGAGACAACACTAAAATAATTTTGGGAGATCTTCTTGGCAGAATAACCTAAATTTTTCTTGGAGGAATCAACCACAAGGACAATCCAGTTATAATCCCCAACCATATCAGCAAAATCAAACATACTCAACCAAATAAGCCCACCCAGTTAGTTTAGAATCCACACTCCAACAGTTTATAAAAGAGATTAGGGGGGTAACCCAACAAAATTCTAGGGAACATTCAGAAATGGGAGCCTTTACACAGAAGTTAGATACCCAAATATGACAAATAGCAAGCCAATTAAGTGAACGAGAAAAGGAAAAATTCTCTAGTAAGCCAATTGCTAACCCGAGGGCCGCCTTTGAGGTTCATACCCAACAGAGCTTACCTGAGAACATTAAAACTGTTCAAGTAGTTATGACCCTTAGGAATAAGATAACTATAAAAACCAGACCAGTCCCTATACCGTAAACTAAGAGCAATTTGGTTTCCAAATCTCAAGAAAAAGCCCATGAAAATCTAGCATCTTGCTAGCCCGAAATAGTAACATCTAGGCCACATCATGTTCCAACTCTATCGAACCTAGTAGACAAGCATTATGTGCCTAGATCCCCATTCCCTAACCGACTTGTTCCTGCCAAAAAGAACGAAGGCCTGAAAGATATTCTCAAGTTATTTAAACAAGTACAAATTAACATTCCGCTCTTGGACTCTATCGATCAGGTTCTGTCATATGCTAAATTCCTTAAGGAACTGTGTACAAAGAAACGTAGAACCGGAGTTAGGAAGAATTCATTTAGTGTTGAATAGGTTAGCTCTGTCCTACCATTTGAAATTTCGATCAAACAAAAGGACCCAAGATGTCCCACCATTCCCTTAGTAATAGGAAAATACTACATCCAGCAGGCCCTCCTTGATCTTGGGGCTAGTATAAACCTTATTCCATTTAATGTTTATAAGGACCTCGATTTAGGAAAACTTAAGCCCACAAGGATACAACTTCAATTTGCTGATAGATCCACCAAAACTGCTAGGGGTATTGTTGAGGATGTGATAATTAAGGTGAACAAATTTTACTTTCCAATAGATTTTGTAGTCCTTGATATACTACCGATTTTGAATGTCTATGGCCAAATCCCCATTATATTAGGTTGACCTTTCCTAGCTACTTCCAACACTATAATCAATTGTAGAAATGGAATAATGAACTTAACATTCGCTAAAATGACCTTGGAACTGAATATTTTTAATGCCATGAGGCAATATCAAGATTCTGCTGAAGAGTGTAATATAATAGGTACCATTATCTCCAAACATTCTAGGGACGACCTCTTAGAAGATTGTCTGGAGGACGACATCGTTGGTATTTCCGAGTCAATCCTAAAAAATATTTAAGTTATTCTTAAAAATAATCTTCCTGCATACACTCCTCCTCATCGGTATACTCTCAAATTCGAGTCACTTCCTATGTCTTCTAACCCCCCCCCCCCCCCAGTTCCTTCTATTGTGTCACTGCCAAAACTTGATCTTAAAGTACTTCCAGATAATCTAGGATATCAGTTCCTCGGGTCTAACAAAACTCTTCCCGTTATCATTTCATCTTCATTGGACTTAGATCAGGAAAATAAACACATTGCCGTACTAGACACCCACAAAGAAGTAATTGGATGGTCAATAGCAAATATAAAAAGAATAAGCCCATCAGTGGTTATGCATAGGACAGAGGAATGATCCAAAACATCTCGAAAACCATAATGATGTGTAAACCCTTCAATGAAGGTGGTAATAAAGACAAAATTTATTAAGCTTCTTGATGCGGGTATTATTTATTCCATCTCTGACAGCTCTTGGGTAAGCCCAGTCCAAGTGGTACCTAAGAAATCAGGTATTACTGTCGTCAAGAATACAGACAATGAACTAGTACTCACCCACACTCAGACAGGATGACGAGTTTGCATTGATTACCGAATGCTAAACGCGTCCACTCGAAAAGACCATTTCCCATTACCATTCATGGATCAAATATTAGAACGTTTAGTTGGTCATTCATTTTACTATTTTTTGGATGGTTATTCAGAATACAACCAAATTTTAGTAGCCCCCGAAGACCAAGATAAAACCATTTTTACTTGCCCATTTGAAACTTTTGCCTATCGTCGCATGCATTTTGGCCTATGCAATGCACCCGCGATCTTTCAACGGTATATGTTAAGTATTTTCTCAAATATAGTAGAAAAGTTCTTAGAGGTCGTCATGGATAACTTTTCCATTTATGGCTCCATATTTGATGACTGTCTTATAAACTTAGAATTGGTCTTGATCTAGTGTATAGAGAAAAACATAATCCTAAATTGAGAAAAATATCATTTTATGGTAAATCAAGGAATAGTACTCGGCCATTTGATATCATCTAAGGGGATAAAAGTTGATAAAGCAAAAATTGATTTGATGTCTTCTCTACCTCCTTCTAAAATAGTGAAGGACGTTCGCGAATTCCTCGGGCACGCAGGTTTTTATCGACGATTCATTAAAAACTTTAGCAAAATCTCACAACCTTTATGCAATTTACTTGCTAAAGACATCCATTTTGATTTTAACGATAAATATCACAAGTCTTTTGAAATACTTAAGTCCTTATTGACCACATCACCGATTATCCAACCACCTGATTGGACATTACCCTTCAAAATTATCTGTGACGCTTCAAATTATGTTGTGGGTGCCGTGTTAGGACAACAATTTGAAAAAGTACCCCATGTTATTTTCTATGCGAGTAAAACACTGAATGATGCCCAAATTAATTATACGACGACTGAAAAAGAGTTGTTAGCCATCGTCTTCGCGTTAGAAAAATTTTAGTCATATATTTTAAGGTCAAAAATCATTGTGTACTCTGACCATTCAGCCCTTCGATATCTTCTTAATAAAAAGGACTTTAAACCACGCCTTCTCCGTTGGATTCTTTTACTCTAAGAATTTAGCCTCAAAATACGTGATAAAAAAGGGAAAGAAAATATTATTGCCGACCATTTGTAGTGCTTGACAGTTGACCACATTAACGAAGACCTTCCTATTCCTGAGCATTTTCCCGATGAACAGTTAATGACTACTAATAGGGCATCCTGGTTTGCCGACATTACAAATTACTTAGTCACAAGATACATTCCACCAAATTTGAGCAGACAAGATAAAAAGATATTTAAAACAATCTCTAGACGATTTATCTGGGAGGATCCCTATTTATTTAAAGTTGGCGCTGACATAGTGATTCGTCGTTGTGTCCCTAAAAATGACATTCCACAAATTTTAAAAGTCTTCATGATGATGGTGGTCATTTTGAGCCCCATAGAATGGCTAATAAAGTACTTCAATGTGGTTTATATTGGCCTACTTTATTTAAGGACGCTTACGACCATTGTTCACGATGTGCCTGTTGCCAAAGGATTGGCAACATGGGTCGTCGGGATGAGATGCCTCTAAACAATATTTTAGAGGTTGAAATTTTTTATGTCTGGGGCATTGACTTTATGGGCTCATTTCCGGTGTCTAATGGTTATTTGAGGACCTTAGTAGCAGTTGACTATGTTTGTAATGGGTGGAAGTTGTACCATGTTGGACAAATGATCACGTTGTTGTAATTAATTTTTTAAACGATAACATTTTAGTCTGATTTGGTACACCTCGTGCAATTATAAGTGACGGTGGAACTCATTTTTGTAACCGTTATTTTTAAAGTCTTATACACAAATATGGCATTACTCATAAAGTTGTCACTCCATATCATCCACAGACAAGTGGGCAAGTAGAGGTTTCAAATCTGTAAATTAAAAGAATTTTAGAGAAAACTGTCCGACCAGATCATAAAGATTGGTCCACCCATCTTAATGATGTTATTTTGGCCTATCAGACTGCTTATAAAACCCCGATTGGAATGTCACCTTATAGATATATTTTTGGCAAAGCTTATCTCTTACTTGTGGAATTGGAACATAAAGCTTACTGGGATATTAAGAGATTTAATTTTTAAATAGACGCAGTAGGACTTCATCAAAAACTTTAACTAAGTGAGTTAGAAAAAATAAGACAAGAGGTGTACGGCAATGCTAAAATATACAAGGATCGGACCAAAACATATCATGATAAACATATAGTCCGAAAAATCTTTACACCAGGACAAAAAGTCTTATTGTTTAACTCAAAGCTGCGTCTTTTTCCTAGAAAATTACAAACCCGTTGGCATGGCCCATTTGAAGTCGTAAACATACACCAAAATGGTTGGGCTGAAGTAAAAAAATTCGTAATGGAAATACTTTTAACGTCAATAGCCAACGTCTTAAACATTATCTGGAGATAATCCTTTTAGAAAATTTCCCTGATATAAATCTTTGCGAGCCCGAATATAAGGAATTGATTGTCCTCGAACAATTCCTGACTTCACATAAGTTTGGGGGTACATGAGTTTTGCCTGGCTGAAGATGATAAACTTAACGCTTTATGGGAGGAAACCCACGGCATATTCAGGTGAGAAATTCCAATTTTCCTTTCTATTTTTATTTTTTTTGTTCTCCAATATTAGGGATACTATTTCATTTAAGTTTAGGGGTAGGAAAATCATTTTTACAATATTTTTTGAAGAAAAATTAAATAATGACACTCTTGGCAATTTATGATGTACTTTTGATAAATTTTCAACATTTAGACTAAATTTATTTTGACATAAATATTGGTTGGGAAACCTAAATAAATCTAAAAATAAACCAAGAACTTAAAAGTTTACAAGTATACACTAAAATATTTTGCACACATTCTTAAGTTAGATGTACTATCTTTTAATTAACGACTAATTCAAGTTAACGTGGTATATTTTGAAAACCTGCATTTTACTATAATTTTGTAATTGATACATTCGATAAATTATTGACCAATTTTAGGGAGATCTTGTATTTATGTTAGGAATAATTCACTCTAAGGGAGAAAACTGTCTAAGAATAAGTTTATTCCCGAAAGTATAAAAAGAAAATAAAAGAAACCAAAGTTGCTCTAAAAACTTTCACGCTGCAAGGCTACTCGCATGATTAAGAACTGAAAGACAAAAAATTATTACCAATCTCGAGTATGACCATGAACTATGTGAAAGGAGCACGAAAAATGTTACTTATGAGAATCCTGAGTCTAGGTCACGAAGGGGCACCAAACCCCGACAACCTTAACCAATTAGCAAGGATTGTCGACCGAAAATTCCTTGTTACGGAGGCTTCACTAAGAAACAATGTACTCAAAAAGGTTATGAAAAATAAGATACCGGGGAGTAAAATTGACTAAGGCACTTGTCAAACTGAGCGTCAAATTTATTCCACTAAGTACTCGACTACCACACACTGACTCAATGATTCTAGACAACGTATTAAGCAATAAAACTATCTTCACAATACACTCAGATATATCTGCTAAAATACTTGATTTTTTTTATAATCATGAGGTAGTATCTCTAGTTTCGGATAAGTATAATATATTCTATGGTATACTCGGAGAATAATAGGTTTTAAGGAATTTTGTGCTTGCATATTTTTGTCATAACTAAATAAGGATAAATTGACAGGAAATGAGTCTTTTGTCATTTAAAATTGTCATAATGTCATTATTGACTTTTGTGCGTATAATCACTGTAAACCCTCACGAGACAGCACTCGTCCACCAGGGACACCTGGGGGTTTAACGGCTTGTTGCATACGCTAAATGCAATCGCGAGTCCTGCGAAAGTGGTTTCCTTTCTTATTTTAATTTTATTTCTTTATTTTACTCGGGACGAGCAAAATGGTAAGTTTGGGGGTATTTGATAAACGTAGAAATACGTAAGATTAATACGCCTAAAAATATTATTTTGTTAATCCCGATTTATTATTTTATAATGTTAGTAGCATTTTCTTATTTTTAGGCACTTTTCATTGTTGGAGCTAATTAGTAGAAAAAGACATCTAATAGAAGGTATAAAGAGTTGAAACATCTCCAGCAGTCTCTCAGGTACAAGGAAGATCTCTACATTCAATGTACTTGTAGATTTTCACCATGGAATAAAGATGATGAAGGACTCTACAAGGATTTATCTTTACTTAAGGATAAAGTTTCAGAATTGTAAACAAGTCTCTCATATCTCCTATAAATAGGAGAACAATTCTATGTATTTTCACATCTCAATCTCAGGAATGAATAAAGCTTGCAGTTTTTAGTATCTCTCTCTTTTATTTTATGCATTTAATTTAAGCTGTGATTAACACCATTAATGAAGAGCTAGTATCATTAGCTTAGGCTAAGGATTGAACCTCCGGTGAAGTGAGCTAAATTGATGTTAATAGTAGTTTAGATCTAGAATTAATCTTCAATTATCTGATTTGTAGTTACGAAGAGTAGATCTAGCGATGACAACTTTAAGTTACTACGAATATGAAGAAGATGCCGAATTAGTCATATTCGGTTGTTTTCACGCTCAAAGAGAATTCTAAATCACTAGAATTAATACTCTCCACCTAGCCATGGAAAGGAGTTTTATAAACCCTATATCTGATTGTCCATGAACAACGAAGTTCTTACCTAGGGTTTTATCCAAAAACCCTATATCTTAGACCCTAATAGACCTAGCCATGGCTATTACGTGCAGATAAAAGCTACCGTTTTCATATCGTTTTAGTAAACTATGTCGGAGGTGATCCAAAGCCTAGGTTCTTTTCCTTGTAATCGTACCGAAAGTATTTAAATTTATGTTTTAGTCAAAAACTTTTTTGTCAAAATTAGTTTAGATTCGTTTATTAGTTAATTAAGAAAACATATTTTTAATACGTTTACTTCCCATGGATTCGACCCCCGCTTACCCTTATTATATTACGTCACCCGTAGTTTTGAGCGGGGTATTTAAAGACCGAGTTTTTCTCGCATCAGTCATCTTCTCCTAGCATCCCCCATAAACAAACTCAAAGGTACCCCCTACCTCTTGACGCCACCATGCTACTCGGAAAACCCGTATCACGGTCTCCTTGAGATGTTATCACTAGCAAAACGTGATCCAAAGATTGAACTCTCTTATCGAGTTTTTCGTATTAACTCTAAATTCCTACATATTCTCTTCTGGATCTCGTAACCTATATTCTTGGGTTGGTTGACGAGATCATATTTTTTTCTTCCCTATCATCTTTGATCTTGAAAGAAAAATTATTGTAGCTTACTGAAAAATTAAACTCCTCACGGAACGAACTTCGCTCTGGTACCAATTGATAGAAAACTAAATATGCAAAAACGATTAACAAGAAAGATAAACTAACTTGATTGGATTGAAACTGAAAAATAAAACTAAATCCCTCTACTTAGCAAGGGTTTTTCTCCAAAACTTAACCTAAACCTTCTACCCTATGACTCATTTATAAAACTAGGAGTCCTCCGCCTTCTAAAATGCTACCCTTCAAAATAAGAATTATTCTACTAAAATAAAATAACTGAAAATAGAAAAGGGGGGTGGGTGTGCTCCCTATAGAGGCCGGTTCCTAAGGGGATGCCCACTACAGCCATGACCAATACGGTTATTATTCCTATCATGTACTTTGGTTTAATTGGCCCCTTCTAAAAGCTTGTTGCAAAGACTTAGAAGTGAGTGTTGTTATGCACTGCATTGTTGTATTTGGCACTCAAGGTAAATATTGATATTTTGGGGCTTGACCCCTCTAAGATAGCTTAGAGTATGGGCAGCAGAAAACCCCTTTTGCAGGATCGCCATCGCTCAAATAGCGTACCGATTCATAAAATCAGTGGCTATCTGTGGCGATACTGTTGTGGTCAGAGTTATCAGTTGGCCCACACTTTAATTGTTTGTTTAATTATTTTATTGGCTACATGCCATGTTTTTTTCTAATTTAAGTCAGCCTGTTGTTGATGCTCTTAGAGGCTAATTAAGGGAAGGCTAGGACCAATCATCAGCGGGAAGTGGCAACAAAGACAAGCAAACTGCGCTTAGCTTCGAGGCCCCTTCTCTAGTGATGTAAAGAGAATGTCAATCTTACTAAAGCTTGCATAAAGATTATCACCTAAGAATTGAGCATTTTAAATTCTTGAGAGTGCCTACAAAGCCTAGACAGAATCCAGCTCAGTATCCTCCTCCGGTAGGACGGTACCGAGTTGCATGCAAAGATCATAAATAACAAGGTCCTCGGTGTATATGCAAGTGAAAAACATAGGATTTACAACTTCCTATTATACTTGGCACACATTAATAATGGATGGCTCAATATCATATTGGTTTTGGACTCAAGCAATTGTTGATGCTTTCAAGATTGACTGTTTTGCTAATAGTGCTACTAGGCCTGGTAGAAGGGACTAAAGATTGATAACTCTAATAGACTATATTTACTAGCAGAGTAATGGGTTTCTTTATATTTACTGTTATATAAAGAAGAATCTTGATAAGAATCGGTCTTCTTATATGAATATCGATTTTCCTAGCAGGACTTCTCTGCAGACTAATCACTAATGGTCCTTCGGATTTTGTATTATTTGATGTTCAATAAAAGTTGCTTACCTTTGAAAAAAAAAAATCGATACAATTGCAACCAATTCACATTTTCACCTTTGTGCTGCTTGCAATTGCAAAATGCAGAGGTTGTATTTGATAGAAGCTGCACCGGAAATAATTGCTAGTGCTGTTGATTATTCCCCTTCTGAAATTTAAGAAGTCTGTAAAAAAACATGCTAGAGCCTGAGTGCAGGTCACGCAGTCCCATTTAATGGTTGATTAAGCCCAATAAATATGGGTTTCGTCCCCTTCAAATTAGGCAAAAGCATAACATGGGATATATTGGTATTATGTACAAGCAATGGTGTCCTCTCAACTAAAAACCACAACCTCTTTTCCCTCAATAATTCCAATCCCACACTCTCATGGCCTCATCTCGTGCATTAAATAAAAGAGGTTGGTTTTCTTTCCCTTTGCGTGTGCGTCGTCAGCTACTCTTACAGTTATTAACTTCCTCGTATCACCGGATATGCTCTCCCTTTCAGTCACCTTACAGCTCCTATTTCTTTTGAGGATATCTAAATCTCTATCTAGCTTTAGAGTAAGGGACATTGTTTCCCATAAATCGGGTATACGCGCTATGAGTCCCAAACTTGTTGTATACATTTTCTATGAGACTCCGGTCTTGTGAGAAACATAATCCAATCACAATTTTCATTAAGGGGAGATGGTCGTGGGAAAAATTGAATCTTGAAGAAGATAAACGGAGGGATGCGGGGTCCTAGTAGGGGAGCTAGCCTCAATGGAAATATTTGAAGTCCTTTGAATATTTTGCCTACTATGACCATTAGCAAAAAAGAGAAAATAATTAGTTGTTCAATTCAAAGCTTCGAAGTTCAAGGTTTCAAACTTTGTAGTATAAAATGAAAAGAACATTTCAGAGAACAATACAATTGTGAACTTTGCCTATATATATTTCCTCTCTTTCTATCACAACCTCTTCATTCAAAGAAACCATGCCCGCCCAAGTACTAATGGCTCTTGAGAAACCCTCTATGGGCTCAAACCATCTCCTCCTCCCTGCAGAAAACAATATTGCTTTTCCTAGAAGGTGACTCTCTCTCTCTCTCTCTCTCTCTCTCTCTCTCTCTCTCATGTTCTTAACATTTTGTATATATGCATTGTATATGCAGATTGGAAGGAAAAGTTGCGATTGTCACCGGTGGGGCTAGAGGGATCGGAGAGGCAACCGTAAGGTTATTTTTTGAACATGGTGCCAAGGTAGTCATTGCAGATGTCCTAGATGATGTCGGGGAGGCTTTATCAAACTCGTTATTGTCACCTTCGGTCATATTTATACATTGTGATGTTACTGTTGAGAAGGACATAGAGAATCTGATCAATACGACAATTACACATTATCACCGTCTCGATATACTAATCAACAATGCTGGGATCCTTGGAAACCAATCGAAGAACAAAAGCATACTAAACTTTGACGCAGACGAATTCGATCGTTTGATGAGTGTGAATGTAAGAGGGGTTGCATTGGGTATGAAGCACGCTGCACGTGTAATGATGCCTAGAAGAACTGGGTGTATAATCTCCACGGCTAGTGTTGCTGGTGTTCTAGGTGGTCTTGGACCGCATGCATATACAGCTTCAAAGCATGCCATTGTTGGACTAACGAAAAACACAGCTTGTGAGCTTGGACGACATGGGATTCGTGTTAACTGCATTTCTCCATTTGGGGTTGCCACATCCATGCTTGTTAATGCATGGAAGAAATCTGATTATGTCTATGAGTCAGATTTCATAGACGACGAAGAAATCGAGAAGACTGAGGAGTTCGTTAGAAGCCTAGGAAACCTTAAGGGTTCAACCCTTGTAGCTAGAGATATTGCTGAGGCTGCTCTTTACCTTGCTAGTGATGAATCTAAGTATGTAAGTGGTCATAACCTTGTGGTAGATGGTGGTGTTACCACCTCTAGAAATTGTGTGGGTTTGTGATTGTAAGAGTCGATTCTTTCCCCCCTTGATTTGTGAAACCCTGCATGTACTTGTGTAACTTTTCTCCTATTTTATATGTATTCTCTTTTCATGATATCTACATTTATTGATACACCTAATATTCTCCTACAACTTTAGTTCATAGGGGAATATTAACAAAAGAGAGGTTGAAGGTTGAGCTTTAGGAGGGGTAAGAGCTTTTCATGAGGCTTTTGTTTTTGCTTAAGAATTGGAAAACCTATTGCTCTTAGTGGACATTATTTATTTTTATTTTTTTCTTTCTTTCTTTTTTTTGCTGACGAGCATGGTCGGGTAAGTTCTATATTCGCCCGACTAATTCCCTGCGCACATACAATACCGGTCAACCACACGTCCACAGAAGTCATACTAGGCAGGATTTCATGACCCCTTTGTGTGAACAAGAACTCGTTTTCAAGACTTCCGAAAGGATTCTAATTAAGGGAGAAGGTAGTAGCTAGTATTAGTAACTTAATTAGCTGATTAATGTGGAAAATCTTATGAGTAGATTTTGACCCTATCTGGTCAGAGGATCTTATGAATAATATCAATAACACGACCCTTTCAGGTCAAACTTTTGATCAGATCTGTGTAAAGTGTTTACCATGCATAATAAGAGAGCAAATAAGGAGAAAAAAAGCATCTCCAGCTACTTTGTTTTATGTCTCTTAGACTTGCCTTAGTTGCCTATCTTTGAAAAACTTGTTACTTTTAGTCATGTTACATCTTGGATTAGGAGTACTTTAGTATGAGAGTTGTTATTTAAGGATTCCAATCTCATTGAAGTCAAACAATCAACCTTACACTAAACAGAGTTAATCCTACCCCATATCATTGTGAAAAACATAATTCACTCATATTATTTATCTAACTCGATGCGATGGTGGTAAAGCAGAAAGCAAATATTGGCTTGATATGGGGTCTTTAAGATTAGCATCTTTACCTAGTTTATCATAACAATCAACTTACAGTATTAATCAAGATAAAGTATTTTGAGTTATGATAAGAAGTAGTATAATGCAGTACTAGTGCATTAGAAAGGGATATGTTGCCCAACTTGCTTAATAATTAAGCATAACCACAGCTTTGGAGCCAAAGTTCTATGTTTTGACACTTTTTCAGAACTCTAGTTAATGTTTCCAGCTAAGTTTTTTATAATCCAGTATTCTTTCTTTGGTTCTTTATCATTTTCAAGACAAAACAAGTATGGTAGGTTTGAGAACCTAAGGTATAATCATACAATATAACATAGAGTAATCACTGACCTCATGAGAGACTAAAAGTCTACAGCTTCAGTCATGTAATCCATCTTGGAATGTGAATGAAAGCAAAAATGTTGGCTTAAGACAACTAGGAAAGTCAGTCGGAGGATGACTTTATTCTTCAAGGGGTGGTGATCTAATAAGACCATAATAGTTGACCAAATTACATCTTAAGTACGTTATTATATCCTCATATAATGTCTTTAGTCATTGTCCTACTACATATGTCCAACTCGGCTACATCGGGCATCAAGGCAAGTTGGGACCGAAGGTCAAAACTCGAAGATAGTCCTTTTGTTTGGCTAGAAGAAATTGGAGTGATATTAGCATTTAACAAGCAATATGTGCCTCTAGTTTACGTTGTTTGATATATTACCATCAGTGCGAATTGAACTCATGTCGAAAGCAGTACTTAGTTTTGGTGGTGGAATAATTACATGAAGTAAGGATTAAAATATGGTTAATAGTTTGGGGAATGACATGCGTAATATGACTTTTACCTTGTCATTCCATTTGAATGAATGCAGGAGACTGTGTTCATGGGGGAGGCTGAGTAGTTCGTTAGGGAATTATTGCATAATAAGAGAATTAAGGACCATAGGATTCGCTTTAGATGGTAGTGAGAATGAGAAAGATGAAAATGATGGAGAGGATGAAGATGTTAAACAGAAACCGTGGTTAATTACTAGCATTTTAGCGAGAGCATTAAGCAATTGGAATCCTTTGGAGGTTTTAGCATTGAAGGATACAAAAATGGTATGGACAATTTAAGTTAGCTTGCAGGTTTCTTACGAGTTCCAAGAATGTGGAAACAGTGCAAAAGTATTTTTCCTGTTGGGCTACCTTATCAGCCCGCGTAAATTATAATCATGTTTTTACAATATCTAGGATTATTGCCAGGTAAATGTTGATTTAATTGCCTTCCGGTATCATAAGATTGTTCATTGATTTCTATTGGAATTTGTTCAAGAGTTATTTTTAAAATTAAGTTTCTCTTTTGCCAATTTCAAAATTTTAATGACATTGGTCTAGTGTTAGAGGGGTAAGGATGCCATGAAGAATTTACTTGGCCAGACAAAATTATCTTTGATCCTTCCAGACATCTAGACATGTATTAGGTTTATGCAACCCTCTGCTTCAGTACCGCATTTGAGAACAGAACATAGCTGTTTGGGATGGTTAGGAAGACATATATGTTTTAGACTGATATATAAGCTAATCTTAAGAATGACGAAGTTGCTCGTACCCTGCCAGTTTTCAAAGATATGAGGAACTCGGAGTTTAATTTGAAGTTTTAAGAAGAATCATAAAAGGGAAATCCCTTAAAATGGAAAGCTCAGTTGAATGCATTGCAACTTAATATCAAGATTCCAACGAATTATCTGCCTTTCTCGTGCGTTTTTTTATCTCCAGTATCAGTCCCCAGTTTGATACTTATGCCAGGTGACCTAAGGGGATTTTTCTGGTGAGCCACCTACCATATCTATCTCAATGTATACGGCGAATCTGGTGTGTCTGTGTGAGCTCATCTAAGTTTCTAAATGGGCCCTTGACTGCGCCACTCTTATTGAAAACTTTTTAATTAAGTGATTTTGTAAAAATAAAATGTCTGCTGAGATGAGACCTGGACGGGTGGTATTGGAGATTCCTAATCGATAAACTAATGAAGTACAATAAGAACTTTACTTCAATTGATTAAAACTGTACTTTTAGTAAGATCTCAGAGATCTTTAACCCTTTAACTGATAAACGTGCGGCAACTAGGTAGGGACTCTAGTATGATTCTGGTGGAAGTTTAACCCCGTGTTCCGCATGCATATGGTGTTGTCACATTATATTATATGTTCCTGGCGGGTGGTTCCAGCTGCATATCTTGTCTAGATTCATGTGTTTGAAACTTGTGATGTTTGAGATTCTACAAATCCAAATAACTATAGACTCACATGTTTATCAGACGAGGCAGAAAGAACCTTTGCTAATTAAGAAGCCCACATGCCCAATCATAGTCCTATCAAGAAGCAACAGCAATGGCTATGTCCCGTCTTCAGGCACGTGTCAAGTTTCTCGCCATGGGCTGTTGCTCCACACCCACCAGATACAACCAACTGTTTAGTCTTCAATTAGGCACGTAATCCAGTATTAGAGCTTTGAAGTCTTTTCCTTGAAAAAAATTCTCTAGGAGAAGGTTAAAATCTTAATGAAGTTTCTATGTTGTGTACTTCTCAGACCTTACATTCCATTATATATGTAACTACTTGAAGATCCATTTTTTAGTAGATTGAGCACCTTCACTTCTGTAATTATGTCATTTTAATCAAGAATTCTGTTATATACATAACCATGGTGTCCAACCTCGATCACAATCGCTGCAGAGAACCCATCAGTGGCCTTAAGCAGACCTCTCTAGGAAATCCTGAAGTGTCGTTCAGCAAGGGAAACGGGATATTTTAAGTTTAGTTCCTCCTACAAACTGAATATTTTACCTTTAGTCCCCAAGTTGTTGAAAAATGCATTTTTGGTCCCCAAATGGCCTCTGATCACAATCGGGTTACACGTGCCAGACAACTTGTTACCTACTATCTGAAATCACGTGAGGATAGATTAGGTACTTCAGGGTAAAAATAGACTTCAACTAGGGTTGACCAGTTGTTAGGCCATTTGGGGACCAAAAGTGCATTTTTCAACGACTTGGGAACTAAAGACAAATATCCAGTTTGTAGGTGGGACTAAACTCAAAAAATCCCAGGGAAATTGATGAAGTCTCGTTCTTACACTTTTGTCTGTAAAAATATGAACTGAAGATATTATCAGCCTTAAGCATACAGCTAGACCACGTACCTATCTCAATTATACCTTTCGAAGCCAGCTTTTGATAAGGTAAGCTGGCAAGTGCAATTCCAGTATCCATCCGCAAGTATGCCATATACTTCAAATTTCTGGAAGATGCCTTTTGACTGAAATGGAACTCAGAGATGGAGGAATATTAATTTCCTTATAAGTGATTCGTTCTATATAAAGTCCTGCCAGTGACAGGCAATCGCCAAGTGAGCTGAGGATTCTCCAAACTACATATCTCTAGTGTTAGGAGCCAGTAAAAGAGTTTGGCTTCTTTTTCTTTTCGGTGAAGAGGAGTACGAGTTATGATGAGAATATATAACATTGAGCAAGGTAAAGTCTACAACTTGATTTAATATCGAACCATTAGTACCTGCAATTTTCAACTTTTCCCAATACTCTTAAGGAAAGCTCCCTGTCAAGTCGTCCTCCAGTAATCTAAGATTATACAATCAGGTGACATTACAAGGGGGAATGATATTGATACATGTCCTGTAAATATATATTCACTTATAGCCATTACTTGTTTTAGCTTCTGAACTTTACCACAAAGCTTGGTCATTATATCTAGCTAGTCCCACTAAACTAAAGTACATAAGGTTTTTATTTCCCGTAATCCCTAAACTGGTTTCGTCCAAAGTCTGGTTGTCTCTATTTCCTTGAGAGATTAGCAACAAAGACGGGCACTGAACCTCTAACTCGGCTCAGATGTTTATTGGCTGAAGCCTGAAAAGAGAACAGCTATTGATGAGCTGCAGTATGGTCCTAATGGGAACATGATATTGATTGATGAGCTGCTTGCAGATTGCAACAGATAGAAGACTTGATCCACAAGTTTAGACTTTTTCTGATTTCACTCCAGGCTGCAGCTAACCGTTGAATTGCAATATGAAGCTGAAGAAATCGACAGTGGAAAAGCAAAGTATTTGTAGGACTTTCAAAATTAGTATTAGTTTAGAACCGGAAGATAAGTCATGAAAACATATAGGAGTGCAGCCTCGGTCAGATGAACTGAAGATATTATCAGCATAGGTCATAAGTGTTGAAGATTCGAATGCTTAGTAATATTTCCAGGAAGCACATATGCTTATTCCCAAAATATATTGGGTTTGTGGGATTATTTTTTTGCACCTCGGGCTATTGGCCCTTTTTCCCAGATGAGAAAACAACATTTCTCCAAAAAAATGTAATCCATAGGGGCTCTGTTAGGAGGTATTTCAAAAAAGTACGGCCCTATAGATAATGTTTTTAAAAGGACAGAGGAGGCATATTTGACTTTTTATACGAAGGACAGAGGAGGCATATTTGACTTTTATACTAAGGACATAGGAGGCGTATTTTATGACTCATCTCGACAATCATGAAGCAGCAAGACATCGTATTTATTTTTTCCCAGAAATTTTATTGAAGCATAAAAATACCATATCATACATTCATCACAAACGTCACACATCTCTCACAAACAACACTAAATTGCCAAAACAAGTCCCGGCCCGTCACCCGAAAGTTTGCTCTGCCACAGGGGCAAACAATGGAAACAAGAATTGGAAGACGAGGTCTCGAAACGCGTAACGGTAAGAGAAGTGTTAAAGTACTCCCTCACCTGCGTAACTATCCCATCCGTGACCGTCCACGCATGCACCCACGAGATCGAACGCTCCTTATTACACCCTTCGACTAATACAGTCGGGCCGATGGCCGTAACCGATACAGGCAAAAACAGAAATGAGGCTTCTGAGGATAATGATATTGATGAGGCACCAGTGAGCAAGCGCATCATATGTTGATGCACTGGAGGACCATGGAACCACCACTCGATATCAGAAGCTAGGAGACGGTGCACCGTGACTACGTCTCGAGCACTCAAGGCTTCATATAGGGCGCGAACCACCCGGATGTTATGTCCCTCCAGAGTAAGTTCTTGGTTAGCCAGTTCCGTTATGGAGGAATTGTTGCTCAAAATACAATGGTGGAAATGTGGAATTAGGACGACATATTTTTATAGGTGAAGAAAAATAGCTTACGTGGCGTGTTTTCGGAGATAAACTTCTGGTGGCCCCGGAAATTTACACTTGATGTTGGATTAGCATTCAAAAATGTCGACGTGGATTATTATAAAATGGAAAGGTTTAAAACGTGAGGACTTGGTTGTTTACTGACTCCGACGAGTTAGCCAACCTCCTTAAGGGTAAGGTCTTGTGAACGCTCCCATCATTTGCCTCTACCAAACAAATTAATCTACATGCCTCTAATTGGTATATGTTTATTATACCTCTACAAATTAAAGGATTTCGCTGGATCTCAAGATTTGTCCGAGAAAATTGATCCTAGCCGTTGATTTCCCAAACACTCAACTCATTCTACTATATCCAAAAATCAAAATTATGTCCATTTTAGACTCTAATCTTCAACAATAGATCACAATTTCTCACAACCCTAATGATTATTTCCTCAAGGCTCTGATTTCAACACCCTCAAAACAATCTCTGTAAGTAAGCTCAATTTTTTTGAATTTTTTTTTGTGGGTAAATAAATAAGATCAAGAGAAATAAAATAAATTCTTTCATTTGTGGAGGTATTCCCGCCATACCAAGCAGAGTCTAGTTTGCTTTCCTGCAAGAGATTCTTATGCAAACAAAGATGGTTAACAAAACTTTCTTTTAAGAGGGTTGGCAAATTCAATTTCAATACTCGCAGACAGTCATCGCTCCGCTTTATTGGTTCAACTAACAATATCCATAGTGGCATCATGATAAAAACAGTCTCCTCAAGCAATTTATGAATGCAAGCTTGTGTTTGGGAATCTTCAACTGCGTCAGCTCAATTATCTTTACATGTCAGACATAAAACAAATAATCGATATGCACGTGCGTAGAACTTCATGTGCAAAGTGCAAACCAAATGCTTGCTCAGTTGGTAGGGTTGTCCGTTTACTCTTCCTAAAGAATCTGTGGAGTTAGATACGCTCGAGTGTGTTTGGTCGAGAACAGGTCGGAGATAGGATAATTGGGCAATCAGAAATGCCATTTGGACTCGGGAAAGAATTTTGAAGGATGTTTCTCAGTTCATATAAATGGATAATTGCAAAGTACATTCACAACAACAAACGACAACCTCACAAGCCACTGCATTATAGAGCCCCATTCTCACAATAATTTTCACATAGACCTCTCTGAAGCCAAATCGAGGAGTGTACGAAAGAAGCGCTGAGGATACATGGGAGGGTCTTCCGCCAGTGCCTGAAATAATTTTGAACCATCAGATATAAGAAAAGAAAATGTCAGTGCATAAAATATCTAGTAATCCGGCAATTTGAAATACTGCATTCTTTGTCAGTTATTACCTGATGAACTAAGACTGTAGAAGGGGTCATCCCAGGTACCGTGTTAACTTCAATAATTAAAACCTGTAAAATAATTCAACCACAAAAACGTGATATCGATTAGTTCTATTTAACTTCATATTCCCAGTTCTTTTAATATGTTTGAGTTGAGTATATCCCAGAAGAGCAGCATGGCTTTACTTTTTGTGTATTCTATGGTCCGCATAAAAAATATTACAAAGAATAATGAGAGTATGTAGTTCTGTTTCAACATGAAACTTACAAAGGACCCAATTCAATTCTACAGTTTTTTAGCTGGAAATATGCTTCAAAACCAGTCTTATTGTCTTTTGCAAGAGAATGAAATAGTGACAATGATGTTGTACATACCTCCCCGTCATCTACATTTACAAATGCATCGATGCGTGAAAATCCCTCTAACCCTAAATTGTTGGCAATCATTTCGATTCGCTCTTTACATCTTTCCAAGGCTTCTTTCCTGATCCAAAAGAAAAAAAAAAAAAAAAAAAAACTTTAGCATTTGACCCAGTCCTCACTAGATAGTCTGATGTAAAAAGCAGTTGAGATACCTTTTTATTGATTGTTTAAGATAATTTTTAATCAGTAAACCAATATTCATTTTGTATTCTATGAATCCGACTTCTTCGTAAATGTGGTCCGGTTAGATTTTTTGCAACATTTGGTGAGCAATTCAACTAAACCTCAGACGTACCTTTATCTTAGTCTCTTGTACTGCATTTATGATCTTATATTTCTTTTATTCCCCAAATATCAATGTTCAGTTTTTCTTCAAGAAGATGCACAAGCCTAAAAAGTCTCTCAGATACTATTGAGACAATGAAGGCTCTAAATATAGCTATTATGGTTTGAAAATAGAATATAAGAATGCTTTTACTAATAGAAAACATTATTAGCGGAAACAAATCACACGAATAGAATCAACTAAAAAAATCGCTCTTTTATTCAACTCAAAAGGTCAGGACCTAGGTTTAAGTTTTCCTCCAAACTTTAAATAGCTCATTGGCAAAAGCCTTTTCTCACCAAAACAACCTCCAGAACTAATATAGAAAGAGATTCCTTTATTCCCTCTCCTACACATAAAACTAATTAGCAAGATTTGGGAAAATCTAATATACTACTTAACAAATAAAGAAATAGCTATATTTAAACATAAGCAAACTACTGGAGAGAGTGGGTGATACGTAGAGGATCAAACGACCATGTGGTAGACGGCTACACAACCTATCATTTACACAGATTTAAAATGCATGTAACGGCCTAATATACATTATTTCAATTTTCATATCTACATGCTCACCTTTTCTATGATGTCTAAATGTAATGGAAAATATGGATGTGACGCAATTTGATTTGTAAATAAGCCTGTTTGAGTTTGTTGATCACATGACTAAAATGAAACCAAGTTCAATAAAATGAGGGTCCAACAAACCTAATAAGTGAAGATGGAGGTGGAGTCAGATTGATGCCGGTGCCACCTGTTAAATCAAGTAATAACAAATGCTTAGAGAGGAACATGTACACAGTTGCGTATACGACACAGCTTCAGTAATTTTTGACAGCTAATGAAACATCACATTTTTCTATAAATAGACATTACAAATGCCTGGTCTGTAGAAACTAAAAAGAGACGCATCACAACACTCTTTAAACTATCGAGGAGCCTATCTCAGTTGCATTAGCTGGGTTCAATAAGTGCAGTAGGGTTTGGGTCGCCTAACTACAACTTTTTTTATATACAAACACGATAGAACGCATAAGATCGTTTCTAAAGGTGGATCCAATGTGATCCACATCCAAGCTGGACTGGACAACCATAAACCATACCCATTCCAGGTTGCAGAATAACCACAATATCGATAGTTTAGATAAACAACCGAAGCAGAGGAAATAAGCAGTAGCAGAGGAAATAAGCAGTAACGAGACTAAGAACAAATAATCACAACCCAGCCAAACAGGTGCCTTTCCACTTGTTTGGGGCATTCTGTTTCTTCCAAAAAAATGCCTGGGTCACAGCCGCCTACAAAACCACAACTTAACATGCCTTTGACACTTAATTTTTCCACCAAAAGGGTGCGTCCATTACCCTGCTCAATGTGCTTGCAACACTTCATTTCTTCCATCAAATGGGTGCATTTCACACACTCCACATACCTTTCGCCCTATAGTCCTTAATTTCACCCCAGGTAACACACGTATTCGACCATTCACTTAACGTTCTCTTTTCTTTGGGTAAATTACTAAATTGTAAATTACTTATTGAAAAAAATAAATTTAAGAGGTGATGTAATAAAAATCTTGGATAGAGCTTTACAAAAATATAATTTATATCAAATTCTGCCTTATTGTTCAAAAGTCATAGCGTGTTACTTAACAAGTAACATAAAAGACGAAACTGTAACCCCACTGCCACGTGTATACACCAAATATGTGACATATGCAAGATCCAGTTTAGTTATTAGCCATTCCCTTCCTTTAAATCTTATTTAGGGGCAGACCCAAAGTATCCTCAACCCCAGACAAAGCGAGAGGATGAGAGGGAAAGAGAGTTGCAATTTACTAGGGAAAAAAGAAGGCTGGTCCTGTAGAAAATATGTGTGCAACTGCTTGCTGGAAAGCGTAGGTGTTTTCTTCCTGTCATTCCATTGTAATTGCTGAGACTAGAGGAATCAAATCAGTGCATTCACAGGTTGTTTCTAGAGAAAACTATAACTATAAATTGACCTGGTGACTACAACACCGAATTTTGTTTTATTTATTTTTTGCTTTAAGAGAAATTGAAGCCTTACGATTGATAAAATTTTCATATTCTTAAACTCATTTTGTTGCGGATGAATTGTCAACCCTAGAACAGCGAGCAAGTAAATGCCCAGGCCAATGTAACTAATTGATAAGTTTATTTGCTTCTCATATTATACAAATCATTTCTGATTATTATCATCAAATTATGTTTACTCGTAAACAAATATATTAAACTATACATACCTTGGAACTTCTCCTCAAGTGATAGAATGTCACC
The DNA here is from genome assembly GCA_014058105.1 of Kingdonia uniflora. NCBI lineage: Eukaryota > Viridiplantae > Streptophyta > Magnoliopsida > Ranunculales > Circaeasteraceae > Kingdonia > Kingdonia uniflora. Next base: position 475,613 of record JACGCM010001619.1, on the reverse strand, counting down.
AGATTCCTTTACAGTAACACTAGGACTCAATGAATGCATTGATCCACGTTTCCCCATAACACCAACAGTAACTTCAACCCACCGACTGCGTCCTTCCCATATGAGGTGTTGCTCATTTGGATTTGTTAATTTAGATGAAAAAGTGATAGCATCAGTCTCAATAAAGGGTTCAAAGATGAGCAGATTTGGAGGAGGGTTAGGCATCTCAATCACCCCGTGTGCCTACAAAATTACAAAGGACAAAGGATGTAGTATTGAATATCAGTAGATAGAAATTGTAAAAATTGCTTTCATTTGATTGTAGAAAATCAACAACATATTTACTTTTAGCTAGAATTGAGTGATGATAGCAAGTTTTTAACATATTTTTTGGAGGGATCTCATTCGTTATCTAGTTGGCCTTCTTTACAATAATATTTTGGATAAGTCAAAAGCAATTCGTTAGTGATAGGAATTGTGGGTCGTCCCCACAGTCGACCACTACTCCTATATTGACTACTTTTAGTAGTTTATATTTCCTTGTTTTAGTAGGTCTTTAATTCAGTAATTGCTATTTTGGGGGGAGTTGTGGCATTAGTGGGAGTCTAGGGTTCTCTATTTAAGGAGGCCTAGATGGGAGAGTTAGGGGATAGTTGGAGTCATTAAAAGTAGAGTAGAGAAACCCTAGAAAGGGAGTATAAATGAGAAAGAGATTTTTTTTTTTTTTTTCTTTAATTTCCAGTAAATCAAGTTATTCAATTTTTGTTCTAAGTTTAAGGCTTCCACTTGCAGTTTCTATAAAATTGGCACCAGAGCCATGAGCGATTCTAGGTTTTCTATGTATATACGAGCGATTGCCAAAATCACGAGGTTAGAGGCGGGTGTTGTGACGGAGGATTCGATGAGATTCGATGGAGTAAGCTTGAAGATGAACCACTACAAGGAGACAATGGAGAGGGAGGGTCACCGTGCGATTGATGTTGTAGGTGGGTCACCGTGCGAAAAGGTCGCTACCTTGATGCAAGAAGTTCACCCGATTGATGTTTCCAGTCATCATGAAGTCCAACCGAAGAAAACCAACACCACCCCAAAACCAATACCCCGAGTCCGAGAAATTGTGGATTCGAAAATAACCCCGAAAGACATAGCAGTATTTACAAAAAAATCTTTGAGTTGTTCCACAGGTCAACCGAACCATCGGGGATGGTTTTTTGGGTCGAGTTAGGCAGAAAAACGGCGATATAAAGCAAGGGTTTTAGCAGATTAACGGGAGAAGAGTCGGGGAAGAAAAGGAGTCACAACCCGTGCAAGGCACTGGTCACGGCATGTCATTTAACAGGTGTGGCACAACGCTAGGCATGCCCAGAGGCGCAATGGGCTCGGGCAGGGGAACAAAACGCCCGGGCAACAATAATAATGGTATGGGCAGCGACATCAATGATCTGGGCAGGGGAATGCAAGGCCTGGGCAAGGGCATGCAAGGCCTGGGAAGGGGCACCGAGGGTATGGGGTTCGCACATGCAAGGCACATGGGCGCAACAGATCTGCACCAGATCCAGACCCACAACTTAATTGGGGAAGGCCTGAACCATAGGCAGATCATGGGCTGTTCATCACTTACTTATCCTAGCATTAATTCATAAACGAACCTGGGCCTAGACCAACAAGCAAGGCATGTCCAGGTCCAACAGCGAGCCGTCTACCATAAAGAAGAGACTTGCAATACAGACCCGGGTCACCATTACATCAATGTTTTGGGGGCTAATAACCCGACAGTTCCACCATCGGAGAATGATCCTACTACAGCAACTGGTCCCACAGAAAGTATTGACACCCCGAGGGTTTTAGTGGATGATCTGAAGACCCTCGTTTCGACGCCGACTTTCACAGTACCGTTCCTTGATTCTTTACCGCATAAGTGGGAGAAGATTGATCCCACGTTAACAGGGAAGAACATGGTTGTTGATCCGTTTGGGGAAGAGTTCAAAGATCATTCAAGTACGACGATAACTAATTTTTTTGGGAATCCAGTTAATGTTATGCACAGGGTTCTCGGTAGTATAGTGATATCTATATTCATAAGAAGAATTAGCGGTTACGGCAAGTACCGTGGACGGATTCGCAATCGTCCTATTCGCGGAGATACCTCTTTCGAGTTCAAAATTCGTGGACGAATTTTTCAAAGACCCAGTTGATAGAAATCGTGGGTCGTCCCCACAGTCGACCACAACTCCTATATTGACTACTTCTTTAAGTAGTTTCTATTTCCTTGTTTTAGCAGGTTTTTTATTTAACAGTTGCTATTTTGAGGAAAGTTGTGGGATTAGTGGGAATCAAGGGTTCTCTATTTAAGGAGGCCTAGATGGGAGAGTTACGGGATAGTTGGAGTCATTAAAATTTTAGTAGAGAAACCCTAGAAAGGGAGTATAGATGAGAGAGAGATTCTTCTTGTTCTTTTATCTTTAATTTCCAGTAAATCAAGTTATTCAATTTTTGTTCTAAGTTTAAGGCTTCCGCTTGTAGTTTCAATAAGTTAGAATGATTCAAATCCATATGACAACCTCTTTACTCAATCTACTTGCAGTGTTGAAACTCACTGTTTTTGTGGGACATGAATGGGTTTTCATACTGTTAATCTTATGTCGGCAAATATCTTAATTATCGCAAGAAGAGAGAGGTCTTCCACGCTATCTGGCATAATTCCGTAGTAAATGATTAGCAAGGTTCTTTCTGACTCAAATCAAACTCATGGTATTCAAATAAATATGGCTTCACAAACTACAGTCGGACATTGATTGTGATGTGGTACGTCCAATTGGACGTTCACCCACAAGGCACCGGGTCCATAATGTTTGCCTCCTCTTCTTCAATTTTGAATTTTCTAAAGAAAAATTCGATTTATGAATACTGAGTAAAGAAAAGAATTCGTTTAGAAATTAGCTTAATTTAGGGAATACTTAAGGGGGAGTTAGAGTAATTTGAGGCTTCAATTTTCAATATTTGTGGGCTATGCAAGAGATTAGCCACCCCATAGTTGTTTGAGTTGAATAAAAGAGAAGTTAAAACTCTAATTTGTTTGAGGGAGATTTTCCCCCGTGTGTATCGAAACTCAATTCACATCACTTTTTTTTCTCAAATATATAACCAAGGGATACAAATAATGTACGCAAGTGTAAAGATGTTATCTGATGAAGATTAGTCTTACAATCAAATGCAATAAATAGAATGTACACAATCGTAAAACTGGAATTGTCAAACCTTTGACAGACTGTTGGAAGGAAGACGCAAAAGACACTTCTCCAATGCATTTGCATACACTGCCAAGTCCTCTGAACAGCTGCAGAAAAAAGACAGTCAGCATTGAAGATAGAATCTAAAAAAGACCATGGTTGATTATGTAAGACGATATTCTAGTGCACAGGACCAATATATTGGAAACTCAACTGACTAGTATGACATATTGGTGAATTCTCAACTGGCTAGCATTACATAAAAAAAATTGATTGCTTAGATATCACAATTAAAGTAACGATATTATTCAATAAATTTGTCCTAGGATGAATAATCAAATTTCATATATTACATAATATTTTTCTTGAATAATTAAATTATTAAAATCAGAATACTGATACACAAGATAAATGGTGATATCTCTGTAACACAGGCCAGTAAACTTAATTTCTTAAAATAGGAGATATATTAGCCAATTTTCTGATTGATTGAACATTTAAAATATGTAAGAGTACGATATATTGATCCTTGGACCACCTCAAATAAATATAGATAAGTACTTATTAAATGCAATAAGGTTGGAAATAAGATGTTCATGTACCATAATCTAGCAACTCCAGTTGAGCATCCATCACGAGCGGGTTTCACACATAATGTTTCACATTGAAGCATTTCGGTCAAATCATGCCAAATGTCAAGTATGGAGGAATTCAGTAGTTCCTCTTTGCTCCGCACATCTTTATGTATTGTAAGTACTCCGTAATTTTCGAGCTATGCAATGCAATAGTAGATCAGATATAACAATCGGTAAAAAGAAATATAGTTCCAAAATAAGTATGATACCCTATGATGCAACAATAAAAGAATAATTTCTAAATCATATTGTTAAGAATGATCTGTGACTTCGCTATATCATTAGACTTATAACAACTAAAGTTGGCACATGATTGAAAATTAAAATGCATAGACTCATAACCATCCTCATTTTATTTTATAAACATGCAAACTTTTCTGAGGATGCAATGGAAATGCAACCAGCCTTTCAGAATATCAAAACTTGTTAATATCTGACGTAACCGTGTGGGTGTGATGTTGTGCATTGATTGTGTACGTCTGCTGTGTGCATTAAAGTGATTAGGCCCAAATTGTGGTGGTTGTGAAGATAATATGCAAGTGACTATGGTTTTGGAGTGCAAGATTTTGTTTATTTGGGATTTCCTCTTTGTCATCCTATACAAGTTTGCATATGCCTAGGGTTTAAAATGATCAAAAGATTATAAACAAGTTTTTCGTCACAGATTGAAGCAATTTGTGTTGTGGTAGTTCTAGGAAGTGTTAGGTCGTAAGGTGTGATGATTGATTACATTTATCAAGTTGAGGCCGCTGAAGCAATTTTCGTGTTACAGCTACAAATGCAGTGCCTTACACTCTCACTATCCACTTGAGGGGACTGTTAAATGTAGTTATTGTTGAATGTGATTCTCCAGGTACGTATGATAGCTGGATCTTAGATTTGAGTTGTTTTGGAGAACAAGTCCTGCTGTTTTTACTATCATTACTATCAGGATTGGATTCTATATTTAGTTCTCTATCTTTAGAAGATTCCTATTATTAGTCAGTAGTTTTCTCTATACAAGTCCCTAATTAGAGTGATTGTAATGATTATCTCATACATAAAACATGCAGTTTTTTATCTTTACCTTTCTTTACCAAGGGTTTGATATATGGAGTTCTTGTATCATATACATAAGAGAAACTTTAGGTGAAGTAGGAGGTTAGAGGTTAGAGGTTAGAGACATAGACCTAGAAAATTATTGGGTAGGATTTTGTTTTGCATCGTTTTTTTACTTGTCTTCAAATTGAACTTCGCGCGCTCTTACTTTGTGGAGGTAGCTTACAGGGACAACCACGTAAGAATCTTGTGTGTAGTATGATTGTTAATTCTTGCTTTTCTTCTAGATCTCATAACTCGTGACGATGCACGATTTCCACCAGCAAATAGCACCACGGACTTGCTAGACACACTACAATAGTTTTCTTTTGGTGCCACGTAAGAAGTCAAATAAGATAACAGATAAATTATAAACACATATGACGATAGTCACAAGAAAGATAATAAGGAAATGATAAACTAAGCCATATCTATCCATTAGGAATGTCAGACATATTTAGGAAGCTACCATACATGGCGAAGAGCAAAAGATGTAGCCACTTTATCCATACAAGTTTTGGAAGCAGACACACCAGGACCTGAAATATGTACATAATAAAAAGATAATATGCATACACATGCGTAAATGCTAAGAGTTATGCCTTACTGAGACAAGTTCTGATAATTGTTTACCTGTGTAAGGAACTCCTTCAGTTGCTAGCAAAGATTGGAGACTACCATCCTCACCTATACCTCCATGTACTGTCAAAAGTAGTTGCTAAAACTCGTAAAGATAAAATATATATAAAGCAATTAATATCTTAATGTCATCTCAAAAATTTCAACAATTTTTTTTTTAATCAAATAACTAAAGTAATACAAGGTACAAAAAAATATAAATCCAAATCCTTTAAGCCATAATCTATTGAAATATGTCAACCATACGACTGAACAGTTATTTATTATCTCCATTACTCTTTTAGAATTTCTTGGATAATCTTTGGAAAGTTCGGGTTTGTGATTACACAGCCTAGAGGGAAGAGAGGGTTGAATGTGTATGCTTAAATTATTAACTCAATTAAGAAACAAATCCTGTTAACCTAATGCAATTTTCAGTAGTTCTCTACTTTTCTTTCAACACATCCTCATCATGTGACAATTATAAGAAAATCTATTGCTCTGTCATCAATCCTTTGCTTCAAACCTTGTCCATTTCCTCATTTTCGCGGACAACCCAATCAGCGACCAATTCTATTTAAGGTTTTATAGAGTCGCTTTATAGAGTCAATAACGCCCACCTGCTTTAGGATATCCTTATAGTTAACTTTTACGTGGCTTGTTCATCTTAAGGAATTTATTCACTTCAAAAAATGCCAAATAGCTATGGTAGCGTTGTCACAAAATATTAAATGATTCCAGATATGAGAGGGACAGTCATTGGCAAGGATAAAGAAAGAAACTATTGTACTCTGAATCACGAAGTTTGACGAGGACTTGCATTTCCTTGAACTTTCCAATAGGGTCCAGGGAGAAAAATGATACAATGACTATAATGACAAATGTCACTGTATTTCATAACCATATCAAATTTCAAGTGGTTAGCTCTATGTTGGCTCTATGCAACCCACTTGGAGTGAACTCAACGATGGTGGCACCAGTGATGGTTGGCTTTATGCAACCCATTTGAAGAGGTAAGTATGATATAGCTCAAATTTGACACATGACAAAGGATCTTGTAGGATCCAACACCAAAAACGTATTTATAGAACCAATGGGGGATGGAGAAGATACCAGAAGGCGTAAGATTAAGCAAAGTAGAAATCACATAAAGATAGAACAAGAAGGTAGAGATTAAGAAGATATTGATATGGGATGAAACAAAGTGGAAGCAGAGATCTAGAGTGAAATGGCTGAAAGAAGGAGACGGTAACACGAAGTTTTTTCACACGCGGCAAATGAAAAATGATGGATCAACAACATGTCAACGCTACATCAGCTAGTGAATGATTACAACAGAATGAGGGAGTAAGTTGTTGAGTTCGAGCAGGATTTGTATAAAGACCTCATTAGTGGAGACCCAGATTGGACGGGCCGGACTTCGATAGGATTAACTCAGAGCAAACAGGTTGGCTTCAGAAGAAATTTGATGAAAAAGAGCTTTTAGAGGCGTTGAGGATTTTTGGACGCATATGATACCAAATTTGGAAGGGCACATCAGCGGAAGCAATGATTCCGAAAACCCTAGCAATTAGATACAAAAAAAAAAAACTCTCTTTATTAATATTCAATCATACTTCAACTTCATAACTTAAACCTCGCACAACTACTGAACCCTAGGGCCTCCTTTTAATAGAATAATAAGGAACCCTAGAAACTCCCCATCACCACCGTAACTCTAGTCCTACTAGAACATGAAGTCCTAAAACCATGCAAATAAAATATTAAGAAAATCGTAATACTAGAGAGTGGAATTCGGCTTATGAGAGAAAGAGAGCGGGGGGGGGGGGGGGGGGGGGGGGGGGGGGGGGTGATAACCTGTTAGATCAATAATAAATGAAAATAAGCAAAAATTCAAGTCATTATTGACAGATATGGTTGAGAACTGAAACCTGCAATGAATACTGTAGCTTGAACTTCCTTAGCTTGTTTGATCCACTGTTCCAATGAGAAATTCATAGGCGGTGCATCAGATATATCGAACCCCGTAAACCAACTTTGTTTACAAAGACCTTCCATTAGATCAGTCATAACTTGGTTTCGCAAGTGCGATGTTAATGCAGCTCTAGCTGGCTCAATTGCCTCTAAGCATGCAGCGAGAACTTCTTCCGTAGTATGTCGTAGAACAAGAGAATACCTGTAGCAAAAGTTGGGCTCAGAACAGAAATGGCTAGAAATTCATTAAATTGATGTACGGCTAAACTTTTAGAAAGGGTCACGCAATAATCTAGAAACAACATTGCTGAGGTGGTCATTTGGAAAATCAATTCAATGGTAATGAGCAAACTAATTAACGACAATTGTTCATTTAACATGAATAGCTCCCACAGCAAGGAAATCGATACCCATAATATTCTCCTCTTGTCTATTAACTCGGGATATAAGGGACCGATCATTGATGTTTTGAGGTTCTGGTCCCATCTATCCTGTACATCTTGGATTCTTATTGGATAGGGGCCTGATATTTCTTTTTTGCTATTATTCTAAGGATCTCTAGGCTTTTTGACCTCACCTAGTGATTAAGACGGTATCTTAGAAGGTGGTCAAGAGTGCCATACTGTATTCTGCTAGAAAGTAGGGTAGTTGCAGTGTACTCACATGCATCGTATCAAATATTAGTCTAGTATCCCATTCGTTCTAGAAGTAAGGGATTCCTATTTGTAATAGAAATAGGAGAATTAGCAAGTAAGTATCCTACATATAGACCTTAGATGTGGTAGTTAGAATTAACATAATAAAATAATTCTTTTTTTTGAAATTCAACTTGGTAGGAGCCAAACAATTCTTGAGAACAGCCAATGTTCTCGCTTCCATCGGCGGTGATGCAGCCGGACTTCAAAATTGAAAATAAACCTCCCAGGTTTTCCCATAGTCCAAAAGTGGGGCCCACTATCTCTGGGGTTTTTGGTTTATTACCTTAATCAAGTTTCTAGACAGTATTTTGAGTCTCTCATTTAGGGTTTTCTTCTATTTCCATTTAAACGAACTTGCCCATGGTAAGTAACAAATCATAATGTTTCAGTTAATTCTCAAACGTAACAGTGACTTTGGGGACCAAACTAACTTAACTACTATAATTAGCATCAATTAAAACAAAAGTATTAAAAGTATTCAATTGCTGTAATATGTAGTTCAGAAAGCCGCATAAAGACAACACTCACGGTAGAAACCAGACAGATCTGGATAGGACACCATGGCTCCTTTTATCATGATCTACATTAGATGAATATCCATTTGGGGGAGCAAGCAAACATGGCGTAACTTCAAGCTGCACACACAAAAATTACCAGCCAGAAATATCAATTTTAAGATCACAAGACCAATAGAAGAGCAATTATAAATCAGCACAGATAACTGCAATCATCCTGAAAAGAACACCATTCATCATTATAGCAAACATCCTAAAGCAGTTCACTAGGATGTAATTCTTTTAATATACATAAATCATTCTCTGGTTCGGGAGGCTGCCTAACCCCTGTTTGCCTAGCAAAATAAAAGTTAGTTCACAAATTAATGAGGAATTATGATAAGGATGCATATTAGAGTTAACATTATAGAATGTAATTATAAAGGATTGTAGGATTTTCATTCTTACATCATCAAAAGCTTGCAAGTTGAGCCAAACATTTGTACCGCTCATTAAGGATACTTGGCGCTCTGAAGTGTCTCCTCCGAAAATGACAAAAACCTTTTTAACGCCTCTGTCTTCGGATATTGCTTCACTCTTCTGAGTAGATCTCAATCTTATAGGCAATGCATTTGATGACTTGTTATATATAGCAAGAGAAGGAAAGCGCATGCAAGCGCTTTGAACAATCGTTCTGAGGATGTTTGAATGAGAAAATCCAACCTAAACAGGAGAGGAAAAAACTTGCTGAGGGTCATTAGTTTCAAGAAAATGGAGAAGAGATGAAATATCAAGCATGATTGTTTTCCTAGTAACACTGAGATTCAAACAAGAAAAATGTTGCACTTGAAAAAATTATCATCTTACAATTTGATAGTCCCAATATAGTGTTCTAAAATTAGAAGGGAATATGTCATTCACCAGGTTCATAGTGGAAAACAGAAAGGGTATCCCAAAAAAATGCATCTCATCTGTCATCTACAGCTATCTAAACCCAAGGAAATGGATCGATTAAGTTGAGTTATGGTTAGTTCATTTCGATATTTAGGCCTACCAGGCCTTAAAGCCCATTTGGCTCCCTAAACTTAACACCACCCCCACCCCCCATGTAGGTAGCGTTGCTCCAAACCTGGAAATGAAGAATGAAACCTTGCAGAAAAACCGTGATATAGGAGGTAGTTGAAATGTCAAGCAAAATACGACCATTTTTATTTTTTTTGCTAGGCAAGCCGGTTTTATATAGGGATCCGTAACCCTGAGTTTCCAACCCCGTGGGGTTTCGAACCCACGACTCCTCTCTTGGTGGAAGGTCACAACCACCACTGGGCCAAGAGCCCAATGGCATACGACCATTTTAGTTGGGTAGCATATATACTCCAACTTTAGAAGTTCAAATTTGGAAAATTATAGCTCTTCGTTATATAGATTTTTAAAACTTGAGAGGCTCATTTTCCCCTATCCTACCCAATTCCAGAGAAAACTAAATCAAACTAAGAGGTGGAGAGTGTATGAGAGAGCTATGGTATTGATACAGCACGCAAACATAAAATGGGATATCAAGAGATGTAAGACGTGGCTACGTCAGTAAAATTTGAGGTACTCGGATTTTATACCTTTCTCAAAATAATAACAAATAAAAAGAAAGTCTTCAATCATCGCATGTGTATGATTAACTCTCAAAATGACAAAATTCTAAAAAACATAAGTGTCAATCAAATGTCTAATCCAAATTACAGTAAGCAGTTCAAAGAGAAAATACCTTTGAAGCTTGCTGAAACAAAAAGCTGGTCTGCTCCATCCCACTGATCTAATTCCATTAAGGAGAAAATAAAGGAGATATAAGCATTAAGATTATTTTATACTGCATAAACCCAGAAAATAAAACTCATACAATCTACCTACCAAGTTAATGTCAGTGAAAACAATTGTGCCATATTTAGTCATTCCAAACTTATTTTCGTTCTCAGTAAATGATGAGATACGAACGGAAGATGGCAGAAACCAACCATCAACTCGAGCAAAATCACGCAACCCGAACTTTTGAAATAACATAGATGCTCCTCTCCTAATATATTCAATTACATCAGTAGGGAAACGAGGTGGGGTATGATATGCAACCTGTGAGCAAAATCAACAAAGAAAAGAAAGAAGATAAAAAAATGATCTAAAGAATACAATGGATAAGTATAGGAGTAATGAAAAATACATATTGTAAAATATATCAAGGATGTGGCCAAAAAAGTTTTAGAAATGAACCAGACGGTTAAACTTAAACCCAAATAATTGAGAAACTGTTGATGAGGACTACATTAGGCTTTGTCAAAGTCATGTTAGTTTGTTTTTCGTTCATACTCAGTCATTTTTGTGTAATAGTTGGATTTTTGTTTCATCTCCTCACAGATAGCACACAACTTTGAATCATGTGATTGATTCAACACATTAATATGCATATGGTTGTGTGAGAAGTATCCACAGGAGGCATGTTTTTGTTTCGAACAATATGCTCAGTGATGATGTTTGCCAACTACCTGTCAATACTCATGAAATGGAGAATAAAAATGTGTGCAACGAAGTTTGCTAGGACTAGAGACTCCAATTTCAAGGGATAAGAAATAGTGTAGCCATTGTAAGCAGCTCCTTAAATGTGAATATTACATATTTGTATTTATTATGTAGTAATGGTAGATTAGTTCGCTTAGCAATCTAGGGTTATGTAGATGAGTAGATGAACTCCACAAAATTTCATTGCATTTCGATACTTCTAACCTCGTCAAAGATGGCATTCTATTTAACGGGTAAAATTGAGTCAATTTGAACCGTTATTTGAAATACATCTTAGAAGATCTTAACTATCATAACAGGATGAAATTTTATGAAGATGATCTTCGCATCACAAATCCATTGAACAAATTTGTATTCCACAACCTTAAACCTCATTTATTAGTGTCAACTAGAGTGTACGGTGGCATTTCTGGATATTCTCCGATGTCCCGGCCTTGAGCCTATTCTATATATGTGTATATTTACAGTGGTTTAACGATTCCGCCAGCAATGGCCATTGTAGGACTAGTTATCTGCTGGTAGTGATACTAATTTAGATTTGGAAATCATGGTGTAGCTGGAATTATGAATGTTCTCGATTCTCTTCTCTTTTCTCTCTTCTATGAAATGTGCAAATCACAATTATTCTCTAATTGCAAGACCCCAATTACGGGAACCTCTTCGTAAAATTTCTCTATTATAAACTCAAACTTCGTCTCAGAGCATTTTCCCCTTGGTATACAATCATTATATCGCAAATCAACAATTTGTCACAGCATCTCTCTTAGTATCAATCAGAAATTTGATTTCTCTCAGTTTGCTTGATATAAATTCTTGGTAAATCTGGTATAATTCCCAATCCCATGTCTATTTTCTCCAAATTTAAATTAGCTGCAATTTGCATTAAATTTGTGTTTTGTCTCTTTAAATACCACATACTATATGATCATTCCAATCTGTTATACAATTTGGTCTCATCAAAGTCTCTAATGCAATCATGGATTCGATTGGAATTTCTCTCTCCCTAAATTTTGTAGCAACCGTGCTTTGGTTTGTTCGATCTTGAGACAATAGAAGAAATTACGTCCATGGGGCTAGAGTAGTACTAGGATGGCTTGTGTTGCACCCCTCTTTTCAATGAGTTAGGATTTCCTTACAAGTACAGCTCAAAAATTGGTGGATGACTGCCGCAAACTTTTAAAGTTTCTTGGTTTTGTACTCTCTCTCTCTTCCTCTCAAGAAACCGAATTCCACTCTCCCTACTTAGCATTTATTTTATCCTTCCATGTTTTAAGGATTTAGATTTCCTAGTAGGAATAAAATTAGGAAGGTGAAAATGTATTAGATAAAGGGCTCTTGAGGTCTACAAAATTGTGTTCTATAAAAGGAGGTCTTAGGGAATATTATTTTTTAGTTTATGAAGTTGCAGAGTGAATTAAGATCAATAAAGAGTTAAATTACTTTAAGTGTTTAATTGTTAAGGTTTTCAAAATCGTTGTTTCCGCCTCTTTGCCCTACACTATATAGTGCAATGGGCAGAAAGGTGAGTCGGAGACTCATCATGAGAGATAACCTACCTCAATGGAACGAGCCGTTAATGAAGGAGAAACATCGAAAGTTAATGAAGAAGATAGGAGTATAAGGGTAACTAAAAAGGTAGTCGATGGCATCAATTAGACAATTGATGGTAAGAAATTGAAAGAGAAGGTTTACCTATAATATAATGTACTATACCTACATATATTTATCCATTGTAACTGCCAATATTGTGTTTTTTTATTAAGAATAGCAAGTTATCAGTAAATATCCTTTTTGAGTACAGATAATATATAGTGCAATGTTCTGATTTCTGAACTGAAACAAAACTGTGTAGACCAGAAGTGATCCTCTTTGTAGGGTGCCATTATGATCTCGCTGGCCAAATACAAATCTGCAACAAGGAGAGATCCTCTTTGTAGCCAGGTATGTTCCAATCTCATTGGCAAACTTGTTGACAACGCTCGTACAGGTCACACAATGAACTTAATTGGTTGAGTTCTTTGTGGAGCTCTCACCTCATCTTCAATCAATCATTGAATTTTAAAAAACCTCGACGACTTGTAGTTTGTCCCACCATATCAAGGTGTAACCGAAAAATTTGGTACTACACTCCAAACACGTCGTAGATCCTCCGCATTCCTGCATGCGAAGACCTCTGCAATCGGGCTACAAAATCAAATACTTGAAGCCTTCAACAGTATTTAAGTATATTGATTTTGATATTCAATTTTGACTCAGCCCTAGGTAAAATAGAAAGCGTTCTCCGTCAAAGTCAGGATCTCCTTCCTGTAGAAGACCACAATTACCCATATTTCCCTAGGATAGAAAATAACGCTCTAAATAAGACTCAGCCAACCAAGTGACTGTAAGGATGGTCACGTTCATAACGGTCATGAATGGATCATTGGCATGATCTGATGACGCAATGACAGTCGGAAGTCACGAAGTCATTGAAAGTGGTGGGTGATGTCAAAATCATATTTTAGACTCTAGGCCCTTGAATCCCAATGTCACTTCCCAGCATCCCTCGTGTGCCACAACATCTATCCTAATCCAGTGTCAGAATCTATATTAATGTTGGTGGCGTCTGTTAAGTTTTTTTTTTTTTTTTAAATTTGTTCTTTTTTTGAAATTTGGGTCTTCATGATCCATGTCATAAAGGACCAAAGAGACCATTTCTCGTTTTAGTTGGGTTCTATACATACTTGGGTCGTAAATATCGAGATGTAGAATGGCTAGAAGAGAATATTAGAGATTCTAAAAAGTAATCCAACATATAGGCCTACAGCGGTTAAGGTATTAGAGTATGTCTGTCTGACAGTTATCTACTGCTAAGGTCGCCAACTCAACAGTCCAGGATGACTTCATTGGTCGTAAGCAGACTAGTAATAATCCCGATTAATAATGTTGGCTATGTTGAAAACCTTCAATCCATGCACTTTCTGAATGTTGGCACAGTGACCAAGGTCTAGGGGCCCTCGGGCAGGGCATATCATTCCAGTAGACCTGGTGGCTTAATTTTACTCTACATGGAAATCTAGAGAAACAAAACAAAGTATCCATTAAATGAAAATTTTAAAAGGGAAACACGGTGAACTCACTTTCGTCATACCTGTTGTGTTGGAAGATACTTTCTTCGGTAATTAAATATTGCATCCTTCTCCTCGACATCAGCGCTGCCTTGAAACTGAATCTCCACCTAGACATTTAATGTTAAAAAACTAAGACCAAACCGTTTATCAAATTTCATGTGCTTTTACAGCTGCTTAACCAATAAATACATAAATGGCTCCAATTCCAGTCCTGATTCAGGCTCCTATTCAAACACTTTACTCTGACACCCACATTTGTGTACACTATAAAGTTCAATAATAAGTACAAACTTAAATCCTTCAAAGAAATTACGTACTATACAAAGTACAAGATTGTAGAATAAAGCATACAATATATGATAGATTACGCACCTCAGTAGGGAGGAGAACTACAGGATGACAATCAAAACCAGACCCAACATCAAGGACTATGGCTGTAAACTCCCTCCCTCCTTGAAGAAATACCTCAATGACAACTTTATCATCAATTCCCTATCAACAAAGAATACTTTAATTCACTAATATGAGGTGTGCTTATAAATATTTAATCTCGTGCACTAGAAATAAATTTACCTCTGCAATTATATCATTAGCTTTCGCAAGGGAATCATTAACACCATATGCAACAGTGACACCAATGCTAGACCCAGCCCTTGCTGGTTTTACCTGCAAATGACAAGGTAAAAAAGATAAAAAGGAAATAACGTAGTTAAAACAAAAAAATTATGCTCAAATTTGAAACACAAAATAACAGAGAACTAAAACTTACCACCACTTTCCCAGTGTCACTGTTCAATTGATTACTTTCAAACCACTTCGAAAGCTCCGATTTATTGAATGTGCTTCCCTAAGTTCAAATTAAATATTATAAGCATAACTCGAACTGATGAATTACTTTAAAATTCCAACTGAAAGTAATCAAATCTATACAGCTCCAAGTCATAATACCAACGAATAAGCCACGCTTATGATTTATGAGAACAAATACTGTCCAAGATCTATCAATTTTAACAATGCAGACATGTGTCTTTTACATCGACATGGGATAACACGTGATCTATCAGTAAACTCAATACGACTTATACGGTGTAATTAGAGACAAAATATGAAACAACCACACTTTCTGTTAGAAGTTTATATAATCCAAGATGTAACTTAGGCCTAAAAATAGTTGTTGTTTTTTTTTGCTTTTCTAAAAGAAGACAAACAATAAGATACGACTATATTATTAGCATTTGGTGGATATTCAAAACTATTCAACAAGACCAGAGATGAGGAATGCTATTCAATTAAGAATTCAGAATCCCCAGGAACTGATGGTTATACGTCACACTTCTTCAAGAGGAATTGGGAGATAGTGGGAAATGATGTCATTGCTGCTATCAAGAAATTCTCAGGTCCAACCAGATGCTTAGGGCTTAGGGGCACAAATGCTACCTTCATTACCTTAATTCCAAAGACTACTCCCAACTATCGTAGTGAGTACAGGCTTATTTCTTGTTGTAATGTCATCTGCAAGTATAACTCCAAGATCATAGCTAACAGGTTTTGAAGGATCTTGCATCACATTATGGACCCTGCTCAATCTGCTTTTGTTTTGGAAAGGAACATTATGGATAACATTCTATATCTCATGAAATTTTAAGAACAATAGGAAGGGCAACTCAAGTAGGTGCACCGTCAAGATCAATTTGTTGAAGTAGAGCTTTTGAAGAAAGCTTATGATAATGTTATATGGGAGACAATATTGGTTATGGGCTTTCCCGAAAAATTTATTGGGTGGACTGAGAGATGCATAACTTCAGCTCATTCTACAATTATGTTAATTGTGTGTTCTCTCTTATGCTTTTTGTCATCTGTATATAGATATTTAGCAACATTCTTAAACGGCAACATAGAGCAGAGAACCTCTCTCCACCCCAAAATGTAAAACCCTTGTATCACCAAGTTGAGTTTTGCAAATGACTTGATGGTATTTAATGGGGCTAATGAAATGTTTGCCATTCTCTAAAGGATGCCCTTGAAGTCTTTTCAAAACATGAGTGGTCTCAGCTAATCTCTGGAAAAGTTCGATTATGTTTGGTGGTGGTATTGAGATTTTAAATGAGTGAGGCCAAAATCGTCAATATGGCATTGTTAAACCTCCCGTCACTTACTTGGGACTTCCTCAGCTGGCTTCTAGACTACACATTACTGATTGCCAACCTCTCTTGCAAAGGATGGCCAAAAGCATAAAGTCTTGGACTTCAAGATGTATTGTTGGAGTAGAGCTTTTTTGTCCTCCCTGCTTCTATGATCAAGGCTATGAACGGAATGTACAGTAAATTCTTGTAGGATGACCCTAAAATGGAAACAAAGAACTACTTTACAGATGGACCAAATTGTGCAAACCTAAAGGGAAGGGTGGTACTGGGATTATTGATTTGGAAAAGTGGAATGTTGCTTCTATTTGCAATCTGGTCTTTCTTTTGTTGTTTCTAAAATGTCTTTATGGTGTGACTGGGTTCAAAAACATCTTATCAAGAATGGACATTTCTGGATCATGAGAACCACAAGCCATTGTTCTTCGGCTTGGAAAGGCATCCTGGATAAAGAAAGGAGGATAGACCGTTTGTTACTCACTATAATAGTAACGGATCTAAAACAAGTTTTTGGTATGATCCTTGGAACACTATGTGCCTTATGGTGAATGAAGTTCAATGGTCAGAGATACAACACTGAAATAAGAGATAAGGTTATGTGGCCAAACGCCCTCCCCCCCCCCCCCCCCCCCCCCCACACACACACACACACTACCAATGAGATCTTGAATTGAAAATTTGGAATTGCATCAACCTCATAAAACTTCATCTCGACTCTACAGACAATATAAGGAGGTATTCAGAAGAAAAGTGGGTTAAATTGTGTGGCCCAAATATGCTATACCTAAACATAGTTTTATAGTCTGGTTGATAATAAACAAGGTGGTGGTAACTCAGAGAAGCTTGTCAGAGATATGCTCTTCCCAGCTCCAATTGTGTGCTTTGTAACAGAGGTGTTGGCTACAGGGTCAAAGAAATTAAAAGCCTGAAGCAGGTGATGGATATCATTAGGCCTGCTCCCATTAGAAAATTTCACTCACAGGTTGCTATTCAGACCCAAGTTTGGCACAACACCCCCCGCATCTGCAGAACAATCTTGAGACGCATCTGAACAAACCCTCACGGTGGAGCTAACACTAATAAGCCTTGTGTTAAAGAATTGATTCAACACTTATTCTTTGATTATACCTTTTCAAACAATGTAGGGACTGACATTCTGAGCATGTTACGCTGTAAAATAAGGATGTTAATTGCATTGAGAGAGTGAAGATGGATCAAAAAAGGTTTACAAGGTAATAGCTTCAGAAAGAAAAAGGCTCAAACAGCACTATGTGTTTATTCTTTAGGATCTGGACGGAATGGAATAGCAGGAGCGTCAATGATGATGTTCTTTCTTCTGATAAAGTCACCAGCTAATTGTGAAGGATTTGAAAAATAGATGGGGTACAGCAGCCTCCAAAGAAGATACTCAAAATAGGAAATTGGCAAGCCTTTTGGGAATCCAGATTGGTCCTAAACCGACGCCTACTCTCAGTTGCAAGTGGCGAAACCAAATTCTGCATGGGTGATGATTAAAACTAATGGGCTTTTATATGAAGAACACTCTGGCATGAGAGTATAATAAGAAATGAGGAAGGAGTGGGCCTGGCAGTGGCAGTCTTCCATGCTGGAAGAACAGGAACTTCTGTACTGGGAATTAAAATCAATGATATCTTAGTCGGTCTTCGACTTTGCAAAGAAATAAGGTTTAAGAAAATCTGGATGTGGTCTGTACCTCAGTTTGATAACCATTGGGTTGTTGGCAGTGGTGGTTGTGACCCTCCACCAAGAGAGGAGTCGTGGGTTCGAAACCCCATGGGGTTGGAATCTCAGAGTTACGGATCCCTTTATAAAATCGGCTTACATTTCAAAAAAAAATTAAAAAACAACACCTCAGTTTGCAACCTCGATGATTCAAGTTCGCCTTGAGCCTACGTGGAGGGTCAGACATGATGTGTACAGAATAAGAAGCCTAGCAAGATATCTTGAAGGATTCCACGTCAAGCATATCTTCAGAGAGATTAGCAAAGTTGTTTATCTATCTAGATTTTTTCAAAATGTTTCTCCTTTTATTTTTTGACCTTTCATGGAGGACGTGGACAAATAAAAACAGAGGATGTGCCAGACTGCACC
Source organism: Kingdonia uniflora (assembly GCA_014058105.1). Lineage (NCBI taxonomy): Eukaryota > Viridiplantae > Streptophyta > Magnoliopsida > Ranunculales > Circaeasteraceae > Kingdonia > Kingdonia uniflora. The sequence goes on along the minus strand of JACGCM010001619.1, from coordinate 456,983 downwards.
CACAACAATAACATAATAGTATAACTAGATCAAACATCGAGAGTAGGTTCATATCATTTGTTGAAATAGCTCATCATTACTCAAAGATTGAATGTCAAATCAGATAGTTGGACAAAAGGTAAAGTTTTTTTGACTTGCACCTGCACTACGAAATTAGGTATTGTTGCAAATCCTTGTTTTCTGAGCTCCAAGGAAGCATCGTACTGCCAAATTGTGCAAAGAAAAAACAGGAATCAGATGCATCAACAATAAATGAAGAGAACTTAAGCATATACACCCGTTAGCAAATTTCTATAGTTTCCAATAAATAAGTTAATGCTAGGTATTGAAAATAAGCGGGCCAAGTAGGAAATGTTGAGAAAACAAAGCCAAGGGTAAAATAATATTGAATATGCCAAAAGGGGGAAGCTTTCGGGGGAAATATAAGCCAACAAGCAACGGTGCACACCACCAGAACAAGACTCCTAATAGTTTTTTTCTTCCATTTGTCAAAAAACAAGGTCTGCAATCCAATTATAGTTCATTGAACGAAAAAATCTTATCTATTCAACATAGATCAATGTAAAATATATCAAGGTGTTCGCTCATATCGAGTTTCAGAGCTTTGACCAATATCTTCCATTATAATCTAATTTCCTCTACTTTGAGTTGGATAAATTCTGCAAATATTTTTTTGATCTACAGGAAAATCTAAGTGAATAAAGACAACGAGGAAAGATAAGATGCAACCCTCTAAAGAGTTGACCAGAGAGTTGCACTTAAAAACTCATATCATACAACTGTTATGGGGTAATATTTCTTGGATTTCACCGTATAGAAGTACTTCTTACATTCCATTTGAACTACAACTGTTATTTTTCATATCAACTGAATCACTTCTTGCTGTGTTCAAAAATACCCAACAGATCCAATGAATACTGCTAAGATATTGAAGAATTGTTACAAACTTTGTCGATCAGGTTCCAAAACTTCTGATTTTTATAGACATGCTTATGGAGTTACTAACTTCTTATCTATAAGGTTGATGTAATGCAGCTCTGCAACTCTCAGCATTTCTCTTTAAATGATGAGTCATCATGTTCAATCTAGTTAATCTAATCTTAGGCCAAATTCATTTAGTTTGACATCCTTTCGACCAACTTTGTTTAACAGACATGATAACAATCTTTTCAGGTCACAAAATAAGCTTCAAGTCAGACTTTGGATTCCAAGAGACAGTTGACAAAGGATCTATAGGAACGTTTTGGTTTTCCTAAATTTATCAAAAATAATGTCACAAAATTATTTACAGTTAGATATTTTACCTTGTCGAAAGCTCGGCGACATTCAACGGATGGCGTGCCAACAAATGGAATGTTTGATTCCTCTAACAGTGCCTAGAAAAGAACAACCACAAAATGTAGTGAACAACAATGTTCCTGAGAAAGCATCAGAATGTAATTCTAGACAATATTCTCAAAGGGTGGATTTAAACCTGGATGCCACCATCTTCACCAAAGCGACCATGTATAACAGGAAATACTATATCCACGGAGGAAGAGAGGTGCTCTGTGAATTCAGACAGTGACGGGAAACCTTGGGCAAGACTGCAAAGATCAGTAAATAATAAGCCATCTGCATCACTATCAAATTTATAAGGAGATAATGTTGAAGTCTGATATCCTGCCTTTCAAGTTTGAAGTCAAAATCTGCAGGGGTATTCGAGTATACCTGCAAAAGTGTGATATAGAAAGTCATGAAATTAATCAGGATATACCCCAAATCATATTTTTCAGGTTATGAAAGGTGATTACTTATGGCTGGTCAGTGACCATTAGTAGAGGAAATGATAACGAAGTGAAATAGGGAAGAACAGAAAACACTAGAGGGTAGGAGAATAAAGTCACATTATATTACCACCCATTTAACATTCCTAGGCATAAAACTCCGCATCATAAGTTTCAGAGTCATATCAATGGGAGAATTAAATAATAAAGATTGAAGATAAACCTGGAAAAGAAGATGAATAAAATAGAGAGTTCTAACCAAAATAGAATTAGCCTAGTCCTAGAAAATGATTTTAGACAGTGGATCTGCATAAAGTTTCTGGCCTTTTGTAACCATCCATGCATTGTTAATTGCTCCAACATTGACCTAGAAATGAAATGGTGTATGATTATGTGTGTGGACTATGAGGATTCATAAGAGCAAATTAGCTTGTGAACTTCTGCAAGGTAATGTTATAGAGGTTTTGATAGCTGAACATTCTCCCTGGAAGTTGAGCACATTAGAATGGGTAAAATATAATATGGAAGATTTGAACTTGAGCTGGCTTTGTAACCTATTATACTTAACCGAAAGTGGTCCTAAGAGAGTACTGATGGCCGTAAAAAAATCTTCTATGAGCATGACGAAGGAGAGGAATTTGTTGTTCCTTTTTTTTAATCATTCGCGATGTGATTACTTGTACAATTAGTTTGATGTCAATGAGACTGAACAATATTCTGTCAATTGGAGTTGATCAGGATTTAAATCTTGAATCTGAAAATCTGGATTTTGGATCTGAAGTGTATCTTCAAGAACTCTAGCATGTGAAACCAATGGTGCAGAAGATTATCTGGCAGGCCTACATCCAGAGGTTCCTTTGTTGGAATTCACTTCCAGCTCATTTGCTCAGGATCTCAAGGATACTTATTCATAAGGATGCAAGTGGGCAAGTCTATATGAAATCTTAACATGTTCAGGCCTTGTTATTACTTTTCTTTCTTTGTTTACCTCTGTCGCTGTTTCTGTGGGGATCTCCTGCCGGTGAGAATCTCTCTCTTACCCTATAAATTGTTTTAGATCTATAGCAGGGGGTGTGCTCTCCCTAGCTTGCCTTGCAAACAAAAAAAAGAAAAGATCCCTCCATTCAAATTTTCTTTTGTTCAGTCCACCCAGGTATATGTCGAAATGCTTTCGGCATTTTTCCATTTGCATATTTAGAGCATCTCCAATAGAAATGGGTGTGGAATTTCTATTGTGTGGAGATTCCCACACCCACACCTCATTGAACTTCAATAGCAGAAAACGAAAGTGTGGAGTGAATTGTTTAGGTCGTGGAAGCGCGCGCTATTACGACAGACGCGCGCCTATACGATAGGCGTCTTTAAACTGAGCAAAAATGACATAATTTATTTCTCTTTTCCCTCGCACATTAAACATTCCCGCCCTTCCGAGCAGCGCCTAATCTAAACCATTTTCCCGCCATAGTCGAGACAAGCCGACCTTCGGGGAGACGATGAGTTAACACTTCCGAACGTGGCTTACACCGAAATGAACCGCAACATTCGATGCCAACAAGGAAAGAGAATTTGGAGACATTACGGAGTATCAAGACCCTCCCACGAGGACAAACCCAAATCCGGGATGACGTGGGTAAACCCGAATTTAATTTCGTAATCTACCGCTCGTTTTACACTTTAATTTGGAAGAAGAATAAAAACATTATGAGAAATGACCAGAAAGGGAGTCAGTAGACATTAGATTACTAGATTGTCGATGGCAAAAGGATGGGCTATGAGGGAAAGAAAACTTTCAAAATCATTTTTTTTATATGTTTGCCTTTTCTCATCTATGCTCTCAAAGAAAATGAAAATTTTAAAAACCATAAACCCTGGCTAAACCCTTTTTTTTTTCTCTCTCTCATCCCCAACAACTGCCAACATTCTCTCCCCTCATGATAGAAGATTAAGCCCGAAGGTGTCGAGCAATAGCCACCAACGAGGAGGCATTTTTGAAAGTTTGTATTAAAGAAAAAAACTGGTATATTTCTATGGAGGTTTTAATGGGGGGTTTTTGTTGTTGTTACAAACTATATTTCTATGTGGTGAGAGAGAGACTACTATCTTTGTCCCTAAAGAACAGGAGAAAATAAAGCTGAAGGAGAGTTTATTTTCTCTCTGTTCTTTAAGGACAAAAACAGTAGTTGTCTCTCACCACATAGAAACATAGTTCGCAACAACAACAAAAAAAACATTGAAACCTCCATACAAATATACCGGGGTTTTTTTCTTCGATACCAAACTTCAAAAACGCCTCCTCGTTGGCAGCTATCGCTCGACGCCTTCGAGATTCATCTTCCGTCACGAGGGAAAAGAATGTTGGCAGTTGTTGAGGATAAGAGAGAAATGAAAAATTAGGTTTAGCCAAGGTATATGATTTTTCAATTTTTCCTTCTCCTTGAGAGCATAGATGAGAAAAGGCAAAAATATAAAGAATGTGATTTTGAATGCTTTTTTTCCCTCACAGTCCCTCTTTTTGCCATTGACAACGTCATAATCTAGTAATCTACATATGGTGACTCCATTATGGTCATTACCCATAGTTTTTTTTCCTTCCAAATTAAAGCATGAAACGAACGGTAAATTACGAAATTACATACCTCGGGTTTACTCACGTTATCCCGGATGTGGGTTTGTCCTCGTGGGATGATCTCAATACTCCGTAACGTCTCCAAAGTCTCATTCCATGTTGGCACCGGATATTGCGGTCCATTTTGGTGTAAGCCACGTTCAGAAGTGTTAACTTGTCATCTCCCCGAATGTCGGCTTGTCTCGACCATGGCAGGAAAAGGGTTTAGATTGGGTGTTGTTCAGAAGGGCAAAAGGGTTTAATGTGCAAGGAAATGAGGGAGAAGAGAAAGAAATTGGGTCATTTTTTACTCAGTTTGAAGGTGCTTATCGTATAGGCGCGCGTTTGTCATAATAGCGTGTATTTTCACGACAAGCGCCTAAAAACTTTACTCCCACACTTTCGTTTTTTGCTATTGGAGTTCAAGGAGGTGTGGGTATGGGAATTTCCACACAATAGAAATCCCACACCCATTTCTATTGGAGATGCTCTAAATATGCAAATGGGAAAATGCCGAAAGCATTTAGACATATACCAACGTTGGAACTCTGGGAGGACATTCTTTACTTGACTGAACCTGAAAAATGGTCGGCCAATGCAATGTTCCAAGATACAAGAATTTTTTCATCCAAATTGGGCTCGAAGAAAGCTCAAAAGTTCTACAAACTTGTCTTGCCCCAACGTGTTAGAGAAGATATCTAGAAGAAAAAGAGACTGCATGCTCTATATCAAGCTCTAAAAAAGTCTCTTTATAAACCAGCATCCTTAACAAAGGAATTCTTTTTCTGCTTTGCGAGTCTGGGACTTGCAACCTCAGGGCAGCTGTCATTATAGGAACTATTATTCAAAAGGTCTCAATTCCTCCACTTCATTCAAGTGTTGCATTACTAAAGCTTGCAGAAATGGATAATTGTGGCATCGCCCCAGAATCTCCAAATGATAGTGAAAGGAAACAGCTCCCTCTACATGCATCTTTTGGGGAACAAACACATGGTAGGCCTGCGAAATATCAAATCCTCCACGAATCATGGTTGGCCCAACTCATGTTTAATGGATCGTAGGAGAAAGAATATATCCTAAAAGCTAAGCTGCAATGTAACTAGGAATCGTCCACCTCTCCGTCAACTTTACACATATAACATTAGCTACCTAATATTGATTTTCTAACAGCGAAATTGTCTTTAGGCATAATGTTACCTAGGGCAGCCAGCAATACGAAGAAAGCAGTTGTAAATGGACCGTGGCAATTAAATACATGATGTGTGTTGGCAATGAAGCATTTCAAGCTTGCATTTAATTGGTATTTTAGCGCCTTCGGACAACGTAAGGTACTAAATGTACTTATTCAATTTATGACAAACATCAAGGACGCTAAATAACTCAGCTGTGTTTAGTTAGGAAATGTTAATAATGGTAGTGCTAATAGTATATACAGTTTTAATCAAGAAACTAAAGATTTCATTTTGTTATTCAAAATAGTTAAATGACATCATTTTTTTATGTTTGGTTCAGTTCATCATGATATCCAGTGAAATTTGGAACTTTTTTCTTTGTATTACTCAATAGGACGGCTGAACAGTACCTTATTATCCATGTATGTGTATTTAAATGTGAAGCATTTTGGTGTTTTACCACACAAAAAAGTGGCATACTATTCTTAAACTTAAATATCATTTGTGCCTTCACTAAATTTACAGTTGATTCATGCCCTCATTACCAACTTCTAGACACTGAAGCAGAACAAGATTCACTTACCTGGGCAGAAGATATTGCATAAGCCTTAAGATCGCAATCTATGTAATAGCAGCTGACATGCAAATCATCACCCTACATTATTCAAATAAAATATGGGTAAGAAAATGCTACTCTCTCAAAGAAAAACTACTATAAGAAAATAAAATAAAAAACTTAACATCCTAATGCGAGGTCTGACTCTACATATTTTCTTGTGGTGTAAACATGAAAACTAAAATGTTGAAGAGGGTACCTCTACAATCCTTACACAAAATTGTTAAAGAACCACGTCAATTTAGAATTTCACACTTTTTTATGCTTGAAAGTTGAAAGTTATAATAAATCCTTATCAAACACATAAGTCTTAGGTGATGCCAAAGACATCAAGGACTTACGACAGTTATTTTTATAATGCAGTTTCTATCGGCCGCCTAAGTAAGTCTTAATTGTATTTCATAACACACTTCAAATATAAGACCCTTTTTTTTCAGGGAAACCAACTAAACTCTCACTCACACACTCCAAACCAACAATACAACATTACAAATTGGCTTACATCTATCTACATTACATAGAGTCATACACCAAACAAAGTTACTCTAACTATAGCAATACCTGAATGTTATCAAGAACCGATCTGGCAGAATTCAACGAAATCCCGCGCTCCGCAGAAGGTCCACCACAAATGATACCAACTCTAAGAACCCTTACCTTCTCCTTTACAACAACCGGATCCTCGGCCGCACCAATTGCAGCTCGAGGGAAATTACACTTCTCGTACGACAACAGCCTCTTCGAAACAATCCTCTGCATCGAAGAGGATGTAAAACATTTGGTGACAGAAGCGAAACGAGAAGAATCAGAGTTTCTTTGAGTAACGAGATAAGCGAGGGAAGAAGGCTGAGAGAGAGACGACATTGGAGACGATTTCTAGGGTTTCGATTAGAACGGACATAGCGAGTGATGATGAGTTGGTTTTCAAATAAAAATGGAGAATGGTGTTGTGGCCTGCAAACAAAACCCGCCAGATTAAAAATGTTGTTGTTGGTGGTGGTGATTGCCACGTAGGATGTTAGAGTTGAAGAGAAGTTCAACGAAAACGACAACAATGGCGTTCAAATAAAAAGAGGTTTTGGGAGAGTGGAATAATGGAGATGCGGGGTATCGATCCCCGTACCGCAAGCGCTCTACCATCTGAGCTACATCCCCATCTGATGTTCTTCCTAGCACTTCAACTTACGATTTTTTGAAATCCAGACTGCCTGGCATTTCTGGGCAGACTCAGAACCGCTCATGACGCAGTTCACCTCAAGGGCGAGGGACTAAGGAATATTGGTAGAAGTATTCCCGAGTCGGCAAACTATACTTTAGTTTATCAACACATGGGATAAATCTATCAAAAGAACATGGGTAAAGGTGTAAAGTAAATAAGTCTTTGGCCTAAGAGAATCTCTAGCAGCGAGTATGGGTTTGGGTGTGGGTTCTGACACACCAAACCCACAATTCAAACTCAACCTCCCCCAGCAGCCAGTGTGAGTTTGCCAACGTGATTTTTTTTTTTTTTTAATTTAGAGGAGATTAAAACACCGCGCGGGGTTCTAAACACCGCCGCATTATCTGTAAGTAAAACCCACAAGTGAATTCGACTATTTTCTAGTTTTTTACATCTACCTCTCTCTCAAAAATCCCTTGGTAAAAAAAACTTTAATTCCAACAAAATCAAAATGCAAATGCCAGAGAGAGACCCACGCCCCAGTACTCTGCCTGAGTTTAGAGGAACAATAGATCATGAGCGTTCCGTAACTCGCTCGAGGTCCGGAAGGAAGAAAAAGCGGGTGGAATTTGAAGATGTTCAACCCCAAGATATACCAAACCCAACCGAAGATAACTTCCCGCGGAGGTGTATTACCGAACTCCCAGACGAAGTCATTCACATCAATTACATGGGAAAGGAACTCACGGTAAGTTTTAGTGCAATTGTGAAATTGTTTTTTTCATATATCAAGTGTTTGACAAAATGCCTCAATGAACAGAATCGGGATTCGATGCGTGTGCACGGCACATTCACTATGGTGTTCAAAGTGTGGAAGGATATTGCCACACTTTCAGCTGTAAGGGACGCCGTGGTGAATATTTTTGGGCAGTTTATGGATATACGAATGGGCAATTCGGATAATCGGCTAATTCAGGCGCTTACAGAGCGTTGGTGGCCGACCACACACACGTTTCTGTTCCCTTGTGGGGAGATAGGGGTCACTCCCCTCGATTTTACTATGCTGAAATCATTGTCCATCGGCCGATATCCGACACAGGTGTCAAATGATGACACATGGTCTATTTTATCCAATGCGAGGCAATTGCTCCTCAACATTAATTCCAGCCATATAAAGAGTAAGAACGTCAGCATCGCACATTTGATGACGTACTTGACCGTCGAAGCTGATCAGGAGGATGATATTACTATTGCTCGTGTTTTTATCATCTTCATGATGGGACATTTGTGGTTCCAAACGGCCAACGACACCGTCCCGCTTGGATATCTCGCGGCCGTGAATGATTTAGACTCGGCTGCCCAATATGACTGGGGTTCTGCTATTCTTGCTTCTCTGTACCATAGTTTGGATACCGCAGTCACGACCGGGGGGTGCCATCACTGGATTTGTGCAACTTCTTTCGGTACACTAACACTTTTTCCATTTACAAATCAAATATCTTCCAATAAACGTCTTGAATATAAATTCTAATTATTTTTTATGTTATTCCAAAATGCAGTATTGGTTCTACGAGTATTGTGGGGTTGGTCACCCTATAGTCAAGGAAGAGGTAAAGTACCCGGCCTATCCGTACCTCAGAGCATGGAAGAGGGGGAATAGGAGGAAAACAAATAACCAGGCGGCCAATTTATTTATTATAGGCAGATACTATATTGATCGCGGCACTGTTGAGACGATCACATGGGAACCTTGGTTTGATTATGCAGTGTCTGAGACAATGGCGTACTGAATGTAAAACTCATATCCCGTAAAAGGATACCACTTCAAGTACCAAGCGGAAATTGCAAATATTACTTGGGGGATAGATGCTGGAGGCAGGTGACTGACGAGGTGCGTATTCCTTTGGATCCTCCGCTTAGCATGTTGCCACATATTAGTCCAGCGGCTTTACATAAGATGAGACAGGCTGGGTTCGTTGACTATGAGCAGTTTGTAGTAGGGGAGGAGCGAAATACTTACGCCTCATACTGGGCTGGACAAATTTCGGAGGTAGGCCACATGTTGACAGATTCCCAGAGGATGGGGAATCTAGATCTGTTCGGACCGAGTACACTCAGAGCTGGTATTATACCCGTGGTGGTTACGTCAGCGTCGGTTCATAGCTTATCCCAGGACTTCAGTTTACCTGGCGAGGTGGAGGGGTCAGACCTGATGTGGCACATAGAGTAGACAGGGCGGCATGAGATGCTCCCCATCGCCCGCTTGAGGGACCCGCCACCCATGTCTTCATCCTACGGCGCAGAGGAGCTGTGGTACCTCCTGACCCATGGTATGCGGCAACTCGTCCTTGCAGAGTCTGCGCGGGACGCATAGAGGATCCATGAGGTTGAAGAAGAGCTTACTATTACCCACAGGCAAATTGACAGTATATATCATCAGCTATATGCCTATGTAAGTAATTTATTTATGTATTTATTGCGGTGTTTTTTCTTAATGTCATATTTATTTTGTCAAAATATTTATAAATTTTCTTTGTCCAGTTCAGGACCTACAGCTAGGCCTGTTTTCGGATCGGATCGGATCAGAAATAGAGGTGTTCGGAATTTTTCCGATTTTTTTCGGAACTAGAAAACCTGTTCCGATCCGATCCGATTTTTTTCGGAACTGCCAAAATAAATCCGAATCCGAAATTTTTCGGAATTTTCGGAATTTCATAATTTCCGGAATTCGGAACAAAATTCGGAATTTTCGGAATAAATTTCGGATATTCCGAAAAATCCGAATAAATTTCGAATTTTCGGAGTAATTTTCGGAATAAATTATTTTGATATTTTGGATTCGGATTTATTCGGAATATGTAATTTTCGGAAAAATCGGAATAATAGTATTCGGAAAAATCGGATCGGTTATTTTCGGAAAAATCGGATCGGTATTTTCGGAAAAATTGGAATAATATTATTTGGAAAAATCGGATCGATTATTTTCGGAAAAATCGGAATTACAGAAGCCTATCCGATTCCGATCCGAATTTTTTCGGAAAAAATCGGAAATCGGATTTTCGGAAATCGAAACTGTAAAATTGGGTTCCAAAATCGGAAAAATCGGATCGGATTTCGGAAAAAATCAGAAGTTCGGACAAAAGTTGCAGCCCTACCTACAGCTGAGGAGGGGACGTGACGTACGGGTGGTGCCGCTACCACCTGGAGGAGGCGCGAAGGCGAGGCATCGTGGATCTGGTCCGCAAACCAGGGGAGGCAGTACTAGCCGCAGGGGGCGGGGTACTGGAGATGATTATGAGTAGATATAAGTGTTTTTTAAGTTTTTTTAGACGATGTAGAAGCTGTGTTTTGATTATATAGATGATTCTGAGTAGACGATATATTTGTAGACAATGTTTTGGATGTTTTTAATGCTCATTAGCCATTATTATCTAATGTTGAAATTGACTGAAGTTTTTGTTGAAATTGACTATTTGTCTGTTTGAATAAATTTGCACTGAGGTATTTTATATTTCTACAGACTATTTGATGATGTTTGTAGGTTTTTGGTAGAGTTTTTTCAATGTCTAATCGAACAGACTATTTGTCTGTTCGAATAAATTTCAACAATTTTGCGCAATTTGGCACTGAGCAGTTTTATTCGAATAGAACCTAATTTTATTCAAACAAAATTGTCACTGAGGAATAAAAACATAGATTTTACTATAGATTTCACCGCCAAATCTATAGTAAAAGACCTACAGCTTCTTCCCCTTTTACATTTCTCCCATTTTTACACCTCTCTTCCATTATAAACACATCTACCTTTCTGGCATTACACCCTTCTCTCAACTTCACAGCCTCAAATGTCTTCCTCATCATCCGATTCATCCATACCTAACAGATGGCATATACCCCAAATGGGGAACACTTGTCCAAACCATATCCAATTCGGTTACAACGAAACAAAAATTATTTGCTCAACAACAAGAAAGTTGCCGAAAAGATGTAGAACGGGCGTTTGGAATTTTACAATCTCGGTTCAATGTTGTAAAAAATCCGGTGAAATTGTGGGACCCCCAGGTTTTAAGCTATGTCATGAAGGCGTGCGTGATAATGCACAATATGATCGTCGAAGAGGAACGAGGTGCATCCCATCATACTTAGACCACGATCCGGCCGAGCCCTCAACTATCGAAGGTGATCAGTTCGATATTGTACGCGAACGTGGAACAATAAAATCTTTTATATCGAAAATGAATCGGATTTGAAGTCGAGAACTTCACTTTGATCTAAAGGATGATCTAATCGAGCATTTGCGGGTCGTGAAGGGTAATTTTCAAGCCCAGTACTCTATTTCTTGTATTATCTGAGTATTATTCATGTCATTTAATGTTTCTTGCCGTACAAGTTTATTAAACAAGTTTTTGATATTGCATTAATCTTGTATTTGTTTTAACGCAATATTATCGGAAATAAACATTTCGAAAACAAGATTGCATTCTTCAATAGCAAAATACATTATTCAGACAATTACATTATTGGAAGGTAAACTACATTCTTGGAAATAAAACTCAAATATATAGCAAAGTTAAATTATGTTTCATCACCACTTCAAGTACCTGGTCCGCCCTTATTGGCCAGACGTTCTATTATCTCAGTTTTCCTTTGTAGATAGTATTGCAATTGATATCCAGAAAGAGTACTCAAGTCTTTCTCAATAATTTTGTGATCTTCTTTTGCTGCTCCAAATCCATTTTGGCTTGCCAGTGTTGTATTGCTTATGTTCTTCTTCTTTCGCTTGCATCTTCTCCAACCGTAGTTTATCCAGCATAGCATGGATACCGCTACCAGATGCAACAACACCCTCCATTGCCTTTTGTAATGCAATGTTCTTTTTGTGGAGTTTTTGGCCGATGGGCCTGCTTCCACCCTCATAGAACGAACCATCTAAGTCAGAATTTGGGCCCACAGATTGAGGTGTAGGTGGGCCGTCAGGGTCTTCCGATAGAATGTTTGATCCGACCGAGTTCCCCAGAGAAAAATAGTCTGATGTTCTCATGGCCACATTTCTTGATATATTCACCTCATGGTTCAACCCATCACCCCTTAGGTTGGCTCATCGCGGTTCCCGCGCCAAAATAGTATACGTTTCACAGTGTTTGAAGTCATTACCGCCATTCAAGCCTTCACAGATTTTGTGTGCATCATTTTCCTACAATTCACAAAATTACCCAATACAAATAAATAACGTGTATATCCGCGATAAATAATTAAAATTGAGTTAAAGGAAACTATAACGTACCCGATCTTCTTCAATTTTTCCGCTGCTATTCTTAAATCGTTCTTGAGCAACTATCCCCTTGTACGCCACACATTGTGCATTAATGACATAACACTGAGATTTAGTCGACCCACATGATCATCGTGTGGGGCACTCGGGGTCTCTGTTAAAGGCAATGTTGATCTTTTGATAGGAAGTAAAACCCTTTGTGCGGCCATTTGTTTGGACAGAAGTTGTTACCCACGCCCTTGCGAGATACGTAAAGTCTGCGTCCATCCGATACATTCTAGCATCATCCGCCTCGTCCAAAAACTCAACATCTTCTGACACTTGCACGCTTGGTCTTTATTTTGTGGGTGTTCTTTTCTTTCTTCCTTTTCCTTTTTCTTTTTAGGGAGCCGCCGCTTCAACAGGTATTGACGCATTTGTGTCACTTTGACTGTGCTGAGTAGATTCACCATGGAATAGATAGTTCAGAAAGTAATTTGGCGGTTGAAAACCTTGAGGTTGAGTGAGCGGATAGGGTTGATAGTACGGGCTAAACGCCTGAGGTTGCGACTGAGATAATGTAAATGGACTTTGATATTGTCCATAACTGGGATCCCCTTGCGACATAGTAAACGGAGGTGGGGCATGTGATTGGAATTGAGGTTGAAATTGCGATGGGTTTTGGTAGATGTATGGAGTGAATTGTGATGATGGGTGTTGAGCGAATGGTGTTAAAGGTGGGTTTTGGGAAGATGGGGTCGACGGTGTAGAGTTATTACCACTAGTGCTAGAGTTCGCCATTTGGAGAGAGCGCAGATATTCTTCTCTATACTAGGCTTTCTTGGTTTTGGGTGAGACGAAGGATCCAGGGAGTGATCTAGAGAAATAATTGAGTTTGGAGGTGTTTAGATCACCGCACGGTAAAAAGAACACCGCGCGGTTATCTAAACATCGCCAAACTCAAAAAAAATTAGTGTGAGCTCCCTACACTCAGTTGAGTTCCTGTAGCGCCAACTCATCGAACTTACACTCAAACAGTACATGCGGGGAGACGCTTGGGTGTGGGTTTGGGTTTGGGTTGACAAATTCCACTCTACCCACACCCTACTGCGGATACTCTAAATATAGACCATCTATCTATAATAATAAGAAAAAAAACTCAACATATTACTAATTCCATGCTATACCAAGGATAGTAATGCCCTTACGCTTGCAACTGTATAAGATAATGTGGGTCAGCGAGTGTGGGTTTGGGTGTGAGTTCTGATACCCTGGTCTACCAAACTCACAATTCATACTCGACCTCTCCCAGCAGCCAGTGTGAGTTCGCCAACGTGTAATTTATTTATTTTTAATTTTGAGGAGATTAAAATACCGCGCGGTGTTCCTTTTACCACGCGGTAAAAGGAACACTGCGCGGGGTTCTAAATACCGCCGCTTTAACTATAAGTAAAACTCACTCCCAATTCGACTATTTCCACATTTTTACATCTAGCACTCTCTCAAAATCCCTGGTAAAAAAATTAGTGATTCCCACAAAATCAAAATGCATATGCCAGTAAGAGAACCACACCCTAGTACTATGCCTGGGTTTAGAGAAATAAGAGATCCAGAGCGTACCGTAACTCGCTTGAGGTCAAGAAGAAAGAAAAAACGAGTAGAATTTGAAGATGTCCAACCCCAATCTATACCAAACCCAACCCAAGAAAACTTCCGGCGGAGGTGTATTACCCAACTCCCAGACGGAGTCAGCCACATCTATTATAGGGGAAAGGAACTCACGGTAAGTTTTAGTGTAATTGTGAATTTGTTTTTTTCCATAAATCAAGTGTTTGACAAAATACCTCAATGAACAGAATCGGGATTCGATGCGTGTGTACGACACATTCACTACGGTATTCAATGTGTGGAAGGATATTGCCACAATTCTACATGTAAGGGACGTCATGGTGAATATTTTCAGGCAGTTTATGAATATACGCTTGGGCAATTCAGATAATCGGCTAATTCAGGTGTTGATAGAGCGTTGGTGGCCGACCACACACACGTTTTTGTTCCCTTGTACAGAAATAGGGGTCACTCCTCTCGATTTCACTATGTTGACATCATTGTCAATCGGCCGATATTCGACACAGGTGCCGTATGACGACACATGGTCTATTTTATCCAATGTGAGGCAATTGCTCTCCAACATTGATTTCAGCCATATAAAGAGTGGGAACGTCAACATTACACATTTGAGGACGTACTTGACCATCGCAGTTGATCGGAAGGATGATATTACTATTGCTCATGCTTTTATCCTCTTTATGATGGGACATTTGTGGTTTCAAACTGCCAACGACACCATCCCGCTTGGATATCTCGCGGCCGTGGCCGATTTGGACTCGGCTGCTCAATATGACTGGGGTTCTAATATTCTTGCTTCCTTGTACCATAATTTGGATACCGCAGTCACGAACGGGGGTACCATTACTGGATTTGTCCAACTTCTTACGGTACACTAACACTTTTTCCTTTTATAAATCAAATATCTTCCAATAAACGTCCTAAATATCAATTCTTATTATTTTTTATGTTATTCCAAAATACAGTATTGGTTCTATGAGTATTGTGGGGTTGGTCACCTTATAGTCAAGGAAAAGGTAAAGTTCTTGGCTTATCCGCGCCTCAAAGCATAGGAGAGGGGGAACAGGAGGAAAACAAATGACCAGGCAACCAATCTATTTATTCTAGGTAGACACCATATTGACCACCGCACGATTGAGACGATCACCTGGGAACCTTGGTTAGAGTCTAAGGTGTCTGAGATAGAGGACGTACTGACTGCAAAACTCATATCCCGTAAGAGGATGGCACTTCAAGTACCAAACGGAAACTACGAATATTACTTAGGGGATAGATGCTGGAAGCAGTTGGAAGGCAATGCGCGTATTCCTTTGGATCCTCTGCTTAGCATGTCGCTACATATTAGTCCAACGACTTTATATGAGATGAGATAGGCCAGGTTCCTTGACTGTGAGTAGTTTGTGGCAGGGGAGGAGCGAGAGGCTTACGTTTCATACTGGGCTGAATAAATTTTGGAGGCAGGCCGCATGTTGACAGATTCCCAAAGGATGGGGAATATAGATCTGTTCGGATCGACTGTACTCAGAGCTGGTATTACATCCGTGGTGGTTACGTCAGCGTTGGTTTATAGCGCATCCCAGGACTTCAGTTTGCCTGGCGAGATAGAGGGGCCAGACCTGGGGTGGTACATAGAGTGGACAGGGCGACGTGAGATGCTCCCCATCGCCCGCTTGAGGGACCCACCACCCATGTCTTCTTCCTACAGCGCAGAGGAGTTGTGGTACCTGACTCATGGTATGCGGCGACTCGTCCTTACCGAGTCTGTGCAGGACGCACAGAGGTTCAAGGAGTTTGAGGATGAGCTTACTATTGCTTACATGCAAATTGACAGTATAGATCATCAGCTATATGCCCATGTAAGTAATTTATTTATGTATTTATTGTGGTGTTTTTTCTTAATGTCATATTTATTTTGTCAAAATATTTATAAATTTTCTTTGTCCCGTTCAGGACCTACAACTGAGGAGGGGGCGTGACGTACGGGTGGTGCCGCTACCACCTGGAGGTGGCGCGAGGAAGAGGCAGGGTAGATCTGGTCTGCGAACCAGGGGAGGCGGTACTAGCCGCAGGGGGTGGGGTACTGGAGATGATTATGGGTAGACGATATTTTTGTAGACGATGTTTTGGATGTTCTTAATGTTTATTAGCCATGATTATCTAACGTTGAAATTGATTGAAGTTTTTTGGTATTTGGGAGAATTTTTTAATATCTATTCGAATAAATTGCTTACTGAGGTGTTTTACATTTCTACAGACTATTTAGTAAAGTTTTTAGGTTTTTGGTAGAGTTTTTTCAATGTCTATTCGAACAGACTATTTGTCTGTTCGAATAAATTTTAATAATTTTGCACTGAGTAGTTTTATTCGAATATAACCTAATTCTATTCGAACAAAATTGTCACTGAAGTCGAATAAATCGATTTGGAGGTGAAATGAATAGCACGCGGTGTTCCTTTTACCGCGAAATCTATGTTTCAAGACCTACAGCTTCTTCCCCTTTTTATATTTCTCCCTGAAAATTGTTCACCATCTTGTATTACACCCTTCTATCAACTCCACAGCCTCAAATGTCTTCTTCATCATCCGATTCATCCATACCCGATCTTCCAGGTTTATCATCGTCGTCCTCCTCTGACAATCTTATCTTTAATTGTGTGGCGGCAATTTGCATTCTGCACCAAGCTGCAATGAACATAGTAGTTCGAGTTAGGGCGGGAGTGTCATGGGCCGTAAGGATAAGAGAAAGAAGCAAGATCACCCATTGGGACATTATAGCATTATACGAGACTACGTCAAGCCGAATTGCACATATGAGCCATAGGAATTTCGGTGATGTTTCCGTATGAGTAGAGACATGTTTATGCATCTATTTGATGTAGTTGTTGTACATGATCATTATTTTGTCCAGAAACCCAACAACGTTGGTACTATGGGGTTATCATTGTACCAAAAGGTAGTCGGAACACTACATTTCCTAAGTTACGGTGTTGCGGCAGATCTTTTTGATGAATATATCCGAATAGGAGAAAGCACAACCTTGTTATGTGTGAAAATGTTTTGTGTTGCGGTTATACAAATTTTTGGCGAGGAATATCTTCGAGCACCAAACGCGACCGACGTTGAAAAGTTAAAAGCGATCGGAGAGTCCCGGGGATTTCCTGGTATGTTAGAAAGCCTTGATTTCATGTATTGGATATGGAAAAATTATCCTAAAGCTTGGCACAGTCAATTTACTGGTCAATACCCCAAGGCGACATTGATTCTTAAAGCGGTAACTTCACACGACCTTTGGATTTGGCATGTTTTTTTTAGGTTACCAGGGTCTAACAATGATATCAATGCCCTGCAATAATCACATCTTTTCACCGACCTGGCCGATGGTATCGCCCCGCCTTGCAATTATACAATTTCCAAAAAAGCTTATGATATGGGGTATTACCTAGCGGATGGCATATACCCCAAATGGGGAACACTTGTCCAAGCCATATCCAATCTGGTTACAGCGAAACAAAATTTGTTTGCTCAATAACAAGAAAGTTGCTGAAAAGACATAAAACGGGCATTTGGGGTTTTACAATCTCGGTTCAATGTTGTAAAAAATCCAATAAAATTGTGGGACCCCCAGGTTTTGAGCAATGTCATGAAGGCGTGCATGATAATGCATAATATAATCCTCGAAGATGAACGAGGTGCCATCATACTTAGACTACAATCCGGCTGAACCCTCAACTATCGAAGGCGAACGGTTCGATATTACACGTGAACGCGGGACAATAAAATCTTTTATATCGAAAATGAACCGGATTCGAAGTCGAGAACTTCACTTTGATCTAAAGGATGATCTAATCGAGCATTTATGGGCCGTGAAGAGAAATCTTCAAAATTAGTACTCCATTTCTTATATTATTTGCGTGTTCTTGATGTAATTTAATGCTCTCTTAGTCGTACAAGTTTATTAAACATGTTTTTTTAACGCAATATTGATCTTGTATTTGTTTTAACGTAATATTATCGAAAATAAACATTTCAAAAATACACTGTAAAATTTCGAGCAGTAGATTATTCAAACGTTTACATTATTGGTTATTAAACGACATTCTTAGATAAAAAACTTTTATATACAGCAAAGTTAAATTATATTTCATCACCACTTCAAGTACCTGGCCAGCCCCTATTGGCCAGACTTTCCATTATCTCCGCTTACCTTTGCAGATAGTATTACAATTGATGTTCAGAAAGAGTACTCAAGTCTTTCTCCATGATTTTACGATCTTCCTTTGCTTGCTCCTAATCCATTTTGGCTTGCCAGTGTTGTATTGCTTATGTTCTTCTTCTTCTTTCCTTTTCTTCTTTCGCTTATATCTTCTCCAACCATAGTTCATCCAGCATTATTTGAATACCGCTACCAGATGCAGCAGCACCCTCCATTGCCTTTTGTGATACAATGTTTTTTTAATAGAGTTTTTGGCCGATGGGCCTGCTTCTACCCTCGTACAACGAACCATCTAAGTCAGAATTTGGGCCCGCGAATTGAGGTGTAGGTGGGCTGTCGGGGTCCTCCAATAGATTGTTTGATCCGAACGAGTTCCCCGGACAAGAATTTTTCGATGTTCTCCTGGCTACATTTCTTGGTATATTCATCGCATGGTTTAACCCATCATCCCTTAGGTTGGCCCATCATGGTTCTCATGCCAAAATCTTTTACGCTTCACGGTGTTTGAAGTCATTGCCGCTATTCAAGCCTTTATAGATTTTGTGTGCATCGTTTTCCTACAATTCACAAAATTAACTAATACAAATAAATAACGCGTATATCCGCGAGAAATAATTGAAATTGAGTTAATGGAAATTATAACGTACCCGATCTTCTTCTATTTTTCTGCTGCTATTTCGAAATCGTTCTTGAGCAACTATCCTCTTGTACACCACACATTATGCATTAAGGGCATACCATTGAGATTTGGTCGACCCATATGATCATCGTGTGGGGAACTCGGGGTCTCTATTAAAGGCAATGTTGACCTTTTGATAGAAAGTAAAACCCTTTGTGTGGCCATTTGTTTGAATAGAAGTTGTTACCTGTACTCTTGTGAGATACGTAAAGTCTGCGTCCGTCCAATGCATTCCAGCATCATCCGTCTCGTCTAAAAACTCAGCATCTTCTGGCACTTGCACGCTTTGTCTTTATTTTGGACTTTGATATTGCCCATAACTAGGATCCCCTTGCGACATGGTAAACGGAGGTGGGGCCTGTGATTGGAATTGAGGTTGAAATTGCGATAGGTTTTGGTAGAGGTATAGAGTGAATTGTGATAATAGGTGTTAAGTGAATGGTGTTAAAGGCGGGTTATGGGATGATGGGGTCGACGGTATAGAGTTATTACTACTGGTGCCAGAGTTTGCCATTTGGGGAGAGCATAGAGGTTCTCCTCTGATCTGTAATTGGTTTTGGGGAAAAAGATGTAGTCAGGGAGTGTTAATCAACATAATTGAGTTTGAAGGTATTTAGATCACCGCGCGGTAAAAAGAACACCGCGCGGTGATCTAAACACCGCCAAACTCAAAAAAAAATTAGTGTGAGTTCCTCACACTCAGTTGAGTTACTGTAGCGCTAGGTCGTCCAACTCACACCCAAATAGTTGCTGCTGGGAGACTCCAAAGTGTGGGTTTGCAAACCCAACTCAACCCACACCCTTCTGCGTTTGCTCTAAGTAAATTTTAATATAGTAGAGGGACACTATGACATACATTACTACTATGGGTTCTTTCCTAGAAACTTTAATTTATCATGTCTAAATGTTTGGTTGGTATCCCTTTTACTTGAATATGGAATCAAACAATTGGAAGCTTCAAAATTTGTTGTATATTCCCTATGTTTATGTTGGTTATGTAGTTGTGTAGTATATGTGTAGGTTTAGTGAGGAATGTGTATTATAGTAGAATTACACTAGCCTTCTTTCTTTTACTATCAAAATTTTTATGAAAGGAGATCTAATAAAACATATCTCTCTATTTACAGTTTAGTTTTAATATCGCAACTTCTCAACTATATGATGGGATTCTGGGAATGACAAAAGCACCAGGGTATTATTCGGATATCTACGCTAGTACCTACGCCGTCAAATATTTTTATAATATCTGTATCGAAGCCGAGAATGACAGACCTTTAACATTTATAAGATTAGTTAAAAAGAAATTATTCCAAAAAGAAAATTGTGGCGGATACAATTGATAAATAACAAAATGAAGAAACCAATGAATATGAGCCAGAACAAGAAGATAAAAATGAAAACCAAGAAAGAAATGCAAAAGAAGAAGAAGAAAAAGAAGAAGATAAGGATGATCCAAAAGATCCACATATGGGGAACGATTTCAACAATGAGAAAACCTACAACGGTTATGGAGCAACGCATTAATTCATTTTGCAGCAAGTACTAAGAGCATCAATTGAGACTAAGTCATTTATATTTAGTATTTTCTAACTTGAATTGATTAATGTTATTCTATTTCAGCAAGCTAGAATTATTTAATTATTTTATTTAAATAACGAGAGATAAACTTTTAATGTTCTTAATATTATCCATTAATTTGTAATTTCTATTAAGAGATATGACTGAGCTTGCCTGACCTTGTCGGTTACTGCTACTATTCACTTAGTGATCTGCCACTAATTACTGATAACTTTTCTTTCTCTAAAATAGCATATCTAGATTATAAAAAATAAAAATAAAATGTCCAGTTTCTTTTGTATATGCCAATATATAACATTGACCAAGTAATTACAAGACGTTTTTTTTTCAAACACAATATATATAACAACCACAAACTAGTACAACAGAGTTTTACATAGCATTAGACGACCTTCTTTGAGCTGCCAACTCATGAGCCAAAAAGTTATACCTTCTACGAAGGTAAACAAAAGAAAGAGTTATACTCAAACTATCACCACCTAAAGGACAAGAGTCTATAAAGACATATACTTGGCAAGAAAGCTCATGAATTAGTTACTTGCAATCAACTGCCATCAAAAGTTCTTCCCCATTAATTTTATCTTGTACTAACTGGAAGGCCCAATTAAAGGATCTCCCTTCAGCTTTTTTAGTAGAACCTGCATGGATTCTTTTGTGTCCTGCTTCAACAATTGGTTAACATTGTTAAAAAGAACAAAACACATTCCTCCATAATTTTCTATAGACCTCCAAGTTGCATCAGCCGTTAGGAGATATCATGATCTATATCTCTTTTGTAATATAGTATTTCTATTGAACTCATGAGGATCTCATTTAAATCAAATCTTTCTATTGAAAAACATACATATTCATGCTTTACCAAATATATAATTCAATAACAAAGAAATGAAAATCAGTATGGTTAACATAACTACACCAAACAAATCTTGGAGTAGAATTTACTGCAGCATAGTAATAGTTGAAAAAGGCTTAAAATTGACACCAGTAATGGGAAACAAACCAAGGTTAAGTTATACTATTAATAATATTCAAAAAGAATATGTTAAAAAATAAAGCTCAACTCCAACTTTTTTCTCAAAGTAATGCATTTGCATGCGTGATAGCACGTACGTAATTGCTCGCATAAAAGAAAAATTCCTTGTTTCATAGTAGGTAGAGGCTTTATGAGTACTTCGGATTTATCGGGTAGAGACAAACAAGGCTGACCTTTGCCTTTTGTCCCTACATACAGTTAGATTCAAATAGATGGTTAATCAAAATCGTTTCTTTCTCACAAAGTGATCAAGCTTGATGTACACATAGCAAGGAGACTATGCTATTTCCATTGCGTTTGGCTTATTGCCTTTTTTGTGGGGGGGGGGGGGGGGGGGGGGGGGGGGTTGGGGGGGGGGGGGGGGGAGGGGTTGTCTCTCCATAGTTAGGTAGAGAATCTCAAACCCTATTAATATAAAATTCTCTTTTGAGCATGAAAACCTCAAATATGGTTAATTTAGTATTTCTTCATCTTTATAGTAGATCGCACTTGTCATGACTAGGTCAATTTTTTTCTACTACAACTCAGAAAATTGAAGAGTTATATATTTATCTTACCTTACAAATATAACTAATTCACGATCATCGGAGGTTCGGTTGTAAGCCTAAGCTATGGAGATTAGTTATCCATTAAGGCGCGTCGATCATCACATTAAACTAAATAATATAGTAAGGGCATTTTTTATTTTTTTTGAAGTGTGAAGTGGTAGGCAGTGAACTGCTTATGAAGTTTGTCCAAATTGTGGTGTGTTTGGCAGGCCAAGCCAACTTCCTACTTTAACTATACTTCACGCTTTCATATTTGGCAGACCAACTTCTCACACACCAAAATTAGAAACAAACCATTAAAACACCATTAACAATGGGTAAATGACTATATTCCATCAAAAACACAATTTGTACACCTCTAACATAGATAATTGATAGTAGCAATTATAATAAATCATAATTACAACTACAAATCAAAATAATAAATCACAATAATAAATCACAATAGAGAATAGCATAAACAGATGGTTCAATGTCAAAATGAACACCATACAACATCCAAAAGAAGGTACCATGCAACACCCAAAATAAAGTACCAACATTCAAAATACCAAAATAGAGTACCAACATGCAAAGTACATTGGAGAGAGTACCAATATTCAAAATACCAAAATAGAGTACTAAAATAGAGTACCAACATCCACAATCAACACAATTACTTACCCACATTCAATAAACCCTAATCTCACAAAATATAACAATTTAACCATAAAAAATCAATATAACAACTACACTCCAAAATCATAATAGAGAGAGATAGATGGAGAGAGGTTATTGAGTATCATTGGAGAGATATAAATAGAGAGATAAAGACAACGACACTAAGAGTGGGGAGTAGCAGGGAGCGGTGAAGGAGTTTGAAGATTTGTAGGAGGTGGGGGGAGTGGCAGTGGGTCAGGTATGCTCGAATAGAGCAAAGTTTGGCGTGGGGAGGAGAAATAGTTGGAAGAGGAGGGGAGAGGATAACTCGATCGGGTTATGAGATAGTGGCAGTGGGAGTGGGGAGTCGTAGGAGGTGGTGGGGAGTGACAGTGGGCCAGGGATGCTCGAAGAGAGCAAGGTTTGGCGTGGGGAGAAAAGATAGTTGGGAGAAAAGAGGATAACTCGATCAGGTTGTTTTGGTTTTGTTTTTATTTATTTTTAACTTCAAAAGAGCCAAATATATGGTTGAGGGAGGGAAAAAAATTAAAACGAAGCGTCAAAAGAGGGCGGGTACGACAACGGTGTGAGAATGCCCAAAATTAAACTTGGGAAGCTCACTTCACACCGAAACAAGGAACTTCACTTCATAGGGGGGGAGGGACAAAACTTAAGTATTGTTTATATGCATAATTAAGTCCCTCGTCACCATAATAATTCTATGTAAAGATATCATACTGAAATTATGCTCACTCATTTGCATATTGGTTTGCACATCTGTATGCATGGTATGCGTATACTGATTCCATTCCTCTAAGTTGTTCATGTATTTATCTAACCGCGGTCAACCCTTAATTTGCAAGCTTTTCAAATGCATAGTGTTGTTGAGGTACATTTAGTATAATGGCATAGTTTGTATTTATTGCACATCTTCGTTATCTTAAGTCCCAACTGACTGAGCTCCAACATTTGGATGCATTCAACTGTTGGAAATATTTTGTTTGCAATCCTACAACTTAGCATTTACAATCTTTTAAGATATATGCAAGAGTCGCTACCATATGCTTCTCAAAGGCAGTAATATTCGAAATAAAATAATCGGAATGGGTATGTTTTCATTTGTGGCTACTTTTTAATTTCAATATGAAGACAGTGATATAAAGGTCTGTTTGATTCGACATTTTCATGTGGGAAATATTTTTTGGTTTTCTAGTGTTTGATAACCTTTACTAAAGGTTATGAAAATTTTCCAAGTCAAGACAATTTTCCTAAAAAACAAGCCATTTATTTTCTTAGTTCACCCCCTAAGAAAATTTTCTTGATTTATTTTCCAACCCCACCTATCTCTTTTCTCTCCTCCTTTGTCTCTTCGTTGACATTGCATACTCAATAAAGTTGATTATTTTCAATGCACGAATCAAACAACTTAAATGTAATTTTCCTATAAATTGTTCTCAAAACTAATTTTTATGAGAAAATAATATTTTCCTTGGAATATTCTCTATGCAATTAAACGTTTTTATAAATATTTTGTGCTTTGGAAATAATAACAATGAATCACTTATTGGGTTGTTTTGGTTTTTGAGCTAATCAAGATGTACTATAGGAGGCGGTTTAGGTTCTAAGGTATAAAGACATGTAAGATTGTGATCATATTTAACAATTTAGCATTTAATTTATATTTCTCCTATAACTTTTTATTCATTAGATGTGTATTCGATGCGAACTATCGACTGAAATACATAAATTATTAAAGTTTACCTTAAAAAAATTATAATTTCAATCTGAAGGTACTTGTGCATTTTTAGAAACATTTTCTATGTTTAGAATTGTTTTTCTTTCAGTTTGGTTCACTGCAAACATGATGCAAATACAAGCAGTTTGTATTTATAACCGCTTAAATGTGTTTAGTTCAATTTGCAGTTTCAATGTGGTGCCTTTGTGTTTGGTTCATTTTTGCAAAACAAACAAATTGCATTTTCATGCAAAAACATATTTGTTTGTTTGGACTGAAAAAATCTCTACAATAGAGCTTGCATTTTGGCTTTCTACTTGGGAGAAAAAATAGGAGGAAATTAAGGACCTTTAAGGGATAAAAAAATGTAGTTATTATTTGCATTTGCATAGCAATTCCCCTAACCAAACATAAACACAAATATACAATTAGTTGCACTTGTAGTACATTGTATTATTGCCTTTATTGAAAAAAAATCTCCCAACTTTTAATGCAATGCAAATCATTGTAAATGCATCGAATTTGTATTGCATCGTACTTACATAGAACCAAACTGAGCCTTCATATATGCAAATGAAATACAATTATCATACTAAATTGTGTAATATTGAGTAGATGACGCTTTGTTGTACCAGTTGGTGTAAGATGCGTAAATAGACATTATATTGCTCAACCAATTGAGATGCCAATTGTAGGGACATGTCCCTTTAGTTGAGGTAACAACGAAATAGTATCATGCCAGACTCATGCAACATACACGTCTGTCATCAGTAATACCTGGATTACAAACTGAAGAAGAACGTGGCCTGAGCACTCTAAATTAAATAGAATAAGTCAAAGGCACTTGTCTCCCATGAACTAGCAATTATAGGAATAACTCTCACTTTCCCCCATTCTAGGAGAATGTGCTAATACACAAAAATAAACTAAAGATGAGGTCTATAAAAGGAATAAGATACATAGGAGAAAAAGACTAAGTTTTTCTAACTTAGGAGATCACAAATTATAATCAAATTATCAAACTCAAGTAATAAAGTTACTTTCACTAAATCCTCGAGCTGAGGTCATGGTTTTCACCTATTCAAAGGTTTTTACGTTAAACACTTGTGCCAATTTATATTCTCTATTATATTTATGTTACAAGTATATTTGGTATAAGAGCCATTCGAGCTACGAAAATCAGCCTTTATATTTGGCATCGCCTGTGGGAAAGAAGACATTTCCATGAAATTCTAAGGCAAACAGTTATTCAACAATCAACATTCAGTCATGGTGAATCCCAAACGGCCAACTTTGGTAATTTCCCAAGAACAATCCACAAAACCCGATCAACTAGCAAAACTGAGGGCGAATCTCAGCGCCGAAATAGAGAAGCAAAACGAACTCGAGTGTCAGTTAATTTATGACCGAAAGCATCATCAACAGGAACTCGAAGAGGAAAGTAGAGCTCGAAAACTAGAGTTTAAACGACATGAAGAACTAATGACAATACTGTAGATTTCCTTAAAAGGTCTATAAGACAATTAACAGGATCTAGCTCCCAGGGAACGTGAGGTGATACCCGCGACTTCTAGGATTTCAGCACGAAATTGGTTGGGACCTAGAGGCGCCACTGGCAAAGGAGCTTCCAAGAACCACCGTAATGATCATTAGATACCGAAAGCCTCAATTCATCAGGACCTAAATTAGAAAGAGACACAGACACTCAAAGGGACAAGAGGTCGAGCCTCGACCCCCTTACAGGATGCCAGTTTGTGAACATTTGAGCGAAGGAAGTGGCAATCATAATCTACGACCTGAATGTCAGACAATTCCAACATGCTCCCAATACGTCATACAAGAACATATAGATCAGAGAATCAAGGGATTAATAAGAGCTCAAGCTCTCAGCAGTTAGGATGATTTGGGCAAATTACAAGTCAGTCTGATTGCTAAGGAGTTGTTCGATATGGAAGTACCAAAGGGATTTCACACTCCGAATATACGCAAGTACAAGGGCATAGATCCTAGTGACCACGTACAACATTTTTGAGATTCATTGGGATTATAATTGAACTTAAACCTCATTCTTTGTCAACTATTCGCTTCAAGTCTTCAAGGCGAGTCACTTCGATGGTTCTATTCTCTACCTGAGAATTCCATCCTTACTGTCGACCAATTACAAAAGATCTTCATCAAGACTTATGTTCATAACAAAGATAAAGAAGATAATTTATACACTCTTATCAGTCTCAAACAAACTCAGGGGGAGAAGCTCAAAGTATTTTCAAAAAAGTTTCTCTAACTTGTAAAGAAAGTTGATAATCTCGATCAGAAAATAGCTATATCGGCGTTTACCAATGCATTATAGCTCGATTGTAAAGCAAAATAGCACATTTATTTGAACAAACCCTCAAATTTTGAAGACATTATTGAAAAGGTCAATGTATATATCAATTTGGAGATGATGATGTCCGAAAGGCATAAATCTTCTAAAAACATCCTAGCCGCGCAAAGGGTCTACCTATAGATATAAATAGTGAGCACAACAATGATGTCCAGGGTAATAAGAAACGAACTAAAGTAAATACAGGTAAATCATGAAAAGGGAACTTAGTACCAATGCCCGTCCATCCAAAGATAAATTTCAAGATTTTAGCAATCTACCATATACTCGAAAAAAGATAAATTCTTCCGTGTAGCTCAACCTTTAGAGCTAATCGAAAGCAAACCATATTGTATGAACCATAAGGTAACGCATTATGAAACCGACCATTGTTATGTCACACATAGATTGTTGGAATACATTTTCAAAGATGGAAGAATGCACGAGTACATTATCGACCTGAAAGGATATTAAAATAGAAGCTATAAGAAGTAGGTCGAAGTAATTCAAATTGAAGAGCAATCAGAGGAAAAATACTTGTACCACCTCTACCTCAGCCATATGATCAAGATTTACCAGATCAACAATTCAACCAGATTTAAGAAAAGGAAGTTAACAGAGTGTTGCGATCTCACGACTCAAGATAAAGAAGCTAAACTCTTGCCCGAATCAAGCATTCGGTGAACTGGAATTTCATTCGAAGATTGCAACATATGTCATGTCAAGTTCCCACATCATGTCGCAATTGTTATTATGCTTAAAATGAATGATTTCGTCAAGTACACGACACACCATGATGATAAATAGAGTAGCGGCATCGAAATCTTTTTTCAAAGCACCATTGACCAAATAGGGCTTGCAGACAAAGTTAAACCAAGCGATATCGATATCAGTGGCTTTAATGAATCTAAAGAAGAACGAGTGGGCAAAATCATACTTCCAATTATAGCTGGAGCTACCACACTCGACGTCTGATTCTATGTTATCAATGCAACATCTCGATTCTTAGGGATAATGGGATATTACTGGTTACACAACATGTAAGCCATTCCTTTCATATACTACCAATCACTTTGATTATAGTACAACGAGGGTATTTATGAAATCAAAGAAAGTTAAAATCTCGTTTGAGCTTGCAAAAACACAGTGTACCATTCTCAATACATTTGAGAAATTTGCTTTATAGCAATTACAAAATGCTAGTCAGGCCAAAGATCAGCCTTCAACAGTCAAGCCTATATAGTACATTTAGAACGATGGGCACAGTCGTGGAACATACATTTGTATCAAGCTTGTCCAACAGGAGAAAGAAGCCCTAATACATTTCCTTCAAATAAACAAAGATGTGTTCACCTGGACATTCCACGAAATGCATGGAGTTGACCCAACAAAGGCCTATCACAAATTAAGTCTCAAAGAAAAATTACACCAGTTGAATAAAAGCAAAGAAGGCTCTCACCTCGTCTCTGAGATGAGGTCAACAAGGGAATTGATTATTTGATCGACGTTGATTTCATTCGGGAAGCCAAATACCCATACTGGATTTCGAACATAGTAACAATTTCAAAGAAGAATGGGAAAGGTTAAGTTTGTGTAAATTTCGCAGATCTAAACAAACATACACCGAATGACAGTTTTCCTCTTCCCATAATCAACTAAATTCTAGATTCTACAGTAGGACATGAACTTATATCTATGATGGATGCGGCCTCAGGGTACAACCAAAAACCTTTTCTAGATGAAGACCAAGAGAAGACCACCTTCATCACCGAAAGAGGCCTTTATTGCTATAAAGTCATGCTATGTTTAAGGAACACTTGGGAAAACAATCGAAGTATGCATTGATGATATGCTCTGCAAAGGCCTAAAAAAGGAGGATCATATTGTACATCTAGGTACAGTTTTCAATATATTGCGTTCATATAAAATGAAACTTAATCCAAATAAATGTCAATTTGGAGTACGCTCTAGTCGATTTCTGGGGCATCTTATTAGTCTGAAGGGAAACAAAGATGATCTCGATCATATTCGAGCTCTAATCTTCATGTCATCTCTAAAAACAAAAAAAAGACGTACATAAACTCACTAGGAAGATTGCAGCTATCAACAAATTCATCTCCAAGTCATCAAATCGATCTTATGGCTTTTTATGCTACTTCGTGCGTCTACAAGAAGAGGCAAGGAACGACAGAACAAGGATATTGATTAGACAAAAGAATGTGAAGCAGCTTTCTAAGAACTTAAACGGTATCTTGGGAAATCCCTAGTGATAAGCACTCTGATTAAGAACGAGGAATTGTTAATCGATCTTACAGTTGCAGAAAATTCTCTAAGTTTGGTCCTCATATGACTCGAAGGTAAAATTGAGAAGCCAATGTACTTCATTAGCAAAACCCTTACACCGGCAGAAACATGATATTCTAAAATAGAGCGACTCCTCCTAACACTCGTTTATACATCAGAAAAGCTTAAATACTATTTTCAATCTCATTCAGTCAAAGTCATGACCAACTATCCTCTTCGAGAAGTTCTATCTAAAAAGGAGAAATCACAAAGAGTACAACAATGGTGAGTCAGTTTGGGGGAGAACGAGGTCAAATTTGAACAGATGGCCTCAGAAAAAGAGCAAGCAATGGCTGACTTTTTAGCCGACTTCCCAGTTGAAGATCCAGAATGGGAAGAACACATCCCGATCTAACAGAAGAAGACAACGTTGACTAACCTTCCAAACCTTTTGAGGAATGAGCTGAATGGATCACATAAAAAGGATGGAGG
Organism: Kingdonia uniflora; assembly: GCA_014058105.1. Classification (NCBI taxonomy): domain Eukaryota; kingdom Viridiplantae; phylum Streptophyta; class Magnoliopsida; order Ranunculales; family Circaeasteraceae; genus Kingdonia; species Kingdonia uniflora. Next base: position 427,220 of record JACGCM010001619.1, on the reverse strand, counting down.
CTTCTAGGAGATGGATTCGCAAGACCCGCTAGGTCAAGGATAGGAATCGTATTGATAACACTTTTCAATGACAAAATTGAGAAGTCCATAAGGTTAAATTTGAGGCTTCAAACAATGTAACGGAGTACAAAATATTGATTCACGACCTTAGAAATTGGCGTTCCTGAATTATTAGTATATACTGACTCGTTGCTGATAGTACATTACTACTCCAAACAATACAAGAAGAATGGCAAAATGGTCACCTATACGACACTCATTGCTGATATAATGAGCAGATTTGCCAAAGCTACGCTAGATTACTTACCTCGAGGGGAAAATTGTCATATTAATATTTTAGCTTACTTTATTGGGGTATTGGGTACAGAGGTAAGATATTTACAAATTGAAATAATATCAACCCCCAGCATTGATCACACTTCAATATCTACAATCAATATTGGAGGTGATAAAGGGGAGGAAGACGATTGGAGAAAGCCTTTCCTCACTTAACTTGGCCCAAAGAATTAATATGATGGGTCACTTCCAGAAGATCCAAAAGAGCATAGACAACTAATTGAAAACTCCAAACGATACACAGTGCCGAAATGTGTTCTATATCGAAGATCGGTGACTGACCTCTATCTAAAGTGCATATCCAAAAAAGATGTCGACGAAATGCTAAAGGATTTACATGAAGGGACTTGTGGCTCCCATGCCGTAGCACGATCTCTTGCAAATAGAGCTATTATACAAGAAGTTTTCTAGTTAAGAATTAGAAAGCGGGCCGAGGAATATTCACAAAAATGTGACGCTTGTTAGCAAAATACGTGCTCCTACACTCGAACTTCATGCTAGTAAAGTATACTGGCCTTTCAAGCGATGGGCACTTGATTTCATGGGAGAATTCCCAAACACCCTAGATAACCGCAAATTTCTACTCGTAGCAACAAATTATTTTGCGAAATGGGTAGAAGCAGTTCCTCTTTGTCGAACTCGAGAATAAGAAGTCATCTCATTTATCCATGAACATATCATCACAAGATTTGGCTGCCCCCACCTAATTCGGATTGATAACAAGCCATAATTCATTGGCGATAAAGTTATTGCATTCCTTAATAAGTACAGCATCATTCATTCTCCTTCCAATCCATACTACCCCTCAAGACAATGGTCAGGCCGAAATCACCAACAAAACTATAGTAGATGGACTCAAGAAGCGACTCCAATCAGAGAAGGGTAATTAGATAAGGAAACTGGCACATGTCTTGTGGGCATACCGCACAACTCCAAGACAGTCAACAAGATGTTCCTCATTCTTACTTGCTTATAAAACTGAGGTTGTCATCCCAATGGAGTATCATCATACTGTCAAAGATTACGAGCTAACTGATGAAGAAAATGAGTTTGAATTAGCATATAATATGAACTGGATTGATGAGACACGAGCTCGAGTTATTGCCAACTTTGGCCGATGTCATCATATGCTAGCCCATTTATATAACAGAAGAGTTTGAAATTGTGAGTTTGAAATTGATGACTTAGTCCTCTGTGAAATCCTCAAAAGCAAAAAAGAGTTATACGTTGGAAAACTTACAAAGAACTGGGAAGGTCCATTTCTGGTAGTAGGACGAACTGGTCTTGGATCTTATTATCTCATGATAAATGACGACATTAGGATTCCAAGTCCTTGGAACACTAGAAGGTTGAAGAAATACTATCGTTAACTCGATCCGTCTCTAAAATACATAATACTTCTCAAATTGTTATTTGCATACCAAAAGTGAGATATAATCTCCAAACTATTTGTGCATTCTTTTCTCATCAATGAAAACTTTTAAATTTTTTCACACATTACTGTCTACTATCATATATATATATACTAAATCTTAATTTTTAACTATATCTCAAATGATAGGGCAAATGACCTGTCTACTATCATATATATACTAAATATCCAAAATCTACAATACATATACACAATCAATTTTTGGCTTCCTTTATACAGGTCCTTTTTGGTGTACATCAGATAAACTTCCACCAGATTTAAAAGCCCTAAATTCTAGTACTTTGGTAGTAATAATCTCTCTACCTTGATCAACCATTTCTTGGGTGAGGGAACCAATGTCAGACACAAAATGCTCTAAATATTCAGAACGTATTACATTCATCTCATACTTTATGCCCTTTGTGATATTAAGAACGTATTACATTCTGCACGAGCTGATACTTCATTAGCTTCAAGCTATGTAGGTTTCTCGCTCTGGTGGCCATACGCCCTATGATATCGGGATCTAGATAAATACGTTGATCTTCTAACATTTTAAGGTATGCCTCTTTTAATCTTCTCTTACTATTTATTTCAGCTTCTAGAAAGAGGGTTAACTTCATTAGGTCTTTGGTTGCTTCTGGGGTATTTTCTCTAACACCACCAGGAAAAAAAGTTCAAACTTTCAAATACCTACTCCTATCTTTCCTAAGTACTTCATCTTTCTCAATTTTATCTTTTGCACATCCTAAATAAGAAGTACATAAATGTTTCCAATGTTCTTCACTAAGTTCTCTATATTTTCTAACATAAGCTTCAGCGTATCTAGTCATAAGAGTTGTTGCATATGAAACATTTTTCTCCTTAACGAGTTCTTTCTTTAACTCCATAATTGTAAGGCGCAATTCGCTAAACTTATATACATGATAATTTATATATCAACACAACATAAACTAGTCTTATAAAGCAAATATTCTATTCCAACAAAGGTCTCTTTCCCACAACAGCTAAAATTTACTACAACATTACACAAAATCTTAATCTACCTTTGTCTGCTCATCCACTTCGTGATTGTCAGCCTGGGTTGTATGTGTAGTCTTGTCCAGCCCTGACGCAATCTCTGAAGGTGGAGTCCCCTCTGCCTCGACCTCTTCTTCTTCATATGACCCCGTAACGTCCATCGATCGTCCTGGAGCCTTTGGGCCAGATTGTCCCGGGCTGCCACCAATCTCTTGGTATGTTGAGTGGCATCTATCCCAACCTTGTCAACTATTCCCTGGAAGGTCATTTTTAAATTTGCAATCTCCTCCACCAATTGCACCTTCGCCTCCTCCAGCTTTGCTCGCTCATTTTCTACCTCTTTCTCGAACTCTGCCACCCAACACCACGCCAACTTATTCCCATCCTCAAAGGAAATTATAAAAATCAAGATCGAGCATGTCCAAAAATAATAATAATACGAAATCGCGACTTACCCTACACAACTCAAGCTTCACCAAAGACTTTATCTCCTCAGCATCCTTCCGAGCAACAGCCCTGAACATGTTTTCCAAGATGAGCAGATCATCCTCGATGCTTGGTACCAAGACATCATCCTTTAGCTCATTCACAACAGAAGGAGGTGAGGGGTTATTATCTATTTTTCTCTTTTTTGACCCACCCTCGACCTCCGTGTCATATGTAGTCCTAGAGGTCAAAACTGAAGTTTTAACGCTTCTCCTCTTCGAGGCCTTTCGGCTTGTGTTTCCTGAATGAACCTCTGTAGCTCACAGCTGGTATTGGACCACTACCAAAGGTGGGCACTACCAAACCAATGCCCACTTGTGTCTCTGATCCAGTTGGACCCACCCCAGAGGAAGGGCTAACACCTGACATTTTCCTCTTCGCTTGAGATTTCTAAACCTTAACAGATTTGTTGTTGACTCTCTTGTTCCTGCTAATCTCCATCTTGCCTAAAACAACTTTAAGCTCGGACCCCTCTCGAGCTACTACGTCAATCAAAGACTCTTATTTCTTAACAAAAGAATGAAGATCTTCACACTAAAAAATATATTGTCACACAGAACACCATAAACATAAACAGGTTGAAGTTCTTAAGATCTACTTACATTTTTTAAATGATTTATATGTAAGAGCCGGGGTGCCCTCCTCAGCTCGCTGAAGACACTCGCATCTTACTCGTACACCAAATTATCATTCAAAACCTTTCTAATAGAATTTAAGTTGAAAAATTGGGGTCGAGTATAAACAGAAGAAAAATAAGCACCCCTAGTAGCCCCAAAGTATTTTACGTTATAGTACTTCAATACGTCTAACAGAGTTAACTTTCTCTATTTCCCCTCACTGACCCACTTCCTATTTAAGGTCTCACATACACAGATTACCTCGTACATGTTACTGTTTAACTGGGCAGGAAGACGTCGATCTTATTCATAATACCTTTAGCAAAATTTCTTAAAAACACCACTAACCCATAGTCGAACTGAGAGAAATAACATAAAAACCCTCCCCAAGGTCATTTGCTTTATTCCTGTTTAAGTATTCAAGGAAAATGGACTCAGGAATCTCCATACGAGCCTTCTCAAACTCCAAATCAGGTAGCAAGAAAAAGGTATTATTCCCCTTCCCGTCAGAACATTCCCTAAACGATCTCCCACCATACACATCACGCCTCCCCATATACCTTTTACACTACTTTTACATTTATAAAACTCCTTCAAAATATCTGAAACTACAAGATAATGATAAAGGTTACCAGAAAAATCATAAAACTCGACTTGATCCTCCCCATTACCCCCACTCTCTGAATTTCATTCCCATTCCTTAATAGATAACACTACAGTCTCATTCGACCTAATACTTCTATCCTCAACTCCTACATCCTCCTCAACATTCCAACAACTTGAGGTGGAAGCATCCATCTCGAACGAAGAGCCCGAGCAGATGACGTCTATTACTTAGTTCTTTCGCACTCATCTATTCTTGCATATAGGGCCAAGTATTTCAATTAATTTCTATATTCATTTTCCATAAAAAAAATTACACCTAGTAAAACAAAAAAATATATAAAATAAAGTACTTTGATATATTTCTACAATACTTATCCGTCTTACAAATAGGACACACATTTTCAAACTTTACTTTTTCCTCCTAGAGTAAGTGACAAGACTTTCCATATATATATAGTTTTCAAATTTTAAAAACCACAAAAGAAATATAAGAAATCATCAAAACTCATATCAAAGTAATTTTTTCAAAACAATCATAAAATCAACGCAAATACTACTAACCCTCAATGGCAGAGGATGAATCTAGTACAACAAACGCCTCCTCCTTCACAATGATCTTCGGTAGCACATAATCTAGATCTTCACCAAAGAAAACTACGTCTTCCTTCTACAAACGGTGGCAAATCTCTAAATTTTTTACACTCACAAATCTACAATCACGAGTTCTCTATCTCTCTCTCTGGATTTTTATTTTTCTATTTTCTATAAACATTTGAAAAGAGAGAAGGAATGGTTATTTATATTATTTTTTTCTAAATGTTGGCAGTTATTGGAACTCGTGTAAGCCACCCTCGGTTTTCCAATTGAGGTATCTTTTCCACTGTCTCTGTCAGTCTACTCATGCCCTTTGGGAAGAGACACTCTATCATCATTACAACCACACCTAGTATTAAATATATTTCTCTCTCCTACTTCCCCTCCTCTTAGAACTCTCCACATTTCTCATAAAAAAGATCATATTACTACTAATTCCAATCCTTTATTCTCAGACTACTGCTATCAGAACTCTCTATCACATAATCCAACTTATTTATACTCACTTCGACGACACTACCGATGCTCGCACATATTCAAATTCAAAATAATCAAACAGATTCCACATTAATCAGGAGACAAAATTGCACAATCAAAACAAAAGAAATTATTTAATTATAAACAACTTTGTGAAACATCCAATTCTGGAGTTTGTTTCATTTAGTGTCTAGAGTAGGCGTCAGCATTATCTCGTGGTTATCCGAAGTTGGTGAATGTGCGTGGGGCGACAACAGCTGGACTGACTAACTCTGAACAGGTAAGTGGGTTTCTAACTCTTTGTTCTAAAAAGTTAAGCCTATGTATTTTACAGAGTATGAAAAAATAATAAGAATGTCTCTTTAAAGAAAACAAAAGTTTTATTCGAATAACGTTTAATGTTGTTCGAATATGTTGTAATAGATAAAATTGTATTCGAATAGAATAACTTATGTTCGAATAACTTTCAACAGTTGAATTTATATTCGAATGGATTGATTGTTGTTCGAATAACTTTCAACAGTTACTTCTCTGTTCGAATAGAGTAACTATTGTTCGAATAACTTTTATCAGATAGATTCCTTTTATAATAGATTAATTTTTATTCGAACAGAGCCCGTGTTTTCTGTTTTCCTTCTTAAGACATATTTGCCTTTTTTAAACACTCACTTCTTGAAAACCTATTTTTTGGAGGCTTGATTTTTAAGAGTAAAGAGAGATCTATCTTTGAGAGATTCAAGAAAGAATCAAATCACTCAATCTTGAATCAATCAATTGATAAAGAAATCTTAGTCATGCATTGAAGAACTAAATTAAAGAACTTGAGCGATTCAAGAATAGAAGCTTCGACGTAAGTTTGGAGCGAGGCATTGCGAGAACGCGGAATTGATTGCAAGAAGATTCATTAGAAGCGAGATAACCATGGGAAGTGCTTATCGAGTCTGTAAGTGATTAAATTATTGTAATTCTTTTTCAATAGTGGATTGTTTAACTATTGAGTGATTCGATAGCGACCTGTGGGTTTTTATCCTGAGAAAGGTTTCCCACAGGGTTACAAATCTTTTGTTTTGTCTTTAATTTCTATTGTTTGTTTGACATTAGATAATCGTATCGACTTGAACTAGGTTAAGCCTTGACCATTAATTCAGAGGATTTAAAATCTTTCGATTTAGACCTAAAACAATCGAAATTGGTTAGTCTCAGGAGATTAATTATTTTAATTGGTATCATAGCGATTACGTTTCGAGATTTAACAGCCTAAGCGTGGATCCCGGATAGTTCGCTTGAGAATAATGAGTTCCGAGAAGTTTGGAGGTTCTATAAATTGCCCTCCAGCCTTTGATGGCAAAGAATACCCATACTGGAAAGTCTGAATGATTGCATACTTACAATCAATCGGAGAATATGTGTGGATTGCTGTTGAGGATGGATGGACACCCCCTACTGTGATACAAGGTCAACCAGGAAGTGCTATTGAGGTCCCTAAACCTAGGAATCAATGGTCAAAAGAAGAAAATGATATTGTTGAGTATAATTATAAAGGCCTTAATGCGATCTTTACGGCTGTGAGTCAAAGTGAGTTTCAACATATCTCTGTATATACCACTTCTAAAGAAGCTTGGGATATCCTAGTTTAAACTCATGAAGGCGATGATGCAGTAAAAAAAAGTAAGCTTCAAATGCTTACTTCACAATTTGAGAATATCAGAATGAGTAAAAATGAACATTTTGATGAGTTCTATGTGAGACTAAGTGATATTGTAAACAATAGTACTGTATTAAGAGCTCCTTATTCTGATGTTCAAATTTTTTGCAAAATCCTAAAGTCTCTTCCTAAGAGCTTTAGATCCAGACGTGATACTATCGAGGAAGCTCAAGATCTTAAAAAAATGAAACCCGATACATTAGCTGGAAAATTGCGAACGTTTGAACTTGAGATGAAAATAGAAAACCCTGAGAAGAATAAGAGTGTTGCTTTCAAATCTTTATCTTACTCCTCTTCTTCCAAGGGTTCCAAAGAGATTGATCACTCATATATCTCAGATGATGATGAAGGTTCAGATATAGATTCATCAATTGCTCTTATTAGTCAACAATTTCAAAAATCTTGAAGAAACTTCAGTTTCAAAAACAAAAACAAAAACAAGGGAAATCAATGAACTATAATCCACGACCTCATGATCGGGTCAAAACTTATAAACGGCAGACCAACAGTGATACTGACCTTAGTCAAGTTAAATGTTATAAATGTCACAAGCTTGGTCATTATGCCCATAGCTGTCCTATGAAAAAAACTAAAATAAATCATAAAGCTATGAATATCAGGGTTACTTGGGATGACAGTGATGATGAACATGATAACAATGAGAGTCATCTCCACGTAGTTGATACTGGAAATTATTGTGCATATCCTACATTTTTTAATTATGGCAATAATAACTTTAATGTTTTTAAACTTGAAAATCCTGATGAAAATCAGTGTAATCAAGAACAAAATGAGTATGAGGACCCGAATCTTGAGGACTTGTATGCTCAGACTCTCACCAAGTGTATAAAACTCGATAAACTTAACAATGTCTTGAAAGACCAAGTTAATACACTTACGTACGAACTTCAAGGAAAAACTAAGAGTACTAGTCACGAGATAGAGGTTCTTGAGAATGAGAAACAAAGCCTTCATGACAAAGTTGTATTTTTAGAAAAAGAAGTTAATGATGTAAAAGAGAAAATAAAATCAACTTTGGATGAACTTCATTCAGCCAAGCTTGATGTAGTTCTATCTCAGTAGAAACTTGAGAAGTTTTTTCATGAGGCCATGAACATTGATAAAATGTTATGTATGGGAAAGACGGACAGTGACAAAAGGGGTCTAGGATATGAAGAATCTCTTTCTAAGGCCAAGACTCCTCAAATCACAAAGTTTGTGAAAGCAACTGCGTCTACTTCTATGCCCAAACATAACATCATATCCACTACTCATAATCACTCCAAACGGGCCTCTTACTATAAAATTTATTATTGTAATCTATGTGGTGGAAGAGGACATATTGCTTTCTTCTGTAGATTTATTGGACCTTATCAACCACATGCTTTCTCTTTCAATGGATATAAATATAATTTTAATGTGATTTTTACTAATGAGAAAAGTGAGAATGTGTCTAGATCTTTTGCACAGAAAACTACAGGTCGAGGAACTCTTTAAAGTATCTGGGTACGAAAGTTGGATTTGGCACCTCAGATAAGGTGCAATGTTGCACTAACTGCTCTGAATACTTTCAAGTCAGTTTAATGGTATATGGATAGCGGGTGTTCTCGTCATATGACTGGTGATGAGTCCAAGCTGAGTCACCTAGAGGATATTCAGAGAGGTGATACTACTTTTGGTAATGGGAGTATATCTTCTGTGGTAGGAAAGGGAAAAGCCGAAGGACTTTGTACTCCAGCAATTGATAATGTTTTCTTGGTTAAGGGGCTGAAGGTAAATCTTCTTAGTGTCAGTCAACTATGTGATACAGATCACACTGTTACTTTTTTCAGAAGTGGATGTGATGTTCTAAACTCTCAAGGACAATGGGTAATATATTCTGCTAGAACTGCCGATAACTGTTATGCTATTTAATAAGAAGCTATAATGTGTAACAAAGCGAAATTGAGTGATGTGGACTTATGGCATCAAAGATTGGGACATGTAAACTTTAATGATTTGTCCAAGATTACAAGTAAAGAGCTGATTCGGGGAGTACCAAAGTTGGGAAGATTAAGCAATGTAGTGTGCGGCCTTTGTCAAATTGGGAAGCAAATAAAGAGCTTTCGCATGACATCCAACAATATTGCTACAACTCAGACTCTTGAGCTAATACACATAGACTTGATGGGTCCTATAAGAACGACATCATTGGGAGGTAAGAGGTATATTTTGGTGATGGTGGATGATTTCTCTCATTATACATAGATAACACTTTTGAGAGAGAAGTCTAATACTTTTGAAGAATTCCGCAATATATTGCTTCGGATCCAAAATGAGAAAGATTGCTCTATTGATAAAATTCGAAGTGATCGTGGAAAAGAGTTTAAGGATACTGGGGTGGTTGAGTATTGTACTTCTAATGGGATTAAACATGAATTCTCTGCTCCAATCACTCCACAACAAAATAGAATTGTAGAAAGGAAGAATAGAGTTCTTCAAGAAATGGGATGAGTCTTACTTCACAGCAAGAATCTTTCGGTACACTTTTGGGGGGAGGCCATTCATACTGCGTGTTATACTATTAATAGAGTGTATCTACGTCAACTTACTTTAAACACGCCCTATGAACTGTGGTTTGGAAAGAAGCCGAATGTTAACTACTTCTGGGTTTTTGGGAGTAAATGTTTTATCTTTAAAGATCGGGAAAATATTGGAAAATTTGACTCTCAGAGTGATGAAGGTATTTTATTGGGCTACTCAACAAATAGTAGAGCTTTTTGAGTCTACAATTTGAGGACCAATGTGATGATGGAGTCTTGTAATGTGGTTGTTGATGATACTTGCACCATTGGTTCTGCAGAGGTGAGAGAAGATGATAGTACAACGAAAAATCTAGAAATATCTTTGAGTGATATTCTTACATCGAGTTCTACATCAAAGGTTGGCTCTCCCTTGCCTACTTCATCATTTCTAGCTCTACCACCCCCTCCCACCCCAACTGTACCGCAACCCAGATGGCAACAAGTTCGTAAGGATCACTTAAATGCCGATATCATCGGTGATCCTACTTCTCGGGTTTAGACTCGAAGCCAATACCATGAGACGGTAAACTTTGTTTGTTATATTTATGTGATCGAACCAACAACGGTAAAGGAAGCTCTGTCAGACGAATGTTGGCTACATGCAATTAAAGATGAGCTTCGCCAGTTTCGACGTCAAGATGTTTGGGATTTGGATCCACGTCCTTCAACTACAAATATCATTGTAACTAAATGGGCTTATAAGAACAAATATGACGAACTTGGGAATGTAATTCGAAATAAAGCTAAATTGGTTGCTCAAGGGTACAATCAAGTAAAAGGGGTTGATGTTGCTGAAATGTTTGCTCCTACTGCAAGGCTTGAGTCTATTCGGCTGCTGCTTGCTTTTGTTTGCCATCAAAAGTTCAAATTACATCAGATGGATGTGAAGAGTGCTTTTCTGAATGGGCTCTTAGAGGAAGCGGTGTACGTGGCCCAACCAAAAGGGTTTGAGGATCCTCATCATCCAGATCACGTGTTTTACTTGAAGAAGGCTCTTTATGGTCTGAAGCAAGCTCCTCGGGCATGGTATGAACGGCTCTCCAATTTTATCTTAACTAAGGGATTTGTTTGAGGGAGAGTTGATAAAATGCTATTTATCCAACGGAAGGGAGGCGCGATGCTTGTTGCACAAGTATATGTAGATGATATTGTGTTTGGTTATACTTCGAGTTCACTAACCATTTCTTTTGCAGCTTTAATGAAAAGTAAATTTGAGATGAGCATGGTTGGAGAACTAACTTATTTCCTAGGTCTCCAAATACATCAAGTAGAGAAAATAATGTTTGTTTCTCAATTTATGTATGCCAGGGATTTTGTGAAGAAGTTTGGTCTCTCTTCTGCAAAACATGTCAGGACACCTATGAGTACCATTACAAGGTTAAGTAAGGACTCGGCAGGTACGGATGTTGATCAAAAGATGTATAGAAGTATGATAGGTAGTTTACTTTTTCTTACTGCTACTCGTCCTGATATTATGTTTAGTATATGTATTTGTGCCCCTTATCAAGGTAGTCTGAAAGAGCCCCATTTACAACTTGTTAAGCGTATTATTCGTTATGTATGTGGGACTTCTGATTTTGGCTTATGGTATTCACATGACACAACCTCCGAGGTTATTGGGTATTCTGACGCAGATTGGGCAGATAATGCAGATGATAAGAATAGTACTTCTGGTAGATATTATTATATTGGAAATAATCTTGTGGCTTGGCAGAGTAAGAAGCAGAATTGTATTTTTCAATCCATAGCAGAAGTGGAGTATATTGCTGCGGGTAGTTGTTGCACTAAATTGATTTTGATAAAACAGATGGTACATGACTATGGAATAGTCCAGGAGACGATATCAGTCTTTTGTGATAATTCGAGTGTAATCAATATCTCTAAGAATCCAGAACTACATTCCAGAACCAAGCACATCGACCTTCGATTCCACTTCATCCGTGATCTTGTTGAACGCAAGATAGTGAGTATTAAGTATGTTCCTACAGAGAGTCAGTTAGCAGATTTTTTCACCAAGCCGTTAGATACTATGAGGTTTGAGCTTCTGAGATGGTCAATTGGTGTCTGCTCTATTGATTAGGTATGTTTTTTACTTCCTCTTTACGCTATTTTGTTAGATTCTCACAGTGATATATGCTTGGTCAGATATGTTTTCCAATTTAATGATTATGACAGTTCAGTATAGTGTTTACTTGGATTTGATTTTTCTCACGGCAGTTAACTATCACATGCTTAGATAGATCGACACTTATTAATATTATACTTTAGAATACCTGTAGAGACTTCGTACCTAATGTTATGTGAGGATCTGACCTGATTTCTAAGCTTCGAGTGTTATAACATTTACTTCTCTCTTTGATCTTGTTGTTTGTGATCTCATTTCGTTTCCTTACTCAATTGTCAAATGGTAACTTCAAGTTCAAGTTAGTTTAATATAACATTCCCTATCCTTGATTCGAGACGAAAAATACTTTGTGAGACCGAAGATATAATAATAGGCTTTTTATTGCTATACATTTTTTTGGCCTTCGTTATTCATAACCATATTTTTATCCACTTGTAGCCCTTTGTGCCTGAAAATAAGCTTTTGGTTTTTTTACCAAAATCCTTTATTCATGTACCCGTTTGTTCTGAGACTTTTCCGTAAAAAAATAATATAAAAAGGGGATTAGAAAAGCTGAAAGACAAAATATATTGTATTTTCCCATATCTTTGAAAGTATGAAAAAAAGTGGGGCCAGAAATAGAGGAAGAAGTGTTCTGATATATGTTTATTCAATAAGAATAAGAATGACAGAAGTTGATTTTGGTTTTAGGTGTGAAGGGGAGTTAGTATAACTGTAGTCTCAGAATGCCAGCAAAATACCTACTCCGTCATATGCCTACCCGTGTCTACATTATAACATTTTCAAGACCTGTTTGATCTTGAGTTGAGCACAGTTAGTTTAGTGGAGATGAGAGATATGGAGTCTATATTAATTAACTTGACACCACTATTGACAATTGATTTCCTGTCCATGAGATCTTCCAGCTCACAGTACGTTGCTTATCTGATGAAATATGAGTCTTTCTTTGCATATTATTCATATTCATATTTCACACAGAGTGTTAACTAGTCAATTCTCAGTGCTTTCGGGTGACCACCAATGAGAGGCCTAAGTTAAAACAACTTTCCTTATAGTATTTTATTTTTGAATGTTGGGTCTATTGAATGCATGATACTTTTTTACGTTAACTGTGCACACACACACTCTGAGTAAATACTTATTATGTCTGGATTTTCTATTGAATGATTTCCTATCTAATATTCATATAGCCTATGATTAGTCTCTGATCCAGCGTAGACAGGGGGAATATTACTTACTTAGTGTTTATGTCTTTGATTTTTTCTCTATTTTGTTGCGCTTCGTTTCGTTTTATCAGTGCAAATGTTTATTCGAATACAACTTTTGTTGTTCGAATATTTTCCAGCACATTCTTGATTATTCCAACACAACTTTTGTTGTTCGAATATTTTCCAGCAGGAACTTGTTTATTCGAATACAATTTTTGTTGTTCAAACATTTTTCAGCATATACTTGTTTATTCGAATACAACATTTGTTGTTCGAATACATTTAGCCATTTTTTTTATTTTTTATTTACAAAAACAAAATCTTTTATTTTATTCTCTCTCTCCACCTTTTATTCGAGTAAACTTGGTGTTGTCTCTCTCTCTCTCTCTCTAATCCTTCCCTTATTGTGATTGATTGCTCAAATTCTATCGTTCGTGTTACTTAGCTTTCATTCTCGCATTTGAGGTTTCTCACTTCGAGCGATTGTCCTCGGAAATATCACCTAGGGCTTGCATTGTTTTCGAATTCAAGGTTGGTATTCTGTTGTGTTTACATCACTCTACACTCTCTCATTCAAGTTTGGTGATCAATTTTGTCAATTTGTGTTTTGGATTTGGTTTGTTGTTTCGAATTGCATTATCCTTGGATTTGGAGTTGGAATTTTGCATTCTCACTGTTAATTGGAGTTGAAATTTTGAATTGGAGTGTGCTTTGCTATAGGTATTTGATTGGTTGGTGATTGTTGGAGTGCGGTAGTGCAGAATTGTCTGTGTGCTTGTTTATTGGGGTTCCCCTGCTTAACCGTGTGGGTTGAGTTTGGGGAAATTGGTGATTTTCTTGCAGGTAGTGTGAGGAGATTGTTGGAGTTTGTGCGTGATTTTGCTTACAGAAGATTATCTTTATTTTGTTTTGTCTCCTATGGTAAGGATTAAACACCCTCAGGAGGGATCTCTTGTTCCCAACTCGAGCGAAACGGCAAAACGGGGACGGACGACTCGGGGTACTAGGACGGGTCCACCACACACTAACCCTCGAAGAGGAGGAGCTAGTGGAGCTAGGGAGTCTAGTACAGGAAATGATCCTCCTCATTGGTCCACCCCCGAAATCAAGGTTTAAGTTTAGAGGATATCAGAAAGAGGTGACTCTAGATAGAGAGGAGTTGAGTGTGAACTATCCGGACGTCTCCTCAATTTTTTGTTTTTTTGACGCACATGGTTGGACTGGGATTATGGAACTTCAGCTGCCCTGCTACCCTCGGTTAGTGCGACTCTTTTATGCTTCTTTACGGGTTGTGCAAGGCACAGGTATTCACAAGACGTTCAGGGTGTTCATTGATGGGTCTATTTTTCGTATAGATTCCGATGATATTCGGAAAGCTTTTGGTCTCGGGGATTCTGACAATCCTGATGTGAATTATTTGGCGTGGCCTCCGGTTCTTACTAAGTTTCCTCCCAATGAGGTGATGGAAGAGGAGCTTCTGTGTGCTGGAAAGAAGAATGGTCCATATCTTCGGCGCAAGAACCTGGACCCAACAATCTGTCTTTTCTATATGGTGGCTCATAGGAACATCATTCCCCAAAAGGGGAATAAGAATGTTCTGGTGGGTAATATGATTTATCTCGTCTATCTTTATGTTATGGGGCTCAGTGTTGACTTGGTTCTCATTATCATGAATGAGATGTTTACCACGGCAAACCCGGATCATCAGACACAGACTTTTCCTTACAGCAGATTCATCTCTCAGCTTCTGACTGATAAGGGGTATGTTATTCGTCCAGATGAAGAGGTTGATGGGAAAAACAAGGTTATTAACGCTCGGTATTGGGAGAAGAGCAGAAAACACATGATTGTAGAGACAGAGTCTGAGTCTGACGGGGATGTAGAGGACTCGAGTGCTGAGTATGCATCTGCTAGACAAGCTGCGAGACCTTCTACTTTCTGGACTGCTACTACCTCTGTACCTAGTGCTTTTCCATATGCTCCTACTGGATAGGTTCTACATGACTTTGCCTCTATGTATACATTTATGGAGACTCGTTTTGCTAGCATGGACACTCAGATACAGACTCAGTTTCAGCTAGTCAGGGTGGACATCGGTTGACTTCAGACTTCTGTGGATGGTTTGAACAGTATAGTACGAGGCTCGTCGAGTGGTCCGCCTGCCACAGATACATATGAGGGGTCTTAGGTCGTGTGTGACTTTGATTCTCTCTTTTGCACTTTAGAGTATTAGCTCTATGTTTTTTGTCTTTTCAGTGACTATTTTTGCATCTGCTCTTTTTTATTGCATGTCTATTCTATGTAGATGCTCTATTTGACTTAGCTTTGTATTAACAGCTTATTTTTGCATGGATCTTCTATCAAATTTTGTCTATATGATTTTATTATTCCAGACTATTTACTTGTTCATAACTGTTATATGCTCTGCCATGTCTTATATGGTACTATTTTTTATTCTCTCTTTTTGCTTATTTACCCTTTGTTCTTCGATGTCAAAAAGGGGGAGAGATGTTTCTGACAGGTAAGTTAGGTAAGTTCCTTTTGTTCTATGAATTCCTTATTTTGAATTTGAACGGTTACGTGATATAACTTGTTTAGTGTGCAGGGATTTCAGAGGCTAGGCTCTTGAGTATGGATTTTCTGAGAGTGAGTCAGTCCATCGAGCCTGTATTCTTTAAGTTATTATATCTAGTTCTTGTTTTGACACAAAATGAACCAAATGAGGAGATTGAAATATCCAATTCTAGAGTTTGTTTCATTTAGTGTCTAGAGTAGGCGTCAACATTATATTGTGGTTATTCGACATCAGTGATTGCACGTGGAGCGACTACAGCTGGACTGACTGACTCTGAACAGGTAAGTGGGTTTCTAACTCTTTGTTCTAAAAAGTCAAGCCTATGTATTTTACAGAGTATAAAAAAATAATAAGAATGTCTCTTTAAAGAAAACAAAAGTTTTATTCGAATAACCTTTAATGTTGTTCGAATATGTTGCAACAGATAGAATTGTATTCGAATAGAATAGCTTATGTTCAAATAACTTTCAACAGTTGTATTTATATTCGAATAGATTGATTGTTGTTCGAATAACTTTCAACAGTTACTTCTCTGTTCGAATAGAGTAACTATTGTTCGAATAACTTTTATCACATAGATTCCTGTTCGAATAGATTAATTTTTTCGAACAGAGCCCGTGTTTTCTGTTTTCTTTCTTAAGACATACTTGCCTTTTTCAAACACTCACTTCTTAAAAACCTATTTTTTGGAGGCTTGATTTTTAAAAGTAAAGAGAGATCTATCTTTGAGAGATTCAAGAGAGAATCAAATCACTCAATCTTGAATCAATCAATTGATAAAGAAATCTTAGTAATGCATTGAAAAACTTGAGCGATTCAAGAATAGGAGCTTTGACGTGAGATTGAAGCGAGGCGTTGCGAGAACGTGAAATTGATTGCAAGAAGATTCATTAGAAGAGAGATAACCATGAGAAGTGCTTATCGAGTCTGTAAGTGATTAAATTATTATAATTCTTTTTTAATAGTGGATTGTTTAACTATTGAGTGATTCGATAGCGACCTGTGGGTTTTTATCCTGAGAAAGGTTTCCCACAGGGTTAAAAATCTTTTGCTTTGTCTTTAATTTCCATTGTTTGTTTGACATTAGATAATCGTATCAACTTGAACTAGGTTAAACCTTGACCATTAATTCAGAGGATTTAAGATCTTTCGATTTATACCTAAAACAATCGAAATTGGTTAGTCTTAGTCGACTAGTTATTTCATTTTGCATTCAATCACCCTAACAAAATGAAATTTTAAAAATAAATGCATCTTAAACTTCCCAAATGACCTACATCACCACATCTGACCAACTCACCACCAGCGAACATCTCATCCTCATTAGCTATCTCATCCAAGGCGATATCTTTTACAGCAATCTTTCAAGCTTCAGGGTCAATAATCATATCGCGAAGCACATCACACCAAAAATGTCGGTCCAGCTTCCCTAGTATTCAACCCTTCGAGCTACAATACAGATACTGGCATCTCGACATCATACCCGAGGCGCCCGAATAGCCGTTCACAAATTTTTGCTACTTTTATCGCCAAACGACCCTCAACCGCATGACGAACCCTCTGGGAATGAGTCCTCACCATGTTCACTGAGTTAAAACATTTTATTCAATTTCCTTTATTTATAGCTAAAAAATATGATATAATGTAATCCCACTTTTCAAGACACAAAGATGTTAACAAATAGTCTTCACAACTGTCATCGTTATCCACCCTAACAACACAAACACTTATCAACTATCAAACTTCAGCTCGAGTCATACGTTATTATATTTATCATACCAGTTTATCATTTTTTAAAGTTAGATAAATTTTAACACATTACAATAGCATATGATACAGATCACTAAGTTTTCACATATCAAAGTGGAGATTTTTTTTTATTTCCTCCGAATAACGAAAAATAGGGTACAATATAAATAGAAAAACAAACAAACAGACAACACAGAGAAAAAATTGATTGGTTTATAGGGAAACCACTCGCAAACACAACAACTACGTGACTTCCTTAAACGGACACCAACAACCTCATCTTCATCCGCAATCGCCTGCTCTACAAGCAGACGAAGCTCTTCCCTGCGCCGCTGCCCACTGTGTACAACGTAATGAAAGCGGACCAACTGGTACCAGTCCTCATATGTTTCCTTTACCTTATCGTATGTCATACCTTGATAAGTAGGACAAACGAGAATGGGAGTTAGAAGGTCAAGGGAATGGGTCCCAAAATACCGAAACTGAAGTTCTTGCACTTTCGCAAGAACGCTAGCTTCATAAGCTTGTCATCTGGTGGTCACCATTGTCACTTACAAAATGGACTAAGGAAGGAGTACTTATAGAAGATTTAAGAAGACAAAAATACTTGAGGAAGAATAACCGTCAGTATTACATCAACAATACTTATATCAGGGGTCACATTCAATGCTGCTGGGGAATTCTAATGTATACATCATTAAAATAAATAATTTCTAGGAAACCCAATAGCCAAATAAAACAGTCACATTATTACAACAAATCAGTCTCCAACAGTGCGTTGCAATTCCTAGATAAAGCGTTCTACATCAGCTAATCCATCATTATATTCGTCATACACAACCTATTCACATTCCAAATAACAAGCTCGATTGAAATTTCTCAACTCAAGACACCCGTGCCTTCAGTTGAAAGGGGGCGATTGTAGGAACCTGTCCCTCGAATTGAGGTAACAACGAACTAGTATCATGCCAGACTCACGCAACATACACGTGACATACAACCTGTCAGCAATAACACCTAGATCACGAACTGAAGAAGAACGTGGCTCGAGCACTCCAAAATCAAACAAAATGAGTCAAAGACACTTGTCTCCCACGAACTAGGAGTAACTCCCACTTTCCCCTATTCTACGAGAACGTGCTAACATACGGAAACAAACTGAAGATGAGGTCTATAAAAGGAATAAGATACAAAAGAGATAATGACCAATTTTTTTTAACTCGGGAGATCACAAATTGTAATCAAATTATCAGATTCAAGTAATAAAGTTACTCTCACTAAATCCTCAAGTTGAGGTCGTGGTTTTCACCTATTCAGAGGTTTCCACACTAAATACTTATATCAATTTATATTATCTATTGTTATATTTGTGTCACATGTACATTTGGTGTAAAAGCCGTTCGAGTTACGAAAATCGGCCCTTACACCAATAAACAAACATGGAGAAAGTCAAATGTGTAATACCTAGCTCCTCACAATAAGCATAGGGTCACTAGTGTTCAACCAAAGCTAGCCGCTACTGTCGTTCTAGTTTCACCATGTAAAAATCGGGACTCGTTTTGTTTAGTTTTGTTGTTTTTGTAAGTGTAAAGTAGTACAAAGTAAGAAGTGTGTCAAAAATGAGCTAGTGGTTTGAGCTTTCGAATCCAGGTCCAGGCAGGCACTGCAATCACCCTCATTCTCTTCATGACCAGTTCGTCTTCAACTTTCTCTCTGAAACTTGTCGAGAACTTAACCACACATTGATTTCAACCTCGTCATTTGAACCTCTCCAACAGGTATTTTTGCATTTCGTGATTCTCTTTGTGTAATTTTAGGTTTTTTTGTTGTTTGTGTGTGTGTGTCAAGATTCCTATTATAATTTGTTAGAATCCCTGACCAAATGTTGTTGATAGTTCATGAAGATTCGAGCTTTAATTAGTTTAATGGTGTAAATAAGACGAACAATTGAACCCCATGAGCAGATTTAGATGAAATTTGAGGTCAAATCAGCGAAAAACTTTACAAATCAAAATATTGACATTTTAGAAGTTTGGGGCACTCTCTGTTTGAAGAAAAGTCACAGAAAATTAGGGATTTTAGCAGATTCTTGTTTTGTTTTTTTTTTAAACAGAAAATGCTTCAGTCTATCATTAGAACAGTGGTCACGTCAATTCGGACGGTAAACACGTCAAAACTTGTTGTCCCTGCAATCACAAAGCTATCGTCGTGTGAGTATTCATCAAAAGCTTCTAGTAAACAATCCTCGAAAAAGAAAGTCCAGACGACAAAATCAAAGACACCCACACCCAAGTCATTTACAATCGAAGATGCTTCTAATGCGGATGACTCTAAAGAGCCTGAGATCTTCCGTGATGAAAATTCTCGGTTTCACAGTTTAGCCAGAGAAGTCAATGACAAGTCCCTAGATGTTGGTCCGAATGGTCGTCCTCTTTTCACTGACGTTCCCTCTATCTCAGAACTCACAAAGAAGGATACATGTTTTTACATGGAATTTAACGATGAAGAATTGAATGCAAAGTTTCCGGAGGGGTTACCTTCTGGTATACTAAAGGAATTCGAAGAGTCGAGGCGAAGTGCATTACTGGTTCGGCAGAGTTTCTTGGATCTTCGGGATAATTTCAAACACATTGTTGACCCATCTTTGAGGACACCTGGCAGTAAAGGTACTAGCAATAATCAATTTTAGTTCCATTATTGAAATAATTTCCCTAATTTGTCCTTTTACTGGGTTGATGTCAATTGGTTTTCATTAATGGTAATGCTTAGAGGAACTTTGTTTAATCTTGTAGCCCCGAAACTTCGAAAGCAGATTGTCTTGGATGGGTCAGTTAGCTGTGGAAAAAGTATTGCATTATCTATGCTTGTTCATTGGGCTCGGGATGAAGGTTGGCTGGTTTTTTATGTTCCTAGCGCCAGGGAGTGGACCCATGGAGGATTTTACTATAAAAACCCGCAAACTGGTCTTTGGGATACTCCGATTCAAGCTGCTAAAATTCTCCAGGTATGTGCAACTGAGAGTCTTCTCCGAGATATAATATTTGTATTTTATGTGTATACAAAATCACTCGGACTTGAACTCCGACGATTTCTGTATGTTTGGTTTCCCACAATATTTAACGAATACATGTTGATAGCGTGTTAGAAAATAAATAGATGGAGAGCTGTAACAATATTCATTAATGAGAAGTGAGAACCAACAGGGTATAAATAGGTGGTTGGCATACAGGAAAATATCTGACCTTGTATAATCCTCGACAGCGTAAGGAATCAATCTTTGAAGAACAAAGTGAGTGTGTATAAACAATGATTACTGTACAACCTAAGAAAGACAGGTAGTTGCTGCTTGTTTGCAAGGGTTTCGAAAGAGTTAAGTAAGGCATAGGGGAAGTATATATGCAAAATCAGCTGAGAGAAGTATCCATGAAACTTTATCAACACAAAGTTATCATTAAAAACACCAAACTATAGTCCATATATCAAATTGATAACAGAAGGAGAAAACACTCTCTTATTATTAGAATAGAAATTTGAGGGCTACAACAAAAGGCTTTAGCAAGGCCTATAAGAGAAAAGAGTAAAGATAGGTGAAAAAACATAAAAGCCAGGAAATTTTCCGAGTTTACAACTAGAACACTCTGAAATATCATAACATTGAACATTTCCTAAAATACCAATCGAAACTAAATACTTTAACCGAGATCCAGACACATGATCTAATTTAGCATGCCATAAATAAAATATGCTAGACTTGAATCCTAAACGGAAAGAAGACAAATCAACAGAAGAACTAATCGGATCTACTCTAGCAGAAGGTTGAAAATTTTCTAAGACGTACAAGTCGTCATCTCTACGACCGGTCCCAATCAACCTTTGAGTATGACGGTCCTGCACAAAACAATGAGAATCAGAAAAGTAAACAAAATATCCAAAAAGACACAGCTGATTAACAAAAACCAAACTCAAAGTGAGATGGGGAAGAAAATAAACATCAGTAAGGGACAAGTGTGGGGTGGAGACAGGTCCAACTCCAACTAAGTGCACATATGATCCATTAGCTACAGTGACACTAATTATGGACGAAGGACGTGTAAGACTTGAAAAGATAGACCAATCACTGGTCATATGATGTGTGGCACCAAAATAAAAAATCCAAGTAGTACGATAACTACTTGAAGGTGCACCAGATGAGGTAGAAGCAGCATGTGGATTAATATCAGAACGCTGAAACAAAAAATGCTCTATACGAGCTGCAACATTCGAAAAAGATGCATCACCGTATGGTAACGCTACGGACTGAGTAGGATGAGCATGATGGTAGGTAGAAGCGTAGGTGGGTGCTGGGGGTCTAAAATACTGTTGGGAGATGCTCTTTCATAGGACTGAGACTGGAAAGGACCTCTGTACTATTATGAGGGTGGCAACGGTGGTGATCCTCGGTATTAATGATTATTTTGAGATGGCTGGGAATAACTAAGCAACCAATTCTTGTTTTATACCACCAAAAGATATCCAATGCTTGAGTGACTCCAAGAGCATGAGCGAGTTTTAGCCGTAAAGCGCAAATGAAAATTTAAGAAAACTCTTACATCATTTCTATTTTCATAAAACCGTAAACAATCGCTCCTCACGGGCTTTTACTTAACTCTAGGGACACCTCCATTAGAATAGTTACATAGTGTAAGCACTCTGGGTAACAAGAAGATCAAGATTCAGATGCCAAAGTGTGTAACGGCAAGGGTTTAATGTCCTAAAGAAATTGATCATAATTCGAAATACTTTCACGCGGTTGCGAGCACTAGAGTTTTTGGGTGAATGACTTACTGAAGCTTCAAACAGGAGATAGCTCATGAGTGATGTAATCAAAGTTCATATCGTCAACTTTTATTCCACTTAGTAATTAGTATTTTGAGCCACATCTTTGAAGACCAGTCAGAACGGCCGATTGGAAAGGGATTTCGCCTAGAAAGAAATCAAAGGAGCATTGAGTACGACGAAAAAAGCTCGAGTCCCGAAGGTTATCCTATGCGATGCTTCAAGGAATGTTGGCATGTTCTAGGTTACAGTAATACATAGACAACTTGTGAGCTTCAGAGGGAGGCCTTTCCTTAAATGTAGGATTAACACGACGTTTAACACTGTTTCCAAAATTTACGGAAGTCGGTTCTGTAACCGATATTAAACCAGTTAGAGTTCTTGGGAACGTCTACAAATATCTTCCTAAAGCCTTGGTAGGAAGAATGGGATGAATCACATGCTTATTATGCACTACAGTTTCTAGGGGATTTCTTTTCAAGCCGCCAGATTTTGGATTGCATTTTGATTGCTACTTCGGAGCTCCTCTTTTCGTTATTAAGCTGAAATCGAAAAGGCCTTTGATCATGTTTTCTGAATTTTTTTATGTATTCCTGGAGAGAATAGTCGTATATCCTTTTCATAGTCCTCTCTTTTGTTAGCTAAGGCCTGTTCAGTCCTTACGGCAATAAATGGAGATGGATTAATATGCTACCCACATATCTTTTCATATCGCCGGCAGACATTTTTTCCAAAAGTATTAGGACCTGAAACAGGGGGATCCACTACGGTCTTTCTTTTTTAGTAGTGGGTAATGCTCAGGATGTTGGCTACCCTAGCTAGCGATTTCAATCTTACCCATGAGTTTTGAGTTATCTAGAATCCCTGGTGATATACCCACTTACAGTTTGACTAACTGGAACATTTAATAACATTTAAGAAAAACTATAACAAGGAATGCAGAAACAATTCTCGTTATGTCTATTTCAAAAAAGCCCACTTCTCATTCCCATGTTTTGAAAAATATTGTCCGGAACCTGAAAAATTAACGCACTGTTGTACTAATATTTGCAGTTCATACTTCATATTTAGATCATGTAAGGTTTTTGGATTTTCCACATTTTTGACTTTGCAGGTTGTTTTTTTTTTTTCTCTTTCCAGGATTTCTTGAAATTCAATGAATCTCGTTTACGACAATTACCTTGCCAAATTTTTGCTCCGGTTCCCTTGGGAGAGGGTGCTGGTGTAGGATTTAAGAAAGGGGTTGATTCGATTGTAGTCCCTGAAGGTTCTACATTACATGACTTGATTCAAGCAGGGATTACTGACACACATGCTGCTGTTGGAGTTGTAGTTCGTCTGAGGAAAGAGTTATCTCTAGTAAAGGATATTCCCCTACTTATTGCTGTCGATCAAGTAAGATAAACTCTACTACCATCCAATCCTACCAACTCTTTTTTATCTGTAGAGGTCGTTTGGATAGACTATGAGAAGCTATTGTTTGAAAAAATTAAGATAGTTATTCCAATTATTAGTTTGCATACAAATAAAGCAAATTTAGTGGCATTTAGATGTAGCCTAAGATTTTCGCTACTGACTTGTGTCAGTATTCTACTGACTAAAATGGCTTCTGTAGTTAAATGCCTACTTATTCCCTGTGACTTTTAAGTGAGAGATTAACCAAACCAACTTCAGTGTGTCTGAGAAGACAATAGTTAGTAGCGACATCTGAAGGAGACAGTAGTCAGTAATACTTGCATACAAATGACCTCTTACAAACAGTTGCGTCTTTCCACCTGTGACTGCATCATCAGTTAACTTGTTTCTTATTTTGATTTCTCTCCAGTATAATAGTTGGTTTACGTTCAGCGAGTACTATGAAGCAGTAACTGTTCGGTCTGTCCGGCAAATCCATGCTAAAGAGCTTGCTACGGTAAGCTCTCAAACCACTGTTTTCATTGCACCCTCTTTTTTTCTTTTTCTAAGAAAATATGTGTTATGAATATGCAAGTTCATTGCTATGTTTTTCAAAGTTATGACAAAACCAGTTCATTGTGTAACTTTATAAGACTTGGTATTAATTGTTATAGCGTAGATATAGAACTAATTCATTATCATAAATTAAGTGTACAAATGTACCTTTTCCTTAGTACATAATGTGTGGTTGTAGCGTTAGCGAAGGGGCCTGATGCTAAGCTATCTTTCAATCAGTAAAATGACTGATTTCCTTGCTCATTTTCAATTTCTCTTCTGATCTGATATTTCTCTTTCTTCTCTTCTTCCGAATCCTCCCCTCTGTCTTTACCACTCCTGGGGCCACAATTAACAACAATTACAGACTCATCATTTCCGCTTTATTTTCGTTTTTATGAAAAAAAAGCTGTCTTCTCCAAATTGGGAGAGTTTTTTTTTTCTTTTTTTTCTTCGCTTTTCTCGCACCATCTTTTTTTCTTGCTTGTCTGCTTTCCTTTTCCTTTACTATGACGATCTCTGCTGCAGTTTCCCTCACTTCACTCACTCATCTTCAACCTCTTCCACCAAGTATTTTAGAGTTGCTCTCACTCAATCTAGAAGATATGTTGCTTCATTGAGTTAGACCCTCTTCCCCTCCCACCATCAATAGACCCCAAGCCCAGTCTTCTCTCTACCTCTTACTGGCTCCTCCCACATGCAGGATGGCTCTGCTTTTATCCCTTGTCCAGCCTTTCCTTTGATGATATTGATCAGTGCCAGTGCTACTATTTGAGCATACGACTTTATAGGAGAAGTGCTGGGACTTTAGTGAACTTGGACGCTATGGATTGAGCAAATCAAATTAACCTATAAAACTCATGAGGACATTAATGTCTTTGACTTAGATAATGACTTCTTTCTTTCTTCGCTTTGTGACTGAGGAGAATCTCAACATGATATGGAATGGAGGTCCCTGGATCATTCTCAACCATTTTCCTGGTACTTTGGCAATGGGAGATTGGGTTTGATTCCTATGCAACAGCCATTGAAAAAAAATGTTGTTTAGGTGATGTTTCCACTTCCCCAGTGAGTGAGCTCTGGACTTAATTTTTTTTTCTTTTCAAAATTACTGCGCTATTGCTATTTGGGAAACATGTTCGCATGGATGAACCCGCCGCCAAAATTCTTTGGGCATGTTATGTACATGTGTTCTGAAGTCGACCTCCGCGGCCCTCTTAGACCTGAGATTGAGCTTTTCCATCGTGGTAGAGAACGTGTTATGAAGTGCGTTTGATGGAAAACCGGCTTCAATCCATGGGGTTTTCAAATGAACCTGTTCACGTGGGCCCAAATAAACAAATGGAATTATCTGGAACAAGTTCTTTGCAGGCGTAACCCACACTAATGACCAGAAGATCGTTATGACCGATGCTGTTTTGCGGGACCTTTAATATGACTGGCACTTTATGTGCTTATGTCTTAACTCTAAATGAACAACATGGTGCCTCAGTAGGTGATGTCCTCTGTAGGGCTTGGCTTCTTGTTTTGGAGGCCCAAATGCATGGGATTTTGGGACCCCATCCTTCAACCCTGCCTCAGGTAGACTCCCACACTTCTTTTGATTCTAATTAACACTTGGTTGAATCGATCAACACCACTCTGTACTACGAGGACACTTCTGTTAATGACGATGGTGGTTTTTCTTCTCCACTTTATGACATCCTCTCCTCAGTCCCCAACCAAGTCTCTGATTTGAGTTTTTGATCACTGAGTTCTTTACTTTACAGCCTCTCTTCTCCCCCATCACTTTTTCTTCCCCTTCAAGTCATCTCTACTAATGCTATAGTGGCTATTTTGCTTTTCCTCGCTTCCCACCTTCAATCTCACACTCCCCCACTCTATCTTTATCTGATTACAATGACGCTGTGCCTGTTTGTTCACTCTCTTCTTCTCTTCCTCCTTCCACTGACCCTGTTATTTCTGGCATTCCTTTCCCCGCTGGCTCTTCTCAGATCCAGTTGCCTCGTTTCAATCCATCATGATTTTTTGGGCAGTCTCCCTCAATTTTTGGGCAATGAGATTGAGATCTTGCACCATCGCCAGACTATTTCTTCTCCATCTTCACTTGCTTTCTCTTCCCACTTTTCTCCTGCTTCATCCTGCTTCTTTTGATCTCCATACCTTATCCACTTCTATGGAATCATTGCTCGGATTCTGTTTCCCTATGTCATCTTTCCATATTGAAACTGCACTGCTAAACCAACCTCTCTTCTCTCATGACCAATATTTGTATATTGTTAATACTACAGCTTTTAAGAAAAAAGTATCACGAATACTCCCGCTCCATCATACCTAGGACTAGCTGTGCAAACTTGAAGTCAACTTGACAAAGGGACCTGGGCTTCGAAGTCTTTATAATGAAGGTGGGTTGGTGAGGATATTACATTTTTGCTTTTACCATGTGGTTAGCCCTGTGGGTTTTCTCTAGGGAATTTGGTTATTTTTGAATAACAAGGACGTGAAGCTCCAAGTTTTGTACTACTCTTCTCGCAATGTGCATGCTCTCATTCATGATAACAATAAGCATGCATACATTTCTGATTATCTTTTATGGTAGTCCCTACGTAGTTATAAGGCAGCGAATATGGATCGTTTTCCGCGAAGTTGGTCTCAATCAATAAAGCATTGGGAACAGTTAAATAGCTGGGGTGTTAGTTAACTACCTCTGATATGATCTTATTGAGTCCTTGATTTTTGTAGGGAAATTTCTGTTCTATGTCACATCCAAATGATAAAGGAGGTATCCCTCCATTTTCTTCCTCAAATTCCTTTTAGAACTGGGCGAGTATGTGTTCTCACAGAAGTTAGGCACCCTGGATTAACCTTTATGTGGCATAAATAAAGAAAGAATTGTGTCACATTCATGAAGAAACTCGATAGAACTTTTCTCAACACTAATTGGAATTGTATTTACCCTCGTGACTTTCTTTCTTACTTTACTGCACCTGGTTCTGATCATTCTTCTTAGTTGTGACAAGTCCTCCCTCTCAAGCTACAGGCCTATTCATTTTGAAGCCATGTGGGTCTCCAGAGTTGTTTTTAAAGCTGTGGAGTGGTTGCTTCTCATTTGGCGATGTTCGACTTAACTTTGAAAACCTCAGGGTCAGTTGGAGTACTATCAGATCATCCAAACAAACTTGTTATACTAATACTTTCAAAGCTCTTATTGACACCAGAATGAAGAACTACAAATGGGCAAAAAAAAATCCAGAGAGACGCCAAGCATGAAATCAAAGGTCTCGTGCGGTGCTGAGAGTGGGTCTGGTTTTTTGCTTTCATTTGCTTTCTTGTGGAGATAAATAATTAAAATTTTTCGTACTGTAACTAATATAAGAAGGAATAAGAACAGTGTTTTCATGCTCATGAATGATTTGGGTCTTTGAAGTTCTTCACCAGAAGGCATCTCCACCATCACTCTTCATAACTTTCAAAACAGGATCTTTTCACATTTCTGAAACTCTTTCTTCCGTGCTCTCCACCCTCACCTTGAAGACAATGCCCTTCTTTGTCGATCCTCCACTCACACCGAGATCAAGCAGCCTCCTTTTCAAGTGCACCTTCTCAAGCCTGTGGTCCTGATGGAGTCATGGAGTCCAAGGGTCTTCCTTAGAATTACTAAGATGTGGTTGGCCCTAGTGTCATTAAGATGGTGACTTTTTTTTTACTCTTCCCATATGCTCAAAGAGCTCAATTAGACTTACATTGCCTTGAGTACCATAGTTGAGAACCCTGAAGCTATGTTACATTTTAGGTCAATTAGCCCTTGCAACACCTCTTAGAACAGTTTCTATAGAATTCTTGTAAAAAGGCTCAAATGGTTAAAACTTTTCTCCTCTAAGCAAGGTATAGTTCTGACAATCTCATTTAGGCTCACGAGCTTATGGTTTTTTTTCCTTTCTAATATAAACAAGGCAAGAGTTGAGGATGGGTCTAAGTTAGGTATTGAAATGCTTACGGAATGGGCTTTTATTGTGATTCTCTTAAAAAAATTTGGTCTCTACACCCAATGGATTGATCTTTGTACCTCTGTTCTTGATAGTGGCTCTCCTACTCTTCTTATCATCTCCTTTAAGGGTATGCCCAAGGTGGACCCTTGTCCTCCTACGTTTTCATCCTCTGTACTGAAACCTTATCGGGGAACATTCACCACCCAACATTAGCATCAAAGTTTCTCGACAAGGTCCTAAAATCTTCCCCATTATCTTTTTTGTTGTTGTTGCTGATGTCTATTTTGTATTTGCCAAAGCAAACTCCAATGCTTACGTAGTTATCTCTCAATTCTTGAGGATTGTTTATCGGGAGTTCTGGGTGACTTGTTGGAGATCTTCGTGGCAAGTTGTTGACTGGAATGCTATCCAAGAGTGAGATAAAGGCTGAAGGCTTACAATCTGTTGTTGTTTACAATAGTCTTCATAACTATTTTGCATCATGTAGAGATATTTAACCTGCATAACAACATTACCTTTTTCGCTTCAGCCCTACTTTTGATTAGTTAAACCTCTTCATTTGGAGTAGAACAAGAGTTGTTTAGTCTGATCTTTTTTATTATCTGGATTAGTGAAAGCTTGAAACTTCCGAAGGGTTTTCTTATAGGACGTGTGCTAAGATTGGAAAATATCATTTTGGAGGTGAGCGTTGCAACCTTTCTCCGTTTTTCCTAGCAGGTCATGTCACTTCTGTTTTAGATAGCCACTTATCTTCCTTTATTGTATATAATATAAGCATCCAATTGGTATATTCCTCTGGAAATATATGTATTTTTTAATTTTGAAAATGATATTTAGACTCTCTCTCTCTCTCTCTCTCTCTCTTATTGGATGGCATCTTATTACTTCCATATGCTGTATCCTTTTCTTTGTCTGGCATGCTATTATCATATTCTCCTGTAGATAATCCTTTTTCATGCAATAGTAGTTGTGTCTTACATAGGATTCATCACGACCATAATCGGTTATTTCTACAATGATATATTAGTGTGTTCTTTTGTAGGTCAGTGCATTTCGATCTATGATGCACAGGGACATGATGGTGGGGGCTTTCTCTCATTCAACAGCAGTGGGTAAGCTACGTAAATACCTACCTGATGTTCCACTCGATGTTCGTGTTGACTTCCCTCGCTATAGCTTAGCTGAAGCTGCCACTGTTTCTCATTACTATCTTAGGTATGATTTCTACTTTTTAAGGTTTGGCCTTGTGATCCAAGCTTACTCATTCATTGTTGGGTAGTGTCAGAGATATGAATTGTTGACTAGTAAGTATTTACATGTAAACAATAATTATCATATTTATTTTGTATATCTAAACTGCATTAAAAGGCTGAGCATAAGCTGCTTAATTAATCGTTGATCAAGAAGGTAGAAAAGACATGAATACAAACAGGATATGGGAGAGGGTGTCCTACTCAAGAGAGACCTTCCAAGACTTCTATCTCTCACTTGGAGATCATGGGGTATGTGTGATAAAAAGTGTTGCTGTTCAGAGGTGCTCGCTTAAGCTTGAGAGAGTATTTAAGGAGATTGTTAGAGGGCATGGTCATGTTGTGGGTAAGTACAGTTACATTGTAGTTCAACTATAGTCAAATGCACCCTTGCACACTCAAATATTCTCGTACTCGACCCACTTCCATTTCATTTATTTTCACCATTTGAATGATAAACGAAGTAACCCTTTGAACCTTTGAGCCAAAATTCTTCAATTCCCTAACAAAAAGATCTCTCCAAAAAAAAATTATAACTTGTGGTGTCCCCCTCCATTTCGTAAAACACCTTCACTCTCCAAAGCATAAAAATCACAAGCATCATAAAAAAAAATCTCCAAAGCAAGTTGTCTCGCGTCACATAATACATCATGCCAAAATTTAATCCTCTCTAGATTCTCAATGCTGATTTTAATGCCCTTCTTAAACTTGTCTCAAGTTTTGGAGATCGACCTCCATAACCTCCATGCCATGTGTGATGTTAGGCCAAATTGGAAAACACGCATGCTCCACTATCCAAACTTAATTTTAATCACATCGGCCCACTATCTTTACTAAACTTCCATAACCACTTTCCATGCAGCGCTGTATTCATCTCCGTGGAGATTTTTAGTCCCAATCCGCAAGTTTCTTTTCCATAGAAACTACATTGCATTTCAGAAGGTGGAGTTAACAAGCCCGTTGGTACCATCCCTAAAATAATTCCTAATAATCATCTTTAAACTTTGATGATACTGATGTTGGTAGATGAAATGCAGATACATAATATACTAGTAAGCTTTGTACTATAGTCTTGACGATGGTAAAACGACTTGCCTGTGATAACATCTTCATTTTTAACGAAGCCAACTTTTAGTCAAATCGTTCAATAACCGGATCCTACATTTCAACACAACGTGAACGCCAAGATGCATACTAAGATAGGTAGTAGTAATGGTTTGTGTGCCATATCTCAAAGAAAAAGCTAAGTTCCCAATGTCATACCATTATCAGCCCCCATTAATTATTTATCTATTTATCAAGTTTACACGTAAAAATTTAGCAAACTGAAAGCTCAATAACACGAACCAAAGATTTCTGATATCTATGATCATGCCTTAGGTGTCATTTGTAAACTGCACGTGAGTAATCTCTAACACCTTTTCTTTCACCCTAAACCTAAGAATTGTTCCCGAATCTGCTCAAAGCCTCCATTGTTACTATGAACAAGAATGGAGATAAATGATCACCTCGTCGAACCCCCCTTAAGGTGACTTCCAATGCCTCTACTTTTCACCAAACCCCCCTTCTCTCCAAGACATACCCTAAAAAATCCAGCTACTATGGTCGTAAGCCTTTGGGAAATCATTTTTATAAACTACACCCGATCTCCATTCTTCATCTGAGTCAATTTATTAAGTAGCCATAAGAGTGCCATCAATGATCTGCCTATTTGAAATTATCTTTTTTTAATAAATGTAAAGTTGATGAAAAAACGAGCACAACACTCATTTACAAGAAGGAAAGCAAAAGATACACTCCTTTACCCCAATACCGATCAAGAAGATTCCCTGATACTGTTGTTCCACCTAACCTCAAGAGATTATAAGGATGTCCCTGCCATATTCGTCGCGGCTTTACTCCACCAAAAAATGAAAGCTTTATTGGAAAACAAGATCGAAGCTCTTGACTTCTTATCTTCAAACTTCCTCGTATTCCGTTCGAGCCATATCACCCACATCATCCTTAAAGGTAGAAATTGCTGTAAAACCTTACCTAGTCCAACGAGGTTTCTCGTTTTCCAATTTGTTAAGAGCTCCTTAACATTCCTAATCTGCGGCCACGATATGCCAACCATAGTAAACATTTTGATCCAAACTCTTAACGAAAGGGGGAAAGAAAATAAAAAAATGATCAATGGACTCTTCGTTTCTTTTACATAGTACACAAATTGGTCACTAAAACTTTGTGCTTATGAAGATTGCCAATAGTAAGAGCTTTATTCAAGAAGAATTTCCAAGCGAAAAAACCCCCTCACCTTAAAGGGTAGCTTAGGAGCCCATATCTTATTTTTTGGGAAAGTTAGAAGAATATTATGAATTGGGATTTCCAAAGCCTAGTAAAATGTATTTACAGAGAACACACCTTTGACACAATCAATCCAGGCTATCCTATTTTCTTGTCTTGGGTGATGGTGTAAACTAATAGTAAGCTTCTTCAGAAGAAAGACAACAATTTCCAACTCCCAATCATTCAAGTTTCGATGAAAGCTGAGATTGCAAGAAAAATCAGTGCGATCCAAATTCATCACCTCTTGCCTGAGTGCTCGTGATTGTCTGATAAGGAGAAAAACAACGGATACAATTCTTTAAGTGATGAGTCAATGAGCCAACATTCTTTCCAAAATCTTACCCTATTGGAAATTACCTAGCCCATTACTCTCTCAACAGTCAAGACTGTATTCTTGTAAATCCTGCCCATTAGACTGATCGGCCTAAAGTTGTGCAAGTCCCCTGCTGCAAAAGACTTTAGTATAAGATTAAAAACTCCCCAATCAATGAAAGCATTCGGATGAAACTCCATTGTTTCCATAACATCTCCACCGCATTAAGTATCAAACTGGCATTGGAGTTTACTCTCTATCAAGACTAATCAAAGCGTTCAAAAGTTCTTCATCTAATTCTCTTTAAAGCCAACCTTCTTGTTGTGAACCACTATTGTCGAAGTCCAATGGTCCAATTAAGATGAATAAAACTCAATAACATGTTCAATGATGCTGTTGTTATAATCTAGTTGGTGACATCTATAAGTTAAACATGTAACTTGAAAAGACTTTAACCGCCATCCCTCATTTTTTACCATATAAAGAACTTGGTGGTTGTGTCTCCTTCTTTCGACCACTTTACTCTAAATCTATGCTTCCATTTATTTCGTCCCACCTCCAAATTCTCATCTTCTTGTGCTCTCTTTTCGTGGTTTTTGCTCCGCTCTACCATCTGCCTTCTACAACCCTATTCACCCTTCGTACTTCTTTCATCTCAAAACCAATTGGCTATGAGAGGAGTAGCCCCATGATCTTATATTTTGAGGTGCAAGGCTCTATGTGTCTGATGTGGGACTATATATCTCAACATACCCCCTCACGTATGGCATAATTTTTGAGCTCAACACGTGGACGGATATTTGGGTGACGCAGAGTAGCACATGGGCCGTTGGGCTCGACATGTGGAAGAAAACCCGCTTTGATACCATGAAAGTTTGGTAAATGTCAAGCTTATTATAATTCTCTCTAGGAGTTGTATATATATAGATGAGTACATAAATGAGCTGTTTTACATAGGTTACATAGGTTTTATAGGTTACTAAAGAGGATTAATGAGCTGTTACAGCAGTTACAAAGAAGTTGTTAAAGAAGGCATTTACATAGGTTACTACTGATGCAGCATAGAGTAAAGGTCTATAATTTAACAAGTTTGAATAACCAAAGTCCATTTTGTTTAATTTAGTTTTACTCCTGTCCTTAACCTTAAGCTTAAAACCACAAGATGTAGCTATATGATCCTTCAAATGAAAAAGAGTTCCACCAATAGGGACAACGCATCTTGGAAACACTACGAAAAAGAACTTTCCATGCACTATCCACAAAGAGCATATCAATCATATCGGATCTGGTTGTATATTCGGCCAAGTAAATTCTGCCCCTCTTAACTGTAGATCAATGAGCCCAATTGAACAAAGCCTCTGTAGTCCCTCATGCTCCTATTATTCTTAGTACTCGAATTCAGATGGGTGGCAAGAATGTGCATAAGTGTCATTTTTTTTTTTAAAGTAGTTATGTTGCCATTTGCCATGCCCATGGTGCGGCATATATGAGGGTTGAATGCAGTGCTGGGGAACTTAAATTACTCGATTTTTTTTGTCTTACCACATCTATTAGGATATTTAACAAGTGCACTAGATCTACTAAGATTATTGTACATACTGGTCTATGCACCGAGTGAGTTTGAGCTGCTATTTTTTGTTGGGTTGATAAGCAGATTTTTTGTTATTATCGACAAAAAGATAAAGGTACAGAGAGGATATAGCTTTACATCAAAATAAACCAAAAACCAAAATGATTGAAGTTGTAGAGGCATATCACTGAATAACCAAAAAGACATCCCAGCCTGGTCGGCAACCTTTGGTATTGCAATCACTTGCAGCATCTCCAATATTACATTGTAAACCTATCCTCAATGCTGGTGAGGATCGATTATTGAGGGTCTCCCAATTTGCATTTCAAAATCTCCAGTGCTAGCCTGGTCCCTCTTTAGCTGCTGAATCTACTCCAAAGCTGAGCTCCCTCCAAATACTGGCAATTCTAATCCTAGTGAAGCCTTTCTTGAGCCATCTCCGTGTAAATTTAATCATTTTTGGTCAAGTGTTTAATTATCTACTTTTCGTTTATTAGATGCATTTTTTTTGTCGTAGCAAGATGTATGTTTACTCGGCCCACATTCTAGGTTGTTATCGGTTGATTCTTCTGCGAGTCTGGTTATAATGCACTATTTCATGCAAAACTACTTTTATTCTTCTTAAACCTGTAATCAATCACAGACTACTTTTCTTAAACTTCACATCTTTCTAAATGCTGAATGCTACATTGTATGACAGGCAAAGACTTATGCAGCGTGAAGCATTCTCAGAGGAAAATTGGAAGAAGATATATTATTTGGCCAACGGAAATGGCGCAGAAATGAGGTGGTTGGCTCCGTTTATGAGAAATAATACTCAAGAGGAAGGATTGTCATCAGGCCATGTACCTCTGGCTTCCTAATCTTATTTGATTCCATGGGTGCGCGCTTTCTTCCGCATAGTACACTGCAATCCACTGCCATGTAGCCTACTTTTTGTTAAATTTTTTAAATGAAGTGAGTCTGTAGGACTGCATTTTATTCTGAATATAAATCTTAGAAGAAAAGTTTCGGTAGAACATTTTCAGCCTATATTATTATCAGAGTATTACATCATTGATAGCCTCTTGGAATAAATTAGAGTAATTGATTTGGAAGTGTATATTTGAGCAATGCTTGGAGTGGGTTTGCATGTTCTAGCTTCTACGTTGGTTATTAACAACTAAAGAAACTCATGTATTATGTTCTACTTCTGCATTATCTGTTACTTTTAGATTTTTTGGTAGCTGTAGTATGAAAGTAAGAAACACAATAATGCTGTAGTCCTTTTCGTAATTACTGTGTTAGACGGTTTGTGTCAGAAATACAAATCTAGCTTTGCATCAGTTTGATGTTCGAGAATTAGAGCCCAGCAGTCTTGTTGTGCACCAGTTGATGTATGGTACACGGCTAATCAACATTGGACAATCCGAAGACTAGTATTTGAGGCTCATTTGAGTCACTCTCCTTACCATAGAGTCCATTTTTAGCTCTTTCTGTTTTGGAGGTTAAGATGAGGGTTAAGGCAAATCACAAAAGAATTACACCAGGTCGGCGAGCTCAGGAGGGAAGGAGTTAGGGTTATACAACCTTTCACCTATTACAATTTCAGAAGTAGAAAAGAAAATTTGGGCACATAGTCCAGAAAAAGCCAACATAGGCTTCCCTTGTTGATCCCTGAATGTAGAAGTTCTTTATATGTTAAAACCATAAACGTATGGACGGCGATGACATAGCAAATTGACTGTACTTTGATTACAAGCCGAAAAAGTAAATGTACAAACCAGTAGAGTGCAGGCAATTACAAGAGTTATGCTAATCAAAATGCATTCAACAAATACAAACCAAAAATAAGAAAGCAAAGGATAAAAGAATCAAGTAAGGTCTGGGCCATCCTCTTCTAATATAAGTTTTTCCTTCACCCTCAAAAGAAGTGTGGTCTTCCAAGCATCCTTCCCATCAGAATACCCATAATATAATTAAAACATATAAGTTGACAGGTGACGAGGTTGTCACGATGCCCACGTAGGCGATCGTCTCTCCACCTCGCAAGATCACTCTTTCTATTTTAGTTATTTCTAATTAGTTTATTTGATTTGCATTATAATTAGGAGAAGTCGCCTAATTAGAGTCTAGCTAGGGTTTCTATTTGTCCTAGGTCTCTTCTCCTATAAAAGAGAGCCTCACGTTAGTTTATTTCTTATGTTGGTTTTAGTGAGAGAAAGACTTACCTATGTAAAGTTTGGGGTAAATCTAAAAACCCTGTCTTCGACATTTTATTTTATGTAATTGAGAGATCTTGGTTTTAATTGAGATTAATTTAACTTTCGCAAACGTAGTTTTTAACAACTTGGTACTAGAGCTAGTTTTTTTTACATCGACTCCTACAGTGATTTTGACATCTGCTACAATATTTTCTGCGTTGCTAAAGTGATTTTGGCATCTACTACAGTGATCTCTGTGTTGCTATAGTGATCTCTGCTACAACAATGTTAAGCCAAGAGGATTTAGAAGGATTATGAGACAAGTTCGAGTGGAACTACTATAAAATAGAATACTACATGAAAAATTGGATAGAACAAAGATTTGAAAATGATGAATTCATACTTTTATGGAGAAAAACCAATGAAGTATGAATTCCGAATCGTTATGGATCGCAAATGAATTTATGTTTTAAAAAAAGATCTGACAAAGGAGGCGTTTCAAATGCATGAGAACTATAATGTCAGAAAAGATGGGTTTTAAACGAGTGTAGGTGTTAAAATCGATATAGATGGCTTGAAGATTAACCACCACGAGGTACCGACAGTTAGAGAAGTTCCCCGTGCAACTAATTTCATGGGTGGGGTAGGCAAAGACGCGTTGGAGATTGAGGCGGGAGTTATGACGGAGGAATCGAAGAAATTTGATGGAGATGACTTGGAGATGAAACACTTCTCGATCAAAGTCCCACGAAAAGGTTGCGACATTAATGCGAGATGTTCACATGATAACTGATTCCAATTTTCAGGAAGCCCAACCAAAGAAGACTAACCTAATCCAAAACCCTTGCCTAGAATTCGAAGAGCGATAAAAGAGGGGATGATTACATCACCAATGACAAAGGGGGGTCACCGGTGACCGAGAATCAAGAGAGTGAGGTTTTTGGCTCGATTAATAAAGCCCAAAACTATTATGATCGAGGAATATGGACATGTAGAAGGTTTTTCGATTTGTAAACGGTCCTCAAAAGCAGGGCGTTATGGACTTTATACAACATCAATAAAATTTATATGTAGTTGTGAGGGGACGACATTCAAAGAAGGTAGTCGAGGATAATGTTGATGATGCAGAGAAAATCAGAAGAAGTGGATCAACCATACGAAGCGGTTGTAAAGAAAAAATGCCAATTGTTAACATTAAAGGAACTTTAAAGTGGGAAGTGACAATTTTGTTTGATGAACATAGCCATACACTAGTTTCTCCAAAGTCTAAGATTTGTATGAAGTCGAATAGACGCATGATAAAAGTGGCAAAAAATCTGGTAGAAGCTTTTAGAAAGGAAAACATTGAAGTAGGGAAAGTTGCATCTATTATGAGTAATAGTTACTTTAATGTTACTATTCTCCCAAGAGATTGTTGGAATCATCTATGAAATGTACGGTACAGAGATTTGGATATCGGAGATGCATATGGAGTTTTAATGTATTTTCGAAAGAAAAGTTAGAAGATTCTAATTTCTTTTATGCAATTCAAGCAGATGAGGTTGGAAGAGTTGTGAATTTCTTCTGGGCAGATACGCGTGCACGAATGAGTTACCAACAATTTGGAGACACAATTACTTTTAACACGACTCACAGGACAAACAAATATGCGATGCCTTTCGCTCCTTTTAATAGTATTAATTATCATTATAAGTTAGGTTTATATGGTTATGCATTACTACAAGATGAAACGCAAATAACATTTGAATGATTATTTGGGACTTGGCTTGAATACATAAGAGAGAAGCATCCAGTTTCTATTGTTACTAATCAAGATCAAGCCATGGGAGGAGCTGCTGCAAAGGTATTTTCCACATCATGCCATCGTCTTTGTATTTGGCATATCATGAATAAATTTCAAGAGAGGCTTGCACATATATACTCCGAGGAACCAAAGTTTAGCTCGCAATTAATTATTGCATTCATCAGACTTATGAACTAGAGGAGTTTGAAGAGCATTGGATTTCCATGGTAAAGAAGTTTCATTTGGAAGGTAACAATTGGCTTTCTCATTTATATGCAATTCGAGAGTCTTGGATTCCCGCCTACAATCTGAGTATTTTTTTTGCCGGGATGAATACTACCCAAAGAAGTGAAAGTATTAATTCGTTCTTTGATAAATTCGTCACGTCAAAGATAAATTTGAGATAATTTGTTGCTAAATATGAACAAGCCCTGGATAAAATATATGTTACAGAGGTTACTGAGGATTACAATTTTATTTACAAGAAGCGAATATTTAATTCTAAGAGCTTGGTACTTGAGCATACAAAAGACGTGTATACAAGAAATATCTTTGAAATGATTTAGAAGGAATATAATGATGTCCCTCACTTTAAGGCAGATGAAATTGAAATAGATGAAACAAGGGAACTCCGGAGTGAAGATGATGATGATATAGAGCCAATCCCAACTGGAGATGTCATGAAGAACTAAAGCTCGGAGATCTTCTACATGTTTTTTAAGAGTTTCATTGAAGTGATTTTGAAGATAGTTTAGTTTTTTGTTTGGTTTGTTTAGCTTTAGAGTAAAAGTACTCAAGAGGTTTTTTTTTTGTATTGAGTTGATGCTAATATTGCATAATTATGTTCATCTATTTCTATTGTCGACATGCCCAAAAATAGATGAAAAATTATAATTTCATTACTTATTCGAATTTATTCTCTTTCTCTATATGAATTGAAGTGAAGAATAAATTTTAGTACTTCAGATATACTTCTCCATAGGTTTGAACCTAGTATTGAGGCTTGCTTGGCTACTACTTCAACAAGAGAACTTTTACAGGTTGGAGAATGAGCATCTGAACAATGTTAGCATTAGAGCATCTGCAGCAGCTAGGTGAAGGATGAGGTGGAAAGGTGGATTCCATCCTTCACCCACTTCCACCCCAATCTACCCCACAGCAGCTAGGTGGATCGGCTGAGCTGTCCACCCCGAACCCACCTCGGGGGTGGTCTCTCCACCCTCTGGGTAGATTTTTGGTGGATTGATGCCCCGCACTTCTGAATTGCGTGTAGAGTTTAACCCAATAGAATGATGACACTTGTCAAGCTTTAAGTGGCTCCCCTGCCCCGCACTTCAGAACTACGCATAGAGTGTATGCTCATGATGGTGATACATGGACGGTTGGGATTCAAAGTTGCCTAATGGCTAGTTCATTCCGCGCACTTCTGAACCGCGTGGCTAGAGCCTGCATGAAAATTTTATCCTTCCTTTCTCCATACTTGTTTTTTTTGTTTGGTGATTAGAAGGCCTGTAGTTTTGGGTACACTTGTTCAACAAGCACCTCAATGACTATATTTTTGGGCAAGCATGTTTGGCAAGCAGCTCAACGGCTAGTTTGTTGGCCAAACTTGTTTGACAAGAAGCTTAACGGCTAGTTTTTTTTATCTATAAAAACCATTCATCTTGTACACTCTATTCTATTACTCTTCTACACTCAACTCTATTCTCTTAGTCTTTTAAACTCTACTCTATTATCTTGTTATCAATTTTGCCCAATTATGTTTGACCTAATCATGTCTGACCAACCATCACTCTCATTCTTGTCATCATTGTCTTTATCATTGTCCGGAAGCGAAGAGCTCTCCCGACATCAAATTATGATGATGCATGAGTATATCAAGGTTCTCATGGAGATGCGAAAGAAAAAGAGTAAAAGGCGACATCATCACGGAGGCGGGGGGGGGGGGGGGGGGGGGGGGTGTAGTAAAATGGGAAGGATTGATAAGCGGAAAGGCCGTGATCATAAATTGGGTTAGTTTAGGCTTAATCAGGATTATTTTGGTGCTAACCCAATCTTCAAAGGTAACCTATTTTGTCGCCGATTCTGTATGAGCGAAGGTATATATCAACGTATTCATAATCAAGTTATTTCTTCGAGCCCCTATTTTATTCAAAGAGAAAATGTCGCTAAGACGATGGGCTTATCGTCGCACCAAAATATAACGTGCGCACTTCGCATGTTATGTTACGGAACGAGCACAAACGCCCAAGATGAATATGTTCAGATTGGGGAGTTTACGGGTAATTTGAGTTTGAAAGAATTTTGCAAAACAATTATAACACTATTCAAAGCTCAATACCTTAGATTTCCCGATGAAAATGATACATTACACTTGTTAGAAGTGAATGGATTACGAAGCTTCCCGGGGATGTTAGATAGTTTAGATTGTATGCATTGGAAATGGAATAATTGTCTTACCGGGTGGGCATGACAATATACCAGGTATAAGAAAATCTTGACGGTGATTTTAGAAGCGGTTACATCGCAAGATCTTTGGATATGGCACACATTCTTTGGGGTGCCCAATTCTAACAATGACGTGAACGTCTTGCATTAAGGGTGGTTTTTTAACAACTTGTCCAATAGAGTTGCACTATCATGCAATTATAATATAGGCACGGTCACACTATGGGGTATTATTTAGCGGATGGAGTCTATCCAAAATGGCAAACAATTTTTCAAACCATAAGAAATCTGTCCAACGATGCCAAAAGATATTCTGCAAAGATGCAAGAAGCAAACCGGAAAGACATAGAGCGTACTTTTGGGGTATTACAAGCTAGGTTTGAAATATTAGCGCACGATGCGCGATTTTGGAAGCCTAGTAATCTATCAAATGTTATGCACGCATGCATAATCATGCACAACATGATCTTCGAAGATGAACGTCATACTTATATTCGGTAATTGGATATTGATCCTGAGTTTAAAAAACCATGGATACTTGGAATGAGATGTTAAATCTAAGACATGCAATCAACACTATGGCACAGTATATCGAGAAAATTTATGAAATTAGAAATGAAGGTGCTCATTTCCAATTACTAAATGAACTTGTCGCACATTCGTGTAATAAAAAAGGGGTAGAGTAATGTATTTTGTTTCAAAGTTTATAATTTTATATTGAAGTTGTAATGTATTTTCTCTACTTGATTAAAATATGTTTTGTGGAATACTTGCGATTGATAACAATTTTATTCAAATAATAAAATGACATAGATCTTAAGAACTACTATTAACGCTAAAGATTACATCAATCTTCATCACTAGAAATGTCGTCATCACTTAGACACTGGTCCTTCAAATTTTTCGAATAAGGTTTAATTTGCTTCTTCATCCAACACCTTTGTGCTGGTAGTAGGTTAGTTGTGTCCATAGTCATCACCTTAACCAAATGCGCTTCTTCAATGACTTTATTTCTAGTTAGCTCCACTTCATGCCTCCTTTAAATATTTTCTACTCTAGCCACCTTTTGTTCCTCTCATTCTCTAGCTCTAGCTTCCTTTTCCTCTTTCTTCTGCTCGTCTCTCGCATTCCATGCCACCATCATGTTTGTCGTCGTCTCAAACATCTTCTTCCCCCAAAAACCTATACTTGACTTTGCCGCTTCTTTTGCCTTGTATAATTTTTCCCGTCTGGTCGTAATTCCCCACAAGCATATAGTGGTGTATCCATATCGGTAGAATCATCCAGAATTATGATATTTGGAGTGCCGAAAGTAAGTGTAGAGGGATCAGTGTCGAAAGTACTAGGGTTATCGTTAAAATTTGACTTCCTAGCGATGTTGCGGTCAGGTTGCCCGATGTGATTAGTTTGTGACCATTTTGGGCATTGCTCCAAAACTTTGTAAGCCTCCCCAAATGTAAATGGTTTTTTAAATATTTTTTTGAATGTCTCGGTTGCCATACATTTCTAGAAATTAAGTTTTAAATTCTAATGACTACGATTTGCCTAATAAAATTAATAAAATAAGAAAAAAAATTACTTACGAAGTCGCCCGTTCTAATGCCGGTAAAATATTACCTTTCGAGGTCTTGAATGAGCCGCCCCTTATAAGTGCATTTGACACCGTTATATGATCGCCACATCGATTGGTTATTATAGAATGAGTTGAATTGGTCACGCACCTTGAACTAAAATATGACGACTTTTTGGTTGTTCGTGGTAGCAAGGTTTTGAGATACTTGGGACCAAGCGCATGCGAGATTTAAGAAGTCATTGGATGACTAATTTTTAGAGTTCGTGCATCTTTCTTTATCGTCATCAACTTTATCCTCAACCTCAACTACATCCTCAACTACAATAGGTGTCGGTACTGTCTTTCTTTTAGGCTTCGCCTTTCCGCGCGTATTACTTCCCGTGAGAAATGGATTGAGAATCGGAGAGATGACCGGAGATATAACCGGTGATGTATTGAGGTTTAAATTATTTAAACCTCATGTTCCTCTCATCGGCGTGGTACTCGAACTTCCATCGACGTGAGATGAAAAATATGGATTCCCCGGTTAAAAGTACGAGCCTGTATGAGGATCAAATTGAGGGTAATATCCTTGGCTTTGGTAATGAGGGTAATATCCTTGGATTTGAGAATGAAATTGACTGTCGTGTGGCAGGAATAGTTGTCGAACATGGTGATCACAATATTGGGAAGGGTTAGGCATTTGCGATGAATCATATGCGCTGAATTATGTCAAAAATACGTTTCCTTGTTGGTTTGTATTGGAGGATTAAGAGTGGTTTTAAGAATTAGATTGGAAGCTTGTGGATGATATGGTGGTTTTGCTTGTAAGCTAAGGAGGGAGGAGAGTATAGAAGATTAGGAGCATAGAGTGTAGTGAATGAATGACCTTTATAGATAAAAATAAACTCGCCGTTGAGCTACTTGGTCAACAAGTTTCCACATGAATATAGTCGTTGAGCTACTTGGTAAACAAGTTTTCACATGAATATAGCCGTTGAGCTACTTGGTCAACAAGTTTCTACATGAATATAACCACTGAGCTACTTGGTCAACAGGTTTCCACATGAATATAGTTGTTGAGTTACTTGGTCAACAAGTTTCCACATGAATATAGTTGTTGAGCTATTTGGTCAACAAGTTTGTCCCAACAAAATATTGCGTTGTTGATCACAAAATAAACCAAGTATAAAGAAGAGGTCATAAAAACCCACTAAATATCACAACAATGGTCTTAAAATAACACATAATAGAGGGAAAAGAAAGGTGTTTGAGGAAATACCTAAACGAAAGAGGAAAAAAAAAAACTAAGTATGAACCAATGCACGCATAATAGAGGGCAAGGGAAGGTGTTTGAGGAAATGGCTCAAAGAAACTTACCCAAAAAAAGCTAAGTATGGAGAGAGAGGTATTTTTTTCACAAAGTTACAGGCTCTTGCTGTGCAGTTTTGAATTGTGTGGCAACCTTCGGAGACACGTGGCTTAATCCGGTATCTCTGTTTACCACACAGTTCTGAACTGTGCAGCAAGAAGAGAGAACAGATTAAGTCACGTGTCGCCCAAGGTTGCCACGCAGTTCTGAACTGCGCGACAAGAGCTTACAATTTTTGCCTTTGCTTCCCTTCTCCATACTTAGTTTTTTTTTGGTAATTTTTCTTTGAGACATTTCCTCAAACACCTGATGTGCCTCTATGGTGTATGCATATCTTCATACTTAGTTTTTTTTTTCTCCTTTTTCGTTTAGACACTTCATCAAACACCAACAAAATATTATAATATTATCATAATTAGTTGTTTTATCAGCTCCTCTCTACAGGGAATTTCATTCAAACACTTGAAAAACCTAGTATTTGAAGCAAACACAAGTTTAAACATAATGCATAATCAATTAAACATAGTTTAAATATAACATACCAAAGTTCTGAAGAAAACATAACATAAACTTGATAGTCTAAACAAAACATAATAAAACATAGGCTAAGTGGGATGACATCTTTTTGTCTGGCAGGTGCGTCTACTACGTGCGAGACTCTCATCATAGGTACATTAGACTTCTGGCTCTGTCTGATTATTGATAGACATATAAGCTAAGTCTCTCTCCCGCGACTCGGATAATTTAATCCTTCTGCTGCAGCTGTTTCTCTAACTCATCTGTGCGTTAAAAGTATTGCCTTAAATCTTCATATGCTGCATATCTCATTCCTTGGTTTTGATGCCATAACTCATCTACACTATACTTAGGTGAACATGGGTGTGGTACCTGGAGGTCTGGAATCGGTAGCCGTCTACGTTCTCCACTACTTCCTGCTATTTCTATAAACTATCCTATATCTCCCACTTCCTCGTCGTATGCCTCAACACCATAGTTTTGTACCTGAGAAGATGTGTCTAAACTCGAAGTAGGTGGCAGAGCAACATCGGGCCTCACTAGGTCACGCCCGACCATCCATATATTCCTGGCCCTCTTCACTAAACTGCAACCGATCTTGGGATTTGGATGGGCCAAACGCTAAAATGTCATGTAATCTACGTCAACAATGATATAATTGTGTCCATCATAGAAGTCCACCTTTTTTAGTCCCTGATAAAACTCATGATCGTACCGTAAAAATTCCATAATCTCTTGTGGGGGGTCATAGGGAACACTATCATGCCCGGTGTTCTGACGTATACACTGGTCTCCTAAATTCCAAAGTGTACCGTTCCCGTATGGGACTAAAACTAATGGAACCCTTCTTTTACTAAGCTCTTTGACAACTCTTACCTCTGGACGGATTGCTTGTCTAGAGTTTGCCCATGGTTGCCAATCAATGTTGGTTCTGTCCTTCCATTTTATCATTTCTCTGATCATAGCAAAAAAATAATAGATTTCAGACCCCGAACTAGCCCTTTCATCTCTCTACGCACCCATACGGGGATAAATATGGTTGAAGTTGTTCACCTTCTCCAGATACATTCTAACGCGACAGTACTCAAAGAACCAAAACTCTAATAAAGCATAGAAGCCTGTTATTGATCTCTTCCCTTTCCACTCTTCAAAATTGAGACTTCATCTAGTCCCTAATACCAACATTGATTGGCATTTGAAAAATTCCAATTGGCTGAACCTACCCTTAAGGGGATCCATTTTTAAATTATTTAATGAATTTTTAATTTTTAATTTTTAATTTTTTTTGGAACGGGTGCCTTATATAGGAAAATTGGCTAACTTAAATATGATATAAAAAAATAT
Organism: Kingdonia uniflora; assembly: GCA_014058105.1. Taxonomy (NCBI): domain Eukaryota; kingdom Viridiplantae; phylum Streptophyta; class Magnoliopsida; order Ranunculales; family Circaeasteraceae; genus Kingdonia; species Kingdonia uniflora. Next base: position 382,334 of record JACGCM010001619.1, on the reverse strand, counting down.
ATTAATACTTATTTAAATATCTTACGATAGCTAATATGATATTAATGGTTTGCCCCTAAAATACCAATTATCTTAATCAGGGATAGGAAATAATGCGAAAACTAAGACTAATTTTGAATACGACTAGGAGTCACATCTAAATTATGGTTAATTGTCAAGGACAAATAATTAGAGATCAATTTGGAATTAACTTAGTCTTATTTTCTAACAACTTGATATCTGAGGAATCAATTTTATGTATCTAGGTACAATTAAATGCTACTTGATAACATTTAGAGGTATATAGATACTAATATTACCCTAGAATGTTAGTTCAAAAGTAAGAGTAATTTACCTATCTTATGAACCCAACAGACTTCAGGGTGGGACCATTTGTCATCTAAACATCTAATACCCCTCATATTCGTAGCAAATAGGGTCCTTTGGCTAGAATATATAAACTTATATAACTTTAGGAATTAGAACACCCTAGTTGTCAGAATAAGGAATGCACACATCTTGTGGTTTTGAATATCAATCTTGGCTAAAATTATATTAAAACGTAGATCTAAGATTAAAATCATCATTTTATAGGGTAAAATTGGGATTTAATTATTAGAAAATAATTTCATGAGTATTTGAATATGAACAAGGCTCAACTATAACATGATTATGAATTATTTATTTTATGTTATTCTAAGTACTATGATCTATCTATAATGCATTTGAAATGTTTATGAAGAATTGCTACTAATTATGATCTATATTTTGCATAAACAGTTGTTTGTGAAACTCAAGAATGTTGAATTCCCTCCATTGCTGCTTACTAGAGCCAATAAATTCATTTGGTGCATTAACGCTGACTTGTTCTTAAAGTCTCTAGGTCTACTAAAGACCATCATCATTGCCAACATTGAAGATCTCATAGATAAAACAAATACTTTGTTTATCAACCGTCATCATATTTAGGATGACCTAAAGACGAAATACCTTAATTGATTTATGGGCAAACTTGAAGGGGCGTTATGGTCAACAGAAAACCATTATACTCCCAAAAGCGATGCCCCCATAGAACAACTTTCGGTTCCAAGATTTTGGGACCGTCGCTAATTATAACTCAGCAGTCCACAAAATCACTTCTACATTTGAGCTGGATGGGAAAAAAATCACTGATGCTAAAATAGTAGAGAAGACTCTATCTACTTTCTATTTTAGCAAAATTGTTCTTCAAAGGTATTATCGGCGATAGAGCATTGCTACTCACGAAGTCTTGATTTAGGCACTGCTCCTCTCTGAGTAGAACGATAAAATTTTAATGAAGAATAACAAAATACGACCTTCTGGGAGTGCGTCATTGCCTGTATCACACAATGTTTTATTTTAGGGAAACAACTATGCTAGTCAGGAATATAAATATGGAAAGGGTAGGGGAGGATAGAAGGTAAACAAGAGGGGTAGGAACCATGAACCCAATGACCCTATGAAAGGTAAATAATTTCAAAAATTTGGCAAACTAGGATATGGGAAGAAGGGAAAGAAACCAGATCAGGGATCTCTTTGTTTTAACTGGGGTTTTATAGGATACTGGGCACAGGAATGCTTGTCACCAAGGGTGGCCAGAGATAACAGAGTCTAGACCCGCCACGTAGTTATTGACACTAACTCCACCACTATGGAGTTCATAGCGTCAGACTTCTTTGGTGATACTGATGTCGACATAGATCAACATACACAGTAATCAGTAATGATATCTCAGTAGATGTGTGATGTCACAATAGAGAGCACTAGTAGTTTCTTTTCTTGCAAAAACTTGATTTACTTTTTCTTAGTATTCTTTTTGATTATGTTAGGAATAAATCGTTTACGTTTCAATAAAGTACTCGTGACACACACTCAGTATTAATCTATGAGATTTTCATTTTGTTCTAAATTATGATTATTCGAATGATTGCTTGGGATAGTAGTTAATTTGTTATATATAGAATTTTTAATCTTCTGTATATACAGGTAGCTTATGGATCATTATACCTATAAAACACTAATTAATAATAGGATGAGTCGCGACATATGTCTAGTTGACAGTGGTACCACACACTCAATTCTTTGAGATAAATTATATTTCTCAAACTTGACAGCGTATGTCGGGGACATTCAAACTGTTGCTGGGTAAGCAAGTGTTTGCAAATGTTAGGACAACGGCCACATGGTCTAATTTATTGATGACCAATGTTACTTCCTTGAATCGATTCAGGAAACAATTAATTGTTTCCCATGGGTTTTGTTTCATGCTGAAGAGTGAGTCTATCATCTTCTGGTCTGTAGGATTATAGACATACTTCTCAATGAGCAAGCTCCGCAACTGTACCGAGTTGGCGATGGAATTTTCCTATATTGTTTGAAGCAATGTAAGTGTTGCTCCTTCCAGGCTTGAGGAGAAAAACTCATACTTCATCTCGTCACTGATATATTGATTGTTCATCATGTACTTGAATTTGATGTAATGTTGCTTGGGGTTGCCAAACCCTTTAAATGTTGGGATCTAAATATTTGGTAGGGTATTTGGTTCTTTGTAAAACTTGTTGTTATCTTTGAAGGGATTTCTTTGGATCTTCTTGATGGACCTGGTTTGTTGAGCGGCCAAGGCGTCCTCTGGGGTACTAAAAAAGCTGTGAATGAGGTCACACAATTCTTCAGGGGTCATGTTGGCTAGTATTTTTCAACCTTTCCCGCTTCCTTGCTGAATTGTATTCGCCGAGTGGTCTCATTCCTACTCGGTGGTTACATGGAGTAGTTGCACTTGAGGAGCAAAGTAAGGGGAGCCTGCGTGCTACGACTCGAAAGGAAATGGTGGAGGCTGGGTGAGGACTTCTTGATAAGTTTGATTGTTTGAGATTTTGAAAGGGGCTTATCCGTACAGTGGTTTCTAGGGTGCAAATACTCTTGGATTTCCCATGAGTGGTACTAGGTCTACGCTTCCAAACATGTTCTAGGTCGGCTCATAAACTGGCTCCTTATGCTAAAAATCAAAATTGTCAGGTCGAGGTGGCCCATACATCGGTCCAAGTGGATACTCTGAACGGAATTGGTGCATCTGAGGCGTTGGGGAACGGAAAGGGGGGCATGACAGTGGTGCTCTGCCATGATTTTATGGCCTGAATATACTATTTGTGTAGGAGCCAAGTTTTGTAAGAGGGGAAACTAGCTCTTATACCACAAGGTTGTCTTTAACTAGGTGGTAATGTAAGTATCTAATATAATAACAAACAATATTACTATACAAACACACTTGCGTAGAGTCCTAGAATGGGTTACTCTATGACCTCTAGCGATGATTTTTAATGGTTGATGATATATATCGAGTTTAGACGACAAATAAAATAGAAGTTGGTTACAGGGTAGTCGAAGGTAATCTTAGGGAGTTGATGGGAGAGACTTTCTAGCCCCTTCATCGTGCCTTCTCCATCCTATTTATAAGATATAGAAAGGGCCGAGTCACCATGGGAGGTTAGATTATATGTATATCCTTTGGGGACACCTGTTTTGTATTCGGGGCCAGTTCTGACACTGTAGCTATTGGTTCTGATACTGTAGTTGTCTAGTGGCTTGTTTTACTATTCTGTTTGGTGAGTTGGCTGTCAAACATGTCTGCCTTCATCCATGTATTACCATGGTCGAAGTCTCTCTTGTATTGATGCTGAATTATGGTACTGACTATCTGTCTTCGGCTTCGATTATGTCCTCGAGTGTTCGACTATTCTTGAAAGGCTTCGTGGACTTATTTGCTGTCTTACTGGGCTTTGAGTCTCTAGGTAGGCTTCGATACAGTCTTCGAGTATTCTACTGGTACTGGAAGACTGCGAGTAGGCTATTACATTTGCCCCCTCTCTGCAAGATCCTCGGGAATTGATGTAGATGGCTCGTGCTGAGAAAATCGATTAGGCATGGGAAGTTGAAGAGTTAACTGTTAAATGTGGGCAGTTCTGAGGAAGGTAATTAAGGAGAGTAATTAATGTAAGTGGTGATTAAAGGGGTAATTAATGTCTCTAACCATGGTATAAATATAGGTCATTAGGGGAGGATGCTAAATATTCTACATCTTCTTCTTCTCTGAGTAAAAAAATCATGAAAACTACATCAAACCCACGGTACCAGAAGATGATGGAGGTGAGGGAGCATTGAATAGAAGAGAAAATGAGGATCTTGGAGGAGAAATTCTTCAGAGACCAAGGATTGGATGTGGTGCTGCCTGACTTGGCAGAGCTGGAGCCAGAGGAGCCTATCTGCGGGATGTCGTACGAACACTGGTGGAGGGTACAACAGTGGTTAGGGCCAAATGTTAGTAATCAGTATTACCTGCTGAAGAGCATGGCAGAAGACCAGGTGGATGCGGAAGATGCAATCGAGGGTGAGGCAGGGCTCTGCAAGAGCTGCTCCGTATGCAAATAGGGGGGTCTTGGTGGCAGTGGTGGTGGTAGTGGTATTCGATTGTAGAAGGTTGTTGTTGTTTCTTATTTTCGTATTTTGTTTCTATTGTTGCTCTTGTTTCTCCTTCTCTTGTTCGATATTTATGATGTACGCTCGCATACTTGTGTAATGGAACTGTGTTATGTTTGCCAAACTGTGATAGTAGAATAACAATGGGTAATGTAGACGATAATTGTGTAGGTGCGGTATTAATTGTCGAACTTCAAATTTAAGTAATGAACACGATTAAAAATGGTAAGAAACTTGAGTTATGTCATAAAATCAAAAAATACTGACCGAAGGTTCAAGTATGTACGATGGGATGAAGTTGGATGTAGACGATGGTTCGAAAATGAAAGCATGAGAGGGCTTAAAAGTTTTTATTGCTGAAGGCATATGTGCTTCAACTGCAAAATCTGACAGCCGTAATAGTAGACATGTCAGAGGTGGTACTGTTCCTAGGGTAGTGTGCCGCTACAGGTCATCATGATGTTTTCTCAGGGTATGGGAAAGAGATGGAGGTGATACGTGGGTTTGAGTTGACAGCTTCGGGCAGTGTGCCATAAGCTTCGAGAGGTAAAAAAAAGTATTACTTGATACGAGCGTGTGATACGCATGTGGGTGAAAGTGAGGGTAATATTGTCAAGACACATCTCAGCCGAAAAATGAGGAGGAGTGGTAATGATGGTCAGTGGAGGAAATTGAGGCGGTTTTATTTTTCTGAGGTGGTATTTAAAGAGGTGAGAGAAAAATTTACTGTTCCCAAATAATCAATCATAGAGAGAACAAAGGAGGAAGAGAGAAGACACATACGCTATTATTGTGGTGGAGTTTGAAGGGGAGGAGAGAAGAATACTTCATTGTTGCTAAGAAATTTGATCCATTTGAATAGGTATGTCTTATGATATCTTGGAAAAATAGGTGATTTGTATTTCTACTATGCCGTTTCTTCTTCTGTATTTGTATTTTGTTTGTATTGTGGGGTAGGTGCTGCTAGGTTTTTGGTTTATAACGGCGTGACCGAGGAAGGTGGTAACCCATGTGGCTGAAGGTCTGGCTCGCTAGTAAATTGGGAAAAGTGAGGGGGTGATTAAGGTTGTAGTCGAACATTCGACTGTGGGTTAGGCGAGCTGGAGAGGGTAGAATATAATATGATATCAAAATGTAATAGTCGAATATATCGAGCTAATTGCGCTCCTCTTCTTCTGTAAGGTATAATACGTACCCATCAAGCTTCGAGGATGAGGCTGGTAGATAAGAAGGTCAAAGTAAACGAACCAAGTGTATCTGGTTGAGGTCGAGTGGGTGAGAGCAGTGATGTAGAAGTGTTAGAAATTACAATGGATACCCCATTGGCTGTGGTTATACCAGAGGTTGGAGCTTCGAGTAGGAGCCATCGTAGGGTTCGAGTAGTCGGGAAGAATGACGTAGAGAGGATCGAGGAGGTGGAGGAAAAGGGGAACGAATGTAATGACGAACCTTTGGGTGACGAGAGGGATGAAGGGGAAGAGGAACAAAGTGATAATAGGGATGGTTAAGATGATTTGGGGATAGAGGCGGGGCCAGTCTTGGCTCAAGAAAGGGCGAGGCTGGATCAATTCATGCCGAAACACGAATTGTCGAAGGTGGGTGTTATACTGGTGCCAATAGGGATCGATTATTCATTCAAGGATACCCCTCAGGTGGGTATCATGGCGTTCAGAGGCTAGATTCGGTTAGGGATGCAACTGCCCCATCGAAAGCTGGTGAAGCAGGTATTAAATTACTAGGATGTTTCCCCATGCTAGATGAATGGCAATTTTTATGAGATGACGAGGGTTGTCGAGGGGATGAATGTGGAGTTGAAACGGGAGAAGAGGGGCTTGATCGAGTGATTCGATATTGTATCGTTCTACTCGAGGAAAGCAAATAAGAAGGCGGATACGTATCACTTTTAATGTCATGTAGACAAACCATGGCTATTTGATCTGAGTTTGACGGGGAGTGGGTGGGATAAGGATTTGGTTGTGATAAGGGATAATTATGAGAATACAGATGGGGAGAATGTGTATAAGCTAAAGCATAGGTTGTTGCTGGAAATGTTATGAGGGATGTTGCAGTCGTTGGTGCAGCGGGTACTTCAGGACCAAACCCTACTGTCGAGGGTAGTGGAGGTGTTACTGCTGAAGTTCAATGAGAGAATGTGGCCAATCCTTTGTGAGTGTGGTGTTTATACAAAGTATTTTGTTTGGTTTTTTTATAACTCTTTTTCCTTAACTTGCTGTGATGTTGTATTTGAATGGTGTTGAATTTGAACTAAGTGTATTGGATCAGTAGTACTCGAACAATGTGTAACGTAATTGAACTTGAGATGCCTGTATGTATGTAGTTGACTTAAATTGCTTGTGTGTATGTATGCTTATATATTTGCATGAGAATCTAAGTACGGAAAGTTTTTGTCGTTGAGGATCGAAGGATGATGTGGTCAGCTACAATGTATTCCCTAGTTGTCGGTCTGTCGATCTTTTAATCTGTGCAGGGTTACTCGAACTAGAAACTTGAAAACTTTGAAGTCTCTCCCGAGTATTAGTCAAGTCTAAGGGTTGACGTGATACTTATGTTTGTCTAAGAAGTTCACTGGACTTTGAAGGACTCCCCTGAGTCTATCAACGGGATTGAGCATAAACAAAGCATTACGTGGTTGGCCCCAATGCATCCCCGAAGGTCCGGTTTACCGACCAATTATGCCCCTTGGGTTTACTCAAATTGGAACCTTGAAAAACTTCAAGGTCGCCCCCAAGTATCAGTCGGGTCAAAGGTTAGATGTGATACTTAGGTTTGTTCGAGAAGTTCACTGGACTTCGAAGGTTGCCCCCGGGTCTATCCGTGGGATTGAGCCTAAATGATTTATTATGTGGTCGGCCCCAATGCATTAAAATTACTCAGCCATTTGATATCATCTAAGAGGATAGAAGTTGATAAAGCAAAAATTAATTTGATTTTTTCTCCATCTCCTCCTAAAATAGTGAAGGACGTTTGTGCATTCCTCGGGCATGTAGGTTTTTATCGACGATTCATCAGAGACTTTAACAAAATCTCATGGCCTTTATGCCATTGATCAATTATAAACCGACGTCTTAAAAGACCCGCAAGTGCACGGTGTACCGTTAAGTACAAGGGTAAGCGGAGTCGTATCCCTAAAGACTTGTGGTGCGAATTATACTTTGAGCTACTAGTTTTTTCCAATAACATAGAGTTTGGTAGGTTTTGAAATAAAAAGAAGAACGAAACAAATTACAAGATAAATTGGAGTGGAAACCAAAGCATCGATCCCACTCTATCCTTTTCAACCGTTAGATAACATAAATAATTAAAGTAAATTATGAGTTCCCGTATCGCATATCCTTGCTCGGGCATATGCAAAACATCAAAAAATACAAAATATTTAGTAATTGGGAACTACCCATAAGCCAACTTACTCAACCATGATCCGGTTGATAAGTATGGATTATGTTCTTAACCTATCTTGTTATGGTCCAACAAGATGGTTACATAGATTTATCATTCCTCCTAACCCTAGCTATGGTCAAGCATAGGACGAAGGAATACGAATATGTAATATTCTGTGATAAAGAGAAAGTAATTACTATAACTAAACTACACAATTTGCACTAAGGCTACATTGGGTGGAGCTTCCTCTAGCCTTGGCTTAGAAGATTAGCTACTCATCCCTTTGATCATTGCCATACTACTATTACTACGATAAAATTAAAAGACAAGAACAATAACTTTATTGCTTATTAAACTTTGATTTACACTCTCCAAGATGCTCCCTCATGGGTGAAATTCCCTTCATATTTATAGAGTATAGGAAGGGTTACTAAATATCACCATTAATATAAAATCCCCTAAACAATGCTTAAAATCATGCATAGATATTATAACTCATAAGAATAGTATCTATAACTAATTCTCTTCAATGGGCTTTTATGCATGGGCCTTTGGTTGACAACTTCAAATTAGAATCATTGTTGGAGTGCATCACCCTTGTTCTTTGTTAAAAACTGGAAAAATATACGACTTGTTTATCATGTGACCGATTTCTATAAATACAAACAAAAACACTATTAATGTCACATTAATTTAATAAATGACTAGGTAGATATAAATTTAGGAGTTGTACACGTAAATATTACGTGTCTATCAAATACCCCTGAACTTATATTTTGCTAGTCCTCGAGCAAAAGTAAACAAAAACTATTTTCGCATGTCACGCGGTTGCATTTAGCGTATGCAACAAACCGTTAAGCCTTCAGGTTTAACCTGGTGGACGAGTAATGTCTCGTGAGGGTTTGCAGTGACTATACCCACAAAAGTTAATAATGACATTTTAAGCAATTCTAGAATACATATGACTCATTTCTTGTGAACTTATCCTTACTTAGTTGTGACAAAAATATACCAATGAAAAAATCCTTAAACTTGTTATTTTCCTAAGTATACCAAAGAATATTTTAAGCTTATCCAAAACTATAGGTACTACCTCAAGATTAGAAAGAGATTCAAGTATTTTGCTTTAGCTATATTTGAGTGTACAATACAAATAGTTTTATCGCCTAATACATTGTCTAGAATAATTTACTCAGTTTTTAGTAGTCTAGTTCTTACTGGAATAAATTTAACAGTCAGTTCGACAAGTGCCTTAGTCAATTCGTCTTCCTAGAATTTTACTTTTTTTCCTTTTCTTTTACAAGCCTTTTCTTATTGAGTACATTGTTTCTTAGTGAGGCCTCCGTTACATGGAGTTTTCGGTCGACAATCCCCACCAATTAGCTAAGGTTGTCAGGGTGTGGTGCCCCATCATGACCTTGACTCGAGATTCTCACAAGTAACATTTTCTTGTGTTCCTTTCACATAGTTCATGGCCAAACTCGAGATTAGTGATAATTTTTCCTCTTTCAGCTCTTAATCATGCGAGTAGCCTTGCCGAGTAAAAGTTTTTAGAACATATTTGGCTTATTATTTATTCTTAGGAATGAAATTATTCTTAGGCAGTTGTCTCCCTTGTAGCAAACTATTCCTAACATAAATGCTAAATTTCTATTATACTGAGCAAAAATCTTTTGAAGGTATTAATTGCAAAACTACAGTAAAGTATACATTTTCAAAATATGCCAAGTTAACTTGAATTAGTCGCTAATAAAAAAATAGTAAATCTATGTTAAGATATTCCAAAATATTATAGTGTATACTTGGTACAATTTCAAAATTTAGGTTTTTCCATAATATTTATGTCAAGGTAAAATTAGTTTAAGTGTTTGGAAATTTGTCAAAAATATATCATAAATTGTCAAAGTGCCATTATTTCATTGTTCTGCAAAAAACATTTAAAGAAATGTTTTCCTACCCCTAAACTTAAATGAAACATTGCCCTCAATGTTTGAAATCATAAAAATATGGAGGAATAAAAACTGAATTTTTTCACCTGAATGTGTCATGGGTTACCTCCCAAGAAGCGTTAAGTTTATTGTCTTCAGCCAGACGAATGTACCCCCAAACTTAAAATTTTCAATATGACTGGAAGGGTACGAAGTTGAAAATGTGATGTACTATTTGGTTGCAAATTCTCTTTCAAAAACCAGATAACACATGAATGGTGATCCTTAATATTATCCCTTAATTGGGCAAATATATTATGCAAAAACCAGAGAAAGTTTAAAACTAATTCTCTATGGAAATTTTTTTTTCTAAAAACTTTGCATATCATTTGATGATTTTAAGTTGAAAATCTCAGACAAATCAAGAAAAATCATTTTCTCCAAGATAAATAAAATACATACCCAGGGAACATATTTTCGTTTAGAATTTTCAATACAATCATATGATTACTACATGTTGCAGTAAATAAGAAGATTGGTATACAAGTATTCATCCCCGAAAATGTACTAGATTCAGAACTCTATTTTCCTGGAAATATATTTTCTTTAAAATTTTTCAAAACCCCCATGTTATCGTTGATATTCCAAAAAATGTGATAGGTGGTTCTGACAAAGCAAGTCCGCGAGGCATCCTAAAAATTATAATTTTTCAAAAATATGTTTTCTTTTAGTTGAAGAAAAACTATATAACATATTTGTGGATGTGGGGATCAGAGAACAATTGACTCTAACAAACATTTAAAATTTATGCGCCTAAAATCATAACTTATCTCAAGGGACTCATCCTGACCATTGACGTGGATATTCATTGGCTTAGGGACATGGCCAATTTGAAACATATTTTCAGATGCTAATGATTGTACCATTTCACAAATCCCAGAATCATTTGAGTCCTCAAAATAATTTAAACATTCATTAACAGAAATACAACAAGAATTATCTCCGTACAAGTCCTCAAAATCATTTATTGTCATGGTACCCCCAATAGGCTCGTGAAATGGAGATGTAGCCATAGGGATAAGTGTGGTTGGTGAATGAGTAACCAAAACAGAATCAACTCCCAATAATAGTGGTATATCTTGTAAAAAAGGGTCGTCCATCCACTGGTTTTCAACATTATAATTTGTGTCAGGTTGACGCGGGTCAAGGCAAGGCTGAGATGACTCGTAAGAAGACTGAGAAGAAAATGACAAGCTGATAACATCTGCAACAGGTTCGACAATTTCTAATTTCTTGACTTTGGTACAAATATCATCATCTAAAAATTCCCCACATATTATCCTATAATGAGATGGTGATTCCATATATTTATATTTTATCTCGTCATCATCATCGTCAGAAAAATCATTAGAGGAAAGGGAAAAATATTCAGTCTCGGTCATAGTTTCCTCGAAATAATTTATTGGGTTAACAAATGAAATGATGGATGGTGACATCGGTGGTTGAATGCTAAGGGCTGAATTTAGAGGTGATTGAGAAAGAATTGTATTAGACATGATAGCTGCTTCTTTAAGATCTTCTTGTGACATAGGATCGTCGACCTTAAAATGTTCATCTTCTAAATCTGTCTCGCAATATGGTATCCATTCACCCCACGGAGAAAACATTCCTTGATTACGCTTGAATTCATCTATTTATAAATCACAAGGGGATTTAACTTCGGATTGTTTTTCTTCATTGCTTAGAAGTTTTTCATGCTCTATTTCACTCTACGTAGTTGACAACTAAGTTATCCGAGTCTCTAATCTAGAGATAAATTCGGTCGTAGAATTTTGATTCACCAAAGTCTATTGTTGAAATTACATTATTTGTTGCTAAAATTGCAACGCTTATTTTTGGCTTTCCATTGATTGTTTCATAAAGAGAGCAATGATATCATCCAAAGATGATTTTGGTAGAGCAGGTTGGAACTGATTAGATGATTGGACGGACTGATGGGGCTGTATATATGAATAAGATTGGAAATGTTCTACGTATTGAGAATTTTGGTGATCACATGATTGAAAATGATTTTGAGGTTGTTGCGGGATGTCGAATTGTGAGTTGTATGGATTCCAATGTTCTTGCATGCATGACATTTTGAAATAAAAGCAACACCCAATGCAATAAATAACCAATCAAGCCTAAACTCTAGCACATCAACATTTTTTAGAAGTAATAATTAGGTCTCCCCTATATTCTTCTATGTTCAAAATGTGTAGGATAACAAAAGGCTTTGGTTCCTATACTCTCCTGTGTCACTATGCTAGTACCAGCTTAAAGTAGATGTTCAGTCCTCACGCCCGAGCGAGTTTCCTTATCGTACGTCAGCACTCGGAACGGTGACGTCGCAAACCTACAACCAGTATTTCGCGGCGCTAGGCTGGGGCCGTATCATATGAACCCGTGTTTGTACCCCGGTCCGGTACTCCTATCCGTTGGGTGATGAAATCCTGCGAGAATCTTGCTACTCTTTTATATTAACAGTTATTTTGAGGTCCGGGACGTTCAATTTTCGTGTGATACGAATTTCTTTGTATCCCTAATGTGTGGTTCCACTTGTTGGAGAGCTTTTTGGATGATGAAATCCCGCAAGTCTTTAACAGTTTTTACCTTTACTAATGTTGGAATGAAAAAGAATATTAAACACAATAATAGGTCAATCCAACCACATCAATTTTTTTATTAGAGCAGCTTGTATTTACACAGTCCACACGACTTTATATGTCCTAGTGTCGGGGCAGAGCGGATATATACCCCTTCTAGATGTTAATTTTTAAGAAGTACCAACCTACGGGAAGTGTTTCCCGGTGTAGCTGTGGCCTCCCCTTCACTTAGGGGGCGAAAGAAGGAAGTGCCCCTTCACTTAGGGGGCACAAGAAGGATGGATTTGATGATGCTTTTAGCTTTGCGTATTGTCCGTCTCGTTTCCAACTTTGTGACTATCCTATAAAATAAGAGAAAATTGATTAGTGAACTTCCGACAACAATATTAATTCAATTTCCAAGTTTATTGTAGTCTATGATGTCATGATTTTCAAATGCGCATATCTTTCAGCTCGGTTGAGAGAGAGTATTACATAATATCAATTTGGAAAGATAATTCAGAAAGGAAAGACATTCAAGAAGGAAATTTTCTAGAATTTAGCTTCCCTACCGCTCAAAACAAGTGATTAATGAACACAACATCCTTTACAAAGACTATTTTTTACAATTTTTTCAAATGGCTGTAACTTTAAACGATGACATTTTAGTCCGATTTGGTAGACCTCATGCAATTATAAGTGACGGCGAAACTCATTTTTGTAATCGTTATTTTAAAAGTCTTATGCACAAATATGATATTACTCATAAAGTTGCCACCCTATATCATCCACAGACAAGTGGACAAGTAGATATTTCAAATCAGGAAATTAAAAGAATTTTAGAGAAAACTGTCCGACCAGATCGTAAAGATTGGTCCACCCGTCTTAATGATGATCTTTGGGCCTATCGGACTACTTATAAAACCCCAATTGGAATGTCACCTTATAGATATATTTTTGGTAAAAATTATCACTTGCTTGTGGAATTGGAACATAAAGCTTACTGGGCAATTAAGAGATTTAATTTTTAAATAGACGCAGCAGGACTTCATAAAAAACTTTAACTATGTGAGTTAGAAGAAATAAGTTAAGAGGCGTACGACAATGCTAAAATATATAAGGATCAGACCAAAACATATCATGATAAACATATAGTCTAAAAAATCTTTACACCAGGACAAAAAGTCTTATTGTTTAACTCAAAGATGCGTCTTTTTCTTAGAAAATTACAAACCCGTTAGGATGGCCCGTTTGAAGTCGTAAACATACATAAAAATGGTTGGGCTGAAGTAAAAAAAATTTGTACTGGGAAAACTTTTAACGTCAATGGCTAACGTCTTAAACCTTATCTCGAGGCAATCCCTTTAGAAAATTTCCCTGATATAGATATTTGCGATCTCGAATATAAGAAATTGTCCGTCCCTGAATAATTCCTTGACTTCACAAAAGTTTGGGGGCACGGGAGTTTTATCTGGCTGAAGACGATAAACTTAGCGCTTTCTGGGAGGCAACCTACAACACATTCAGGTGAGAAATTCCAATTTTCATTTTCATTTTTATTTTTTTTTGTTCTCTAATATTAGGGACAATATTTCATTTAAGTTTGGGTGTAGGAAAATCAATTTTAAAATATTTTTTGGAGAAAAATAAAATAATGACACTCTTGGCAATTTATGATGTACTTTTGATAAATTTCCAACATTTAGACTGAATTTATTTTGACATAAATATTGGTTAGGAAACCCGAATAAATCTAAAAAGAAACCTAGAACTTAAAAGTTTGCAAGTATATACTAAAATATTTCGCACACCTTCTTAAGTTAGATGTACTATCTTTTAATTAACGACTAATTCTAGTTAATGTGGTATATTTTGAAAACATGTACTTCAATATAGTTTTATAATTGATACATTTGATAGATTATTGACCAGTTTTAGGAGATCTAGTATTTATGTTAGGAATAATTCGCTCTAAAGAAGACAACTGCCTAAGAATAAGTTCATTCCCGAAAGTATAAAAATAAAAAAGAAAATAAAAGAAGCCAAAGTTGCTCTAAAAATTTTCACGCTGCAAGGCTTCTCACATGATTAAGAACTGAAAGAGAAAAAATTATCACCAATCTCGAGTATGACCATGAACTATGTGAAAGGAGTGCACAAAATATTACTTGTGTGAATCCTGAGTCTAGGTTACGAAGGGGCACCAAACCTCAGTAACCTTAGCCAACTGGCAGGGATTATCAACCGAAAACTCCTTGTTACGGAGGCTTCACTAAGAATAATGTACTCAAAAAGGATAGGAAAAATAAGATACCGAGGAGTAAAATTGACTAAAGTACTTTTCAAACTGACCGTTGAATTTATTCCAGTAAGTACTCGACTACCATACACTGACTCAATGATTCTAGACAACGTATTAAGCAATAAAACTATATTCACAATACACTTAGATATATCTGGTAAAATACTTGAATTTCTTTATAATCATGAGGTAGTATCTCTAGTTTTGGATAAGTACAATATATTCTATGGTATACTCGGAGAATAATGGGTGTTAAGGAATTTCCTGCTTGCATATTTTTGTCATAACTAAATAAGGATAAATTGACAGGAAATGAGTCTTTTGTCATTTAGAATTGCCATAATATCATTATTAACTTTTGTGGGTATAGTCACTGTAAACCCTCACTAGACAACACTCGTCCACCAGGGACACTTGGGGGGTTTAACGACTTGTTGCATACGCAAAATGCAATCGCGAGTCCTGCTAAACTGGTTTCCTTTTTTAGTTAATTTTATTTCTTTATTTTACTCGGGACGAGCAAAATTGTAAGTTTGGAGGTATTTGATAGACGTAGAAATACGTAGGATTAATGCACCTAAAAGTATCGTTTTGTTAATCCCGATTTAACATTTTCTAATGTTAGTAGCATTTTCTTATTTTCAGGCACTTATCACTGTTGGAGCTAATAAGTAGAAAAAGACATCTAATAGAAGGTATAAAGAGTTGAAGCATATCAAGTAGTCTCTTAGGTACAAGGAAGATGTTTATATTCAATGTACTAGTAGATTTTCTCTATGGAATAAAGATGATGAAAGACTCTACAAGGATTTATCTTTACTCGGGGATAGAGTTTCCGAATTGTAAACAAGTCTCTCCCGTCTCCTATAAATGGGAGAACAATTCTATGTATTTTTCATTTCTCAATCTCAGGAAGGAATAAAGTTTATAGTTTTCAGTATCTTTTTTTTTTCTCTTTTATTTTATGCATTTAATTTAAGCTGTGATCAACACCATTAATGAAGAGCTAGTCTCCTTAGCTTAGGCTAAGGATTGAACCTCCGGTGAAGTGAGCTAAATTGATGTTAATAGTAGTTTAGATCTATAATTAATCTTTAATTCTCTGATTTGTAGTTGCGAAGAGTAGATCTGGCCATGACAACTCTAAGTTACTACGGATATGAGAAAGATGCCGAATTAGCCATATTCGGATATTTTCACGCTCAAAGAGAATTCTAGATCGCTAGAGTTAATACTCTCCACCTAGCCATGAAAAAGAGTTTATAAACCCCAGATCCGATTGTCCATGAACAATGAAGCTCTTACCTAGGGTTTTAGCCACAAACCCTAGATCTTAGACTCGAATTGACCTAGCCATGACTATTACGTGCAGATAGAAGCTACCGTTTTTATATCGTTTTAGTAAACTAAGTCGGAGGTGATCCAAAGCCTAGGTTATTTTCCTTATGATCGTACCGAAAATTAGTAATTTAGATTTATATTTTAGTCCAAAACCTTTTTATCAAAATTAGTTTAAATTCGTTTATTAGTTAATTAGGGAAACATATTTTTAATACGTTTACTCCCTGTGGATTCGACCCCCGCTTACCCTTATTATATTACGACACCCGTATTTTTGAGCGGGGTATTTAAAGACCGAGTTTTTCTTTGCATCAGACATATTAATAAATTATCTCTAGTCTCATCCTCATATCATTCAGAGTTAATTGCATCGAGAACAACGATCAGTGAAACAATGAAAGCATAATCGAGGTTGGGATACACGGTCACCATGAACGTATCTTTTCCCAACAGCAGGCTTTGCGCAGTGTATTTCTTGTGCATCTGCATTCACCGTGAGGCGTCAACCAACACTAATAAAAGTAATGTTATGAAAAACATTAAACCATTCTTGAAACTGTTCTTACTTGAGCAATGATGGTATTTGAATTCCCAAGGTAAATCACACATGACCTCTCCAGCCAGCTGCCTTTGACCTTGAAATCACACATGAACTCACTTGAGTTGGTTGCTAAGAACACATCTAACTTGTTCTTAAACTGGATCATCCGAGACTGTTTAACATTAAAGATGACGTTGTTGCTATCTCCCTGTACACTTCCCATCTGTTGTGAGCACTCAACATCTGAAATAAATATTAAATCCATCACGAAAGCATTAACGTAAGAAATATATAAACATAACCCTAATCCAAGTCAAATATTTGAAGTTAGATAACTAAACTAAAATAAGAAAAATATTAAATGAGACCTTTTCTTTCATGGAGATGATAGGCATTCCAGTGACGTTAAGATTCGCGAGTCATGCAGGGATAGAAATTTCCCTTTGTTCTAAAAAACAATGCGTCCATTGACGTCTGTAACATCAATCTGTTATCTTCATTACTTTTTTGATGATGGCGAGATCGATCAGGTTTGGTCCGCAATACTCTGGGCTAATAACCACAACTGCCTTACTTGATAGAGGGTGGCTTGGTTGAGCCATTGGATAGTTTGAGGAAAGATTAGAAACTGGCGGATAGCTGGTTTGACCCAATGGGTAGTTTGAATGGAGGTCAATTACGGGCGGGTAGCTAGCTGGGTAACTCACTGGGTAGTTATACTAGGGTTACTTACCTGTGGCGCGTAGTTTGGTTGAAATACTGGAGGATAGTATATTGGATGATTGCCTGACTGCTCTACTGTATAGTTTGAGCTGGGGTAAAATGATTGATTCATGGTGGAACGGTCAGTTAGATGAGTAGTAAAGCGGTAGGTTGACCCGTGGAGAAGTTTGAGCCAGAATTGGTCCCAGGATGATCAGGTGGTTGGTTCATGGTAGGAGCATTGTCTATCAGAGGATAGTTTTGTTGATCCATGAGAGATAGAGTATGAACATTTGGGAAAAGATGCTTACTACTATTTATAGCAGTACTAGGGAGTTATGAAGTTTTTGGCAAATCACTTAAAACCACAGTTTTTATAAATTAAAACTTGTCAAAGTTAAATCCCTCGGGTATAACTTTCTTTGATGTTATTTTTTTTTTTTTTGAAAGCAAAGCAGAAATATATTAAGAAGAAAGAAACCAGCCTAGTGGCTGGGAATAACAGAGTTTACAAAAGGGCCTGCCTCAGAGGGCTCAAGGCAAACAAAAGCGGGGGAAACTGCACCCCTAGCTGCAAGAAAATGTGCCAAATAATTACGTCTATCCACATATTCAAAAGAGAAGCTCTGAAAACTGTCAGCTAAGATTCGAATGTCGGGGGTTATAGTAAGAGCCCCCCAAGATAGGTCCTCCGGCCGAGTTCTAAAAGCATGTACAAGCCTCTGGCAATCTGACAAAATGAGGACTCTGTCCAGCCCCAGTCTGCGAGCTGCCTCCATCCCTCGGATTACTGAGACTGCCTCAGCTTCTTCGGGGTCAGAAGCTCGAACCGAATCGTAACCTTTACACACAATAAGATCCAAGAAAGATTTAATAAGAAAACTTGTTCTGCCAGGTCTGTCCTTTTTGGTCCAGGATGCGTCGACATAGACGGTGAACCATCCTTCTTTGGCCATCGGGGGGGGGGGGGGTTGCAGAGGTTTTGGGTTGTGTGAAGGAGAGTCACTCGGGGTATTGTTAGAGAGAAGTTGACTGGCTCTCTTAAGGGCTTCAACAGGGTTCTGGCACTTAAGGTCAAAAATGAGCTCATTTCTGCTAGACCAGATAATGTACATGATTGAGCTGAGAATACCGTAGAAGGAATGAATGGAGGTGTAACTCCCCTGCGACTGGAAGCACCGTTGAATAATCGAGCGCACCGAGTCAGAATAAGGCTGGCTGCGAAAGTTCAAAGCCAGAACTGAATTGGACCAGAACCCGTGATTTTCTGAGCAGAAGAAGAGCAAGTGCGTAGTAGTCTCATATTCCACTCCGCATCTCGGGCAGATAGGGTCCCAATCCCCTACTCCATGCTAGAGATTAAACTTAGTAGGGATTCCATCTTGGACGGCTTTCCGAAGGAAAAGCTGAATTCGAAGGGGAACTGCCAGCGTCCAAATATGATCCCAGCGGATCTCTGTCAGGTTGATAGCGTTGACGCCTGCTTCCTCTTCAGTAAAACCTAGGTTTGAGGCTTTGTGCACCGACTTCACGGTAAGGATACCATTTTTTTTAGGCTTCCATCTGAGGACATCTCTCGCTGGGGCTCTGCTAAGCGGGATGCTCGTTATAATGTCAGCAATATCCTTATGGAAGATGGAATGGATAATATGAGCGTTCCAAGTCATACTGCTGGGGTCAATGAGATCAGAGACTCGAGTACAAAGGCAGTTCAACGGTGCTGGGCCAGCTGGTCGACCAAACCGGATGCCGGGGATCCAAGGTTCCAGCCATCAATCAACGCTATCCCCATTGCCAATGTGCCAGCAAAGATCGGGCCAAATCCAATTTCTAGATTTGAGGATTCCTTTCCAGATCCAGGAATCCGAGGGATGAGCCGAAGCCGTCATAGCAGAGATCTTGGGGGAGTACTTACTCTTCAAGTTACTGGCCCAAGGTTTATCAGGTTCTTTGATGAGACGCCAAAAAAGTTTGGCGAGCAGGGCTTGATTGTGATGACTGGATTTATGAATGTCCAAGCCTCCTAATTTAAAGGGTCTACAAATATTCTTCCATTTAATGAGCTGGGATTTTGTTTTGCCTTCTTTGTTGTTACCCCAGAAGAAACGGGCATTAATGGCATCAAGCTTGTTGCAAACTTTGATGGGGAAGGGGAAAGTGGACATATGAAAAGACAGAATCGCTGAGTTAACAGCTTTAATAAGTGTAAGTCGACCCGCTTGGGAGAGATTTTTGGCTTTCCAGCCCTCAATCCTAGCGGTGACCCGAGAGATGATATCTTGGAAGTTAAGGCTCTTAGATCTGTAAAAAATAAGTGGCTCCTAGGTACTTATCCCCGGAGTGGTCTTTTTTGATGTGAAGAATGTTTTCTATGAGTTTGTGGTGCCGGTGATGACAGTTTTTACTGAAAACTATACAAGATTTAGTGAAGTTAATCTCTTGTCCGGATATATTTTTAAAAGTAGTCAGGGCCTCTTTTAGAGTCCCCGCTTCGCTGAGGGACGCCTTGCAGAAGATGAAACTGTCATCTGCAAAGAGGAGGTGGGAGATGGGAGTACTTCTTTTGGCAGTCTTGATGCCGTGTAGTTCGCCAAGGAGTTCTTTCTGAAGGATGATGTGAGAAAGGACCTCCGAACAAATCAGGAAAAGAGAAGAAGAGAGTGGGTCCCTTTGTCTAAGGCCTCTGCCAGGTTTAAGGAAGTTGAATGGGGTACCATTGATATTAAATGACAAAACAGTGG
This sequence comes from Kingdonia uniflora, assembly GCA_014058105.1. Lineage (NCBI taxonomy): Eukaryota > Viridiplantae > Streptophyta > Magnoliopsida > Ranunculales > Circaeasteraceae > Kingdonia > Kingdonia uniflora. The sequence continues at coordinate 362,283 of JACGCM010001619.1, read as the reverse complement.
TAGAGATACATTGCTTGATCCAATCATACCATGTAGCGTTGTATCCCATGGATTGCATAGTTTCATAGAGGAAATTCCACTCGACTCTATCAAAGGCTTTGCTCATGTCAAGCTTAATCGCCATGGAGCTGGAGGCCCCTTTTTTCTCTTCAACGCAGCTAGAAGCTCCTGAACCATAATAATGTTGTTGAAAATCTGCCTTCCGGGGATAAAAGCATTCTGAGCGGGGGAGATGATCTTATCAAGCAAGGGTCTCAGTCTGGTCGCCAGGATCTTAGAAATCAACTTCATTTTGACGTTACAGAGGCTAATGGGCCTGAAGTGGTCCGGTGAGGAAGGGCTTTTTTTCTTGGGGATGAGCGTAATATTGGTGTGATTAAATTCATGGAGAATATTGTCCGTTTGGAAGAAGGCAAGGGTGGCTTTGAAAAAGTCATGCTTGACCGTCCCCCAAGACTGTTGGTAGAAGAGCGGAGTAAAACCGTCCGGCCCTGGAGATTTATGCGGGTTCATAGAGAACAAGGCCTCTTTAAACTCATCCATGGTTGGCTCTCTGGTAAGAAGGCTGTTATCCTCTTTGGTGACGATTTTATCCATAATGCCAAGGTCTTTGATGGACATCAGGGGATTGGACGAGGTAAAGAGGTCTTTGTAATAATGGACGAAGGATTCCCCCACCTCGCACCTTTCCGTATCCCAAGAGCCATCTTCTTTGCGAATCTGCTTTATAGAATTCTGTTTACGCTGGCAGACGGTAGAGATGTGGAAAAACTTTGTATTACGGTCCCCTGCCTTAAGCCAAAGCTCTCTCAATTTATCCTGCCAGATGGCCTCTTCTTTGTCGACAACGCTGGTGAGCTGTTGTTGAAGATCTTGCTCTTTGCTAGTCTTTGCTAACGTCAAATGGCTCTTCTGAATGGCGTTGATCTGGTCCCTAATGCTTTGGATGAAAAAGGGAGTACAGTTGAACTCATTCTTATTCCATGTAATGAGCTCCTTCTTTGTGTGCCAGAGTTTTTTGCACAGGCGCAACTGACGAGAACCGGTCTGGATTTCGGCCCAGGCTTTGATGATAACCTCTTTGCAGCCCGCGTGCTTTGTCCAGGCGGATTGAAAGTGGAATTGCTTTAGGAGATTGGGACTATTGACATTCGTGTTGAGGATGATCAGGCCATGATCCAAACTGATAATAGGAAGGTTACGAATGTTAGCATCTGGGAAGGTCGTGCGCCAAGAGGTAGAGACCAGGGCATGGCCCAGGCACTGCTTGATCAGGTGATGGCCTTGTCTCTTATTAGACCAAGTAAAAGGAACCCTCGAGAAATCCAGGTCGATCATCGAAGAGTCAAAGATAAATTCTTCCAACGGGTTCTTGGCCATGCTATCATAAGCGAACCTCCCAAACTTGTCCTCTTTTGAAGTAATGCTGTTCAGGTCTCCTATGATAATCCACGGGATGGTGACAGAGTGCGCCAAATTTGTGATGGAGTTCCAGTATATGCTCCTGTGCTGTGAGTCCGGCGGTCCATAAGTAAAGGAACAGAGCCACGGGGTAGGATCGTCCTCCTGGGTTTGGTTTGGACCCAAGGACCGGATGAGGGTGTCGATACCATTAGGCGATGATGAGAGGATGGTAAGGTCAATAGACGTGCTCCATGCCGGCCATAACCCGCCAGCATGGTTATGGGTAGCATCCATGGTGTGAGTGTTATCCAGGCCGAGCTTACTGAGTTTTGATAGGGTGTTCGGGTTAGCGGCTTTAGTTTCGGAAAGGAAAATGATGTTCGGATGATGCTTTTGGTTGTGCATGAGGAGCTCCCTTAGGGTGGACCTTTTTGCGGTCCCCCTACAGTTCCAAGAAAAGACAATCATTGGCAACTGAGGGCCGGTGTCGGGCCCGCTTCCAAAAAATGGTGGGTAGTATGGTATTGTGTACCTTAACGTGAGTCCTATTCCTACGTCCAAGGTAGCTAGCTTTCCTCTTATATTGCCACAGGTACAACAATTCCTGGAGAGAGTTTCTGTTAGAATAGTGGATGAGGTGTTTAGCTTTGCTAATGAAATTTGGTCTTAGGTTAGCGAGATCGTCTGTCATATCTTCAGTCGAAGAAGTGGCTCTCTGCACTCGTGTCTCCTGATTCTTGATCAGGCGTTTGCTCCAAATCTTCCTTATCCCTTTATACAATCCCGTAAGAGAAGAGAAATGGAGAGCGCCAAAGACAAAAAGACGTTTAAATCTGTACAAGTAAGCGTGCCATCTCGTATTGGAATAGTTTTTTAACTTGTGGGGATGGTTCTCCGGCTCAACTAGATTGTTGTAGTTTACTATCCTATTGGTATTTGCGGTTATTATATTATTTTTCTGGTTAACTACAACTGTTTTATAAGGCCAAAATAATTCAGAGTAGTTGCATGCATGCACATAAGCAATGGCAGTTTCGATGAAGTGCTTGTGTGTGGATAGTGTAAACCAAATTTTTTTACGTACATTTGCAGGGCCCCCGCTATCACTATCAGTATTTGTGTATTCTCTTTTCCTCTTCTTTGTGTCATGCATGCGTTGTTGTGGGTAGGAACTACCGCTGTCGAGCGACTCAGAGTCCCGAAAAATCTCTTCGTGGCCCGGAGTATGCCATCCTTCACTGATCCGCCACCCCTCACTCTCCGATGCCGAGTTGTTAGATTCAGGAAATTCCAACTCTCTCTCCAAGGAAGAGGTTGAGATGGTCTTCAATAACTTGCAGCGGTTGGAGCGTAGATTGGCCGAGTTGTGTGGGTCGAGTAACTCTTGTCCTCCGGACTGTTGAACATTGCTCGACATGGGTGTAGTGACTTGGTACAGAGACTGTTAATGTGTTTTGGTAGGCTGTTTGTAAGGTCAATGATCATCGGCCTCACCGGAGTACGGCATTGTTTTGGCTGTTCTTCGAGAAACACTTCAAAATTGAGGAGTTTTGGTGTCCATTCTTGGGCTCGGGCTTTTTCAGAGTCATTTGGGCTCGGGCCCAAAAGAGATTTGAGGAGAGGGTTGTAGGGAGATATTGGCGTGGTCCCGGCTGACATCAGTTTAAGTCCAACTTCGGCCCCACTTGTCTCATAAGGGACAGATTTAATGGGGAGATTTTTTGTAACTGATGTGGCTTGTTTAACTACTTCCTTGCCTTTATTACTGATTGACTTGGCAGGTCCCAGGTCTACTCCCCCATAAATGCAAAAATTTGCTCCTGTCTTGGTCTCCGTGATATAGCCGTTTGGCGTAAGAAGCTTCGTAAAATTTTGTTGTTCAACCACTTTTACTCCCTGACGACCAACTGCCATGCAGGGTTGTTCCTGATTTTTGGGTTGTGTGTAGTACTCGTTGGTTTGACGTGGGTAACTGTTGTTTCCATATCAGATCGTATGCCTTGTCTCTCCGACCTCCTTGCCGTGATTGGTTCGTAGGTTTGAAGTATAATGGTTGTTTAAATTATGTTCTCCTCTTTGTGACCATTGGTTAATTTTCTCCATTGCCTGCCTTATGAGCCATCCCATACCTTCACGTTCGTCATTGTCCTGCGGGGGCAACCCGTGAGTCGGTGCTGTTTTGGAGGGGGTAGTCTTTTGAACTGATTTCGGCCTATCCGGGTTTCCCGTTTGATTTGAGTAGGGAGCATTTCTCAGCGGATTAACTTGTATGTGATTTTCGAAAGGAAATACAAGTTTTTCCTCGGCATTCCTCTGGTATCTCTCTTGCTTAATACTTCTGTATTCAGAACATATGGCGGGATTATGCGAAATGATATCACAAACGGGACAAAACCCTTTAAGGCGTTCGTATTTCATTGTAATTCTTATTTCTCCGTAATTTCCCAGACGTTGTATAGGAATAGAGAGGACAATTGGTTTATCTGTAAGGAGGTAAACGAGGATCCTGACAAAATTGGCTCTTGCTGTTTCGGCCGCTCCCGGTTTATAGTCGGCTCTGACAAATTCACCTATTATATTTCTAATAACCTGGAAAGTGGCATTGTTAAGCAAACAACAGGGTAAGCCATAGATTTGCACCTAACATAAGTATCTAGGAAAGTTCATCTCTGATTGGTGTAAGAGTGGATCGAACGGTTGTTGAAGTATGGAAAACCCGAACACGTTCGCGGAAGTTTTAACTAAGATACTCTTAAAGTTCTCCTGGTTTTGGAAGTTTGTAGTAAAAACTCTTGAGAATTGTTCAAATGTAATGGGAGGTAGAGTAGTTTAGACTTTGCTCTACTCCTTTCTAATTCCTTCCAGGATCATAGAATCTTTCAAAGTCGTGGATATAGAGCGAAACGCCATCGCAAACTTCTACTTTTGCTGGAGACATGCCTATTGCGCATGGTCAAAGCTCAGACTGGCCACCGGGTCATGTGTAGTACATTTGTGGAAATGCTCAGACAAGTCACTTTCGCTATTGTTATGGCATTCACCACCCGTGTTAGAGGAGCTGCTCGGATTGTTGGGCTGTCTTAGTAAACCAACTCACATTCCCAGACCTGAAGGCAGTTGAAAGCTATTTTGGTTATGTAGATGAGGGGACTGCCTATAGTGTTTTGGGTTTTTTGGTGTTAGGGTTTGTGGTATTTATGCTGTGGAGGGGATAAAGGTTAAGCAAAAAGGAAAGAAGAATGGCCGGACCGACCGAGGATGGAGGGTGTAGAGGGATAGGTTGTGGAATGAGTTGGGAGGGAGGGAAGAAAGATTAGAGAGGATAGTGAGCCGGGGCTACTAGGGTTTGGAGTAGAAAGATGAGGGATGGTGGTGGGGTTGGAGAAGATGAGAGTGAGAGGAGGAAAAGTAGGAGAGAGGGCAGAGCAAGGGTAAGGGGTAAGGGATAATTTGTAACATTAACTTGCACTCGAAACTATTTTGTCCTTTGATGTTATGGATACCAGAACTTTCTTCCTAACTTATCAGACTTGTCAAGCTTTAATTCTATGAACTTTCTTCTTAAGGAAAAGGACAAGCAAACCAGTGGTCACTTCTCTTTGAATCATTGTAGACTTTTAAAAACAACTCTCCATAGATTGCGTATAAGTTTATGGAGAAACAAGTCTAGATGGCGAAAAAAATGTTAAACACTTCCATATATCTACCAACACCAAAGGTAAATTGAATCAAAGTGATGATAATACTTGGATGATGAGGTTTGTTAGAGAAATGCTCGAGTGACCCCAGGGTCACTAGCCTATGTGACCATAGATTTTCTATTGGTCCACCTGTATTCAGGTAGTGGGAAATGTTGGGTATGAACTCGAATCAAGATTGTCGAAGAAATCTAAAGATTGTCGAAGTCGTTCGAACGAAAAAAGAAGTCGTTCGAACGAGCTTCAAAGTCGTTCGAATAAACTTTTTTGTACTCACTGGAATTTTGGCCCGGAGTCAATCTCTTTCGAACGAGCTTGGATGTCGTTCGAACGAGTTTGGCGTAGGTTTGGCTTAGATGTTAGAGTTATGCCTCGAGATCCGTACTACTTGTATTTTTGGTCCTCTAATATATAAAGAGGACTTAGTTATTTTGTTAGCTATCTTTTGGTGTGTTTAACCTTAGAGAGGCTAGGGTTTGAAGAGACTCCATTAAAGCTTGAGAAGCTTGAGAGATCATTGTAACCTGTTTAATATCATAGTGAATTGTTCGTGGGGAGTGGTTTTTCATCTGCAAGGGTTTTCCACTTCCCTCCTCTGGGAAACCTTATTGTATTCTTTATTGTTCATTGTTGATTTACTTCTTGTGTTAGTGATTTCTGCGTATCATTCTTGTAAAGGAAGAGAGAGTAACTGCCTCAATTTTCAACAGGCAACCCACTCTCCCCATTTTTTTTCTTATATTTATAAACCTTAACTCAGTAAAACTATCTTCTATTTGAGAAGTCCACCCCAGGGTCATCCTTAGACCTCTTGCGGGCTTAGGCAAACTCCAATAAATGAGCCTTCTCATTGTATTATTTTGGACACAATTTCCTTATGCCGTATATAGAGTAATGCGCGAGAATAAAATCAATATCATCTCTAAACTTTCATAAAGATAAAGATGTAGTTTTTAACTCGAATTTGAGAATGACACTCTAGTTTGGACACTTGCTGATAAAATGACTCATTAATCATCTATTCCTAATCAAAGTGAATATTACGAACCATCTTTTATATGAAAAATGGTCTTATGTGTATACTCATGCATTAACGAATGAAGGTTTTAAGTTTTACGTTTCTTCTTATAAGGCATACAAATAGTTTCCGTGTGAGATTCAGTGTAATCAACAAAAAAAATGTCAAAAGGGGCCTCATATTCTAAGAGTTCATAATTTATTTTAATAGAGAATCAAACATGCAACCTTCAAATATAAGAAAATAGCTCAAACCATTCATCCCAAGACTATTTAATGTTTGAAAAAATGTATTTTGTTTTATTCATATTTTTTTAATAGGTTTATTGGTACCACAAAAATTTGGGGCCTTTATTTTTTTCGGGGCCTTGAGTGCGGCGGCCTAATTAGTTGCCTTCAGGTAAGGCCAGTCCTGACCACCCCATCTTTTACTAAAGTAACAAACTCAGTCATTTCTTGCAAACTACGTGAATCAAAGTTTACTCCATCTACCATATGCTATAAATCTTGGTTTCTCTCTTTCCTCATCTAACAAATTTATCATCGGTTTGGGATTGTTTAAATAATGCACATTAAGAGTTGGACTCTTCATTCTAGTTAATGGGAGTTACTTATGTAATGATAGAGTAATGGTGTGTGAGTTACAAATATGAATAGTTTGTGTTTAATGTTTTGAGTCTTCACCTCTACTATATTGAGGTGTGTATGTTTGGGTTTGAATTAAGTAATTATGAGCAAGACTCTTTTCTCATCTTTCTATCCTTCTCTATCTTGTTATGTTTAGAAAATCTAATAAGATTACAGTGGTATCAGAGCGAGATCTAAGGGTATTCGTAAAAACTTCTAAAAGAAGTAAAATCAATGGCTGCAAACAACAATTCCAGTCTTTGAAGGTGAGCACTATGACTATTGGAGCATCAAGATGAAAACGTTGTTCCAATCTCAAAGATTGTGGGAAATGGTCAAAGGTGGCATAAAAAATCATGCCGATCTAACAACTCTCACAGCGGCACAACAAGAGCATTTGAGGGAAATTAAAATGAAAGATGCAAAGGCTTTGCTTTTCATTTAACAAGGTATATCTCAGACTATCTTCTCTAGAATTATTTCATCACAAAGCGCAAAACAAGCTTGGGATGCCTTGCAAAATAAATTCAAAGGTTCGTCTAAAGTGATCGCACTCAAGTTACATACTCTTCGGAGGGAGTATGAAAAGTTGAAAATGAAGGATACAAAGAAAATGAAAGATTATTTATCTCGAGTTACCGAGATAGTTAATCAAATTAGACTTTATGGTGATATTATTGCAGATAAGAATGTTGTCCAAATTTTTTTGATTAACCTATCATCAAGGTTTGATGTGTTGGTAGATGTTATAGAAGAGTCAAAAGACCTATCAAATTTATCTCTTGTTGAGTTAATGGGTTCTTTAGACTCTTATCAGCAGAGAATGTCAAGGCATGGAAAAGATCTAGTAGACATTATTTTTGAAACAAAACATTCAAGTGGTGGGCAAAATTCTTTCAAGAAGTTCCAAGGAGAACCCGAAAATAGGCCAAACTACGTATATGAAGAAAGGAGGATATCCCAGAAACTTACAAAAGAACACCGGTAAAAACATAAAATGTTACTTGCAACTTCTGTAAAAAGGTGGGATATGCCGAAAGTGAGTGTTAGAATAAGGGGAAACCACAATGTTTTGACTGTAAGAAGTTTGGGCATTTACAGAAGGATTGTAGGTTCAAAGAAAATCAAGAAGATGCCAAATACACCAAGGAAAATGTTGAAGAAAATATGTTTTTCGCGAAACATGACACCGATATGCAAGATGAAGATACATGGTAACTAGATAGTGGTTGTACGAATCACATGACAGGGGATGATCAAAATTTTACCAATATTGACAAGTCGGTAAAATCCCAAATCAGATTGGGAAATTGACCTGTTGTGCATGCAAGTGGAAAAGGAACAATACCCGTTCAAACCAAGAGGGGAGCCAGGTACATAAAAGATGTTTTATTGGTTTCAAATTTGATTACAAATTTGCTAAGTGTTGGACAGCTTGTTCAACATGGATATTTTCTACTTTTCCAAAATGATTCTTGCACCATTTTTGATTAAAATTGTGAGAATCATGTCATTGTAAAAATTGACATGGAAAAAATTTTAAAATTTTCCTATAAAATTTTGGTATCCCTTGGATAGTACATTGAGAGTCAAAATGGTAGATGAATGTTGGCTTTGGCATAAAAGGTTTGGGCATTTAAACATTCATGGCCCGAAGTTGTTAAATCAAAAAAAGATGGTGGAAGGTTTACCTACAATCGAAATGAGGAAAAACATATGTTTGGGATGTGTACTAGGAAAACATCATCGTTCCCCCTTTTATGAAAGTACGTGGAAATCGAAGACGCTATTAGAGTTGATCCACATTGATATTTGTAGGAAAATGCAAACTCCTTCCCTTAGTTAGAGCTTGTACTTTATCATTTTTGTCGATGATTTTACAAGAATGATACGGATTTATTTCATTAAGCAAAAGTCAGAAGCTTTCTCCATTTTTTTAGACCTTTAAGGCTCAAGTAGAAAGACAAAGTGGTATGAAAATCAAGACATTGAGAAGCGACTGTAGAGGCGAGTATATGTCAAGCGAGTTTGTGTTATATTGTGAAGAGATGGGAATCTAGCGGCAACTAACTTGTGCATACTCACCTTAACAAAATGGCATCGCAGGGTGAAAAAATAGAACCATTATTGAGATGGCTTGTTCTATGCTAAAGAAGAAAGAACTTCCAAATTCATTTTTGGCAGAAGCTGTACCAACATCGGCTTATTTGCTTAATAGGTGTTCGACAAGAGCTTTTCTCAACAAAATACCTATTAAAGCATTGTCAGGTCACAAGCCTTTGCGAGTATTTGGGCATATATTTTATGTGCACATTCCTTCCCAAAAGCGTCAAAATCTAGATACAAAATCTAATTTGTGCATCTTTACTGGTTATAGTTCAAAATCCAAAGGCTATTGTTCTTATAACCTTGAAACTAACCAGCTTATAATCAACAGAGATGTTGTGTTTGCTAAATTTGACATTAGGGATTGGAGTAATTAAAATGTGCAAGAACAAAAGTTGTATATTCAGGGAGACACTTCAGAAAAACAACTCAGGTGGTAGAAATTGAGAGACATGAAGACTATGAACCAACAACTCTGTTGATACATGAATCTACACCTCCGAGTACAAGACCATCAACTCCATCATATAGTTATTCTACGTCATCAACATCTAGTTCTTCTCTAGAATCAACTTAAAAAAAATGAAGTCTCTTGTGAATATATACGTGAAAGCTACAATTTTATAGCGCCATGGAGTGAGGACATTTTGAAAAGACATCACGAATTAAAATTTTGGTCAAGGCTATGACCGAAGAAATCAACATGATTGAAAAAAATTCCACCTGGGAGTTAGTTGATCTACCAAGTAACAAAGATGTTATCGGGGTAAAAAGGGTTTACAAAACAAAATTCAACGCAAATGGTGTCGTCCAAAAGTACAAAGTTAGGCTTGTTGCAAAGGGCTTGTACAAAGCTAGGCTTCTTCTGTAGCAAGGCTTGATATCATAAGAGCACTCATCGCACCTGCGGCTCAAAAGAAGTGGTCTATATTTCAACTTGATGCGAAATCAACATTTCTAAATGGGGAGCTTGATGATGAAATGTATGTATCTCAACCCCAAGGGTTCATCATCAAAGGAGAGGAAGAAAAAGTTTATTGGTTGAAGAAGTCTTTGCATGGGTTAATACAAGCGCCGCACACTTGGTACAGTCAAATAGATAAATATTTTTAAAAAAATCTGTTTTAATGATGCAAGAGTGAGCCGACCTTGTACATTAAAACTGAAGGTACATCTATTTTCATTATCTCATTGCATGTATATGATTTGATTTTCATGGGAAATGATCACAAAATATTGCAAGAGTTCAAAGGCAGCATGATGAAAACATATGAGATGAATGATCTTGGCTTGATGAACTATTTCTTAGGTATAGATGTTTCACAAGGCGAAGTAGGAATTTTTATCCGTCAAAAGAAATATGCTGAATCGGTTCTTAAGAAATTTTGCATAGATCAATGCCAACCAGTTGTTACTGCTCTTGTAGTGAACGAGAAGTTGGTTAAAGAAGATGGGTCAGAAAAAGTAAGTGAGTCATTGTACGGAAGCACGATCAGAAGTCTTTTATACCTCTCTTCTACAAGTTGCAACAAGTTTACTGTTAAGATTTATGCACTGTCCAAATCAACTCATTTGGGCACGGCAAAATGGGTATTGCGATATATCCATGGAACCATCAATTTTGGAATAAGGTATAGTCATGTTTTTGATTCAAAGCTTATAGGATATACTGACAGTGATTTGGGATCTAGAAATTGTTTGTGGTTGTCAAAAAAACACAAAACCATTGCTTTATCATCAACAAAAGCATAATATGTGGCAACATCCATTGCAACATGTCAAGTATTATGGGTACAAAGAATTATTAAAGATATGAGCAGAAAATACGACAAAGGGACTGTTATCTACTGTGACAACAAGTCAACGATTTAAGTAGTGAAAAATCCAATTTATCATAGTAAGACAAGGCACATTCCAATGAGGTATTACTTCATCCAAGATTCTGTTGAAAGAGGTAAAATTGAGTTGAAGTATTGCAAGACAGAAGATAATCTTGCTGACATTCCAAATGAACAATTTTGTTACATAAGAGAGAAGCTGGGAGTAATGAAGATTGTGCATTAAGGGGAGTGCTGGAATAATGCAAATTAAGAGTCAGACTTTTCATTCTAGTTAATGGGAGTTACTTATGTAATGATAGAGTAATGGTGTGTGATTTACAAATAGGAATAGTTTATGTTTAATGTTTTGAGTCTTCACCTCTACTATATTAAGTGTGTATGTTTGGGTTAGAATTAAGTAATTATAAGCAAGACTCTTATCTCATCTTTCTATCCTTCTCTTTCTTGTTGTGTTTAGAAAAGTTAAAAAGCTTACAAGGATATTATTATTGGTGCTACGATCATCGAGTTGCAATAGGATTAATCTCTACCTCTCTTATTCATATCTAGAATGCATTAGAGAAGAACACCCCTCCCAAATTTAGCCATTTATTACTACTATTTGATTAAAAGTTAGCTATTCTTTATGTTATCTGAAAGTAATAAAACTGGATCATGACCCATGTTATAAGAAGACTTAAAGATATGTTAGGGTTTAACATGTAATTCCTCATTAAAACAGCTTGGCCAAAATCAATTTAGATAAAAAATAAGTCGTTTAAAACTTTTGATTTGTATGGTATTTTATTTTTAAGTTTTAGGCATAACTGGTTAAATAAGTCAGCCAGTTTCTACCAATCTAGGTGTCGTGTTCTCATTTGTGGTCACTTAGATGGAGAACCTTGGGGTCTTCCTAGCAGCTCTCGATTTATTATGTGTAATCTTTAGTAGAAAATAATACTCGCAGAGCACATGCAGTAGCTAGGTGACTTTCTTAGGTAGAGACAACCCATCCTCTATTTTTGAAAACCAACTCAGAGTTATAGGGTGAATTGGCTAACGTGGCACCCAATTCCTCATCCAAACTCACCTTGAGGGTCGGTTCAGAGACCCGTGGGGTGGGTTGTTAAAATATTAATGTCGTGCAGTTCTGAACTACGTGGCAAAATGGACAGTCCAGATTAAGCCACGTCACAGTTTTAATGGTCCACGATGCGTGAAATATATATATTTTAAATTAAAAGTATGACACAATTCAGAATTGTGCGACATTATTTTTACTTTTTCTCTCTCATCTCTCTTGCCATGTGGCCTTTTATGATTGGTTTAATCTAAAAAAAATTATGTGGGTAGGTTTCCAACCCACTCAACTGCTGCAGGAAACTCAAGGTTGGTTACTATTTGGGAGGAAAAGGTAGATTTGAACCCGCCTAACTGCTGTATATGCTTTTAATTGAAATATTTTCTCTATTCTATTGACCCTAAATTTCTAAAATTGGCAATTATGACTTTGATTAGGCCTAGTGAGGATGGTGTAAATCTGCTACTTCTGTATGAATTCTAATAAGTTTTTTTCTTCATAGAAAGACAAATTGACTTGAAACTTCTAGTATTCTTCAAGGGCATTATTTTAATTTCTTCTTTGCTTGTGTGACTTGTTTTTTAGTCTTGGAAACGATATAATACTTTGATTTATATGCTCCATTGCTTGTAATTTTTTATGTGAAGAGGGAAAGTTAAGGTGGCAACCTATTTTTTTATAGCCTAGCCTTAGTTTATACTTATAACCATACTCCGACACCACATAATATGCAATTTTATGGTTATTCTGTAGGTGAGCCCATTTTTATAAGGTTTATAACTCAAAAATGTTACTGGCGACCAATCTACAAGTCTTAGACTCTCAGGTACCTTACTAGCTGCCTTTTATGTAAGAAAATATTTCCTTGAGTGTAAGGTCCTAAATAACTAAATTCATAGCTCGAATGGTTTCTTACGCCAAATGAACCTGTGACACAAATAGTCGTAAATATATAATATAACGTGACACATGTTTAGTGTGGAAACCTCTGAATAGGTAAAAACAACGACCTCAGCTCGAGGATTTAGAAGGATAACTTTATTGTTGGAGTCTCTTGGGGTTTACAATAGTTGAGATCTTGAGAGTAAATTGACTATTTTTTTCTATCTCCCTCTTTTCTCTCTACTATCCCTTTTATTGATCTTATCCTTAGTTTGTGTGTGCCAATATGTTCTCCTAGATTGGGGAAAAATGGAGGTTTTTTCCTGTAACTGCTAGTTCGTGGGGGCAGGTATCCTTGACTCATTCTTCTGTATTACAAGGGTGCTCAAGCCACGTATCTTCTTAGTTCGTGGTCCAGGTGTCAACATTGAAAGGGTGTATATCCTCCATATTTTGTGTGAGTCATATATTGTAGTAGTTTGCTATTACTGTAGCTCAAGAGACATGTCCCTACAATTTAGGGTAATATAAAGGTAATGCAGGTGCTATAGGTAATATAAAGTTTTAAAAGTGAGTCGCGATATCTATCTAGGGTGCCAGTTCGGGAAAGATTGAGCATGGGCAGCGAAATTCATAACCCAAGACCTGCACACCAATCAATTCTAGCACTACATCGATATGTTATACAAAAGCACATGGATCAAAGATTCAAGGAATTGATAGAAGCCCAAGCTCTTTGTAAAGAAAACGATAGTGGCAAACTACAAGGAAGTCCTATTGCCAAAGAGTTTTTCAAAATGGAAGTTCTAACAGGATTCCTTACTCTAAAGATACACAAATACGAATGTACTGATCCAAGTGAACACGTCCAACAATTCTGATATTCGTTGGGATTATATTTTGAACTTAAAATTGCATTCTTTCTTGACTCTTCATTAAAAATCTTTAGGGTGAGCCACTCTGATAGTTCCTATTCTAGGAGGCCCTTAAAATAATGTTAACTCGTTCGAACGAGTCTTGGAGCCGTTAGAACGAGATATGAAGAAAGCAAAGCCAATCTGTCTGCCTTAAGTTTTAGGTTTATATTAGCAAGTCGTTCGAACAAAATTTAGATTTGTTTGAATGACTATGAGTTCCCAAAAGACTAATTCTATCTGCCTCGATTATTAGGCTTAATTGAGCCAGTCGTTCGAATAACCCATGGGTTCGTTCAAACAACTATCACGATTTCTTCATAGTTTAGTGCGTTTAAGGGCATAATTGTCCTATTTTGTAACTAGAAACTTGTAACCTTCATAAAAGGGTAAGGCTAGGTAATATAAAAATATCTAAGTTTGTAAACTAGAACTTAGGGGCTGTTTGGATACTTAAATTTTTGGGCCAGCCAAGGATAAACCTAGCTGGACTATCCTGGATATGTATAAACCTAAACTAGTTCAGTTTAATATGTTGTTTGGTCATTTTTACCTGTTATCCTAGTTCTGACTTGTATGATGTTTGGATACTTGTATCGTAAACCAGTTCTTATAATTATTTTTAACATTTTCCTACTTGCTCATATCATAAATCGTGTGTGCATATGACACCAACTTCAACGAGACAGTGCTAAAAAAGAGTATTAAGGTAATGTCAGCTTGAACAGTAGAATCAAACCCGAGAATCATAAATACTAGATACAAGATTGTAGAGGTGGTAATCAGTACATGAAGACAAACAACAACCATATCAGATATTAACTTATTTTGGGCGAGCACTTCCACAATAAAAGCCCAAAGTGGAAAAATAGGTAGGGTAAGGCAACAAAAAAGTGGCCAGTCTCTCGATAATGTCGAACTGAACCAAAAATCAGATCCAATAAGCAAGCCATACTTCATTAAATTCTAAATTTACTATTCACCACAACAAGCACAACAATACATAGGTTGAATAGACTTGCATGACTCTGTTTAAAATGGCATCAGAACTCAAATGACACTCCCTCACTCTACTACGAGCTGGAGTAGACGATCGATACAACGCCGCGTATTTCACCACCCCCGAATCATGAACTCTCACATTCTTAATTCCTCTACCATTACCACCACTACAATCTTCACCATTATTGAACGAACTCTTATCATTCATACTCTGATAAACAACATCTTTGTTATCGATCTCGCCACCACAAGAATCTATGGCTGACTCAATGGCCAAAGATTCTCCTTCACTCTACTATTTACTGTTGTTATCAAGTTTTGCAGGATCATGGTGAATATCTAGTGTGGAATACCTACAAAATGAGCCAAAGTGACCAGCAACAACAGCTTCCAAAGAGGAAAACGGAACCCAACAATCAATCCTCACCTCCTGAACCGAAAACTAAAATTTGCAGAACACGTTTGATATTTAAGAACTTTTTACCCTTCAACAATGCCATGGACATAGCTTTGCCAACACAAATAATGGTGCCTGCTACCTTTGACATGCTTCTCAAGCTTCTGAAAGCTACTTTCTCTAATCTAATCAGTTTAAAACAAGAAGCCCTTATAATCTGCTATACATTTATGCATTAGAAAGCTTATAATTATGTTATATACAAACTTATGCTGCAAACCTGCAGCTGCTATTAGTCCCCGAATAATAAATGATCCTTCTTTCAGATGGTAAGGCCCGAATATAGTCACTTAACTTTACATCAATACCTTTGTATCTAAATAAGAGATCGACTAAGTTTGGAGGACTCACCCAACAAAGGCAGCAATAACAAATGTAATGGCAGGGACTAGATTGCCCATATCACTTGCTAGTGAAGAAGATGCTAAATATAATCCTTCAAAATACATATATATCAAAGAGAAGCCCTTCAACCCCAAAATATCAAAGAGAAACCCCTCAACCCCAAAGAACAATTTGTTTTTCTCCTGCATATCAACATAAATAATTAATTTAGTGTTTCATTTTTGTGTGTATGGGCAAGATTAGAGAGAGATAGAACATTAGATGCATAGCAGTGTGGGAGAGTCCTTTGAGCTCAGTCATTGAGTTCGATGGAGACAAGTCATCGGATAGTATCGTTGGTGCCTTCGTGACACGTGATGCTATTGTGTCTCTTTCAAAGAGTGATTTTAGGATCTGAGTCTTTGTGTTGAAAGACGTTATTATCACTGAGTGAGTCTGTTATCGCCATTAGAGAAATTTGAGAGAGAAAAAGATTTAGGGGGGGAGAGAGAGAGATTAATGAGTGGAGAAATGAAGTCAATTAATGGGAAACTATTAATTGAGGAGAAAGAAAGTGTAGTTGATGCGAGAGCATTAATGGTGGTGTATTAGTAGGAAAAATTAATGAAGAGAAAGGAAGTGTAGAGTTCTTTATCTTGTTTCAATAAGTGTGAAACTCTATTATTTTATCGCAATTTTAATAAGATTTTGAAACTCGTTTGGTTGCGAAACGAGTATTATTTATTCCAATAAAAAACCAGTTTCCTCTAAATATGGAGCAGACTAGTTTAAAAGGAATCTTGATTAGTAAGGCCTATAGTTTGCCAAACATGTATGTTTAACTTAGTTTAGTTCTGAACTGAACTAGACTGGTTTAACATAGTACCCAAACTGCCCCTTAGGGTTTGAAAGAGGAATTTAATTGAAATCAATCAAACGAGCAATTTATGCTCTTATTGGGAAATTATCTCGCAAAATTGTTCGTATCCATTTAATTCTTCGTTACAGGTGATCTCTAATTTGATTGTGGATTAAGTGGTATCATATTTTCAAGTTACGATTCTCAGGGGTTATGGTTTATTAAACGTGACCAACTCAAGCAAATGAAGGAGATTCTTATGAGCCGTTGAAGATTCACCGAAAACCTAGCTTGGAGAAGAAGCCAAATTCGGAGATGGGCAATTCCGACGAAAGGCTCAGGAAACTAAAATATAAAGTTTCTTACCTAACTACAACTCTAGGGGAGTTGGTAGAACAATTACACCTCGTAAAACTTGCTAAAGCATCCACTTCAACGAAGTGACAAGAACGTAAGAAGATAAAAAGAGTTGTGGAGGAGGGAAATGACGAGGGTAACAAGGAGGTAGACAAAGGTTCTAGTGATACCAAATTCTTCGAGGAGAGATCGATTATTGGTAAGTCCATGAATCCTATACGTAATCTTCGTATCAATTTTAAAATTAAAATTTTAGTATTCAACGGGTCAATCGATGTTGAGAAATTAGATAACTAGTTAGATATATTAGAGACCTACTATTCAGTTTACGAATATTCAAATGCTAAGAAAATATGCTTTTTAACATTGAAATTCGCAAGTCATGCACTCACGTGGTAGAAGTCCTATAAGAAATATTACGTAGTAGAAAACTTGAGTTAGAAAGAGTTCAAGGTGTCGCTAAGGAAGTAATTTTATCCTATTAGGTATGAGGAAGAGAGATGGTTCAAATGGCAATTGCGCCAAAAGCATGGGCAATCTATACAAGAGTTTACTACAAAGTTTCATAACCAAACTTTGGTTTTGGACATTGATGTGGACGAGTATGAAGTGTTCATGAATTATATGGGGGGATGTCGAAGTTTATAAGAAAGCAGTTGAAGCTTTTTACAGTGAAGAATATTGAAGATGCTACCGTGAAAGCAATTGCTATTGAAGGTAAGTACTTGAAGAGTGACAAGAAAGATGAAAAGAACGCACTACAAAAAAAATGATTATTAGGGACAAAATATTAGAGACAGAGTAAAATTTGTCTATAATAATATCACATTTGGGACAGTTTTGATTCCGTCTCATATTATTTTTGTTTATGGGGCAGAAAAACTTACCCCGTCCTTAATAGTATAAGTTTAGGGACAGTTGGACATACCCATCCCTAATTGTATAAGTAGTTTAAGGACGGTGGGACATGGCCATCCCTAATAGGTTATGTTTAGGGACTGCGGAAAAAAACACCGCAAAAACAGAAAATGAAAAGTTTCAACTCAATTTTGTCTACTCAATCTCTCCTCACGCGGTCCTTCTACAATCCTTCTTCGTATCAACTCAACTCAATATCTCTTCACCACAATCCTTCTCCCTTAACTCTTTCTGACGGCTCAAACTTCTCAAAGCCCCAATACACAATCTGATTCGTTGGTTGTTGCTCTCGAGGTTGTTGATTTGTTAATTTTCTTGCTGTTGTCGGGTTTGCTAATTTGTTGATCTCTTTTACTTTTTTGGGTTTGCTTATTTGTTGATCCTGATTGCTGATCTCTATTGTTATTCCTGTAATTTTTTTAATTTCAAACTCTAATTTATTTCCTTCTAGAGTTGCTAGGTTCAATGTGTAGTATTCAATTTTTGTTGTTGTGATTGAATAATTCCTTTATCATGATAGTTGATTCCTAAAATTGGTTACATATGTTGGAAAACTTTTAGTAATTTTTCTCATAATAGTAACAGTAAGACTCGTCGCGAACTATATTAGGTACAAAGTTCCTTAATCCAAGAGAAGGATGGGTATTTCTTACAACGATCCTTATAGGATTTAGCTTCCCATATGTCTTTGCAAAAAACCCGTAGAATAGTAGTGTCATCAGTAAGTGCTACAATTTTCTTAAGGTGTATATTTATCATTACGAAAGATTCTCCCCTAGTAAAAGAACTAGGAACAAATATTAATTCGAAACAAAGAGGAGTTTCAGATTATCTTCTAGATCAATAACACCCTCTTGAGAATCACTAGTAGTATTTGAGAGTGAAAGATTAACATCTTCCCTCATCGGTACTTCCTTTTGAGAATAACTGGTATTAGAATTATGTGCATAGTTTACATCTTCCATCGCTGCTACCTCATCATTAAAACCAAAATGCTAAAAACACAAAAAGAAAGATGATATTTAAGCATTACATATCACTAGCACTAGTATTTTTTATTCTTCTTCTTCTTGTTATCCTTCTTAAATTGCAACTTCAACCAAAAAAATCCTGAACCTGATTCAATCAACACCTACCTCTCTCTCTCTCCCTCCTTCTCTCACAATGTCTATCTCATTCTAAAATCATATATGGTGCATATAAATTGGTTTTGATGGACCCTAATTTACCCTAAATATACCAGATCAAGGTTAAATTGGAGTGATTTCATTGAATTAAATATTAGGGTTTAGCCAATTCTTCACCATCGTGCTCCATTTGGTGATGAAGTATTTTCCAAGAAAGAAAAATTAGGGTTTATGTCTCCCATACTTCCGCTAGGGCTGGTTTCAATGCATTTGAAGAGGAAATCTTGTAAGTTTCATTATTTCACCATAGATTTCCCAATTTGCACTTTGAATTAATTTATGTTAAAACGCTGAATCGAAATTGGTTGGATTTGTTATCAAATAAACCCTGTTAGATTTGATTTTGTTTAATTTAATACCAGTGAAATGCCCAAATTTATATCATGTGAATTGAAGTCCTTGTGAACTTGGATTATAGATTATAGATGGTGGTCTTTTCTTTAATATTAGGTTTGATAAAAATTTGTCACCCAATGTCCTTTGCAGCAACACAATATGTGTAGCCATATACAAATAGAGCATGGAGATTTTATGCATGGAAATTTTGTTGGGACCCATTTTAAGCTTGATTACAATACAATGGGAGATGCATGAGTAATGTTGGAGATGCGGTCATGGTTAGGGGGTTTCAACATTGTTAACCGATCCTCCCTAAATTGCATATGCAGGTATTTAACCATTGACACACTCATCCAGTTTTTATGTTTTCATTGTTAGCTGAAAAGGAATAACTTAGATTCCAAAAGGATTTGTGATTATAGAAGATCACATTGTTAATAAATTTGAGCACTTTAGCACGGGTGAAATTGCCTTTTGCTGAAGCTGGGGTGAAATTGCCTTTTGCTGTAATGAAGTACTATTATTTTATTATACAACATAGGTATACCAATAGCAAGAAAGTAATAGTTGTATAATTAGAGGAGAAGGGAATGAAAATTGCTTTACCAGCTGGATTATGAAGTCCTCAGAGAATCCTTTGAAAAGATAGGCCTTTTCAACAGTTCTTTTGAAGAGATGTTGAGGGAGACTAGATCTTATTGCCTTAAGAAAGGTCTTCAAGTACCACATCTTGCTGCATCTTTCCTTAGGAAGGACTTAGGAGGGAGACTAGATCTGGTTTCTTAAAATGAATACGTTTCTTAGCTTAACCAGTGCTTCTGTAAAGTTAGTCTGTATCTCCATGGTTGATCAATTTTTTATATGTTTCGTAACGAGAAATGCTCAAATGGTAAACATGGACGGTAACATGATAAGTATAGGCCAACTAAAATATCTTCTTCTTTTTTATTTCTTTCCAATGCTTTTGAGAAATCTCTTCAATCCCAATTATTAAAGGTAAATATTTTATGCAGCGAAAACTTTATTAGTTCTTTCTTTTTTCTCTTTATTAACTATTCTTGATGGCTCATGTCTTGTAATCTTGTAAGATGAATCCAAACATCGACTATTGCTGCTTGAGAACGTTCGACTCGTACTTTGCTCAAGATACTCATTACCTGTGGTAATCAACCCTTATTCCTAAATTATTTTCCCCTTTTCATGTGATTGCATACAGCAAGTTCTGACGCTTATAAAATTTACAGGGTACATAAATATCTTTTCGGCAAACAGCTATTGGGAAACTAATTACTGAAAGCGAGTAGGTGCTCCCTGAGGTTTTGGTTGCTTTGGTCCTATACAAATGCCTAATCTTGGGATTAGTTGTGGCGCTGATTTTTCCATTTTGGTGACATCATGTTTATCCTTGCGCATAAATAATTGGTGCCCTTTCAGTTTTGGGCATTTTCTATCATCTATAGCTTTTGTACCATGAACCGTCCTATAAGTTCTTGTATCTGTATATCTTTTGAAGCTTCTTGTATTTATTTAGACGGAATGTTTACTTTTGGCAGTTAACGGGAAACAAATTGGAGCAATTCATAGAAGGGATTGTGCAGTAAGTATTCCCTTGAAATTTATTTTGGTGATCCCACAATTATTTTTTCTTGATTAGCTTCTAGTCCGCTGAATATTGTATCATTCCATCATTCTTCAGAAAATTAATTACTAGAGTTGGTCTTCATTAATGTGGAGAACTATGCGTCACACACAAATATCCCAAAAAGTTGTTACAATACTCCATCATGAATTTAAGCAGAGTGCTCTATATGATTTTCAAATAGAAATGAATTAATGATTGAAAATTAAACTAACGTAGAAACAGATGAATCAAATCATAAAAATACTTTCCTTAAAGAAAGCACTAATAGTCTCATCATATACCTGATATGTTAGTATTTTAGAGCTAAAATTGGCTTAACCAACATATGACATTTGTAGACCCACATGATATAGTGGCATAACTTTTTTTTCACAAATTTTTTTTTGCTTCGTAGATTGGCACTAATATTCTTCTTAGACAAAATACTAGTTGCAAGAGTCTTCTAGTCCTTTCAGGTATGTTTATTCTTGGTGTATACGAATACTTTACATTTTACCATATTACGTGTCGAGTAGCATTTGGTGGTATAGTGTCACAACTTCTAGATATTTATACTCATGCTATGAAATTATACTTAATCAGGTGTTAATGTTTGTAGTTGTTGTGATTTATATATATTATCAAGCCTCATGGTTGATATGACCTTAATGCGATATCCAATTGTCGTGGGATTTGTGTGGATTTTATAATCTTAGGAATTGGGAACGTGCTGTGTGTATACTGGCCCTAAGCATTCTTAAATTGAAATATTATGTTATTTACTTGAGTGTTTATAAATTGTATATGTTTTCTAACAGGTACATAATAGAAATGTCCAATTTACAGGGGAAGTACTGCCGGTAGGATTTGTCCTATTTGATTTGCTTTCGTACAGGACTCTGATATAGATATGACGCATCATTTGATTTTTTATATTTTGCGTTTCATAATGTGTACTTCATTGTTTTATCATCTTTTGGTTTGTAATTATTTTTACATGTTGTGGTTGAGGTTGTAACAATTTAATTTTTTTCCAGATAGTTTCTTAACAATTATGGGAGTAATACAATCAAGTATTTATTATACGTAGAGATATTGTTTGTGTGTCGTTGGTTCCATGTTTAGTGAGTAAGAGGTTGGATAATTAATTTGAATGCTCAAGTTATATTTAGTGATTGAACAATAATTTTTAATGTTCTATGTGGATTGAGACCATATTTATTTATATGAAATTGGTGTTTGTGGAACCTTGTAAATAAATCTCTCTCTTTTTTAAATTAACTTGTGGTTGATGAATAATTTGTACTATCTAACAGGGGCATAATTCAAATTGTAAAAATGTTACATTT
This sequence comes from Kingdonia uniflora, assembly GCA_014058105.1. Taxonomy (NCBI): domain Eukaryota; kingdom Viridiplantae; phylum Streptophyta; class Magnoliopsida; order Ranunculales; family Circaeasteraceae; genus Kingdonia; species Kingdonia uniflora. The sequence continues at coordinate 340,321 of JACGCM010001619.1, read as the reverse complement.
AGTATTACCTTCTTTAGGGATGATTTATTTTGTCTCTATTAATATTGGCGCCATACTTTTAGAGACAAAAAAAATCATCTCAAATGTTGTGTATTAGGGACTGTTTGGAAGCTTGCAAAAACTAGTTCAGTTCGGTTTAAAACTGAAACAAAAGAAAAAATGTTATTTGGCAATATGAAGGACTCACGGTTTCTGGTTCTTTATCAACCATAGCTAGCCAAGAAAGTTACAAAAACTAGTTCTTTTGTGAAACATCTTTTTGGCGTTCCATGAAAGAACTAGATAGCTTTACCCCATGATTAAAAAATAAGACCTTCTCTCTAATCTACGATCGAATTGAGATTAATCTAATCGAAGAAATTAATGCGAAGAAATCTAAAATTGGTGGGTAAAACTTCCCAAAAAGAGTTTCAATTGCTCAAATTGATTATAATAAATTTCTCTCTTGATCTTTGGATCTTTTTTACATTGTCTAACCTTTCTCTCTTAAAGGTTACAAGTTCCTAGTTACAACCTAGGACATAAATGCCCTTGAAGCACCTAAAATAATGAAGGAATCACAATAGTTATTCGAATAAACCCATGGGTCGTTCGAACGACTAGCACAATTAAGCCTAAAAATCGAGGCAGACGAAATTGGCATTTTTGGGAACCTAGTCGTTTGAACAACTCCAAATATCATTCAAACGACTTGCCAATTTATGCCTAGAAAACAAGGTAGTCATAATTGGCCTTTTGTTCCTTTAAACTTGTTCGAACGACATGACATTTTTTAAAGAGGTTGAATTTTTAGATCCTCTTGGATCATAGCTCCCCCCTTTAGGATCCTTGAGCTACTGCTCAAGCTAGAACTGGAGATAAGAAAATACGGCCGAACCCATTTCCCTGTTGTACCACTTTGACTTGTTAGGTAGGTGGTCTTTCTTCCCAAATCGGAATGACTCGATACTACTCTGCCTTGTAGCATGAATTTTTATCTTTAGAATATTATCCTAATGCAATAGATCTTCTCTTTCCATCCATAAGTTATCAACTAATAGCAGGTGAGTGCCGATTGCAGAGTCTTCATCTAAAAGAGGTGACTCAAACAACTTCAAATACTCGGCATTAATCATCGAATACATCTTAATAAATAGTGGCATATTCAATTTGAATGTGTTGTCACCAATTTTCTTGAGTATCATAAATGGGCCATAACGGACAGGCTTGAGCTTTTTACCTTCGTCCTTTAGTTATTCCTTACCCAAATACAACCAATCTAGGTCGCCATCCAGAAAAGTACACTTAACCCGATGCTTGTCGTGTCGAGTCTTATTAAAAGCAAACTGAAGATATGGTAAACTCTCATCCCAGGTCTTATGATGCTTATAATAGAATCCTTGTAGTAAATGAACCAAAGTACGATTAACTACCCCTATTTGTCTGTCAGTCTGCGTATAAAAGGCAGTACTTCTCTTTAACTTAGTGTCCATCATGCCCCATAATAATTTCCATAAATACCCCAAAAAGTGGCTATCTTTATCAGAAATAATAGAACTTAACCACGAACTACACGAGTAACATCCACCTGCATCTTTGGCCAATAGACATAACACCGCAAATTTAAAAGAATATTCTCAACCCCAAAATAACCTGCCACCTGAGAAGAATGTTCCTCTCTAATCTAATACAAATGGTCCGCACCCTCAAGAATACATAGTAGACTGCCCCTGTAAATCAAATAATCCTTCGATAAATACTCATATATCTTGCCTTATAACAACTTCTGGTGAATCATACTAAGCTCCTTGTCGTTGTCCTACCCTGTAACATATTCAGACGAAATAATAGACTGTATCTGCATAGCTACCAACAAAGTAGGAATAGTTAGTAATGGGGGTTGAGATAACTTATCAGCCATTTTGTTGTCCACTCCTTTCTTATACTTAATAATCACGGTGAACTACTGTAGCTATAACATCCACTTCATATGGCGAGCTTGTTCTAGCTTGGACTACGTAGATAAGAACTGTAATAGTTTATGATCAGAATGTACCACAAACTCCTTCCCCAATAAGTAACTCCGCTAATGCTTTACCGAGTGATAAAATGCATAAAACTCCTTATTGTAGGTAGGATAGTTGTGTACTGCTTCTGTAAACATCTCGGAATGGTAGGCAACCGACTTCCCATCATATAATAAAATTTCTCCTAATGCATAGTCTGACGTATCTGTTTTGACCTTAAAAAGCCACTACAAGTTTAACAGCGTTAACACTGGTGCATCTGTAATCTTGCACTTCAGTGATTAAAAAGTCTTCTCATGATGATCTTCCTACATAAACTTCACACCGGCCTTTGTCAAGGAATGCAACGGTACGTCATTCTGTAAAAAATACCGAATAAGCTTCTGTAAATACTGACAAGAACCCATAAAACTTCTCACTTTCGTCACTGTACGGGGTCTAGGCCAATCATAATGACCAAGACCATTTTTGGATCTACCTTAAGCTCACCTCCACCAACAATGAATCCCAAGTACACTAGCTTCTTCTTTCGAAACTCACACTTCTTCCCATTTAGAAAGAGTTGTTATCGTAGTCGCTTACTCGCAGCCTTTTAGAATAAGCGAAATACTCGAAGGCAACATCAAAGTCTATTAAGAGACTAGAATCCCAGTTAGGCACCATCAAAGTCCACGAAGCCTCTCGAGAGTAACCGAACATTTGAATACCACACTAAAGCTTGTCGAAGCTAAAGACAAAGATAGTCAGCCAATACTAATCCCAGAAGGGCTTCGACCATAATAATGCATGGTCAAAGGCAGACAGACCTGACAGCCAGCTCACCAGAAAGTATAGTAAAAGCAAGCCGTCAAACAACTATAGTGTCAGAATCGACTCTATATACAAAATAGTTATCCCAAAGGATATACATGTAATTTGACCCCCCATGACGACTCACCCCTTTCCTATCTTCTATAAATAGGAAAAGGAGGGCACTATAAAGGGGTTAGAAAAACTCTGCCTAAAACTCCCTCAAATATTACCTTCGAATATCTTGTAATCACCTCCATACTCGAATTGTCATCTAAATCAATATATATACCAATCTATCTTAAAATCCTCGCTAGAGGTCATGGAATACCAAATTCATGGACTCCACACAAGTATGTTAGTATAGTAATCTAGTTTATTATTGTCTTATATGCTTATTAAAACCCCTAGCTGAAGATAACCTTCGTGGTGTAAGAGCTAGTTTCCCCTCTATAAAACTTGGCCCCTACAGTTGTGATCGCAATGCTTCTAACACTTTGCGAATATGTATGAGGTGCTCCTCCCATGTTTGACTATATATCAAGATATCATCTAAATACACAATCACAAAATCATCAATAAAAGTACGAAGTACCTCATTCATCTATCATTTAAATGTCGCTGGAGTATTGCATAACCCAAAATGCATCACCAACCGAAAAGTCCTTGTTTGGTCTTAACAACCATCTTCCTTGTATTGTCTTCTCGAATTCTAACTTGATGGTAACCCGAGTTAAGATCTAGCTTGGTGAAAAACTAAGCCTTTTACAACTTGGCTAAAAACTCGTCAATCCGTAGAAGCAGATAAGGATTCTTTACAGTAATCTTGTTCAGTGCCTGATAATCCATGCGCATTCTCCAAAACTAATCCTTCTTCGGCACCAATAACATTGGTAAACCATAAAGTGAGCAACTCGGATTAATAACCCCTTGCTCGAGGAGCTCTTGTACTTGTTTCTTGATCTCATCAGACTCGATTGCAGAAGTTCGATATAACCCAATGTTGGGTAGTGGCTCACTTTTTACCAAGGTGATATCATACTTCACATCCCTCTTGTACAATATCCCTTATATGCTCAAAACAAGTCTTTATACTCCTCTTGCAACTTCCCTATTTTGGTATGTTTCTTAGGAGATATTGCCAAAGTAGATAACACCTTAACCGACGGACCCTCTTGAGCCAGTCGTACCAATAACAATATAAACTTGCCGCTTGCATTTACCAACCTCTTCACCTGAGTCACCATTACTAAATTATTGGTGGTGTCATGTTCCTTACAAAAATTGATGTAAAACTCCTTTTCCTCTTTACAAGAAGATACTTGCGAGCTCTATGGTAAAAAATTGCATCTCGATCCCAAAGATAAGAGTTACCCAAGATGACTTGACACACATCTAAGGGAACTACCTCACACATTACCTCGTCAATAAATTTTTTAGTAATCACAAACTTGAACATACACTGATTCATGATCATCAACTTTGTATCTTTCTGAATCCAACCCAAACCATATGGCTTAGGATGAGCCATAGTAGCCAAACCCATCTTCTTCACCACCGCCTCAAAATTTAAATTCTTCTGACTACCCAAATTAATGATGGCCTCTACTAAGCTATGTTTCACCTGAATACTGACATAAAAAAGTTCTTCTTGACTCGCCTCCTCAGTAGCCATAGTTTGCTTAAACATAAGGGTCATTTTAGGATTTGGCTTATCTAAATTAGGAATATCAACAATCGTTGCGGCTAGTGCATGTTTTTTTTCTTGTTCCTCTTTTCCTTCGGCCTAAGCTCCGGGTGAAGTTTCCAACATTTATATGAAATGTGCCCATTTGCCTTATAATGACTGTAGTAAAATCCCTTGGATAAAGACCCATCTCCTTTGGATTCCCCTTTGTGCTCATTTTTTTAACTAAACTTGTACCCCAACTTATTTTTGTCGTCTTTTTTGTAACTCTTAAAGTACTTGCATTCAATAGCAATTGCTTTTACGGTAGCATCTTTGATATTCTTCACAGTAAAGAGCTTCAACTCCCTTCTAATGGACTCTGACAAACCCCCCGTATACTTCATGAACACCTCATACTCATCCACATTAATGTCCAAAACCAATGCTTGGTTATGAAACTTTGTAATGAACTCTTGTATGGATTACTCATGCTTTTAGCACAAATTATGCCATTTGAACCATCTCTTTTGCTCATACCCAATATGATAAAATTGCTTCTTCACCAACACCTTAAACAATTTCTAACTCAAATTTCCTACTTTATGACGTTTTGGATAGGACTTCCACCACGTGAGTGCATGACTTGCGAATTTTAATGTAGAAAAACTTATTTTATGAGCGTTTGATTATTCGTAAACTGAAAAATAGGTCTCTAACCTATTTAACCAGTTATCAAATTTATAGGTAATTAAGACTAAGCAGAAAGAAGATATGGCAAGAGAAGAAGCTGTGTTAGAACGAAGAAAACTCCTTGAAGCAGAAAAATTACAAAGCCTTTCTGAAATACAATGGAAGAAAGAAGAAGCTCAAGTTAGAAGAGAAGAGGAACGCAAAGCTTCTAGTGCAGCTTGTGAGGTACAAGCCATTGAACAACTAAAAATAAAAGAAGTTAGAGCTAAAGCTCAACAAGAGGAAGCTAAAATCTTAGCGCAGAATTAGCCGAGAGACTTAATGAGAGTGAATAATGTCATAAACTTTACCTGGAGCAGATACGAGAAAAAGCTTTTATGGATTTCACAGATCAATCTTCACCCTTAATGTGGTGTTCTTCAGACAGGGAAAGCCTTGGGAGATCAACATTAATCACTAATATTAAAGATTATCAAGGAAATAATATTTCAGGTATAGGAGGTTCTGATTTAGGAACTGGTGATAGCCCACAACAACATTCTTTGAAATGAAGGATTAAAAAAATTGGCCAAAGACTATGAGAATTGTCGGTACGAAACATGCTTAAAATTTATCTCCTTTTTGTATATATTTGAAATAAAAAATATTTTTTTGATATAATTTTTTTTATTGTTATTTATTATATGTTTTTTGCCACGGATTCTGTAGTGGTGAAAGTAGGCTTTTTGCCATAAATTTTTTAATAGCAAAAAAATTATCATTTTCCATGGATTTTGCTGTCCCAATTCTAGGGAATAAACGTGGTGGGTCCAACATGTACCACAAAAAATGCTGTGGCAAATAAGAGTTTTTGCCACAACATCAGTTACCATAAAAGTCATGGCAATTGATAAACTTTTTGCAACGGTAATAACTGTGCCAAAGGTTTAGCCACCCATATACGGGCACGACCCTTACCGTACCGCAGTAAAAACCATAGTAAAATCCCTTTTGCCACAGATTTTTGTGTGGCTACTACCCTTTATTCTTGTAATGTCAACATCGATTGAACCGTTGAATATTGAAATTTTAATTTTAAAATTGATACGATGATTATGCATAGGATTTATGAACTTACCAATAACCGGTATCTCCTTTATGGAATCGGCATCACTAAAATCTCTATCTTCCTCCTCTTTACCCTCGCCACTTTTCTCCTCCGCAACACCTTTCTTCTTTGTACGCTCTTGCCGTTTCATGGAAGCGGATTCTTTGGCGAGGTTCGCGAGACGTAATTGCTTTATCAACTCTTCTCGAGTAGTAGTTAGGTCAAAAAATTTTATTTCTAACTTCGTGAACCGATCTTCAAAATTGCCCATATTCAAATTTTCCTTCTTCTTTGAGTTAGGTTTTCGGTGAATCTTCAGTGGACTCACAAGAATCTCCTTCATTTACTTGAGTCAGTCACGTGTAGAGACCATAAACTGCAATCCCTTGAGAATCGTCACTTAAAAATATGATACCATTTCATCCACAATTGAATTGAGATTAACTTAATCGAAGAGATTAATGCATAAAACACTAAAATTGGTGGGTAAAACTTTCTAAAAAGAGTTTCAATTTCTTAAACTAATTATAATAAATTCCTCTCTTGGTGGTTATCCATGAGAGAAGAAGTTTATCTAGCTAGTGAGTGATATTTAGAGAGAATATGAGATATCTTGAGTTGTTGAGAAAGATGTGATGCGAGAAAAACTCGGTCTTTAAATACCTCGCTCAAAACTACAGTTTCTCCTTATTACCCTCGTCTCTTTTCTCCTTCGCAACTCCATTCTTCTTTGTGCGCTCTTGCCATTTCGTTGAAGCGGATGCTTTGGCGAGGTTCGCGAGACGTAATTGCTCTACCAACTCTCCTCGAGTAGTAGTTAGGTCAGAAACTTTCGTTTTCAACTTTGTGAGCCGATCTTTAGAATTGCCCATATTTAAATTTACCTTCTTCTTTGAGATAGGTTTTTGGTAAATCTTCAGCTAACTCACAAGAATCTCTTTGAATTACTTGAGTCAGTCACGTGTAGAGACCATAAACTGTAATCCCTTGAGAATCGTTACTTAAAGATCTGATACCACTTCATCCACAATTGAATTGAGATTAACCTAATTAAAGAAATTAATGCATAAAACACTAAAATTAGTGGGTAAAACTTCTTAAAAAGAGTTTCAATTGCTCAAATTAATTACAATGAATTCCTCTCTTGGTGGTTATCCATGAGAGAAGAAGTTTATCTAGCTAGAGAGTGAAATCTGGAAAGAATAAGAAATATCTTGAGTTCTAGAGAGAGATGTGATGCGAGAAAAACTCGGTCTTTAAATATCCCGCTCAAAACTACGGGTATCGTAATATAATAAGGGCAAGCGGGGGTCGAATCCACGAGGAGTAAACGTATTAAAAACAAATTTTACTGATCCATGAATGGTAATGGGAAATGGTCTTTTCGAGTGGACGTGTTCCGCTTTTGGTAATCACTGTAAACTCGCCATTCTGTCTGAGTGTGGGTGGGTACTTGTTCATTGTCTGTATTCTTGATGATAGTAATACCTGATTTCTTTGGTACCACTTGAACTGGGCTTACCCAAGAGCTGTCTGATATGGAATAAATAATACCCGCATCAAGAAGCTTCATAACTTCTGCCTTTACTACCTCCTTCCCTGTAGGGTTCACACGTCATTATGGTTTTCGAGATATTTTGGATCCTTCCTTTAAGTGTATCCTATGCACAACCACTGATGGGATTATTCCTTTTATATCTGCTATTGACCATCTAATTGCTTCTTTGTGGGTGTCTAGTACTGCAAGGATTTTATTTTCTTGATCTAAATCCAATGATGATAAAATGATAACGGGAAGAGTTTTGTTAGGCTCGAGGAATCGATATTCTAGATTATCCAGAAGTACTTTAGGATCAAACTTTAGTGGTAACACAATAGAAGGAACTGGGGGATTAGAAGACATATGGAGTGACTCGAATTTTGGAGTATGCCGATGCAGTAGAGTGTATGAAGGATGATTATTTTTAAGAACAACTGAAATGTCTTTTAGGATTGACTCGTGAATACCAACGATGTCGTCCTCTAGACAATCTTTTAAGAGGTCGTCCCTAGAATGTTCAAAGATAATGTTACCTATCATAATATACTCTTTAGCAGAATCTTGATATTGCCTCATGGCGTTGAAAATGTTTAGTTCCAAGGTCATGTTACCAAATGTTAGGTTCATTATTCCATTTTTACAATTTATTATAGCATTGAAAGTAGCTAGGAAAGGTCGACCTAAAATGATGGGGATTTGGCCATGGATATTTGAAATCGGTAGTGTATCAAGGACTACAAAATCTACTGGAAAGTAAAATCCATTCACCTTAATTATCATATCCTCAACAATACCCCTAGCGGTTTTGGTGGATCTATCAGCGAGTTGAAGTTGTATCCTGGTGGGCTTAAGTTCTCCTAAATCTAGGTCCTCATAAATACAAAATGGAATAAGGTTTACAGTAGCCCCAAGATCAAGAAGGGCCTGCTGGATGTAGTATTTTCCTATTACTAAGGGAATGGTTGGGCATCCTAGGTCCTTTTATTTGATCGAAATTTCAAATGGTAGGACAGAGCTAACCTTTTCAACTCTAAAAGAATTCTTCCTAACTCCGGTTCTACGTTTCTTTGTACACAGTTCCTTAAGGAATTTAGCATATGATGGAACCTGATCGATAACATCCAAGAGCGGAATGTTAATCCGTACTTATTTAAATAACTTAAGAATATCTTCAGGCCTTCGTCCTTTTTGGCAGGAATAAGTCGGTTAGGGAATGGGGCTCTAAGCACATAAGGCTTGTCTACTAGGTCCGGTAGAGTTGGAGCATGGTATGGCCTAAATGTTACTATTTCAGGCTGGCTAGATGCTAGATTTTCATGAGCTTTTTCCTCAAATTTAGGAACCAAATTGCTCTTAGTTGACGACATAGGGTCTGGTCTAGTTTCTATAGTTCTCTTATTCTTAAGGGTTATAACTACTTGAGCAGTTTTAATATTCTCAGGTGAACTCTTTTGGGTATGAACCTTAAAGGCGGCCCTCGGGTTAGCAATTGGTTGACTAGGGAATTTTCCTTTTCTCGTTCACTTAATTAGCTTGTTATTTATCCTATTTGAGTGTCTAGCTTCTAAGTAAAGGCTCGTATTTTAGAAAGTTCCCTAGAATTTTTTGGGTTACCCCCCTAATCTCTGTTATAAATTGCTGGAGTATGGATTATAAACTAACTGAGTGGGCTTGTTTGGTCGGGTATGTTTGATTCTGTTGATATGGTAGAGGATTATAACTTGATTGTCCTTGTGGTTGATTCCTCCAAGAAAATGCTGAGTAAATAGCCAAGGAGATCTACCAAAATTATTTTGGTATTGTCTCCTTTTATTATCCAAGATAGCATTAACACGGTCTGGATTATAATTTATTAACTCAGGTAGTTGTGGACATGTGTGTGCATAATGGGTCGGATCATTGCATAAATTACAGACCCCAGGAATGGACGTTGGTTTAGGGCCGCTACTTTCGTTACTGCCATAGCCTCGACTTTACGTATAAGAGAGTCCAGTTGGACTTTTAATTAGAGGCTTTCAAGTAATTCAAGGATGCCTCATTTTCTAATGGGCTTACGATCACGAGAAGTAAGGTCCCATTGTAGGGATGTCTCAGCGCATTTATCAAGAAATGCATATGCGACAGTTTCGTCCATATCTTGGAATTTTCCTGAGCTACAGGCTTCGATTGATTCACGGGTTGAATGAGTTAACCCATGCAGAAAGAATTGTATTAGTTTCCATTTCACGAAACCATGATGGGGGTACCTTAACAATTTTTCCTTAAAATGTTCCCATGCTTCGTAAAAATTTTCTCCGTCTTCTTGAAGAAAATTAGATATATCTCGTTTTAAAAGATTAATTTTTTGCATGGTGAAAAACTTGATTTTAAGCTTCTATTTAAGGGTGTCCCACTTTTCAATTAACTCGGATGGCAGAGAATTTAGCCAACATTTTGCCTAGTCTTTAGAGAGAATGGGAAAAGGAGTAAATAGATTCCATTGCTATGTCCTTACATCAAAACATTTGGCAGATAAACTCAAATTTATCGATATGTAAATATGGGTCTTGATTATCGAGTCTATTAAACGGTAGGATTAGGTTCAAAATCGAAGACTTGATATCGTACTAGGTTGTCATAATTACCGGCAACTTAATGTATTTTGGTGAGTTTTCTGAAATGGGGGCAAAAAGCTCTTTCAGTCACTTGTCACCTATTGGTTCAAGAAGAAATTTGTTTTCAGTTTCAAGGTCGTATATGGCTTGAAGGTCTTCCTATTTGACTTGGTTAGCCGTATTAGTTGTTTTAGGAATCGGTGGTATATCAATGTGCTTCCTAATCCGATTGTACTTGGGCATATACTAATGAAATGAAATAGAATTACAAAATTCAACAGGAATTTAAACAAAATATTTAAAATAAACACATCAGCGGTTTTTAAAGTTAAATTAACTAAGTCAATCCTAATCTAGATTTTAATCAAACTGGGTAGGTCGGGCTGGTGTGTGATTCCTAACACGAAAGCTTTACTATGCTAGCAACAATCTTTGTATTTGAGCATCAGTCTTCACGCCCGTGTGCCTCGTCTTATCGTACGTGACTCACACGGAATAGAAACATAGCTTAATAACTGATGGTTCGTGGTGCTTGGCTGAAGTAGTTCCTATGAATATGTGTTGGTACCCCAGTCCGGTACCTCCATATTTCTCAGGTGATGAAATCCCTTGGAAATCTTACTAATAGATTTTTAAGTTTAAATTAAATTTTAAGGTCGGGATAGTTAGGAACATGTGATACAAATTTCTCTGTATCCCAAAGTGGGAGGTCCCACTTGCTGGAGATTCTTTTGGGTGATGAAATCCCGTGAAGAGCCCTAGCGATTAAAGCCTTAACTATGTTAAACATGGAACGAAAATTAAAATACGATAACAGCTCAATCCAAACACAATAATTTTTTTTATTTAAGAACAACGTGTATTTGAACAGTCTACGGGACTTACTTTCCTAATGCTGGGGTGGAGCGGTGATGGACCCCTTTTAAATGTCAAGATTTAAGAAATGGCCAACCTATGGGAAGTGTTTCCCGGTGAAGCTATGGCCGCCCCTTCACTTAGGGTACAAAAGAAGGAAATGCCCATTCACTTAGGGGGCACAAAAAGGATTAGATAGAAGCTTGCCAATGTACTGTATACATTCCTCATGATCTCTGAGTACCAACTTACTAATTATCCTGCAAAATAAGATAAAAAAGATTAGTGAACTTACGACAAGAATTTTTTTTCTAATTTCTTAGTTTATTGTAGTCTATGATGTCCTGATTTTCAAATCCGTATATCGTTCAACTCGGTTGAGAGAGAGCATTAATTAATACCAATTTATAGGTAATTCAAAAAGGAAAAACATTCAAGAAGGAAGTTTTCTAGAATTTAGCTTCCCTATTGCTCAAAATAAGTGATTAATGAACAGCGGCGTCCTTTACTGAGACTCTTTTTACTGTTGTTTCAAAAGGCTGTAACTCTCAGACGACTAAACAAAAAAATATGATCTATAACAATTCAGAAATGGTTTTGAACTATCTAAAACTTTTGTAGTAAACGTATTTCCTAATTGTGAAGTATAGATGGTTAAAAACCGTGAAACATTTTGAAACACACTTTTCATTGAAAATTGAGTAAGTTTTTTCCAAAATTAATATCTCTGAAACCGTTTATCAGAAAATGTTGAGACTAATTTATTCGGAAAGAAATCTCAGAGATATAATCATAAAAGAAATTGGAAAACTTAACAACTAAAAATTAGATAATAAATAAATTAACTAAATAAAAAAACTATGATCTAATAGGCCGTTGCCTCCCCGACAACGGCGCCAATTTTGATGTAAGAAAAACTCGGTCTTTAAATACCCCGCTCAGTACTACGAGTATCATGATATAATAAGAGTAAATGAGGGTCGAATCTAAATGGAGTAAACGTATTAAAAACTAATTTTACTGATCTAACTAATAATGTTTATTAAACTAATTTTTGGAAAATGTTTTATGCACTAAAAATCAAATCTAAATTACTAAATTGTTAACAATATAGAGAAAAAAACCTAGGCCTTGGATCATCTCCGACTTAGTTTACTAAAGTAATAATTATATAATAAAATTTATCCACTCGTAATAGTCGTGACTAGGTCTATTCGGGTCTAAAATCAAGGGTTCATATTTAAAAGCCTACATAAGGACTTAATCATTCTTGGACAATCGGATCTAGGTCTTGTACACTCCCTCCATGACTAGGTGGAGTGTCTAAGTTCCTAGTAATCTAGTAATCTCTTTGAACGTAGAGACCACCAAATATGGTTAATTAGGCATCTTCTTCATCTTCGTAATAGATCGGGGCTATCATGGCTAGATCAACCCTTCTCTACTACAAACCAGAGTATTGTTGAGCAATACTAAATATATTATATTGAATAACTACTATACTTAGCTCCCAATTGTTGGAGGGTTGATCCTTAGCCTAAGCTAAGAAGATTAGCTCTCTATTAATGGCGTTGATCACAGCTTACGCATAAAATAAAATAGAGAGAGAGAGAGAGAGAGAGAGAGAGAGATACTAAAAAAATTTAAGCTTTATTCCTTCCAAAATTGAGATATAAAATACATAAAAATTTTCTCATATTTATAGGAGATAGAAGAAACTTGTTTACATTTCTGAAACTCTATCTCTAAGTAAAGATAAGCCTTATCTCAGATAAATCCTATCTCATTTATATTTTACCTTTTATCTAGATAATTTTTCTCAAGCTAATCCTTGTAGAGTCCTTCATCATCTTTATTTCTTGGAGTAAATCTAAAAGTACATTGAATGTAGACATCTTCCTTATACTTGAGAGACTGCTGGAAATGCTTCAGCTCTTTGTACCTTCTATTAGATGTCTTTTTCTACTTATTAGCTCCAACAGTGATAAGTGCCTGAAAATAAGAAAATGCTACTAACATTAAAAAATAATAAATCGGAATTAACAAAATGATATTTTTAGGAGTACTAATCCTACGTATTTCTTCATCTATCAAGATGGGATGTGGACATTCAAAACTGCAAGCTTACTACTATTAATATAGATGGAACCAAGTGTCAATTATGAATGTGAAGTTTCTTGAACAGAGAAATTTAAGTTTGATTAGGGCAAGTTGATGTATCTTAATCCCAGGATTTTTGTGCTCAAACTTCATCAAGAATCAAGTCTTAAGCTGAAATGTTCAAACCCCATTACTAGATTATTTTATAATGGATAGTTGTAATATATCAGAATAGATAAGTTGACGTTCTATCAGACCTAGGTAATGCATACGTAGAAGGATACAACTTATTTTATCGATTCTTAAAGGTCGAGAGTTCAAACATCTTCAAAGTGGTATGATGATCAAATCATAGAAATATAAAACTGGTTTTTTTAGGTGAGAGATAGTTTGAAAGGAAATGAATCGATAACCAGTTTCTTTCATTTTTGAAATTTACTTCGTATCCAACAACCCATCTCGACATGAGGTTTTTCTGAAAAGAATACAACAAGAATAGGGTTGAAGACTATTAAGAGTTTACTTATGGGATAATTGGTGAACTTTAATTTTTTGCTTAGTTGACATCAAATTTAGGGGGCTGTTTGGAAGCCCGTAAAGACTAGTTCAGTTCGTTTCAGAACTGAAATAAAAGAAAAAATGTTGTTTGGCAATATGTATGACCCACGGTTTCTGGTTCTTTATCAACCAAAGCTAGCCAAGAAATTGCAAAAACCAGTTCTTTTGTGAAACATCTTTTTGGCATTCCATGAAAGAACTAGATAGTTTTACTCCATGATTAAAAAAATAAGACCTTCTCAAAATCTCTGTAATCCACAATCGAATTGAGATTAATCTAATCGTAGAAATTAATGCGAAGAACACTAAAATTGGTGGGTAAAATTTTCCAAAAAGAGTTTCAATTGCTCAAATTGATTATAATGAATTCCTCTCTTAATCTCTATTTGATCTCTGGATCTCTTTTACATTGCCTAACCTTGCTATCTTAAAGGTTACAAGTTCTTAGTTACAACCTAGGACATAAATGCCCTTGAAACACCTAAAATAATGAGGGAATCGCGATAGTTGTTCGAATGAACCCATGGGTCATTCAAACGACTGGCTCAATTAAGCCTAGAAATCGAGGCATATAAAATTGGCATTTCTGAGAACCTAGTTGTTTGAACAACTCCAAATATCGTTCTAACGACTTGCCAATTTATGCCTAGAAAATGAGGCAGTCATAATTGGTCTTCTGTTCCTTCAAACTTATTCGAACGACATGACATTTTTTGAAGAGGTTGAATGTTTAGATCCTCCTAGATCATAGCTTGCCCCTTCAGGAGCCTTGAACTCCTGCTTAAGCTAGAACTGGAGACGAGAGAATACGTCCGTACCCATTTCCCTGTTGTACCACTTTGACTTGTTAGGTAGGTTGCATTTCTTCCCAACTCGAAATGACTCGATATTGCCCCACCTTGTAGCATAAATTTTTCTCTCTAGAATACTATCCTCCTGTAACATATCTTCTCTCTCTATCCATAAGTTATCAACTAACAACAGGTGAGTGTCGATATAGAGTCTTCATCTAAAAGAGGCGTCTCAAACAGCTTCAAATACTCGATATTAATCACCGAATACATCTTAATAAATGGTGGCATATTCAATTGGAATGTGTTGTCACCAATTTTCTTGAGTATCGTAAATGAGCCATAACGGATTGGCTTGAGTTTTTTACTTTCACCCTTTAGTCGTTCCTTACCCAAATGTAACCAAACTAGGTCGCCCTCCTAAAAAGTACACTTAACCCGATGCTTGTCGTGTCGAGCCTTATACTTTGCTTGAGCCTTATTTAATTGTACTTCTACCACCTCATGAACCTTGCTTATCCTCTTAATGAAACGCTAAATTTTAATTTGTTCCTTTTCCTCCTTAGACACCGTGTTGTCACCGTGGCTAAAAGTCATACCAAAGGGGCTTTGAGGCAAGTACCCAAGACAAATTAAACTTCAAATGGAAACTTCAAAGTAGAACCATGAATCGCCTGGTTAAAAGCAAACTGAAGATAAGGTAAACTCTCATCCCAGGTCTTATGATGCTTAGAACGGAATCCCCATAGTAAATGCACTAAAGTACGATTAACTACATCTATTTATCTGTCAGTCTACGGATGAAAGGCGGCACTTCTCTTCAACTTAGTGTCCATCATCCCCTATAACAATTTCTAAAAATGCCTCAAAAAGTGGCTATCTCTATCAAAAATAATAGAAGAAGGGACCCCAAAATACCTCCAGACATCTCTAAAAAATAATCACGCTGCTCCTTCCCGGTGATCGTCTTCTGGCATGGAATAAGAACTATCATCTTGCTTAATCGATCTACCACCACAAACAAATAATTATTTTTACACTTGGTCATGGGTAAATCACCTATAAAATCCATCAAAATGCTCTCCCAAGGTTGGCTAGGAACTGGTAATGGTAAGTGCAGTCCTAACTTTTGATTGATAGGCTTCGATATGTTGCATAAAATGTAACCACGAACCACACGAGCAACATCCACCTGCATCTTCGGCAAATAAACATAACACCGCAAATTCAAAAGAATCTTTTTAACCCCAAAATAACCTGCCACCCGAGAACAATGTTCCTCTCTAATCTAATACAAATGATCTCCACCCTCAAGAATACATAGTAGACTGCCCCTGTAAATCAAACAATCCTTCAATACATACTCACACGCCTTGCCTTGAAGCAATTTTTGGTAAATCACACTGAGCTCCTTGTTGTTGTCCTACCCTATAACATATTCAGAAAAAATAATAGGATTTATCTATATAACTACTAATAAAGCAGAAATAGTTGGTAATGGGGGTTGATATAACATATTAGCAATTTGTTTGTCCAGTCCTTTCTTATACTTAATAATCATGGTAAACTACTGTAGCTACTACATCTACTTCATATGACGAGCTTGTTGTAACTTGGACTGCGTAGATAAGAACAGTAATGGTTTGTGATCGGAATGCACCACAAAATCCTTCTCCAATAAGTACTGGAAGGAGAGAATTTGTTATGCCGCTGAGGGGAGGTTGGCGATAAAGATAGCCAAAGTGCGGGAGCAAATTTTTGGATTTTTGGATTATGACTTTGAGCTGCTAGTGTAGGAGGTGCAAATTGAAGGTTTAGATGAGATTGGGAGGCAACGCGAGTATGAACATCATTTTTATGAAGAAATGTTCCGAGAAATTATGTTGGATCCTGCGGCTCAAAAAGTTTATGTGAGAGAGCTTGCTGTAGAGGAGATTGAATTGGAAGACATGAGGATTGCTGGAAGATATTTGATCAGATGTGGTTCCTCAGGTCATCAAGGTTATTTTAGTGTAATCATTGTAGAACATGTATTCAGAATTGAGTCGAAGATGAACGAAAAGGATTGAAAACACTGAAGATCGAGGCTTATAGTTACTACAATTTCTTTAAGACAGATTTCACCCTGGGCATGGTACTTAACAGTTTTTATGGTGCCTGTCTCCAAGATACAACGATTAAATCATATAGACTTGAAGTACTCAAGCCGATACACTTGTCGAACTATCTGTGATTTTACTCTCAAGAAGGAAGGAATGAAAAAGAGGAAATGAGATTCTAATATTTTTCTGTGTCTCAAACACATAAAAAATGATTGTTTAAATAATATAGAAGGTGCCCTTTAGAAGCACCTGTAGATAGGGTTGCGTTCCAAGACATATCTCTGAGAAGAGTTATGTCCTTTGAAGATAACTGCATGTTTTATTCGAATAGAATCTATTTATGTTCGAATACATTTCTTACTGCCAGATTTATTCGAATAGAATCATAATCTATTCGAATAGGCTTTTCCTGCAAGATTCTAATCTAATACAATCTTATTTGAATAGACTTATTCGAATAGAATCTATAAAATAGTCCAAATGGGTCATGGGTTGGTCGTGCACGCAAGCCCATGGGCGTCCCCATAGCAAGCCTTCACACATTCTCCTCACACACTTATGATGGCACCACTTACTTACACATACAATACATGTGTAACCCAATATCACGTGTAATCCAATATAAAGTGAAAATACTCTTTTCACTTATCCAATGTGGGACTAATAGTAATCACCAAGGTTTTATTCAAACCACAACGAAAAGACATGCATTTTTTCCAGCAATTATATTTGAAGTGAATAAGAAAAGAAAAGAATATAAATAGGAGTAACATGCATGTATGCTATCATATGAGTTTGAATAATTTCAAAGAAATGGAATGAGAATAAAAGTTAAATAGATCCTCTTTTGTTACGAATGCTGTTTGTGACTGTTGTGAAAAATGAATTTAAAAATATTTGAAAATTTATTATTGAAAATTTATTATGAGAGTTTCAGAAATAACGTCATTACTGTTATAACTAGAAGAAGCAAGTATAAAAAAAGTAGGGAGCTTCTGATTTTATCCCTTGTGTAAAAGCAGTGAAAACTCGGTTGCGTGTAAGTACAAGTCATCATGAGTGTGGTTAGGTACGAGGAAGATTTGGAAATGAGGGATACAAATAGATTAAAATATAAGGCAAATGGCAATAATAGGAAAGCGTTCTCACCGAAAAGGTGCAAGACGTCTGACATAGATAGTGGAAGGGATGCCTCGATTCCAAAGCCGAGGGCGGCTTGCACGAGGCTCAATAACTGCCAACAGTTAAAGATGAAAAATATAAATACTGCTTCATCTTCTTCATTCAAATGTTTCTTAACTTCTAAAAACTTGAAGAACAGTGAGAGAAGAAGGAAGAAGATAGACAAAAAAAAATCTAGAGAAACTCGTGAGGAGTTAATCGAGAGTGATCAATAGTTAAAGTGTGAGAGAGTTGCAAAGACTGAGTCACGAAGGTGGTTATACAGTAACATTGTGAGGGAAGGATTTGGCACTATCTCAGATTAACATTATGAGATAGAAGGTTAGTAGAGGATTTATGTTGTACGTATGTGTTTTTTGAAGATCATACTCTGTATATAGGCAAATCTATAAAGTACTATTTATAGTAATATATGAAAGCCCATTTGGTAAATGATGTATGAAATATATTTGTATGCGAATGATGTATATGCAAAATATAATGATAGATACCTAGACCAGTATATAGGTTGATTGTGAGGAGAGTTTGTGTAGTATAAAATCCCTTTCTGTAGTTGATATGGTGAGTTCCCCTATTAATGAGACGTCAACCTCTGGTCGGTCGGTGGAGTCTGAGATTAAAATGTCTGATAGTGAGGAAGAAGTAAGTATTGATCAATTTTAGATTTCCTTGGAAGATTGGTATCCTATCCTCCTCGTTCTGATGTATTTAAAGAGTTTTGTAAAGCCAAGGCTTCTATAGGAGGTAGATGAGGAAAATGTATAGAACACGCCGGTAGGCAATTTAGGGGTTGTACTATAGCAATGGGAGATGAATATTTTTATTTACTGGCTGATTCAGTGAAGGAGAAAAGGGATAGGGGTATAGACGAATCGATCTCTCTAAAGTATTTCAATGAGAATGTTTAGAGTAAACTTTTAGGGGGTTTCTTATATTATCTTTCTCAGTTGGAGTATGGGTTGAGTCTTCCCCTTAGCAATTTGGCGAAAGGGATTATAAACCTCATCAGGGCATGTCCTGTTCAGATGAACGAGAACATGTAGGTGGTGGTAAGTGTTTGTGAATCTTTGAATACACTGTGAGAAGGAGATGGTAGAAGGAGGAGGATATTCTCTAAGGATGTATTGTAGTTAAATGGAGTAAAAAACTATTCTACAAGTGGAGGGGCATATTTCTTTGCGAGCTCGACTCGGCCTCGCTTCTTCAATCTGAACTAAGCAGGTCAACCATGGAATGATAATGTGATATGGGTGAAGGGTGATTGCCTTCAGAGAGATGATGAAGAACCCATGGAACTTCTGTTTAGAACTATAAAATAAAGTAAGTATAATAATGTATAATGCATGAGATTGGTAGTTGAAATTGTATGATGCTCTGCTGATGATAATGTTTTATGCATGACAGCTCCTAAATCTTAGGTGACGAGGAAAGAAACATTGTAGGATACAGTTTCTCAGGAAGAGATAGAGCTTGAGGCTGTGTTAGATGAACTTTGCATTAGCAGGAAGAAGCGTGTTAGCAGTCGAGCTGAAAAAGTTCAAAAATCTTAGTCGACGAGGCTAATGAGGAGCACTGATGGCAGTAAGAAGAATGGAACAGATGGGGAAAATCGAGTCAACATTTTACCAAGGCCCCTAGAGTGGACTACACAGGGTTATCTAAGTCCACTACGTTGAGCCAATTAGCTCGAACGTTTTCCAAGAAGCAAATGCTAAAAGGTCATTCGACCTTTGGAACCACATGAAGTGGTGAGGCCATAGAAAAGGTGAAAAAGAGAAGGGCTGAACCTTCTAAAATGTCAGGGGTGAGGGTCATAGAAGGTCGACCTGTTGTAGAGGACGATTTAAAAGAGGTGGAAGAAAAAGCCAGGTTGGCACCTCTCAACGGGGAGGAAAAGATGAGCAAAATGGTAGGTTCATATGTTCAAAAATGTATTATGATAAATTTTGTATTGTGATTCGATCTAATCAATAAGGTTGATTTTGTTTGTTTTTATAGCCTGCTCGTCTGATGAAGGGAATATGCCTCGGGGTCGAGGAGGAGAGAGCTGAGCAGAAGATGAAGAAGGTCGAGCTCGAAAGGAACATAGCTCGATTGAAAACTGATTTGCTCAAGGAGGGAAAATGAATGGAGGCTTTGAAGGTTTCACAAGTGGTAGAGATCAACAATCTACATGCGGAAGCGAGAATAAACTTGGAGAAGGTGGTAGCTGAGTGCGACCGACTCGGGCGCCAGCTTATGTCAAAAGGATATTCTAAAGATAAGGTGGATGCCGTTAGGGCCGACACCTATGTGGAGGAGGAGGAGGAAGATGAAGAGATTTAAGATGTTGTTGTTGGTGTCGTGGACGGGCCGGATGGTGTATCTTTGCAGACGGTGAAAGACAACCAAGGGGATGACAACGAGCGTCCAGAAGGAGAAAATGAGAAGGTAGAGTAGTGTGATGGTTTTGTGATTGCATGAATATATGGGAATGTTTGTAAATTGATTGAATATTTTTTGTTGCATAAAATTATGTAGGCTAAGTCACTTTTGTAATCCTTGCTGTAGGAACTTAAGGACATACGCCTCAGAATAAAATATTTAGAGGTTGAGCTTGCTAAGGAGAGAGATGCCTCAACGTCCCTGTTGTCTTCGCAAGCATAGCTGCAGGTTAGAACAAAAGAAACAATATTTAATTTGTATGCTTCATTAGTATAAAGCTACAAAGTAATAAATAGAGTATAGAGATGGACCAAAAACCTATTATCGGCTTAGGGGCAATGACACTGAAATGACGCATAAGAAATACTAAAGTATCGACAACTTTAAAATATAGAGAATGCGTACCTTAGACTTGGAAGAATATGTTATGGAGCATCCATATGAGATTGCACTTCAACCTTAAGTTTAGAAGTAGTCCTACACAGTAGATGTCAAAATATATATATTTTGTTAGAAATATGTGGTGATTGAATGCTCTAAATCAAACTCGATATAACGTATTTGTAATGTGCAGGTCAAATTGGAGTCAGCTCGCTTGCGCAAAGATGATGCACGCCAATGTAACCAAGAATTTACAGAGGAGTTTGATAGGATGAGAGAGGCCAATAAAGATAGAGAAGATCAGCATGTACAGGTGTACTTCAAGTTTGTTGAGGCAACATAGACTGTTATTGACCTTGCTTGGCAAATCGAGGTGAATGATGCCAAAATTAAGAAAGGGTAAAAAGAGCTCGCGAAGTTAAAAAAGCGTGCAGTGAAATCAAAAGCCTGAATGACGCGTTGATGGTAAAGAGTAGGGAGGCTAACATGGCCCGTTACTGTATACAGGAGCTAGAAAAATCAGAGGAAGGTTTAAATCGGTCGGTGACCAGTTTGAAGAATGATTTGATCAAGAATATGAACAATCAGGAGCAAATTCAAACTAATCTAGCGAACAGCAGGAGCGAGCTGGAGTGATTGAAGAAGAGATTGGTTAATAAAGATAACGAGCTGAAGAGAGCTCAAGATGATCCTTCTGCGTCAGAAGTTGTAGTTGAATAATTGTACACAGTTTTACCTGCCAAAGATAGGGAATTTCGGACGGTGTAACGTAAGTATGATGAATTAAACGAAAGAGTGGCACAATTGAAGACCGAATTAACATAGGCCAATTCACGTACCAAACGCGCCGAGGCCAGAGAGCGTTTGAGGAAAAATAAAAATGATGCCAAGGTCTCCCTTGTATAGAGAGATGTAGTCAGCCTATCAGCTCAAATAAGAGAGCTGGAGAGGGATGTCTCTCGAATTTAAGGTCATGTATAAAAAAAGTTGAGCGGTTAAGGGAGTGTGAAAAGAAACTGGATGCTGCTCTTTCCAGGGAATAAGGGCTAGAGAGGCTATTAGAGGGAAAGAGATTTTGATACAGTAGAAAGACGAGTTGTTACAAAAAATATTGGTTGTAGAAGATTTGAACAGGGAGATTGAGGCACTTCATGCTCAGGTGGCGAATTTGGAGGCGATTAATCAAGTTAAATCAACTAAGCTGACAAGAAATTGGAAGAGAACATTGCTTTCACAGATCGAGTAGAAAAATAAATAACATGGCTAAAAGAATGGTATTCGAAATCGGAAGAACGCCTTCAGAAGGCTAGAGCAAATTTTTTTAGGTAGGTTGCAATCGAGGCATCGCACTCAGAATTCTTAAGGGAGGTCATTGCCTATTTTGTAGAGGAGGTAAAAAGGCTTGAGTCAGAAAGAGATACCTTGTTCAACAGTTTGTCAAATAGGGGATGTATTTGTAGAGCCGATATAGATCGAGGAAATTGTATGCAGTTCATGGAAATAGATTTAGGCCCTCGACCTGCTGAATTATTAGAGCATGGCAGGATTATTGTGACTGCAGAGCTTGAGAATTTATGGCAGATCGACCTCCTCTTTGAGAATTTATGACTGATCGACCTCCTGTTGCAGGGAAAGTGTAGCTGGCATCCCAACAGCAAAAATGAATCTATTGTAAAGGTTTTATATGTAATCTGAAATAAAAAGTAGGTGTTACAGATAAGTAGAGAGATAAAAGCTAGTTTTACCTTTGTTTTATCTTATGTCTGGTTAGTCTTTGATTGAAAACTAGTATTACCTTTGTTTTAATCGCAGAGATTTAGTAGAGTCAGCCAAACCAAGTGTTATCCTTGATTTAACTGGTATGATGTCGCAACCATATTAAGGTAGAAGCTAGTTTTACCTTTACTTTATCTTATGCCTGGTAGAGTCTTTGATGTAAAACAAGTATTACTTTAGTTTTAATCGCAAAGATTTAGTAGAGTTAGCTAAACCAAGTGTTATTCTTGATTTAACTGGTATGATGTCGCAGCCATATTGAGGTGGATAAAAGCTAGTTTTACCTTTACTTTATCTTATGTCTGGTAGAGTTTTTGATGTAAAATAAGTATTACCTTACTTTTAATCGTAGAGATTTAGTAAAGCCAGCCAAACCAAGTGTTATTCTTGATTTAACTGGTATAAAGGCCGATTGAAAGCTAGTATTATTTATGCTTTAATCTATGTATTGTCTACGAAGTAGAGAGATGTATGGGAAAAAAACTTGTAAGTTTTATTGAATAGAAAAATGATGTACATTGGATGGAGATGAAAATCTCACTTTTGGAATAGAAAAAACAAAAAATTAAAATAGAGTAGTAAAGAATTTAACGATAGTACCGTTTCAGTCACCTAGTATTCAAAGGATTTGAAATGTGAACTCCCTCTTCAGTCATGAGGTAATATGATCCCAGGCTTGAGAGTCCTGTGACAAGGAATAGACCCTCCTAATTATCTGCTAGTTTCCCAACATGAAGCTCTTTACGGTGTTGAGGTATTTCTCTGAGGAAGAGATTATCAATTTGGAAGGTACGCTTCTGACTAGTTTATTGTACGAACTGGTTAGCATATGGTGATATCGACTTAGGTTAACGATGACGCGTTCCCTGGTTTCATCGATCCAATTAAGTTTGTAAGCCAATTCAAACTCATTTTCCTTGTCAGTTAGCCTGTGATCTTTAACTGGATAATGGTATTCAGAGGGAATGATGGCCTCGGTGCCATAGGCAAGGAGGAATAGAGTGCAACCTATCGACTGACGTAGAGTGGTACGATATGCCCATAAGACATGAAGAAGTTTGCGAACCCAATTTCTTTTTTATGTGAGTGTAGCCTTTTCTTGAGTCTATCCACGATGGTTTTGTTGGTGATTTCGGCTTGGCTATTGCCTTGAGGGTAGTAGGGATTGGATGGTGAGTGAATGATGTTGTGTTAATTGAGGAAAGTTATAATTTTTTCTTAAACAAATTGGGGCCTGTTATCGATACGAATTAGGTGGGGGCACCCAAACCGAGTGATGATGCGTTCCCAGATAAATGAAATGACCTCTTCTTCTTTGGTTCGATAGAGTGGAACTGCTTTTACCCATTTTGTAAAATAATCGACAGCTACGAGTAGGTGGCGGCGGTTACCTGGAGAATTAGGAAATTTTTCGACAAGATCGAGTGCCCATCTTTTGAATGGCCAAAATACCTTGCTTGCATGAAGTTCAAGCGCCCAGGGGCGCAGGTCATCTGTCCATATTGTTGACATGTATCATATTTGCGTGAATACTCTTTTGTTTGCTTGCGCATGCCAGGTCAAAATACTCTTGGTGTAATGGCTCTGTTTGCCAGTGATCGACCTGCGATATGGGAGCCACAAGTCTCTTCATGTAAATCACGAAACATCTCATCCACTTTCTATTTGGAGAGGTACTCGAGGTAATACCCCATGACTGAACGGTAGTATAAGGTACCATTTTGATTAGTGCAGCGCTTTAAGTTGTCTATCAGCTGTAGGCGATCATTCAGATCGGTTGGAAGTGGTCCCTTGCATTTGTTATCGATACCGAGATAAACTAAGAAAGGCTTTCGCCAATCGTTGTCTCCCACTTTATTGCCAATCGTGCATACAAAAATGTGATCAATGCTGGGGGTAGAAATAACTTCGATCTGGAGATATCGAGCTTCTGTGCCAAAGACCCCGGCTAGTTATGCCAAAGAATCGGCGTGTCTATTTTTACCTTGAGAAAAATAATCGAGAGTTGCTTATGTGAACTTTCTCATCCTATCCGCAACGAGGGTTGCGTATTCGATCATCTTACCATTCTTCTTGTATTGCTCAGAGTAATGGTGGACGATGAGTAGTGAATTTATGTAAACTGAGAGTTCTAGGACGCCGAACTCAAGAACGAGATCGAGTCCATGAAGGAGAGCTTCGTACTCGGTGATATTGTATGAGGCCTCAAAATTCAAGCGGATTGATTTATCAATTCTATCGTTAGAATGGGTAATTAATACGATTCCAATTCCTAACCCTACGGCTCCTACTAATCTATTTATAAGAAGTCTCCACCCTTTCCTTTTAATCCATTCAGCTCGCTCGTCAAATGCTTTGGGGGGTGGATTTTTTGTAACTTCTTCTGCAATGTCAGGATCGTGCTCCGCCCACTTAGGATCTTCCACTAGAAAATCCGTAAGAAAATTGGCAATGACCTGACCCTTTTCGGAATGACGTTGTTCGAACTTGATATCATATTCTCCCAAAGTGACTGACCATTGTTACACTCTCCTTGATTTCTCTTTCTTGGACATAACCTCCCGAAGTGGGCAGTTTGTCACGACTTTAACTGAATGAGCTTGAAAGTAGTATTTGAGTTTCTGTGAAGTATACACAAGAGTGAGAAGAAGTTTAAAGAGTACCTCGTTTCCGTTGGAGTGAGGGTTTTGCTGATGAAGTAGACTGGTTTCTTGATTTTTCCTTCAACTGGAATGAGAACCGAGCTGAGTGAAGTATCTATAGCTGCTAGGTAGATAATCAGTTCCTCATTATCTATTGGGGTGCTCATGATGAAAGACTTCCCCAAATAAGTTTTGAGATCCTAAAATGCTGCTTCGTATTCTGATGTCCATTGAACCTCTGTATTTGGCTATACTTTTCCCCGTTTGGTGCAGCCGCGAAGTAATAGGAATAGCCAACGACAGCGGTCTAAAGATTTTGAAACAAAACGGCTGATAGCGGCAATCTTGTCGGCAAGTTTCTGAACGTCTTTAGTCATTTTTGGAGATGGCATGTTGAGGAGATCCCGAATTTAATCTGGATCGGCCTCAATCCCCTTCTTGCTGATGAGGTGGCCAAGAAATCGACCTGAATGTACTCCGAATTGACACTTATCAGGATTGAGGCGCATTCTGTAAGATCGAAGAATATTGAATATTGTGTTGAGATCTGAAATGTGGTTGGTGGACTGTATGCTCTTGCACAAGAAATTGTCAATGTAGATTTCCGCGACTTTCCCAAGATGTGCTTTGAATATAGTAGTCATCAACCGTTAAAATGTTGCACCTGCATTTTTGAGTCCGAAGGGCATGACTTTGTAGCAGTAAAGTCCTCTTTTAGTAATGAAAGTAGTATTTTCTTGATCTTCATCGGAGAATGTAATCTAATTGTATCCTGAAGCAACGTCCATCATAGATAGAAGTTCGTGGCCTGCAGTAGAATTAATGATCTGATGAATATTGGGAAGAGGGAAGCTATCTTTTAGAGTATGTTTGTTTAGATCAATGAAATCTACACAAACTCATACTTTTCTATTCTTCTTTGGGACAACGGCGATGTTGGATATCCAATGTAGATATTTGGCTTCTTGAATGAATCCCACTTTGATCAATTTTTTGACTCCATGTTAACTTCATTGCGAAGTCGCGGTGATAGTCGTCGCTGTTAATGTTTGACCGCCGTGGCGTTGATGTTGATGGCCAATTTGTGACATGCCTTGGCCTGATCAACCCCAGGCATCTCCTCGAATGACCATCCAAAAACGTCTCGATTTAGTTATAAGAACTGAAAAAGAGCGTGTTTTTCATGCTGAACCAGCTTAGTATCGATAAAAGTACCTCTGTTAGGTCTATCAATATTGATATATTCTATGGGCTCATCCATGGAAGGCTGATCATTGGGGTGATCAGCTTTCTGTAATTGCTATGCAGCATATCTGTCAGAGGTATTGAGGATAACATAGATGGTATTTTCGCAAGCTTGAGAAAGCTTTTGACTACCCCTGATCTCATAGATACCATCATTGTGTTTGAAGCGGCCTTTCGGATATCATCCTTTTGAGGTCGGCGTAACTGATCTTGGTGATTATATCCTTCACGGTCGCAAGTTTGGTGAGGAAGAGGTGCTCTTTAGCTTTGTAGTTGAGCTGGAGCACGCTGGTAAAAGCAGTAACAACTATTTTCTGATTGAGATTGTCTACTTTACTCGCGAGCTCCAAAAACTTCTTCGCAAAAACCTTGAGCTTATCTTTGTGTGACTGTTTAAGACTGATAAGATAATATAAATTTTCTTCTTTATCTCTGTTGTGAGCATATGTCTTGATGAATTGTTTATGCAGCTGATCGAATGTGTATATGGAGTTTTCAGGTAGAGAGTGGAACCATCGGCGCGGTTCCTCCTCCAGACTTGTGGAAAACAGACGACAAAGAATGTTGTTGAGATTAGAGTATAACCGCAATGAATTACGGTACTGTTGAATGTGCTCCTTGGGATCGGTACCCTTGTATTCACAAAATTTTGGAGTATGGAAGCCTTTCGGTATTTCCATATCGAATAGTTCTTTGGCAATTAGACTTCCTTGTAACTTGGTAAGGTCGTCGGTAGCGCCCAGAACTTGTGTTTTGATCAACTCCTTAATACGCTGGTTCATATGCTCTTGTGTGACATAGTGACAGATCGGTTGAGTAGTTTGACGAGGTGGTTATGAATTGTGAGTACCGGTACCTTCACTCAAATGATCTCGTGCTGGAACTCAAAGTTGAGGTCGCTGTTCTTCCTCTTGACGTATGGAACATCGGTAACCTCAGCTGATCTCAGACTGAACTTCACCACCCAAATAAAAGGAAGATTGAAGTTCATTTCGAATATATATGGAAATAGCTTTGCTGAGGGCTCCTTGAGGTCCCAATCTGTCCCGCGCAGAAACTCGGGGGGCTTCCGGCAGCTGATCACGATCTCGTGTTGGAGGAGCTTGCAAGGCATTATGCATTATTGTCATTAGATCTTCATGTCGTTTGAGCGCTGTTAAACGAGCTTGTCATTCGGCGTCGGGATCCTTCTCATGGAGCTCTTGATCGAGAGTTAATTGACGTCCAAGCTCGTTACATTTCTTTGTCTTAGTGTTGAGATTCGCTCGAAGCTCTGTAAGTTGTTCTGGCTCAACTGAAAGATCAAGCTGGATTCCGATTGTTGGTCGCCTAGATGTGACCATGATTGAAATTTATAGTAGAGTGAATGAATGCCTTAGGATATCGTGGACATGATT
Source organism: Kingdonia uniflora (assembly GCA_014058105.1). Lineage (NCBI taxonomy): Eukaryota > Viridiplantae > Streptophyta > Magnoliopsida > Ranunculales > Circaeasteraceae > Kingdonia > Kingdonia uniflora. The sequence continues at coordinate 312,493 of JACGCM010001619.1, read as the reverse complement.
TCTTTCCCACAGACGACGCCAAATATAATGGCCTAATTCTGTAAGCTCGAAGTGGCTTGGAATTAGCTCTTACACCAATGTACCTGTGATAAAATCTAATAGAAAACAAGAAATGACACAGGTGTTTGCGTGGAAAACCTATGAATAGGTAAAAAACCTTGACCTCGGGTTGAAGATTTTTTTAATAGTGACGTTTATTGCTTAAAGCTGATATCTTATTACAAGTGATCTCTTAACTTAGAAATGTTTGATCTTGTGAATAAGAAGTTTGAAGTTTTGAGAATCTAGAAAATATAGTTTTCTTGGTGATTTCTCGTGTAATTTTCTGGTCCTTGTCTCTTCTGGAACTTCATCTTATATATAGGCCTTCTTCGTAGTTCTTCATCGTGCTGAAACTCGTTCTCCGAATAATGTGGTTAGTGGCGGTTGACTGAGTAACCGTTGAGTTCGTGAGAGATAGGTGGCTTTGACTTGTTCAGGTTTTTCTGTTTGAGCTCGACCCACGTTTTTCATCAGTTCGTGAAGTAGGTGGCAATGCTGACTGGAGAAGTCATGTGGAGAATACGTGGGTCTGATATGGAGATAGTTCGTACTGGAGACAACTCGATTTAGGTAAGATCGAGGGTAGACCCCTACAGATGTCAACTAAGCAAAAAATTAAAGTTGACCAATTATCCCTAAGTAAACTCTTAATAGTCTTCAACCCTAATCTTGTTGTATTTCTTTTCAGAAAAACCTTCTGTCGAGATGGGTTGTTGGATACGAAGTCAATTTCAGAAAATGAAAGAAACTGGTTATGGGTTCATTTCCTTCCGAAGTGCCTCTCACCTAAAAAACACCAGTTTTACATTTCTATGATTTGATCATCATGCCACTTTGAAGATGTTTGAACTCTCAACCTCTAAGAATCGATAAAATAAGCTGTATCCTTCTACGTATGTATGACCTAAGTCTGTTAGTACGTCTACTTATCTATCGTGATACATCACGACTATCCATTATGAAATAATCTAGTAATGGGGTTTGAACTTTTCAGCTTAAGACTTGAATCATGATGACGTTTGAGCACAAAAAACCTTGGATTAAGATACATCAACTTGCCATAATCAAACTTAAATTTCTTTGTTCAAGAAACTTCACATTCATAATTGACACTTGGTTCCATCCATATTAATAGTAGTAAGCTTGCAGTTTTGAATGTCCACAGCCCATCTCTCTCTACAGCTCTTTAGATATCACTCTCTAGCTAGATAAACTTCTTCTCTCATGGATAACCTCCAAAACTTTGCAAACTATCCTCCCATGAATCAACCCGTGTATCCACCCGGAAATAATTCAGTCTCAAACTTTTCCATGGGTCAGCCTACCTCTTCACCATCAACTGAACCCTATTTTGGAATAAAGCATCTTCATTTAACCGCATCGTTCCATCCTGAATCAACCAAGTTACCCTACATTTACTAACTCCGGCTCGTATTACGACTTACAATATCCAGTGGGTCAACTTAACTATCCGCCTCAGGCTAACCCCGACTCAAACAATCCAGTGGGTCAACCCCGCTGCCCACCACAGTTTACTAACCATGACTTGAGCTATCCAGTGGATCAACCCAGCTATTCGCCACAGCTAACTAACCCTGACTTGAACTATCAGCAACAGTCAACTAACCCGCCGAACTATGCACCACAGTCTGGCTCAAACTACTCAGTGAGTAAAAGAAAGCTCGCCAACATTTACTAACCCTGGTTCAAAGTAGTACACAGGCAGTGAAAAAAGTTCCCAAGCATTTGATAACCATGGCTCAAACTATCCAGTGACTCAACCCAGATATCCTCCGCAGTTCACAAATCCTGGATCAAACTATCCAGCTGGTCAATCCAACTTCCAACCGCACTCCACCAACCCTGGATCAAACTATCCAGTAGAGCAACCAAGCTCCCCGCCGCACTTGACTAGCCCTGGATCAAGCTACCTAGTCTGTCAACCCAGTTATCCGCCAGTATCTAATCTTTCCTCAAAGTATCCAATTTATCAACCAAGCCCTTCCCCGCCATGTAAGGCAGTCGTAGTTATTAGCCCAGAGTATTGCGAACCAAAACTGGTCGATCTCACGATCATCAGAAAAGTTATGAATATAACAGATGGTAATTTTGAGGTTACAGACATCAATGGGTGCATCGTTTTTAAGACCAAAGGCCAATTGTTAACCTTGCACCACCGGTGAATCTTATATGATGTCACAGGAATGCCTATCATCTATACTACTAAAGGAAAAGCAAAGGAATGAGACCCGATCTCAGCCGTCGATCCGAATCCCCAACACAAACTTAGGAATATCAAAGCCTATCTTTATAACCTAAAAATGAGGAGCAATTGGATGCATTCGGCCAAAATCATTGAAAACCTATATTTTTTGCATGCCTAACTTACCCTTATCAATTTGTAACTTTTAGTCTAAAATAGGTATACGAAATTGTCATATTTGAATTCTTTGAGGGTAGTATTGTATTCCTCATTTTGCCCATGCTAAAAATAACAATAAAACAAAATCAGGAAGGGTATTTATGTAGTTTCGTCGAACTAATTTTGATATTTATACCACTCACCTCCTAAGCCTCAAACTACAGTTTACTCGCATCAACCTCATACCTCTATTTTGCAAAATCGAGGAACTTTTAAAAAGTGAATTGGGAGGAATCAGGGTTCTGGTATTGAATTAATTGAAGTTGTGGTGTTATTGTTTTGTTCAATCATTCTCTCTGAAGATCAAACAATCTTTAAAACAATCCCCAATTCAAAATAAGTAAATCAAATCCAACGACTCACAAATATTTTGTAATTAATCAAATCTCTGTTTCATATAAGTTAGATTGATGTTTGTTTCGTTTGATTTTGTATTTTCTAGGTTTAATATTAACCTAATCGAGTGAAATTGGGTGTTTATGCAGATTAGCAGATGTACTAACATGCGCCCTCACCTCACTCCTGAAAGAGAGTAGTTTGAAACTTAGGGAGCTACTACTGTGGGATTCGATTTTGGGTCTTTGTAAGTTTGGATTCGCTCTAAATTTGGAGTAATTTGATGAAGAGACTAGAGAGGGTTTGGATTGAATCGAGGTGTTGTTGAGATAGAGAGTAATATTAATAATAATAAGGAGGCGAGTAGTAATAACCCCTTTGCTGATCGAAGTAAAGTTCAAATTATTTTATGCGATAACGATGCGAAAAGCTCTGGGGAAGTTCTTGCACTTCTATCCAATTGTTACTATCAAGTGACATCAGTGAGAACACGAGACAAGTGGTTGATGCCCTTAATGCGGAGGGACCTGATATCGATATCATACTGGCTGAAGTTAACCTTCCAATAGCTATAGATATCTCTGATGACACAGATGACAAGTCACAGAAAAGTCACTTCCCAGATGTGAACATGTGGTCTCATCGAGAAGAGGAGTCCAACGATGCGGTATCTATGAAGCCTTCAATGAGGAGTTCATTCGAATATCACCCTAATGTACTTGGGCTGATTGGGCAAACAAGAAATTTTATCTCATTTCCTTAAAAAGGCCAACTGAAAATTGGTGAATCTTCAACATTCCTTACTTACGTTAAATCAATTATTCCCCAAAGAATATCTGAAAGGGTTGGCTGTGTTGATAGAAGTGTTGCTAAGCCAAACCATTCAAGAAGAGAAAAAAAACATCCCTCACCATCTAAGCAAGTTGGTGCTGATGCCCAGAGACATGAAATTTTTGATATACTGGAGAATTACTCCGGAAATGGTCTTCCTGGCAATGGAAGTGGTCCAGAGACAAATTATCTTAAGAGGTGTACTCCAGTTACGTCGGAGTTTCCACAAGGAAAAAACTCAAGCGAGGAACAACTTCCTAAGGTACCAATGCATGAAAGCAACAATGCTCAAGTTAATCCTTCGGGGGTAGCACCACCCACTCATTTACCCTATTATATGTTGGGGATGATGAATCAAGTTATGATGTCTCAATTATATCAGGCAAATCTTCTTGACTTGCCAAAGCATGCCACTTCGACCATGATGCCTCACTACAATTCCATCCCATAATGTTCACCGCATTTACCTATGATGGTGCCACCCTTTCCCTACTACCCTTTTCATGTTTGTATCCAACCGGGAGGAGGTATAGGTCAAATACCTATTGGCCAAGTATGGTCCTCAATCGCAAGATCATCTTCGATTGAGGTGAAACCAGCTCGAGTTGAAAGAAGAGAAGCTGCACTCATGAAGTTTAGGCAAAAGAGAAAAGACCGTTGTTTCGACAAGAAGATTAGGTACATCAATCGGAAATGACTTGCTGAGAGGAGGCCTTGTGTAAGAAGACAGTTTGTAAGACAGGTGAATGGTGTAGACGTTGATCTTAATGGCTGGCCTATTACTATTGAGGATTTTGAGGAAGAGGAAGAAGATGAGGAGGAACTTGTTTCACTTGAGGGTGATGCCTAGGGATATTGATATTGAGCGAGGCCTTGGTTTATTGAGGAAGAGCACTTCCATTTTTGGTAATGCTTCCATACTGGATGCATGCAGATTAGCTAATTCGTGATGATTCACTTTGATGTACAATTCTTCCATTACCGTCAGAGAAGAAGGAGAGAGTAACAGATGTGAGATAAGAGCAATGCTTGAAAGAAATATGCATGCGCTTCTTTTGTTTGGTGAAAGTTGGATTGTTTCTTATCAAAGTTTGAGCATACATGACATGCTCCTCTTACCCACAAGTGAAGATGGTCTGGCGCACGGCATGATGGTGTGTTAATGAAGTCCACATGAGAAAAAAAAAAGAATGTTCAGTCCTGTGTATTATTTTGGAGTAAAATCGCTTATGGCATTCTTATATTTCTGCGACCCCAATTCTTTTCCCCTCTTATTTTTCTTTCACCAACAGTGAATCTGTGTATCTCAAATGGCAGAGTAACATTTCCTTATGTTGTTGAATCGTACGATGCCCTTAATGAGACTGTCTTTTATCGATAAACAGAAAAGGAAAAAAGGGTGTTTCTGCAAATCTGGTGAATGTTGGTTTATTCAAGGTTTCAGTTTGATAAAACAATTGATGAGGGGTTGGAACAAGCTTCCAGAGCTTTTGGAGGCCAAGATGATTTGGGGTTTGTCATGAACCTGGGTCTGATAATTTGCTCACTTCGTCTACTTTTATGAAGCTTAAAAAGTGCTTCTTCAATGGGTTTACTAAGAATTATGCACTATGCAGGTGTGCTCTCTCTCTCAAACCATCTATATTTGACTTATATACATGTTGGAGTATCATTTTAACTTCATATCATCTCCTATTTTGTGTATGAACTTCATAAATAATTTCATTTAATTTCATGTTGCATTTATTTGCATGTTGCATTGTTAAGTGGTCTACGTCTTACTTGGAGTTGTTTAATAAGAATTATTACATAAATCGCAATCAAAAACTTCATTTATGATACAAATTGAAGACTCCTCTCTCTCTTTCACCGTACTTCTTCTCAACTCTCCTCAACCCTAAATTACAAATTGAAGCTCTAACCTTTTCGATTTTGCTCCAAATTGATAACTCTTACTGCAAATCACCATCCCCAAATCAAAATTCCTTTGTGGGTTGTTGTTCAGAGCTTCATTTGGCAACAATGATGATGGCGTTGAAGCAATTCTTCTCAAACCTTACAAAAGCACTTCCATTAAAACCCAATTCACTTCCTTCCCTTTCAAGATTTCTCTCCTCTCAATACATAAGTAAGTTCTTTCTCCCCCTCTTAGGGTTTTTTTTCTTGATTTTTTGATGTTGTTGTTGTTGCTGCAATAGTTAAGTTTGGTTGATGTTACAGTGAAATTTGGATTCGCCCCTCAACAGACCTTGATCCTTGTACTTCCCAAATAACGTAGCCAGCTCTGTATAGTTCGCATTAGTCAATTCGCTGTACCAACCAAAATGATAAATACTATATTAAGTACTTTAAAGAAAAATTTAATATAAAAAACAAACAAGAAAGCTTAACTATGATACAAATAAACTTAAAGCGAAAAAGGGACTAAAGAAGTGAGAAGAGAACATGGTACCATTGTGATGCAATATTGACAATCAACATAACCTTCCCCTTGTATGTGCTTAGGTCCATAATTACATTGACTTAATAAATAGAGCTTACACTAACTTATTACAAAAACGTTTAGAATTATACTGACTTATCAATAGAGCATCAACTACATTACAAAAACTACCACAATCACATTGACTTGATAAATAGCTTACACCACATTATTACAAAAACATCCAGAATTACACTGACTTGATTAATAGAGCATCAACTACATTACAAAAACTTCCACAGTTACATTAACTTGATAAATAGAGCTTACACTATATTATTACAAAAACGTCCAGAATTACATTGATATAAAACACCCACACACATTGACGAAACAAAAACAAAAACAGTAAATACAATAAAAAATGGATGGCGAATACATACCAAACAGATAAATTGAAGGAAATATACAATGGTAAATAAACTCCTCCGTCTAATCCATTTGGTTCAAAGAATTAGTGATCCTATAATTAGGATATAAAAGTGTAGAGTTTAGAGGAGAGTGGAAAAGAGATTAATATTTAGGATTTAAAAAGATATATAGGGATAAACTAAACTAGTTCCCTACCATCAATGCGGGTCTAAATAAATAAATGTGTGGGATACACACCTACCATTAAAATATATTACAAAAAACTTTTGAAAGATAAAAAGTTTAATTTATTTATTTTATTATATTGTGACAATTTTTTGTGTAATTATTGTATACACAAACTACAAAGTAACTGAAATTACGAAAGGTATACCCTATATTATAAACTTTCATCACTTTATGGAAATAATACATCTATTGGCCAACAACTGAACAACATCACAAATATTTGACCCAACCGATATATCGACCAATGTTGTCAATTTTAACCTTGCTTAAATCTAACACCATTTGTATCTTAAGAAAACACGACAGACAAGAACTCCATAAATCTCATAAATAAAGAAGTCCAACTATTTTTGTATCTTAAAAATGCTTTGGGTTGATCATTACAATGTGCATCACTAAGACTGTAAATAATTGTTTCATTTACAGAAATCTTGCAGGTTTAATAAGGCAACCTAAATATGGTCACTTGAAAGAGCTTTATAGGGCCATTAAGCTATGTGAGAGAGCTTTAGTCTCTGTCGACCCAGTTGTTACCTCTTTAGGAAGATACTAACAGGTTTGCCAATTTTTCTTATATCTGGCATTGTTTATCTATTAAGTTCTATTACAAATTTGGCTTATCCTTTTTAGTTCTAACATGCCTTGTTAATTATCTTCTCACCATGCTCACATTTTTTCTTATGAGATGGGTGACTGTGCGGCTTTTCTTTCAAATAATAAACCAAAAGTCACCACAATGGTTATGTTCAATAACATGCATTACAACCTGTAACCTTGGTCTATCACCATCCTTCCAAAGTGTAGAGATGCAGTCTTTAATATTGCAAAGGTAAGTGAAGTAGACGACTGAATATTCTTGAGCTGATTATTCGTAATTAGTAATAACACAGTCTACATAAATGAGATCATGATAAAAGGATATTCGGAATTTCAAATCCAAACTAATACAATAAGAATACGTAGATAATAGCTGTGCACCTTGTTCCATTTTCAAAAAGTAGCATCAAGAATGGATATTAATCGTTACTTTTGTGTCTCCCTCTCTATCTCATATCATGGTGGGTCCTTGGCTTTTTGTGTGTGTCTCTTTCACTGATACTATAGTACACTTTTCATATATCATGATCTCCTATCTTTTCTGTATCTTTCTCCTTCATAACTGATCCTGATGGCACCTTTGGCCTGGCCTTTTTTCCTATTGCTTTTAATGAACCAAGATTGTCAGTGATATACATATATCAACTATAGTGTTGTCTGATATTTGCAGACGGTTGGTTTCTAAATCATCTCCTTTTCCCACCAAATCCTATATATGTTTCCCCAAATTTGCCGTTGTGAAGCAGCCACTTCAACATCAATGTATCCGCCGTCTTTTGTCAAATGCCTATTCCTATTCATTCAATTATATGTAATAAGGCTTTAAAGTTTTTTAGTCTCTATCTATCAGCATTCTCAAGTCTGTGTCTTGTTCTACCATGTATCACTATATTATTTTCCTATATTATGACATAGCCCTTTGTACTCCAGAGCTGAATGTCTCTAATACAACCATGGTTCGAAAACACGGATCAGATCGGCCCATCCTGCCCAACCAAACTCGGGATCGGGCTGGTCCAGTCCGATTCGGAGTGAATTCTCCAAAAAATTATGGATCAGTCCAACTTGGAGCAGATCGCCTGAGTTTCTACAGGTTGTATCGGACCGGATCGGGATTGACTTGGTTTTTTTTTTTCAATAATATTTCTCATCATCACGAGAGAAAAATATTTTAATGTAAATGTAAATGTTGCCGAGTTCTAGAATTTTGGCTACTTCTATCTTGTTTATCAATAGCAGGTTGGAGTTCAAGCATCACAGACGCAATTGTTGCCAAGAAATAGCAAGTCACTCTCGTGGGAAACATATGATGAAGATATTTACTTATTGGGTAATAGTACGTCGATTACAAGTAATGGCCTCTTGGAGCACTTGAATGTCACAAGGGATATGAGAGACTATTTGTGGTATATTACTAGGTGAGAATAATGCGTCAGTTCAGGATTCATTACTTCTCCTGAATAAGGAATTGATGGTGTTATTTCCTGCTATATATAACTTCTTCTAAACTCATATTATATGCAGTGTCAAAGTTAGTCCATCTGAATCATTTCTGAATGGAGGGGAATGGCCTACCCTAAGCATGGAATCAAAAGGCCATGTTATGCATGTATTTATCAATGGGCACCTATCAGGTTTGTTTTTCATTTTAATTGAGTAAAGTGCAACTACTCAATGTTTTTTCATTAATAGCTGTTAAAACACAAGAACTCCCATCTCTTTAAATTTCCAGATTTGGTAAAACTACAACTACTATGCCCAGTCACAGAATTCTTGGAAACTTGGAAAGAAAGATAAAAACCGTTTTTCGCTAACTGAGTTTCTTTTTTTCTTATAAGAAGATCCATACAAATTTAGAAGACTGATTTAATCTATCTATTTCTAAAGTCTCAAACGTTGCCTCTGAATTGGTAAAAGAAAATATATGTTATTTGTTGAATAGAAGGACACATTTTGCTTTAAGATAACAAGATCGGTGAAAGAATACGCTGGCAGAACGACCTTGGCAATTGGTGATGGGGCAAATGACGTCGACATGATTCAAGAAGCAGATATTGGAGTTGGAATTAGTGGCATGGAAGGAATGCAGGTAACACTGACAATATTAGGATAGGAAACTTTACCAACTGACTTCTGTGATTTTATTTGAGTAGCTTTATCTGGCTGTAGGGACAAGAAACCAATTAGAAGTAGTAGTTTCTTTCTTTCTTTATTTTTTTATAAAGTTACCCTGGGCTAGCCCTCTCCTGGCTCCAACCACCGTCCCTTTACATTATATGATCGGTATCTGACTTACAGCCTCAAAATTTCTAATATATTGCCAACTATATGATCGAAATTGGACTTACACGTCAAAAAATTTCAACTGAAAGTGTCAGAAAGGGGGATTAATCAAAACTCAACAACTTCAAAGGGTAGTCAATTTTTGTATGAAAATCTTATGAAAGTCCATACGACCAATACTCATACTGCAACAGTCAAACAGTGGCATAGAGAATTTGTAGACACGTTACTCTTTAATTATCATATAGTATAATGCACTGCAAGGACATTTATTTTTACCACAAAATAAATCTAACCAAATGTTCCTTGGGATGGAACTTGCAGGCAGTAATGGCAAGTGATTTTTCATTGCCTCAATTCCATTTTCTAGAGCGGTTACTATTGGTACATGGGCATTGGTGCTATAAGAAAATTTTGAAGATGGTGAACTTCCTTACAATCTTATACTGTAAATTAAAAAAAATATGATGGTTTTTCTCTCTAATATGATGCCATGCTTTATGTTACAAATTCTCTACTTTGTGTACAAGAACATAACATTTGGACTTACTTTATTCTACTATGAATTGTATACAAGTTTCTCTGGTGAGCTCATGTATGATGACTGGTACATGGTCTTGTTCAATGTTATGCTAACATCCTTACCAGTAATAGCACTCGGGGTATTTGAGCAGGATGTTTCACCAGATGTATGCCTTAAGGTACTAAACTCCATTACTACTATTAATTATTTACCAAAAGAATTTTTGCCAACTAAATAAGCGCAACATGTAAGAAGTATCCCAGGGTGATTGGAAGAGATGTTTTGATTTTGACCATTAATATATGACTAGAATTAGTTTTACAGACCCATGAAGTTTTCAACTTTTCCTTATCCCACTATTATGGCACTTTCCTTTCAATTTTTTGGAATGTAAGTCTAAATTCAATTGTAGGATGGTTCAACATCAAAATATCCCTGATTGGAGTTAGAAAAGCATTATATGCACAACATCTGAAACAAAACATAGTAAATATAACTAAGTTAATTGGTACTTTAATTAGTAGAAAATTTTATGTCCCACCTTTGAACTTGACAAGATCAAAAAGTTATTAGTTGTTAATGCAACTTAATAGAAAGTATCTCAAATTTTGGTCACAACAATGATGTACATTAAAGAAGGCAGATATATCAACCAAGAAATATGATCAATTGCTCTAAACAAAATTCATATTAGAAAACTACTTGAACCGAAGTAATCATTAAGGTCACTTTCCAGCTGAGGAATGTAATGCCATAGTCAATATTCTTTCCTACTCTCATACTCAAGGAATGTCGTAGTCAAATTCTTCTTTTAAGATTTAAGGAAGGATTGGAACATTGCCAATTTTTTATAGAGGGTTTAGATATGTATGAGAGAACATAAGTGCATAGAACTTTGTAAGAGGAAAAACAGTGAAGTAAAATATCAGAGGTTGCTCCCTGAGGTATAAATTTAAATAGGTTTTCCCTGAATATATGAGACCAATAGTGTATATGTTTTGTGACGGCCTACCGAACGCCAGAAAAATCCACCTAAGCGTTTTGAGTTCTGACCTTGGATATATGTTCTCTATATCCTAATATAGTTGTACGCCAAGTTTCGTCGAAAATGGATTCGGTTAAGGGGGCGAAAATGGCCAGTACGCTTCCCCTCAAGTTTTAACATTTTCTTTTGGAATTTTACTATTTACTTAGTAGCTATATTAAGGAGGAACCTTGGTTCAATCCTCCCCATGACTAAAAGAGCTTCAATGCTTGGTCATCAAGGACCCCGGCTCATGGGCTATCTACAAGGGATAATCATGAGTTCTCCTAGGCCTAAGGAAGGCTAGGGGACATTGCCTCGCAATGCAGGCCACTTTTCCAGAGAGGGCTTTATATGGCGCCGCTATGCCCCATGGGCTACTTGAGACGCACCGTCCCTTTCAGATGGACAATATAAATAGTCCAGGATTGTCGCCCCTTCATATATGAGTCCCTTATCTGGAACCCGGCATATTGAGCTACCCTGATCCACTACAGGACAGGTGTGCTTTCCGTACCTCGTGCGCGTCACGAGAGATTACGCTGTAGGGATTATTGAGGAAACCTTCAACGTTGTTGCCTATTCTGAATACTTATCCGATGACCCCTCACGAGTATCCAGGATTATCCAGATGTTGCTCTGGCATCCGTGGGTTATATTTTACTGGTGCGCCGCGCCCGTGAAGATGGCTGGTACGCGCTGACCGCACGTGCGTGTACGACGCACGGTCCTTTATTCTACTGTGCTCCAGGCACTGCAGAGGCAGACCCGGGCTGGGCCATGACATGTTTGGTCCAAAATATTCAAGGAAACTTCGATATATGGGACCAATATGTCAATATATTTGCCAACAAATATTACATATCTTTACATAACTACATATCTTTCTGTGATTCTTGTTTCTTCTATTTGTAGAATGTTTGAAGTTCTATTAAATAAGTTTGATTTTCCCTTAGCTGACTTCTTGCCTTATTATCGCCATATCCATATTTGATGACTTTGACTGTGCTCAAACTGTAGGATCGGTCCATGACAGAAGGCAAAATAGATAGAATTGCATTCCTCAGCATTGCAATGGGATTGCCGGTTAGTCACCTTCAACGCCTTTTAAATTTGGTTATGCCTTTATTTTGTATGCTCAGTAGGAAAATGCAACTCACTATGATAAACTGCCTGTACACAGAATCTATGGGCTATATGAATCCTATAAATATGCAACCACCGTCCCATTATACCGTATCTGTATTGAGGCATTACAATTGCTTTAATTTGTAACTTTTTTCTTCTTCTCATTGCGACTACAGAATAACGGGGCACATTGTGAAACTTGGAATGCTGGAGTCTTGGGTTCGGTTGTGATTCATGGCATCGATCAGGGGCATAGGGACTTGACATGGCAGAGATGGTCTTATTAGGTCTGAATTCAAAAGTTTGAGCTTAAATATTCCATGAGGTATCTTACAATGTTAAAGAATATTATTAGGTCAGGATATATCCATACCCAAATGTTACGGTTTTGCAGTCTTAAGTAATAATGTACTGTTATTATAATCTATGGACCATATTAATATTGTACGCAATTAGACTCATAGAATCTATATATTATAGTGTAACTTCAAATTAAAATTAAAATAGATTATATATTGCAATATTCACTTCAGGATCACAATGGTTTGAACCATACTAGGCTACAAGCTATTATAGCGTAACTTCAAATTAAAATTAATATAGAATATATATTGCAATATTCACTGCTGGATCACAATGGTTTGAACCATACTAGGCTACTAGCTGATGCAATGACGTTATATGTAGTTTTATTTGATAGATGTTTCTTAATTCAGGTTGGCCTTAAAGGAGAAGCAATGAATCTTGTGTCTCCAAATGGAATTTCATCTATTGAGTGGACGTAAACGTCACTTTTGGCACAAAAACAATAGCCACTGACATGGTATAAGGTAAAATTTCAACATAATAGGATTTATAGTACCTGCTTTATAAATTAGTAACCACTTGCCAAATTATTGCCATATTCCAAATCTTGTACTTGTTAGTCATCCACATTGCAGGCTTATATCAATGCACCTGACAGAGATGAGCCGTTGGCTTTGGATATGGGAAGTATGGGAAAGGGTCAAGTATGGATCAATGGCCAGAGCATTGGGCAATATTGGACTGCTTATGCAGATGATAATTGTGAACAGTGTAGTTATTCAGGAACATTCCGTCCTCCAAAATGTCAAGTTGGCTATGGACAACCTACCAAAAATGGTATTGGTTTTTTCTTAAGTAGAATACATTATCCACTACATATTTTACAAAATTATGGAAATGTCATGAAATATTTAACGAAAATTGACTCAGTTAAGCAAATTTCGTATAAGTTTAAACTTACTCAAATATGATAGTTATGCTTTCTGGTGAAGTTTCATAATGTATGATTGCTAACAGACATTGGATTGATGTTATGTATACGCATATTGCACCTTTTAAGCTTACATGGTAGCAAGACTTAATGGCAATTTCCCGAAATTGATTGGTGATCCACAACAAAAACTTGGGAGGTTTATCGACAATGTGAAGGCAAAAATTCAGGATAAGGAGGGAATCCTACCAGACCAACAGAGATTGATCTTTACAGGTAAACAGCTCAAAGATGGGTGGACTCTGGCAGACTACATCATCCAGAAGGAGTCCACCCTACACTTAGTTCTTAGGCTGAGAGGTGGTATGCAGATATTTGTTAAGATTCTCACTGGGAAGATGATCACACTTGTAGTGGAGAGTAGTGATACGATTGACAATGTGAAGGCTAAGATTCAAGACAAGGAGGGGATTTCTCCACATTAGCAGAGGTTGATCTTTGTCGGTAAGCAGTTGGAAGATGGACGCACCCTTGCTGATTACAACATCCAGAAAGAATCTACCCTGTATCTTGTCCTTCGTCTGCGTAGTGGTATTTGAGTAATTCTGTTTGTGTGTCATCCATGTGGTTTAGTACTAGTAATAGTTTTTACTTTCTGGTTTGCACTTCCTGGCCCATCAGCCACTAGACATCTCTTTTGGGTTTTATGTTGAATATTATCAGTACTTTTCTTCATCGGTTTAGTAACTTTGAATTACTTGCTCTTTGTCATCTGCTATGAGATCTTTTTCAATTTCGGGTTTGCCTTAGCAATTCTGTTGTGTTATGAACATCCCTGGTTCAGTATGATATCCTTGTCTATATTGTAGTTTCAACTCTTTTTACAGAAACTGAGAGGTTTAGTAGGGATGGAGCCAAAAAATATATATAGTGACAATAGTGTGTAATGTGCTTGAAATTACTTGTTCATGTAAATAATAATATTTTCAAATGTATTTAATGAAAACTATCAACCAATAGTTTTGAATCCTCCCCAGCTGTAGTAAAAACGCGTCTACAAATTATAAGTTCGAATTACTATATACACTTTTCAAAGAGGTCTGAATTCTGATGCAGGAAGATCCCCTAATCAAGACCTCAAACTATGATCATGAAAACAACTCTAACATTTCCAGGACCCCTCTGTCCCTCTTGCTATGTATGTCCTTGAAGGCATACGTTGTTTCGTTTTATTATGTTAGATTGTTGTTCATCCAAGTGAGTATGACATGCAACAAAGTCAGGATAATAAGAACCCAATGCACAAATACTTTCTTGGCAAATGATCAATGTTTTGAATTTTGGAGTGTAAATACCAAGCCTCGGACCTCAGGCGTACACAACATAATAATAAACCTAAGCGTAACAGCATTACAAAAAATCTTACTCTGTTTTTTTTTCCCACGAGAATTCTTAAATTCGCCAAAATATATAACAAAATTTCAAATTATTGTAAGCGTGTGCCCGATTGCTAGTCTCCATGAAAGAAAAGGTCTCTTTTAATATTAATGTTATAGTCGTGTTTTACTATAATTACCTTTCTACCACTACTGGCTTTGGGGTAAATCCCAGGTTACGTTTATGTGTTACTTTTATGTTTTCATTAAGGATTGAGCATCTTGACTGTGAAAAGATTATTATGTATGTTCTTGTATTGCTTTTACTTTTATTTCAGACGTTGAGCGCTCACAACAGATGGGAAGTGTACAGGGGAGATAGCAAAAACGTCATCTACAGTGTTAAACAGTCTCGGATTATCCATTTTAAGACCAACTTAGATGTGTACTTAGCTACCAACTCAAGGAAGTTCATGTGTGATTTCAAAGTCAAAGGCAGCTGGTCGGATAGGTCATGTGTGATTTACGTTGGAGATTCAAATAGTATCATTGCTCAAGTAAGAATAATTTTAAGACAAGCTTAATTCTTTTCATAACAATTGTATTCCTAATCGTTGATTGATGGTGAATGCAGATGCACAAGAAAAACACTGCACAAAGCCTATTGTTGGGAAAAGATACGTTCACGGCGACCGTGTATGCCAACGTCGACTACGCATTCATCGTTTCCCTGATCATCGTTCTTAATGCAATAAACTCTGGTTGATATGTATGAGATCAGTAACTACCAGTTACAACGCAGCAGTTACGGCGATCAGAAGTTAAAGGAGTCACAGCAAGTTTATCTTCTCCATAGTATGATCGATAACTTGTAATGGAAGCTACAAAATATTATGGTGTTTCAAGACCTCGCTACCCAAATATTTGTAGTGTTATTCAATTTTACCGCCTTACAACCTTTAATCTCTAGTAATGGCTTTTCGAGTTGAACGTTAACACAGATAGGCTAGGCAAAATTGAACCTAAAATCAAAAACTGATCCCCTCTATCTTTTAGGTTATGCAACAAAATTAATAAGAATATAGAAAACGGATGTAATTTGTTTAGAGCTTAAATTAAGAAACAAGAAGTCACATACCAGCTCTTTTTCGCCATTTGACAGCAACCATTCAGGGGCGGAGCTAGAATTTTATGTTTGGGGAGGTGAAGGTAGTATGATGAATTATATTATGGTATTGGGGGTTTTGGGGGCGGAGCCCCAAAAAGTTTTTTTTATGCCGGTATTTTAAGCTTAAAAATTAATCAAATATAACATTATATTTGAATAGCAAATTATACGGATTCACTTCTCTTCTTGTCATAAAAATCGAAGTTTTTTTTTTACGGCAATGTCATGATCAAAATTATCAAAATAAGGTTCTTATTTGATGACATCAAGACTCTTGGATTAGGAGCTCCTCACTTTTACCGGTTGAGCCAACTTTTCTTTGATGTCATCAGGGAAAGAAAAATGTACATATTTTTAAAAAATAATAATTTATATACCTATATACATGGGCATACACCTTGAATTGAATTCTAGGGTTTTGCATATTTTATGGTTTCCCTTGGATGAAGTTGTCACAAGCTCTCATATGACCACCTCCAGTGGTGTTTTGAGATTGTGTTTTCTCTTTCTTTCTTTTTTAGCTAGTTGGGGTTTTTCCCCTACAAAATGCTATCAGAGACATCGGCTGGGTGTATCTTGGCGTATTGGAACGATCCCTATATAACAGTGTTTGGAAAATCATTAAAAGGGGATCTGACGCATGAGTGCTATGCTTCTTTAGTCTCTTTTAATTTGAAAGAATTCATGCCCTGGAGCTTATCTGAAAAGCATAAACCCACAAATGTGTCCAGTTTCAGGCATTGTTGGAGAACTAAAATTAATGGGAGCTTGAAATTCCAAG
The DNA here is from genome assembly GCA_014058105.1 of Kingdonia uniflora. NCBI lineage: Eukaryota > Viridiplantae > Streptophyta > Magnoliopsida > Ranunculales > Circaeasteraceae > Kingdonia > Kingdonia uniflora. Next base: position 295,663 of record JACGCM010001619.1, on the reverse strand, counting down.
CTTAAGCTTCAGTTTTTCGCACTTCTGGATATGGTCTAACAAACGTAAATTGAACAATCATAAGGATCCGTTGAGACTTAAATAGTTATTATTACATTTCCATAAGAATTTACGTGTTCCATAGTTTTGCAGATATTTCTTCAATGAGTTTGAAAAAACTAATTTGATTGTCAATGCTTGTTACAGAAAATGTTTGATGCATCATAAAACTTAACAATCTTTAGAAGATGATGGGCATGAAGAAGTATGCTTAAAGTCTCCCTATGGTTGTGTGATTTGGAAATTATATGACTTATGGTGGATAATCTGGCGGTTGGCTATGAGTCTATGACATAAGGATTTTCTGCAGCATCCAATATCTACGTTACCCGTTATGTAGTGAATGCAATGAGAAAATCTTTATGATATCTCTACTTATATGGCGTAAAATCAATTCAACACGAGATCAAATGCACAACGTAACTGCTGTAGGATTCATACTATGTCCTGAAGCACCCTGTCCAACCCGCCATTTTGTAATGCTAATGTTTTACACTCTTTGCAATATCTGTGCAAGACGGTGCCACTCTTCTAAACCTTGTTCCTTAACGCTCCTCTATAGTTTGCAGAGTTTACAAAAACAGCTTATATGGATAAAATGCTACATATGTAACATCACTACGCTGTCGTGTTACCATTAGAGCAGCATTCCAAGGGGGAAAAGATGTGTTTGTGGTTCCAGGGGTGAGAAGCTATTGAACCTTATTTGGGCATTATTATGATCCTTGTAAATCCTAGTTTCATGGAGATAAAACTGGCCCTCTAAGTCTCAAGTTCCATGGATATCAACTCACCTACTTGGTCCCATCCAAACATAATATTTAGTTCTCAAAATAGATGCAAGGAACCAAAACCCGAAAACTGCACTATAAACATGGATATGGAATGCTAAGAATAGGAAATAAATTTCTTTAAGAGTGTAGTTGTTTCAGTCATTGTGGTTCACAATTACCAGATTTCAAATTCTTCTTCAGTGAAAAGATAGAATCAGATATTAAAATGTATAACCCAGCTACGGATAGAGTTGAGAAAGCAACTAACCAGCTTCTTGTTTCTCCTGATTGGGCTGCCAACATTAGTATCTGCGATACGATTAAGAGATATAACCGGTACCAATACAAAGAACATAAGTCAATTACAAGTTACAATGTTTACAAAATTAATCATGTTAGTCTTTTAATTTGAGCAACCTGCCACATTTTTCTTTCTGCAATGATCCCTACCTAGTCTTATACATTTGTTAAGGATACAGGAGACCCTAACTGGTTCCGATGGGAATCAATCTTGATTCTCTCGTAACAATTCCTAGAGAACTTTCCAGTTAGGCCAGCTGTAGCCTGCTAACCAACTGTAATTTGTTTTAAGTGTTTATAATAATCTGTCATTAACGGCATTGAATTGATCAGGGTAGCAAAAGATTATGTTAAAGCTGTGAAGAAAAGAATACAGCACAAGATCCCCAAAGTTCAACTTCTCGCTTTAACGGTATGCACAACTTGACCAGCATGGTTTTTCTATTTACCATGGTAAGGGTGTGTTTATGCAATCTCATGCCCTTATCACAAGGCACAAGGAAGCCACAAATTAAAAGTGTTACGCTTTCTTTTCAGTATTACAGTTTCCAGTGATTTTTGTCTTATTGTTGTTTCCTCTTAACTTTTTCAGCTTTTGGAGACAATGATGAAGAATTTGTGGTGACTACTTGCACTATCATATTGCTGAACGATGTATGTTAACAGAGATGGTGAAGATTATACGGAAGACGGTTAGTATCTCATATAGAATTATTTCCAAGAAAGATTTTTACGTTTTGAGTTATTTCAAGACGGTTAAGTTATAATCTGGCTCATGTTTTTCATTTATTATCTGGCCTATTTACTTTTCCAATCTGGTTTTGTCCAAAATAAACTAACGAAGTAGGAGAGTTTTGAATAGTATTCAGAATGTATTGATTCCGAAAAAAATTTGTATCATTTATTTTTAGACGTATTGTATTGACTTCCATTGGCTTTCCGCAGATGGATGTGAACGTTAAGAATAAGTTATGGTACTTCTAGAATCATGGCAAAGAGCATTTGGTGGGCTTGATGGAAGTTTTCCGATGTACTATTGGTTTTATGCAGAACAAAGGGTAAACAGAAAAATTAAACACTTCCTATTCTTATTCTTTAGTGATCATTTATGTGATTTATTGGATAACTGTTAACCTTGAATAAAACAGGCGGCTGGAGTAGAATTCCCTCATAGTTCACGAGATGTACCAATAATTACACCTCCGGCTAGACAACCATCTCAGAAGCAATCTCCATCAGGCAATGGAGTACTCACCCCAAGAAGGACTGAAGATCCCATGGTTTACGAGATAGAAACTTTAAGGTGAGGCTTTTAGTTCTTTTGGTCAAAGATTCGTGGTCCGACGTTATTTCTGAAAACCCCATGGTTTTATATCACTTTTGATATATTTGAATGCCTTGATCTAATATTTCCCGTCTTTCAAGCATGGATGCAATTCGTACTGTTATGGAGCTCTTAACAGAGATGTTAAAAACTGTGAAACCGAAAGACAAAGAGGTCTGAGGTGTTGGGATATGATGAATCTAGAGCAGAATAATACTAAAGCATGAACAAGAGAGATAGAGAAAAAGATTTATTGATTATCATAACCGTGTTCTCTGTACATAGTACAGTGATATATATAGACAACCCAGAAAGATTCCCTATTCTACTCTAACTCCCCTCATAACCCTATTGGGCCTATGGGTTTGCTAGGAGTCTGTATGTTGGGTTCCTAGCTTGGGCTTGGACCCAACTCCTAACACTCCCCCTTGGGGTGTCCCATACTAGGACGACTTGCCTCATTAAAACCTCTGCCTAGCAAAATCCCTTGGGTAAAAAGCTGTGCAGGAAAAAAGTATAATCATATACCCTGTATAGGTTGTGGACGCGTATACGTTGCCTCATTAAAACCTCCAGCCAGTAAAACCTCCTAGGATAAAACTGTGCTATCAGAAAAAAGAGTACAACACGCATGTGTCCACGTCAGGCTGGGATTACTCCCTCTGATGTCGATCTCCCTGAGATAATAAATCTTGTAAACTTCGCATGCCGATTCCATGAACTAATCTCTTGAACGTAGGATATGCAAGAGCCTTCGTGAATAGATCAGCCAGGTTGTCTTCTGAATGGACTTGAACAACGCTGATCTCATTCGTCTTCTGCAACTCGTGTATGTGGAAGAACTTTAGTGAAATAAGCTTCGTTTTGTCACCGTTAATAAATCCGCCTTTGACTTCAACGATTCAAGCTGTATTGTCTTCATAAAGTGTCGTCGGTTTATCTTGGATAGAATTCAGACCGCAACTTCCGTTGATATGGTTGATCATAGACCGCAACCAAAAACATTCTTTGTTGCCTTCATGTAGTGCAAGAATCTTCGCGTGATTCAAGGATGTAGTAACCATCGTCTGCTTCACTGATCTTCATGAAATCGCAGTATCTCCATACAAGAATACATAACCCGATTGTGATCGGCCTTTATGTGGATCTGACAAATATCCTGTAATAGACACGTAATATTTAAGTGAACAACTCCTAAATTTATATCTACCTAGTCATTTATTAAATAAATGTGACACTAATAGTGCTTTTGTTTGTATTTATAGAAATCGGTCACATGATAAACAAGTCGTACAATTTTCTGGTTTTTAACGAAGAACAAGGGTGATACACTCCAACAATGATTCTCATTTGAAGTTGTCAACCAAAGGCCAATGCATGGAAGCCCATTGAAGAGAATTAGATATATATATATTATTCTCATGAGTTGTAATGCATGATTTTAGGCATTGTTTAGGGGATTTTATATTAATGGTGATTTTTAGTAACCTTTCATATACTTTATAAACAGGAGGGGAATCCTACCCATCAGAGATCATCTTGGAGAGTGTAAATCAAAGTTTATAGCAATAAAACTTATTCTTTCTCTTTTTCTTGTCTTTTACTTTTTTCGTAGTAATAGTAGTATGACAATGATCAAAGGGATGAGTAGCTAATCTTCTTAGCCAAGGCTAGAGGAAGCTCCACCCAATGTAGCATTAGTGTAGATTGTGTAGCTTAGTTAAAGTAATTACTTTATCTTTATCCCGGAATATTGCATATTTATATTCCTTGATCCTAGGCTTGACCATAGCTAGGATTAGGAGGAATAATGAATATAAGTAACCATCTTGTTTGACCATAACAAGATAGGTTAGGAACATGGAGAAGAGAACATAATCCATGCTTATCAACCGGACCATGGTTGAATAAGTTGGTTTATGGGTAGCTCCCAATTACTAAATCTCTTGTATCTTTTGATGTATTGCATATGCCCGACTAAGGATATGCGATACGGGAACTCGTAATTTACTTTAATAATTTATGCTATCTAACGGTTATAAAGGGTGGAGTGGAATCGATACCTTGGTTTCCACTCCAATTTATCTTGTAATTTGTTTCGTTCTTTTTTTATTTCAAAATCTACACAAACTCGTTGTTATTGGATAAAACTAGTAGCTCGAAGTATAATTCGTACCACAAGTCTCTTGGGATACGACCCTGCTTTCCTTTGTACTCAACGGTACACCGTGCGCTTGCAGGTCTTTTAAGACGTCGGTTTATAATCGATCATCCTACATTGACGTATCCTATAATGTTCCGTTTGCTAAGTTGTGAATAAAACAGACCCCAGTCTTTCGTGCCGATGAGATATCTCAGAATGTGCTTGATCTCAATCTAGTGCCTTTGGGTAGAAATAGAACTATGGCAAGCCAAGCAGTTTACTGCGAATGAGTCATTGGGTCTAGTATACCTAGTTAACTATAGCAAAGCACCTCCTAGCTAGCACCATGGCCCTAGGAGTTTCTCCCCCCATTAGGATGGTGGAAGATGTCGTTGTCCACACCCAAGTTCTGGACGCGCAATAAACGACTTAGCACCGTGTGCTACATCTATATCGAAGTGTTAGATAACTCTTTCGATATATATTGCTTGTTGTACGAGTGCCACTATCAAGATGTTCGATCTACAAATCGAGACACTCTTGATTTCCCAAGGTCTTGTATTTCGAATTCCTTCCCCAGGTATTCGGCGGCTCTCGCGATCTCCCCCGGAAGTCTAACGATATCCAAATCATTTAGTACATTGTTATGATGATACTAAAGCTAATTTATGTATAAGAATGCAGGGACAGATAATGATATTTGCAAAGTCCTTAACCTTCAAATATTCAGTCAACTATGTCACATGGGCCCGTTGCTTCAAGTCAAAAATAACTTTTCTAGTTTTATTACGTACATACCTCGTGTGTCGGGCTTAGCTGCTTTCAGAAGCTTATGCCTTCCCAGGTAGCTTTATGTATATATCTATATCTAGTTTCGATACGCGGTATTACATCAGACGCATGTCTAGCTTGTCCTTGACAACTTGACAGACTAATAAGTACTGAAACTTTATAGCGTCCATAACCGGGTAATAGGTCACATTGCACTCGATGCCAGATCTCTTAAAGATTTCCTGGGCAACTAGTCCTGCCTTGACCAAATTATATCTCCGAGTTAATCATGTTTCCGCATCATTCCCATTTATAACCGACATGCTCAATGGTATTATTTCACATTATGCGCAAGCTGAGCTCTGCTTGGATTCCTGACACCTACTTTTGTTAATGTACAACAACACACATTCGTTTACAATTAGTGGTTTTGAATCCTCATCCTAGATGATGAGTACAACAACGAATATGAATACCTTGTCAATGGGTGGTTCCATCCTTAATGAACCGACTACACCATTAGTCATATATTTGTCCCTTATTCTGCAGCTCCCTGGCTCAGAATACTTTCTTCCAACGGTGCTTTCCACTAAGCACGAGCCACTGATTTGTTTGAGGTACTAATTCCCCTGGAACGTTCTGATGCGGTACTAGTTCCCCCGGAACGTTCTGTTGTGTAGGTGTATTACTTGTAGATACATACACTTACGGTACTTCAATAGTGTCTATGAATGTATCTAACAATTCATTTACGACCTATTGGAGGTTTGTAATCCGTTGAACCTTATTGTCACCTAACTTATGTATAGGGATCTAGATGAGACAACGATGGTGTTTTCCAAGACCTCTTGGAAACATCCTCAGTATTGACTGTCATTTTCCCCCAATGCTGGAAATATCGTCTCATCAAAGTGATAATTATCTGCCCTGCAATATATACGTCGCCAGTGGGTCCAAATATTCAATAATAAATGTGAATCATAACCCACAGAATACCAGGCCGACATTGAGGGTCCCATCTTCATACATTGTGGTGCGATTGGCACCTGTACGGAACATCTAAATGTTCGTCAATGGGCAACACCGGATTCTGACCCAGTTACGAGTAGCTTTTGGGAAAAAATAATTTGATGATTTGCTAAGGGACGAACCCTAATCAGTGCTGTGGGAGCAAAAATGCATATCCCACACACTAGCTGGAAGCTGTGATCGTAATAACAGTGGCCTAACAATTATCCAAAATCGCTGGATTAGGTTCTCCACCAATCCCGAGTTGGGTATAGTATGGGGTACTCACGATGCTCAATCATCTATCCCATTTAGCGGTAAAATAATCATCAAAAGCCTGTGAGTCCAACTCCCAAGCCTCCGTCAAGTCGCATCGATCGACTTTGATCGGTTAATCCAGAAACTGAGCCTGCGGTCAAATGATCTATGTGAGAAGTCGTGCGAACGTTGCATTCCTTGAACCATCTCCTAGATGTGTCTTTTATGACCATAATTATTCAAGTGTGCCACTATGTGGATGGAAAGGTCCACATGGGTCTCCATGGATGCGGTTGGAGCAAAAGCTGGAGATCCCACTGCACCTTGGTCATAATAGGCTTTTCTTGAAAGCAATCGGTACACGTACACTCTCTGGATCTTCTCTCCTTTCAAGGAAAGTTGAGATGTAATCCCGATAATCCTCCTCGTTATCCCAACTGGAGGAGTGTATTAGAAACCGTTTTAATAACGTGTTCTAACCTTTAAACATGGAGTGAATGCACAGAACCCTGTCTGTCATTTTCCTAGATAGTCATTACGTCATAAACATTATCACGTATCTCCCTAAACTAAGTAAAATCCGGCTGGATTTACTAGTTTATAAAGTAGACTAGATACCCTGTATCATACCGTTAGAGAGTAATAGCGTGACGCACTCAGTGTGTTCTATCATATTGGTTGTGCCAATGATATTCGTGCCATCCCCGATGCACAAGGTTAGACAAGAAATATAGTCATATCTCAAGAGGATCTAGTGCGTGGTACTAATGTCTCTTAGACATGTGTCGCCACTCATCCGATTATCGATCATGCTCAATGAGCAGAGAGATCCATAGGCAGGTTGTATGTAGTAGATCAACTAGCATACATAGAATTTAACTACTTCCCAAACAATAAATTCGAATAATCATAATTTAAAATAAATGAAGAATCTCATGTATGGCACAAGCACTTTATTGAAATATAAATGATATGTTCCCATCAAAATCAAAAATACTGACAATAAAGAGAATAGTAAATCAAGTCTATCTAGAAAAGAAACTACTAGTGCTTTCTCTAATGTGACATCACATGTCTACTGAGATATCATTACGGATTACTCCGTATGTTGATCCATGACGACATTCGTGTCGTCGAAGAAGTCTGACGCTGCAAACTCCAGAGGGGCGGAGTTAGTGTCAATAACTGCCTGGTGGGTTCAGACTCTGTTACCGGTAGCCACCCATGGTGCAAGGCATTCCCGTGCCCAGTGTCCTGTGTCACCGCAGTTAAAGCAAGTAGATCCCTGATCAGTCCTCTTTGCCTTCTTCACATTGCCTTGTGTCCAGGATTTCTCAAATCCTGTACCTCTCCTAGGGCCAAAGGGTTTCTGGTTCCCACCCTTCCTGTATCCCTGGTAGCCTCCTCTGCCCCTTCCATATCTTCGTCCCCGACGTACAAAGTTGTTTCCCTGAAGCTAAACATTGTTTGACGCAGGCAACGACGCACTCCCAGAAGGCCGCATAGCATAATTTTTCATCAGAAGTTCATCGTTCTGCTTAGAGAGGAGCAGTACCTAAATCAAGACTGCACGAGTCTTCATGTTCTCTCGTCAATATTGCCTCTGAATCACAATATTGCTAGCATGGAAGGTTGATAGTCTTCTCTATCATTTCAGCATCAGTGACTTTCTTCTCACACAGCTCAAGTGTAGAAGTAATTTTATGGACTGCTGAGTTGTAATCAGCGACCGTCCTAAAATCTTGGAACCTAAGGGTGTTCCATTGGTGTATCATTTTTGGGAGTATAATGGTCTCTTGAGGACCATAACGTCCTGGCAAGCTTGCCCATAAGTCAGCTGGCTCAACCTTGTTGAGATATTCAGTCTTCCTAAATATGATTATGGAGGATAAACAAAGCCTTTTCTTTGTCCATGGGATCTTCCTTGTTGCCAATGACGATGGTCTTCTGCAGACCAAGTGACTTCAAGAATAAATCATCGTCAATGCAACAAGTGAGGTAATTGGCTCTTGTGAGCAGCAATGGCAGAAATTCAACATTGTTGAGTGTCGCAGACATCGGTAATGTAAGATATAGATTGGAATAAGAGACAATTCTTGATAAATATATCAATTGCATTAAGGACAGATCATAGTACTTAGAATAAAGAGAAATAAATGATTCCGAATCATCTTATAGTTCAACCCAGTTCATATTCTAAAACTCATGAAATTCTTTTATAATAATTAAATCCCAAATTTTACCCTGTAAAAATGACGATCTTAATCTTAGGTGTACGTTTTAATAGAATCTTAGCCAAGATTGCTATTCAAAACTACCAGATGTGTGTGTTCCTTATAAAATCCTTTTGAAGTACATGATCTCCAATCATTACTAAAGGCAATTCATAGTATAGAAGTCAGTGATTCTCAATCATTATCTATAGTTAAACCCTGTTCATATCCCATGAAGCGTTAAATCATAAATTTACCCTGTAAAATGGTGATCTTAACCTTTAAAGTGCATTTTAATAGAGTCTTAGCCAAGACAACAATTCACAACCACTAAATGTGTGCTTTCCTTATTCTGAGAACTAGGGTGTTCTAAGCCCTCAAGTTCTATAAAGGTAGGTATATTCTAGCCAAATAAACCATTTACTACGAATATGAGGGGTATTAGATATTTAGCTGACAAGTGGTTCCATCCCGAAGTCAGCTGGGTTCACAAGATAGGTTGATTATGCCTGTCTTTGAACTAACATTCTAAGGTACTATAGGTTGCTATTAATGCCTATATACCTGTAAATGTTATGAATGTAACATCTAATTGTACCTAGATACAAAAAATTGGTTCCTCAAACACCAAGTTTTTAGAAATAAAACTAAGTCAATTCCCAATTGAGCTCTAATTATTTGAATTTGACAATTAACTATGATTTAGATATGACTCATAGTCGTATGCTAAATTAGTCTTGGTTTCGTATTATCAGTGATCCTTGATCAAGATAATTAGTATCCCAGGGGCATACCACTAATATCCTATTAGATATCGTAAATATACTTAAATAGGTATTACACCATGTACTTATTTCACATATAAGTGAGCCAATGCTCCTATACGAGGCACCTATTCCCAAAAAAAATTAAAAAATATTTTGCATAAAAAAATCAAAATGGGTCCCCCACGGGGTAGGTCCAGTCAATAGGAATTTTAAAAAAAATTAGGCTTAATTGGACCAAAAATAAGGCAATTTAAAGCCGTTTTAGTGTATGGACCGGTTCTGAACCGGTCTGACTCGGTCCGGTTCAAGGCCTGGACCGGGTTGACATGGTCTGAACCTGTCTGACTCGGTCACATGTCCCTGCACGTGCACCATACGTGCCACACACGCGCCCATGTCACACACGCCACACGTGTCACACACGTCACTGCCACGTGTCACCGCCGGGAAATATTCCGGTACTGGTGAAGAATATTACGATGACCGTCTGGTAATTTTTCCGACCAAAATTCCGGCAGGATTCCGGCGTCCGACAACGGCAACTGTCCGGCAACAGTCCCGCGACAGCCACGTGGCACCTCCGGTAACTGTCACGTGCCGCACGTGTCAGGGCATGCCTTACATGCCACGCTCGTGCCAGTGCATGCTACACGTGCATGCCACGTCAGCGTACCACGTGTCCTCGATACGTGTCACTGCTGACGTCACTATGGATAAAGATGACGTCATAATAAAAAAAATTAAAGAATAAATAATTATTTTTTTATGACGTCATCGACCAAAAAAACACCGTTTTTTACAGTGAAACTGCCAAATTTCAGCGAGCAATTCCTGGTGATTGGGACATCTCCCAGAGACGTGCCATATTTCGTTGGAAATCTCTTGGAGCAGGCTATCCAACCGAAGTGGTCTCACCTCCATCCGATCTCCAAAGTGAAAGATATACACGTTTGAAAACAGCCCTTTATCAAGGGTAAAAACACTTAAAACCCTAATTTTTAATCTAAAAAAATAGGGAAAAATAGGTTTTCAAAACATGATGATCTATGATATATTATAGATCTGAATATAGGTATACAAAAAATCGTAAAATACTTCTTCTCCTGATCGCTTGGTTTCCGTAAATCTCTGATTAGACGGAAATATCTGCTCTCCTCGTTCCTAGAGCTTGCATGTTGATAACGTGTTGGGATATGATGAATCTAGAGCAGAATAATACTAAAGCATGAACAAGAGAGAAATAAAGAAAGAGATTTATTGATTATCATAACCGTGTTCTCTGTACATAGTACAGTGATATATATAGACAACCCAGAAGGATTCCCTATTCTACTCTAACTCTCCCATAACCCTATTGGGCCTATGGGTTTGCTAGGAGTCTGTATAGGACACCCCAACCTTGTTGGGTTTCTAGCTTGGGCTTGGACCCAACTCCTAACATGAGGCATTATTCTATCCCGGTAAAATATGAGTAGAGAAATAACAAACTCCCAAACTATTTTATTGATGGAGTGCATATGTTAGGTATACCTAAGTTCTTAATGCCACTTGGAGTAAGGTGGGATAGATCAAATCGATTCATCCTGCTAATCCAACTTAGCAGTGACTTAGTTAGTGGGCTGAAGGGGGTACCTAGCCCCCTACCCTTGGTTATGACAGGAGTTCCAAAAAATCAAATGGTAAACAGTGTGGCAGTGTGGTATTTTCATGTAGTTTTTGTCTAAAGCCCTAACCTTATAAGTAGTAAATTGTCAAGGGTTGTGAAATGCTGAATTTTGTGAGAAACCAAGAGAGCGTTCAGACATTGAAGAAATGGAGGGACAAGAGAAGAGGGAATCTTTTTTAACCTTCGGTTCCTTGGAATTAATAAAACACATCCCTGTTATTACCACGTTGAAGTAACCACGTGAATAATATTTTTTACTGTACTTTTCTCCCCCTCGCCGATCATACTCCTAGTGACTTCTCCTATTATAGAAAAGAGTTGTGATTTTAATTTCTTTAAGACCCTAATGCCTTTGCAGGCAATTAAAGATGATCTGATAGTAGATCTGGTCAACCAGTGTCACTCCTACCAGAAAGAGCTTATGGATTTGCTAACTTCATCAGGGTTTGTACTCTTTCCATGCTCATCAGAATTTCCTCTGTAGTATGAGTTACATCTGGGAAAGTTAAAAGGACTTCTACGAAGGCTTGTACCCTTCGGGGCTTTGTACCTCATCGGAGGCTTGTGGTTTACCTTCGGGCTTGTACCCTTCTGGGATTGGTTACTCAGTGGTCACGGATCCCTAAAAACCGGCGTACCTTTCAAAAAGAAAAAAAGAAAAAAAAAGGACTTCTACAAATTAGTTATGTTGGATAAGAAGCTTTAGCTTTATAATCTACCTTTAGATGGATCTAACGAATGTTGAATCTCATCCTAGATTTTGTTGAATAGATTATCCTATAATCCATCTTATATGGACAATAAAATCATACCTAGATTAGAAGAACTCTAAGTTTTATTGCCTACATGGAATAGTTTTACCGCACACTAAATGTGCACATGCACTGTAAGTGCGAGACCAATAAGATAAATCCTAACTTAGTTTCATTTCATGACCTTGTAACAAAGTTATGTGAATAAAGATCATGATCTCATATAACTCTGGTTAGCAGTAAATAAAAATGAATAAAAATAATAAAGTTATTTATACAATGCAGGACAACACCACGAAAATATTTCAGAGAAAGATTCTTAGCGGTGTGATGTTTATTACGATAAGTTGATAGCTGCGAAGTTTTTAATTTTTTTAAGCAATATTAAATGGATAAATGTACCTATCTTTTACATATTAATAGAGAATACCAACAGCTATCTGCAATTCAGGTTCATCATGTTTCTCTTGGTTACTGTTTAATTCCAGTCACTTTATCACCACTAGTTAGTTTAAAAGTTAGGTCATTTAAGCAAAACAGACAAGCCAAATATCTCATTTTGCTAATTAACAAATAAAGATAAGTGCGTTTAATAATCAAAACTACCATTTCAATAGTATTCCAAGAGTGTAAAGACTCACCTGAGTCTATCCAATGCTTTAGAGGACATGCTGCAATTTTGAGATAATTGTAAGGATTCTCCTGCTACAATCAGATATTAAGACAGATCTCTGCATCATATTTCATTTTTGTACTAGGGATGAAGAGCTCCTTCGTCAGGGTCTTGTGATAAATGATAGGCTACATTCTCTTCTTATAAAACATGATGCAGTTGCCTCTGGCTTGTTCTTCCCAGTTGAAGAAAGAGATGCCAGCCCCAGACCAACTGAAGTAAGAGATGCCAGCTCCAAACAACCTGAAGTGAAAGATGTCAGCCCCAGATCAAATAGTAGCTCCTCTGCTGCTATAAATTCTTTCATAAGTAGCCAGTTCGAAGAGGAAGAAGAAAAGGATGATAATCAGACCCAGTTAGCTCACAGGTTACTAAAATCTCAAAACCAGTTTACTTTTGAGCTTAGTTGATTTTCAGATATGGGGATTACCCTTGTGAGAAGAGGAATAGTTTGACTTTGATTACCATTAGATGATTGAAACAAAAGTTACACCCTTTTAAACTTTGGACTTAACAATCTCATGCCTATCCCATGCACCATTTATGGCACTTCCAATTGAACATTTTTAGGGTGAAAATCTATTTTTGATCATATATTGGGAATCAAAAGTCAAAATATCTCGCAATTTGGCAAAGTAATAGGGAGCGTGAGGCAGTAAACAAGTATTGTAACAACAGATGCAGGTGTAACACTAAGAGACCCGTCACTCCTGAAAGTGACTCTTCTGAAATTAGTGAGGGTGTTGACGGATTGGCCTTGTTAGCTGACACAACGGAAGTCCCTAGCAACGTATTGGCTCTACCCAGTCCACCTATGCCAAGTAATACCATCAATGAAGAAAATGACATGATTGACCTCCTTAGCATTACCTTGTCAACAACTTCAGTTTCACCTGACTCCCCTCGAACCCCACCATCACCTTTTGACCAACCCATAAATCCTTATGCAGCCTACACGTATCCTGAAAGCCAGACGCAGATAACTTACAAGAGTTACGTTGCCCCATGGGCTCAAGCTCAACCCCAAAACCATCTCCAATTACAACTTCCACAGTTTAGCTACTACCCTCCCTCACCATGGACGTCCCCCACTCCCAATTACGGTCAAAGTCCCTTATCCAATATGAAACCATACAAGCTTCTGAATAACACAAATGCTTCTCCTTTCCAAATGCCCATGCAAATGCAAGCAGCTACACCAATTCAGAACCATAACCCATTCACATCAACAGCAATAAATGGATCATCTGCAACTGGACAAAAAGTATATGTCCCTCCATACAAACTGTTTGATGATCTTAATGTCTTTGGCAATGTGAGCGGAGGGCTTAAAGCGACAAACAACCCTTTCCCTAACTTTTCCGGGATGCCAGGTCAAAGTATGGTTGGTGGAAGGATATGATACTTTTTCTGATCTCATGTAAATCAATTTTGGCATTAAATATGTATGTATGCTTCTTCTATCCTTCAAATTTATTTGGACTGTATTACATACTCGTAAATAAACGTTTAATTTTGAGCTTTGTGTATCTCATTAATGGTTACCACAAGAACATACCCCATCTTTGAATCGGTGAAACCTGTTTAAATCCCTAGCAACAATCTCTCTCCTTTCGATCTTTGAAATAAACATGGTTGCTGAATGACAATCTACGCAAACTCGAAGATTCTTGACGATTGTGATTCGAGTCCCAGGAGATGTGCAGATAAGGCCAAGTCCAATGGCAAGGTTCTCACTGTGCCCAATAAGCATTTCCTCTTTTGTTTGTTCATCAACACTCTGCACAACCAAGCTTGTGTTGGGCACATACCCATTAACCTTCATTTTTCTGATTAGAACCTCCAAGTAGTTATGGATGTATCTATGGAGAGGATGTGATCTATCTCCTGATTCAAAGGCATGGACTCTTTTATCTATCTCAATCCAAGTACAAGCCTTTTCTTTTCTTATTACCCTATCCATCATCGACCTTCTAACTTGCGCCACACCTTCCAAATCTCCAATTTGACCATAAAAATTAGATAAAAGCATGTAAGCTCCTGCTTCTCTAGGCTCCAATTCAATTAGTCTCTTCCCAACACTTTTTGCTAGCTCTACATTTTGTGAAAGTAACATGAACTAAGAAGAGCTGTAAGGAGCTTTGCATCTGGTTTGACTGGCATTTTTTTCTCTATGAATTCAAATGATTGTTCAAGATAACCAGATTGCGCAAGTAGATCAACCATACATGTGTAATGTTCCATCATAGGTGTGAAACAATAACTATTAATCATAATGTTAAAATGTTTCAATCCTTTTTGCACTAGTCCTACATGACTACACACATAGAGTACACCCAAGAATGTGATTTTGTTTAGTACGACTCCCTCCATTTCCATCTGACCAAACACCTTCAAAGCTTCATCTCCACGCTCATTTTTACCAAAACCTATTATCAGAGATGTCCAAGAAATTACATTTTTCGATACAATGTTTCCGAAACATAAAGAAGCCTAATCCATGCATCCACATTTCGCATACATATTTAATGTCGCATTTCCAATGGGCCTATACATCCCAAACCCATGTTTAATCATTATCCCATGAACTTGTTTTCCATTAACCAATGCCGCTAAATCCGCGCAAACCGAAAGTACACTAACCATAGTAAAAAAAATCCCTTTCACCCCCTCTTCTTTTATTTCTCGAAACAAAACAAGAGCACCCGCACACCTAGAATTCCGCGCTAGGCCAGAAATCAACGAATTCCAAGACCAAATATCCCTATTTGACATGTTTCGAAATAACCCCATTGCCTCCATCGTCAACCCACATCGAAAAAACCCTGAAACCATGGTGTTCATTGCTCTTACATCTTTCTCGGTCATTTCATCGAACACTTGGCAACTCTCTTTGATACAGATACACTTTGAGTACATATCAACAAGGGATGTCATCACAATCATATCTACATCGAACCCATGTTTCAGTATCACACAATGGGTTTGTTTTCCATGCTGTAAAGTTTCAAGGTTTCTACAACCCTTGAGAACAGTTGAGAGAAAGAAATTAGTTGGTTTTGTTCCTTTGTTTTGGAGTTGGTTGAAAAGAGGAACACTTTGACGACTTTGCCCTCGGTTTATAAGAGAAGCTACTTTGTTGGTACATGAGGAATGAGGTCTTTGAAGTATTTTTGTATGGGTATTTTGGAAATTATTTGCCTTTGTGAATTACACATTTGTGCACTTTTTTTTTCCTTTTTGTATTTTGATGCCGAAAAGAAGAATACTTGCCTCATCAAGTCACCCCTATGCAAAGTTGAAATTTTAGGGTGTGTTTGGAAGCCCAATAATAAGAAACTAGATACTACCGTTCTTGATTTGATTCGGGAATCGTGCCACCAATTCGGAAATCTACCTCCAAAAACTCCAACTCCCAAGGGAACAAACAACCCTCTTACTTATCTAAAGAATTCTACTAGCATTAGATATCTAATAAGGATAAGGGTACCTTACACCCAAATTTTATTTTATTTTCTCTATAAACCAATTCTCAATGTCTCATTAAGAAACCATGTTTCTCATCTAATTGGGTTGGAAACCTTTTACCATCTTTTTATCTTACAATTTCCCTATGAGAAATTGCATTTCACACTTTGAAATGGTTACCAAACATCTAAAAAAGAAATTTATTTTTTTGAAGTTTTTCTTTTTTCACTTAGTTTCTCTTTTTTTTTTGGCTGCCAAACACACCTAGGGGAAAAAATTTGTCCAGGAAAATATAATTTATGCGAATTGAACAATTAAGCTTTTGGGAAATTTTGGACGAAAAACAACACTTCGGAGATCGATCTCCTACTGTACAGTTTATTTTCAGACGGCCTGAAAAGTCACACGATGTCCCCGTTTGTCCGTCGTCTATGAACTAAACTATGTGATTTCGTCCATCAGCTATCACAGAGTTGTTACTAGATCACCCCTAATAATATAAGGTGGTTTATAACACCCCAAAAGGGGGCGTAGTGAATTCAAACCCCTTGGGGCAAGACCAGCTTCCCTTTCGATTCTGTCTTCTTATTTGAGTTATGTGAAGCAATTTTGGCAACTGACATATTCGAAATACAAGTCCATGGTAAATGTTAGATCAAGAGAAACAGAATAGTACTATTTTTTTAGACCAAATGACTAACATTTACACTTTGATCAGAGAGATAAAACTCGATAGAATGATGAGAGCTAGGGTGACATGGGGTCAGAAGAGGGAAAATGACAAGTATAACCCTATCGATATAAATGGCGCACTTACAGGACTGAATGCATAAAACATCAACTTAGATCTGTAAAAATGGAATCCCATTAACCAAATAATCCAGTACATACAAAGTTAGCATTTACTTATATTAACACACATCATAGCTACAGAAACACACATCATAGCTACAGACAACACTCAGTCTACTCCCACAACAAAAGTAAGTCCTAGACTTCAATCTGGTAACCCACGACAACAAGAACCATGTTTGATGTTTGCCAAAAATAGTGCCATACATACATATTAACAAGAAGCAAATTGATAATTGTGAATGCAGCTTTAATACTGTCTGAAAGTCAGATTGATGGGGCCAAGACAGAGATTAGCATCATCAGGCAGATACTTTGGAGCAGAGTTCAGAATTGTGGACGATACACCATGTAATATATGCCTAGACTTACCACCAAATATTAGCACATCCCCAAACTGTAAAATGACTTTTATGGCCTTATCAACATCTTTATCATCTCCATACAAGAATTCTACAAAATCACCAATGGAAAAGGAAACAACTGGTAATCTCTTGTGAAGGCTCTCAGTGTGTTCGAGTGTATGTGTGTATTTACACATACTACTTTAGTCCCACATTGGGTAATAGTATAATTAGTTTAATGGTTCTCTACTATATAAAGCGAGGCTATGATGAAATCTAATTAATTAATTCAAGAGTGAATAATATTTCTCTTTTTATTTATTTCTACATGGTATCAGAGCGGTTGCATTCTTGAAGGCAACCAAAAGTTTTGTCGATTCCGGCGGCGGCGGTCATTGCCATCGCCAGACCACTGATGTCCGATTTTAATTTTAATTCACTGCAAGAAAAAAATACATATAATAGCATTAGAAAACCTCTATGAAAAGCTGTGGTAGTGTTTTTTGTCCACTCTATTCTCCTATGCTATCATTTTTACAATAATATTTTTTTGAACGCCATTAAATAATAGCATTTGAGCAACGCTATCAATTTATTTTAAATGGCGTTTAGAGAACGTTATAGTTGACTTTCTATAATGCTTTTTCCCCACTATCTATTATCTTTTCCATAGCATTTGTCTAATGCTATATATTTATCTTTTTCATTGTATTTGTATAATGTTATCTATTGTCTTTTCCATAATATTTGTCTAATGTTATATATTATCTTTTTCATAGTATTTTTCTAATGATATCTATTATCTATAACATAACATCTTTAAATGCTATATTTACTCAACAAATTAGTAGTATAAAACAATTACAATGTTCAATAAACGCTATCATTAACACTTTCTAAATTACAAAAATGAAATTAATATTTTATCAAATAAATAAAAGTAACAGCTTTACTGCAAAAAAAACTCTGATACAATAAAATTTGATCTTATAATCATCATATTCAGGTCTTCAATAAAAAAGAAGAAAGATAAAAACAAATCCCTTCTTATCTATAAACAATGGCCAAAACACTGTAGGAAGTCATTTTCAACTACGACTCCATCATAAACTGCATAAAAGATACGAGAAAGAGTGTAAGAAAATTAATTATAAATACTAAAACAATCATACCATATCTAATCCAAAAATGAACATCAATCATGAATCCTACTTTAATTTTTTATATATAAAGATCAGCTATAGGTCTACTAATGTATAAGAATATAATTATATAAGGATGTAGTAATAGAGAATAAATAGTTAAGTTATAAAGGTTTATTATACCTTAATCAATTATCCTTCATAACCACGTATTTCTTGGGCCATGTAATAAAACTCTTTAAGGCACCACCAATTATATTTACATCATCAGTCGCCCCCCATAACAGGAGTAAAGGGATTACGACATTCGTAACAACAACTTTGCATACATTAGGCCCAAAAATTTGATTATGCAGTATGCATTCAGGATCTTTTGCCACCCACTGTGCATGAGCAACAACCTTAGAGTCCTTTCATAACAATTTGCAATTGGTATCTTTAGCCTTTCTTTTACATTGTGCCTGGAAAGAAAAATCAAGATTATATTTGCAATTCTATATATATTACATGGTTATATAAACTTGGAAATGCTAAGATTTTAACTATATTATATATAGTGGTCTCTCTCTAAAGAAATCAGGGTTAGATATTTCATAGAGAAGCTTGGTATAGATTATATTAGAAGATGTGTTACAGAGGCAAGGCTAGCTCTTGTCCTCCTCTTTAATATTATTTTTAATTATCTAATAAAAAAATAAGCCCAAAAAGAAAAGGATTTACTTGGGGGGTAGACGTTTATGTCTGTAATACTTCATCATCCTCTATACTTCGTACCTCCGATATACTTTATGCCTATAAAATGACAAATGAAAGAAATGAGAAATATGTAAAAATAATAATTTAATAATAGTATTTACAATAGATCACTTTGTTTTCATATTATAATTTCCTTGGGAGAGTGAATGAAGTGTATGTAATATAAAAGCAAGCCCAAAGTGTATTATTTTAAATTATCTAATAAAAAAGCAAGCCCAAAAAGAAAAGAATTTACTTGAGGGGTAGACGATTTTGTCTGTAATACTTAATCATCCGTTATACTTCGTACCTTTGATACTAATAGGTGCGCCAAGATATACCATTGGAAAAGATCTTAACTGGAAGCCACAATCATGTTGTATAATACTCCTTGTAGTAGGGGCAAAGTAGTGAAGATAAATCCCAAACATCATCATATTAGTAATGAAACAAATGAAACATAAACACTAATAAGGAAACCAGCTGCAGAGATGAAACTGAATTATTCAATAAATAACCTTAAAGAAGAAAATACCAATGATAGAGAAGACAATTATCATATGGCTTTCAGTAATGCCAAATTGGTCACTGATAAACTTTGGCTAATGAAGTAAGATAACTAGGTGTATATATTCAAAGCAATCAAAATAAACTTGATATGGGCACTAAAAAAATGTACTTATTAAAAATCCAAATCTTTTTGCTTCATGTGTGATTTCATCTGACAATAAAAAAATAATACATATTAGAAGCTACACATGAAAAGTGAGAAAATATATCAAGAAATAGCAAAAAGACTCCTTGTATTAGAATCTATACATTCAGGATACTCTACAATATAAATAATATCCTAGGATACATGGAAACGAGGAGAACAAATTATGCTTTTCCTTTAAATATGAAAAAAGAGACTCAAAACGAGCATATTTCTAACAAATCGATCTTTTATTTCATACTTTAAACCCTAGACACGAGACTCAAAAACTCACAGATAATCATGATCCACTACAACTGTACCTAAGGCCATTAACAATTGATGGTACCAAACAAAAGTTAGCTACAATCATATATTAATTAAAAATTATTATAGATTACATTAAACGAGGCTGCACACTGACCTTTGAAAATATTTTGAGCTTCCATTCTTCGCAGTGGACTTCCATAAAGCTCTTATATATCGTACTCACTTCACACAGATTACAAGTTCATGTTTGGGAAACAAATCTCTAGCTATGCCAATTTATGAAAGTCCCAGAGAAAACCAACCTAGGTTCCTTTTTCGGTATAATGTTTTGGCAGGAGTTTTTTATTTTCCTTACTAATATAAGCACCAGATGTTTAGGAACAAGAACACACTCTTTGATAACATATCAGAAACACCACCTCCTTTATAACCATAAAGAGGTCTATGTGACAAACAATATAACAAATATCTCCCATAAATAGGTCTTTAATGTCGAGTTGCTCCCTTAAAGCTGACGAATAAACACTATCAGTAGGTTTCTTACTAATGAGAGAAGTGTCAAGGCTCTTAAAAGGGCCATTAAAATGCTTTGGGATTTGCTCCAACTGCCTAAATGTACTTTTAACAAACTGAAAAATGAGAAAACATAGGCCAATCTGCAATTTTCAAAGAAGCTAAAAAGATATCTTAATTAAGAAGGTCGTGGAATCCCTTCACTTTGGTAAGCTAACAAGAAAAACTCAACCCAACCAAATGGTAATTTTTTGGGAACTTTTTACAAATGACAGTTTCACAAGATCGTCAGCCTACAATGTAACTGACCCCTTACCGATGAAAAATAATCTAAACCTCACAAGCCTTCTCATAAATTAACATTTGGAAAAACATTAAGAGGTTTATCCCGGAAAATATCTTTAAGAAACACTAACTAGATTATTCTCAGTGAATTATAAACTAAGACAACCATTCATTAATCGAGTAACGAGTTAAAGCAAAGTTAGATAACAAAGTAGTGCACCTCTTGCTGTTCAAAGTGCAACCCATACAATAGAGGCAACCCAACCATAAATTGGGAGAGAGCTTGTATGTGATTTCTAAATACAAAAACAAATTATTGGTTGGGATCTGTATAGGTTGTTGCTATTATAACTGCCAAGTCCCAACCCCACCAATTGAAATGTTTCACACGCATCTTATTTTACCTATCAACATCAAAGAAAAAATAACCAAATAAAATGCATCACAAACTTATCCTATCTGTTAACTTCAAAGAAAATATACAAGAAAATATACGAAATACTCTTTTCGCATATTCTTCAAAAATTATTGCATTGCATTAACCATATCTGAAGGTATATCTATGTGCTCATACAAAAAGATGGGGAAATTGGAGAGTGTATAGATATCCTCATGTCATCTATTGTCATAGGAAATGCTTCTCATGTAAAGGCAAAAAAAGCAGGTTATACCAAATAAAACATGAGGGTGATCTTTAGTACTTACCGTCAAACTCGAGATGATATTTTTGAAGTTCTTGGGATAGAGGGGAACACCATCTTAAAATACCTACAACTAAAAGTAAAAATATTTATCAAAAATGAGTTGCATGCATATTTTGGCCACCTAGTGTATATTATTTTCTAGAAATATAAGATTACTTGCAAGATAGACCATATATATAACTTCCTTTTATTTGCCTTTTCCTTTCCTTTTATATTTCAATAACATAAATTTGGAACTATATTTCTCATGTATGGAATCAATAAGGCTTACAAATCTTAGGAGTTTGCTTAGGTTATGGGAGTCTTGCACTTTTTAAGTATTCAAATCATCGTCGTTAGGGGTTTTTCATTACTAAAATCATGTTGTGCAATGGTTTCTCTTAATTGGTATCTTACTCATGAAAGGATCCACAATACTTCAAGGGAATATATTTGGCAACCTAGGGCATTTTTAGTTCTCATCTATGTTGTCAGGGGCGGGGCAGAACGCAAGGCGGTGGGCATGGTTACTGGCAGGGCGGGGCAGGGCGCTAGGCGGGGCAGAGTGCTAGGCGGGAGAATATAAATTTGTAATATGTGTAAATTTGTAAATTTGTAATGTGTAATGTGTGTAATATGTATAAATTTGTAAATTTGTGTAATTATTTAATTTAAAGTTTCAAACATGACTCAATGTATTTTATTTTTCCCATAATGTATATTCTATATATATTGCAATGACTCAATGCATTATTATTTTTTTCGTCATATAATATTGTAATATGTCAATAACATAAAAAATAAATCCCAAATTGTAATCAATGAAGCAAACATCAAAATAGATTAATAGAAGATCAATTCAACATAAAATAAAATCTTAGCATATCCAAAATAAAATCCAACCCCATCATCCAAAATGTGCAAAACCAAAAAGCCAAAATAAAAACATATAGTTAGAATAATAAAATTAAATATCCTCATCGGATCCCGAGTCAATGCCATCATCATCCCCATCACCCATATCGTAGTTCGCATCAACATCGTAATCATCATCGTCGGAAGAGTCTTGAAGATGGCGCGTTGTCGATCGTGAGCTTAGTGCCCCTCCTTGTGAACAATGTGAAGCTGTGTTCGTGCGAGAAGTACGAGACAACGGGGTGTCATCAAATCCATCTTCGACGTCCTCAAGCACACCATAAGTGATATCCGTCCCTAACACAATGTCATCTCTCACATCATCGGGAATTAACCACTCCATCCATTCATCGAGGGACTTCAACACAATTGGGTCTATCTCTTTTCTAGAAATGCATTCTTCATAACATTTTTTAAGCCTCTTATTGTATTGGATATATGCAAGATCCCTCATCCGATCATGTTCCATACAATTCCTCTTTTTAGTATAGATCTACAATAGTAAAATAAATAAATAAAAACTTAGGGAAATAAACTTTAACCTATAAGATAAATTGATAATGTATTTTGTTACAAATACTAAAAGCGGCTTACATTGTCAAAGGTACTCCAAATCCTTTCCCAAGGAGAAGCCGCGCTAGTAAGCCCAAGAACTCTTTTTGCAAATCTTTACAAGGCGGGGACTTCACTTCCAAAAGTGATCCACCACTCCACTACATTAAAAAGTATAAAATTTAGAAATCAAAAGAATAAAAACAATAAAACCTTAAAATTACTAAACACTACAAATAAGTAACTTAAAACAATACTAAGTTACTAACCCGGAGCAATTGTTTTCACACAAGCTTGAGTACCCTTCTTTCCCAACCTCCCAACCTTGGTGCGATATACAATCAAATCTCCCAAGATTTGGCTTTCATCTTCCTCACCCAAAGTAAGTTTTTCTATACAATCTAACAAACCCTCTTTAAGTTTAGTATTTGATTCCATCTCATCTGAGCTTGTAAGAGTTGTATAATAATATTGAAGGTTAAGATAATGAGCCACCGCGTGCAAAGGCTTTTGAAGCATACCAGACCACCTACGATCAAGAATTCTTTCCATCTTTTTCCATAACTCGCGGTCATCTTCGTTTTGGTCTCCCAAATTAGTTCTTACCTTAAGCTTGCAATCCTCAATCGCCGAATAAATATAAGCCATAGAAGGTTTCTCCTCAGTATCCACCATTCAAATTACATCCACCAAAGGAGCCATAATTTTTAGGCAAATATGCATATTGTTTCAAAAGGTATTACTCTTGAATTTCTTCATAATTTTTTTCCCAATAGAGTGCTTTGGCCACTTGCTATTTCTCTACTCAACAGTATGAAACATGTCTCTTAGTTCTTGTCTATTTTCATATATACTATGCAAACATAGAAAAGTGATAGCAAATCGAGTCACCGCCGGCCTTACAATTTCTCTGCCCTTTGTTTGGTTCCTCATCAAATGGAGCACATGTTTATGATTATAGATGAAAAGGGAAATCTTTTTCGCATCTTTAACCGTTTCATCCACCAAATGCATCTTGCTCACATCTCCAAGCATTAAATTTACACAATGTGCCGCACATGACATCCAATAAATCTTTGATTCCCCCATAATCCAATCACTCGCTAGTACATAATTACTTGCATTATCCGTGCATATCTAGTGAAAGTATAAAAAAAATTAAATATGTATAAAGTCTAAGCAAAATAACAAAGATAGGAAAAAACATAAATACTCAAGACTTGCTTGAATAACATTCTTCTCTCTAACCTCTTCAATCACATCTTTCAACATTTTATAAATGAGTTTCGCATCATGAATATGTGCGGATCCATCAATAGACTTTAGGAAGACCGTTCCTTTTAGACAATTCACAAGAAAGTTAATAAGTGTCATACCCTTGCCATCGGTTCACCAATCGGTCATAATGGTTACTCCATAAGTTTCCCAATGAACTTTAAAATTATTAACCCAATTTGAGGTCTCTTCCTTCTTCTTCAAGATCTTGACTCTCAAGTCATTATATGAGGGAGGCTTGAAAGCTACAAATTAAATTTAAAACTAATAAGAATGTATTTGACAATAGTCTTTAACTTGTATTGTAAAAAATAATTCGTAAGATTAAAGACTTACTCGGTCGATCATTGTATTGGACAATTGCTTGCATCATCTTGGAATAACTATCCGATCTTGCACAATTAAAGGATATGTTATTTTCGTAAAAGAAGTTGGCAATGTAACCATGGATGTTCTCTAAAGCCTTTTTGTTTTCTCTCGAAGTAGGAGCTCTAGGGCTTCTTAGGAATTTGAATCCCAACTTCTTCAACCTCGTCATCATTTCCATACACACTGACGTTTCTAATCATCTCGTCTTTCTTATTTAGTTTATCTTCGGTTGTTTTTTGTTTTCCTTCCATAAAGCTCCTAAGTAAATTAACAACATCTTGTGGAACTTTATCACATTTCCTAACGTATTTGTACAAAGTCCCTTTGTACGAAGCTTTCACAAGATGTTGCTTTAACCTCTTAATCCCCCTCTTCGACACAAGACCACAAAGTTACACTTAACGTGATCTCTATTTCCATCTACCGGTTGACCATAATCCCACCCCGGATCATTCGAATTAGCCGGTCTATACCGACCAGTACTTCCCTGGGAACCATCCGCCGCGTTGGAAGACATTACAAACCCCAAATTATATCTCAAGGAGAACCAAACCAAATCATAACAAAACCCCAAATTATGCAAAGCAAACCCCAAACAAATTTTTTAATAAAAAACCCAGAATCTTCAATAATAAACCCAAGCTTCAAATTTCAATCAATAATAAGCTCAGAATCTTGCTTAACATACAAAGCTTCAATCAATAATAACTTTGAAATGCAATTGGCAGAGAACAACGAGAGAGACAACACACCCGTTTATGAAATTCAAGTTAAAGAAATTCAAACCAATTGGCAGACGAGAGTGGTAGACGAACCAGACAACCAGTTGGCAGATGTAGCAGTAGCAGACGAGAGTGAAGCTCAGGAGTTGATGAAATCTAAATATTCTGAACCAGTTGGCAGACGAGAGTATAGCTCAGCTCAGCTCAGAGAGGAGAGAGTGATTGAAACAATGAAGATTGAGGAGAGAGAGACGAACCAGTGATTGAGGAGAGAGAGACAAACCAGTAAGAGGAGAGAGATGATCCAGTTGGTTTGTTTTGTTTGTTTTTTTTTTGTTGGTATGAGCCAGATCATTTGGTAGTTTGTATTTTTATTTGTTTTTGATTTTGTTAATAAAATAAACCATATCATTTGGCAGTTTTCAATAAATCAAAAAACAAAAAAATGCCTTAAAGAGGCGCCTCGCCTAGGCGGCGCTCTGTTCTCTGAAGCGCCTAGGGTGCTAAAATGTTAAGGCAAGGCGGTTGGTTCAAATTTGGGTACCCCGGCGCTGCCTTGTAGCGCCCTGGCGGCGCCCCTAGCAGTCTAGCCGCTCAGTGGGTAGTGTAAAGCTATTCCTTCGTGGCTTGCCAGAGGGGGAAGTGCAGAGTACCCCGTATATAGATAAAGAAAAGGCCTGTTTGGCCGAGGCGCTAGAGGATCCTCGGGCTCGGCGTACAGCGATCATATCAGCTTTATGGGTACGTAAGTTCTTGGTCGTGGTTACTTCTAATCTCTTTTGATGTTGTCTAAACGGCTGTTTGCTTTATGGCGTACAGTACACCCTCACGCTCTAGGCCGCATTACTTCGGGGCGAGAATTTGGCCGACCGTAATGCTGAATTTGAGCTGCGGCTTGAGAAATTGCATGGTATGCAGAAAGTGCTTGTGCAGAAGGCCATACACGGTGAGCTAGCAGACCAGGTAGCTAACGTGAGTGCAGGGCTTGAAGAGTGAGTAAAAGTATTAAATGAGGAGAAGCAGGAGCTTGAGGGAGATTTGGAGACGGGTTGTGGGCGTATGAAGGCACTGACACTGGTAAAGGAGGTGAGTGAGTAAGCGCTCGCGGGGGAGAAAAAAATTTCAGAGAGGCTACAGGCTTGTGTAGCAGAGCTAGTAAATAGCCAAGCGCATCTGGAGGATGAGTTTCTCCTCTCCACCGAATGGTGGGTGGTGAAGCTGGCTCCACCGCTGCTCACTCTGTGGTAAACTCGAAACATTCTAGAGCTGTGCCACCTGGGATATTCTACTCGAAAAGGTCCTGTGCCCCTCATAAATAAGATGGACATCACCCCCGAGGAGCAGGCTCAGTTTGTTGAGGAGGATAAAGCGGCCTCGGCAGCAGCTGTCCAACCAGAAGCATAATTGTAGTGTCATGTGGTAAGGCCCGTAGTGGCGAGGAGTGAAGACTTGTTTTTTGTGTACTTTTGGTATTTATGAGGCCCTTTGTGGCAATGTATTATGTAAATCTTGTTTTACTTGTTTACAAAACTTAGTAGACGTGTGGTGCTTATAAAATACTATAGATTTGTTGTGTATGTATGTGTTTATCGTGTGTGTAGTTGGTGACCAATAGTCTCGTAGGTACTAAATGTTAGGTGCTGGCCTGAGTTGGGCTAGGCTACATGGGATGAGGTACCATGATCGTGGAATTAGTTTTCGTCGGGGGCAGTCATTGGCCCGAGTATTGTGGTCGGTTTCACGACCGGTGTCTTCGACTTAGTTCTAAGAAACTCCCCTCGGGTGGGTAGAGTAGTCATCACTGGACTGGGGGTCATGGTTGTGGAGGCTGCCCATCCCTGGATATATGAGGGTTCCCAGTGTTGATATAGCTGAAGTGTCATGGGAGCCATAAATGTTAAGTGGGAGTTCCAAAAATGGTGACAGAGTGTGGGGCCATCTTGGGTGAAGTAGTGAAGCGTTTAAGGGATATAATAATAAGGTAAGGGGTTACTGGTTTTCCCAAAAAATTTAATGAGGCACCTGAACTCGAGGCTTATAAAAGGAATTAGAAGTGTGTAAAATGTAAACAGTGTTTAAAGTTTTATCCTAAGTACCAGATTTCCTGAAAAAGAAGATGCAGACCAAATCGCAGGCACGGTTTGAAGTACGCGTGGCCACGTGGGTAGAATTTTATACCGAGATGTACTTTAGTTATCGGGGACTGGCGAGGAAACTATTAGTGTGGGCATACATCGACCCCTCTTATCTGCCTGAGGGGAGAGGAAAGTATAGGAGAAGCGATGGTTCTGGTATCCTATTTTGTGTGACCAAGTAATGAACTGGTCCAGCCGTTAAGTGGTGCTGAGGGCCATGGCCCTTAAGGATATAAAGGTGGCCAACTGCGAAGGACCAGGCTATGGTCTTTGGGAGAGGCGATTCCCCTATTATATGTAATTTATCATCAGCAACGTCGTATTTTGCATGTTTCTTATTTGTAACTGGCAGTGGAAATGGAAGAGAAATTTGCTATCAGTCAAAATTATAAGTAGTAATCCTCGTAAGACTTAAGACGTGTTATCGTTTGTGCAATCCTATAGAGACAGTTAGGCATGAGGTGCCCCATAACCCTGTTAGTGGTCCTCGTAGAACTATGTTTGCTTTATCGTCTCAACGGCCTTAGCTTGGAAGTTAGGCACAAAATGCCCAATAACTTTTTTAGTAGTCCTCGTAGGACGTTTTGGCGTCTAAAAGACCTTAGTTAGGTAGTTAGGCGCGAAGTACCCAACAACTCTTTTGGCAGTCCTCATAAGACTATCTTTACTTTGTTGTCTTAACGACCTTAGTTAGGTAGTTAGGCGCGAACTGCCCAACTACTTTTTTGGTAGTCCTCGTAGGACTATGTTTTCTTTGTCGTCGTAACAACCTTAGCTAGATAGTTAGGCACGAAGTGCCCAACAACTTTTTTGGTAGTCCTCATAGGACTATGTTTGCTTTGTCATCTTAACGACCTTGGCTAGGTAGTTAGGCACGAAGTGCCCAACAAATTTTTTGGTAGTCCTCGTAGGGCTATGTTTGCTTTGTTGTCTTAACGACCTTAGCTAGGTAGTTAGGCACGAAGTACCCAACAATTTTTTTAGTAGCTCTAGTAAGACTATGTAAGTTTTGTAGTCTTAACGACCTTAGCTAGGTAGTTAGGCACGAAGTGCCCAACTTTTTTGGTAGTCCTCATAGGACTATGTTTACTTTGCCGTATTAATGACCTTAACTAGGTAGTTAGGCGCGATGTACCTAACAACTTTTTTGGATTCCTTGTAGGACTATGTTTACTTTGTCGTCTTAACATACTTTATCGGTGTGAGGACGTCCAACTTTAGGGGTGCCCCTTGTATGGTGATTGCGTATTTACTTTAAAAGGTGACTCATATAGTAGCGATGACGCTCTTCTTCAAGGACAACTCCATTTATGGTGAGTGTGTTTTTGCATCAAAAGCGTCTCTTGTTTTTATGAGGGCACCCTACTTCAAGGACGTCCCCAGTCATGATGAGTGTGCTTTTACTTTGAAATGCGACTCTCGCCTTTGCGAGGATGCCCTATGTCAAGGATGCCTCCAGTTATGATGAGTGCGCTTTTACTTCAAAAGCGACTCATGTCTTGGCAAGGACGCCCTATTTCAAGGACACCCCCATTTAGTGCACTTTTACTTCAAAATGTGACTCTCATCTTTGCGTGGATGCCCTACTTAAAGAACACCCTCAGTCATGATGAGTGTACTTTTACTTCAAAAGGCGACTCTCGTCTTTGTGGGGACGCCCAACTTCAAGGATTCCCCCAGTTATGAAGAGTGCACTTTTACTTCAAAATGTGACTCTCGTCTTTGCGAGGATACCCTACATCAAGGATGCCCCCAGTTGTGATAAGTACGCACTTTTACTTCAAAAGCGGTTCCCGTCTTTGCGAGGATGACCTACTTCAAGGATACCCCCAATTGTGCGGAGTGCGCTTTTACTTCAAAAAGTGACTCCCATCTTTGCGAGGACATCCTACTTCAAGGACGCCACTAATCATGATGACTACATTTTTACTTCAAAAGGCGACTCTCGTCTTGGCGAGGACGCTCTACTTCAAGGACTCCCCTATTTTTTATGAGTATATTTTTACTTCAAAAAGAGACTCTCGTCTTGGCGAGGATGCCCCCAGTATGGGTAGAAGACTGTGGAGCTAGATTGTAAAAACATATATTTTGGCAAACTATATACATGTATCGCTGTGCTATTGATTCCATTTGCGAAGGTTCATTGTGTTCCATGGAAATTTGAGCTCCTCTTCGTCGCTGTTTAGTAGGTAGTAAGCATTTTTGTCGACTACACGGGAGATGAGGTATGAAGACCATCCTCATGACGTATTCCCCTATGTGAAACTTCTGAAGGATTACTCATTTGTTATAGCTTTGTTTGAGTGTTTCCTGATACCTGAGCATACGGGAGAAGGCTTCCTCCCTAGTTTTGTCTATGAGATCAAGGTTCTTTGCAAAAAGTCGGTCGTTAATCTCACTGCCAATAATCAGGGGTCGCGTGGTATTGGCGATGACCTTGGTAGGGAGTTGGTAGGGAGTTGGTAGGGAGTACCGCAACAGAGCCATAAGTGAGCATGAACGGGGTAAAACTCATACTCTTCCGCGACGTCGTTCGGTAGGACCACAAAATGTGGGGCAGTTTGTCAACCCATCGGCCTTTGGCTATGTCTAGGCTGCTTACTAATACCATCGATTATTATTTTTCTTGTGGCCTCGGCCTGCCCATTTCTCTGCGGGTATCTGGGACTGGAGGGCAGGATTTTAATGTTGTAAGGTCGAACGAATTCTGCGACCTTGCTTCCCACGAATTGTGTACCATTATCGGTCATCAAGACTGCTGGGACGCCGAACCATGTGATGATATGCTTTTATAGGAAGGTGATCACCTCTTTCTCTCTAATGCGAGTGAGGGGTATCGCTTCTACCCATTTGGTAAAGTAGTCCATCGCAATGAGCAACCATTGTCGCCTCCCACTCGCCATAGGGAGTGCCCCGACTATGTCTAGCCCCCATTTGGCAAATGGCCAAGGTCTAGAAATTATGTTGAGGTCGATGGTAGGTGCGTGAATAAGGCTTCCATGGAGTGAACCACTGTGTGTGCATATGCTATGAAGTCTTGCCGCATTATGGGCCAGTACAATCCTTGTGTTTGAGCCTGATCAACTATAGAGCGACCCGCTGTGTGTGCCCCGCAGACGCCTTTGTGAATTTTTTTGATGACTATGTTAACCCTTTCCCCAACGATACATGTGAGGTGTGGAGCGTACAGGCTCGTCTAGTAGAGTTTGTTATTAATGACCGTGTATTTTCTTGCTCTGTTACGGAGGCTCTCAGCGGCCGACCAGTCTGCGGGGAGAATGTGGTGTAACCCGAGGAAGTCAAGAAAAGGTTGGTGCCAATCGGGGGCGATGGAGCTATCAATTTTCATGGTCGTTATTGGGTGCTCAAGTATGCTAGCTTTTCCAAGGGTCTCTACCTGAATTGCCCAGAGCCTGTCGCCGATGATTCCTGCTAAGTACGCAAGGGCGTCAGAGTGCCTATTCTCACCGCGATGAATGTGCTCGAGGTTGACTTTTATAAACTTGCTCAGTCTTTGTTTCAGGATTTCCATGTAGTCGGACATTCTTCCATTAGCCTGGAACGTCCCGCTATGCTGGTTAACAATGAGCTGCGAGTCGGTAAAGATGGAAATTTCTTCCACGCCCAGGGACAACGTTGAATCTACCCTGCACAATAATGCCTCGTATTTGGCTTTGTTGCTACTTAGGGAGAAGTTAACCCGTATGGCTTTCTCAATTTATTCATTAGCAGGAGTAACCAGCACTACCCCCAGACCCGAGCCACCCGCATTGACCGACTCGTCCGTGTATAGTTGTTACCCCTTAATATATGTTGGCTCGTCGTCATCCCGATGGGTACCGTGGTCGTCCTCCTCCTCCTCATTGAACCAGTTGTCATCAGTAATGGGGAGGTCAACGACCGCCTATCCTTTGACAATGACTCGCAGCTTAAAGTGCATGTCAAATTCTCTAAGAGTGGTTGCCCATTTCGCGATGCGGCGAGTTTTATCTTTCTTGGCGAATATCTCTTGTAATGGTTGGGTGATGATGACCTTGATTCTATGGGCTTGGGAGTACGGTCGTAACTTCTGTGAGGCATATACCAGGGAAATGGCCTATTTTTCCACTGTGCAGTATCACAATTATGCTTCCAAGAGGTTTTTACTGATAAAGTAGACCGGTTTTTCAGCTCGGTTCTCCGTACGGACGAGGATTGCAATGATGGATTCCTTTGCATTCCCAAGATACAAGCCCATCGGCCCGTGTTCTTTTGGTGCGCTGAGGATGGGCAGGGTGGCCAAGTATCGTAACATGTTATGGAAAGCTGCCTCGCATTCGTCATTCTATTGGTACTTTATATTCTACCTGATATATTGGAATAGTGGATGGCACTTGTAGGAAACTTTGTAAATAAAGCGGCTGAGTGCGGCGATTTTTCCTACGAGGGCTTGAACTTGTATCAATGTTCGTGGTGATGACATACAGGCGAGGGCGCGGATCTGAGCAGTGTCGGCCTCAATTCCTCGCTGAGTGACTAGGTGTTCGAGGAACTTCCACGAGGAGACTCCTAAGCTGCATTTCTCCGGGTTTAGTCGCATCTTATAGGATCACAGTCTTGTGAAGATGGTCTCGAGGTCGGTGAGATGGTCGCCGCTCAGCCAACTCTTTACTAGCATGTCGTTAATGTATACTTCAACTGTTTTCCCCAATAGTTCTTTAAGCATGGTGGTAACGAGGTGCTGGTAAGTAAATCCTGCATTTTTTAGGCCAAAAGGTATGACGGCATAACAGTACAGGTTCTGCTCAGTGGTAAAGGAGGTACACTCCTGCTCCTTGGTTCCCAATAGTATTTGGTTGTACCCAGAGTAATAGTCCATAAAGGATAACTGCTCATGTCCAGCCGTGGAATCGACCAGTCTAGTAAAGAGGGTCATAGGGAAGCTATCCTTTGGATAGTGTCGATTGAGGTTGGTAAAATCAATACGACTCGTGCTTTCCCGTTCTTCTTAGGGACGGCCACCACATTGGCTCTCCAACATGGGTAGTCCACAGGTCTAATAAATCCTACCTGCAGTAACTTTTGAATCTCGTCGTTTATAGCCCCTTTTAGCCTTGGGGTTGTTCGACGTGGTTTCTACTTGACGGGGGTAGCTATGTCGTTAACGTGCAAGTGATGACAAGCCAATTTTGGGTTTATACCCAGAATTTCATCTAATGGCCAAGCAAAGATATCTTTGTATTGTTGGAGGAGGGTGATAAGGTCCGATCGCTCATCACTTGTCAACAAGGAACCAATATACGCTATTCTCGTAGGGCCGTCGAGGTCAGTCTTATCGACCAGCTCCACAAGAGGCGGAGCCTAATCTATGCTAAACGTGTTTATAACTGCATCGTTCTGATCAGAGGGCGGTGCATTTGTAATCATTGGCATATCTGGGTAGTGAGGAACGGGAAACGAGTCACCACCATAGGCTCACTCCCTGTTCGTTGCTAATCCTCAATGGTGACATTCTTCCCTTTTATTTTGGAAGTCTCGTGATTCATTAAGTTTTGGAGAGAGTTGGCGCAACAGATATGGGCCGCGATCTGGCAACCTCGTATTGGTACAGGCTAAATTTTGTGGGGAAACATATTACCTGGTGGTTAGAAGATAGGACTACCTTTATGACGTGGATCCAATCGCATCCCAGGGTACCCTTGCAATGGACTGTAGGGCTATTGATGACAATGAACATGGTGGGTACCACGACTGGGCTGGCCTGTACCCGAGTAACGTGCTCTCCCACAGCCCGTTCAGTGGACCTATTAAATCCTGAGATCTTTGTTTTGGACAGTTCCAGGCAATCCTACATGTTCATGTTTCGGAGGGCGTCGTAATACAGGATGTTGACACCACTGCCAAAATCGACCAACATGCGCTTAACGAGGACACCCCCAATCATAATTCAAATGACTGGAGCGTCGTCATACAGATGGAAGACTAAGTCGAGGTCTTAGTTAGTGATGTAGATTGCCTATTCCTACAGTATATCAGTGGCTGCTTCAATGCCATGGGACGTACGTTGATTATCAATGAGGCGATAACACTGCATTGTGGAATTGGCGACTGTATTACGGGACGGTGCTCTATTGAGATCCCCCAAGATCATTTCACATACTGTTAGATGCCCCAGTGCTCGTACGGTTGTCGCGGGCTGGTCAAGTATTATACGAGATTGTCTGTTAGTAGGTAGGATGGGTTGTTTAAGGTACTGGGTATAACACCCTTGGCAGAACCAAGTCTCAGTCATATTGATGAGATTATAACACTCCTCGGTGACGTGGTCATGGACGTCGTGGTATGCGTAGTATGGGTGGCCAGGACGGCCCGGCTTGGGGCACAGTTTCTTGTAGTCGGGGTTATTCTTGACGGCGAGGAAAAGGTCCAGTATTAGAGTGAGGTCGCTGGTGGAATACCGTTCCCTGCGTGGGGCTCTCTGTCTTCCATCCCATGGGGATTCTATTTTATAACGCGGGTTGCGCCCCATACACCTTTTGTTCTTGCCGTTGTCGAGATCATGTTGCTGGTCCCTCGAGTGCTTAGAGTTGTCGGGACGAGCGACTAGTGAAGGGGCGGAAGTAGTACTCAGAAGGGTAGCAGTTTACGAGGTGGATGCGCGATTGCCGGCTTCCACATTATGATATTTCTGAACATTTTTTATAAAGGTGCTCGAAAGTTTCAGGTCGCCTCATGTGCAAGACCTTGAGGAGTTTAGAACCGGGAAGGCAGGCACCCATGAAGGCGATGTAGGCAGTCGGTACGTTAACCCGTTCAATGAGGGTGAATTCGCTTTTAAACCTGGAGAGAAAGGAGTCGATGGTTTTGCCAATCTGTTATTTCGAAGTAAATAGTTTGGCTAACTGTTTCTTTGACTGCTGGTTGTGTAGGTACTTCTCGATAAAAGCTAGCGAAAGTTGTTCGAACGTGGAGATAGAGTTGGGTTCGAGACTCTTAATCCAGGCTAGGGCCCCATCGGATAAGGCTGCGGGGAATATGTGACATATATGTTTGGCCGGGGTTCTGACTCCTGATAAAGACCTATATCTTCAGACGGGAGTAGCTCTGGCCCGGGTATCTCCAGATCGCCGCTGTAAAAGGTGTGTTATGGACCCAGCGGAGGATCTCCTTGGTTAACTACCTAGTAGGATTAGTACCTTGCATACTTCTGATTAGTGCCTCCACGGATACGACCATTAATGGCAGTATGTCATTGATGCCAGTATCTCGTCTGGCGGTGACCCTACTCCTGGTGGATGACTCGTCAAAGTGGTTATCATGGTATTAAGCATAGGTTGGTTTATATGAAGGCGTTCAGGGGTACCGATCATGAAATCTGTCATTGTAGGCGTGGCATCGTTCATTATAGTGTTGGTACCGAAGGCTAGGGGGGTAGGAGGGGTCATCGGGGCTGTATGGTGGGTGCCACTGTAGGGGGTTGGCATAGCCGTCGCCAAGCCTAGCTCTAAAGTCCGCTACGAGAGCTGGGGTTTGAAGGTCGCAGTATTGTGGGGAGAGCCGACCGGGTGGCAGTGGATCATTGCGACTAAGCTGGTAACCTAGTCATGTCTGTGGGAGGCCCGTTACGTGGTATGCCGGGGGGGGAGAGTGGCGTAGGCCGGTGTAGGATGGTCGGGGGTACGGGAGACCTGCTGGGTGGCAGGTACGGGTAATGAATCTGCATGGCCTGGTGATCGCATACCGGGCCGTAAATGAGGGGTAACGCGCCATCGTCGGGTACTGGTTTGTATGGTGCAGACTCACTGGCCGAATCGGAGACTGGCGGCTACCTGGCGGCGGTTGAGTACGAGCGACGAGAGTATCGCGGAGTGCATCGTTGGCAAGTTCTAGTTGGCGTATTTGATCCTCATTTGTGAACATCTATTCATATAATTGTAACAATGTCGCTCTCATCTCGGCCATAGCCTATTCTTGGGATTGGTTGCGGGTGGAAATCACCATCGTCGCTCGGTAGAGGCTGAAGGGGGGAATGCAAACAATGCCATTTGTAGTCCTGTGATTTCTATCAGGGACAACAATGAGTATATAACCGTTTTGGGCTTGATACTTCCCATTGGAGGAGGGCACCACTTGACTCTCTCCGGGTTACTCTTCGTCTCCCTGACTTAGCTAGTTCCTTTAGAAGAAGGGAATAAGGCGGTAGAAGAAGAAGAAGAAGAAGAAGAAGAAGAAGAAGAAGAAGAAGAAGAAGATCCCTTCTTGGTTACCTTCTCACCTCTACTTATAGGGAGGGTTTGACCTTGGTGTACCCCTGCTCACGTGCCTTGAGCAATTCTTAAGATGTCCCTTCAGGGTCATAGGCTTTTATATTTCCGCGTGGGCAGGGACCTAACTCCAGGATTGTCGTCGGTTGTGCTTGCGACGGTTCTATGGACATTCGGCGAATCCTAGCCACAGACCTGCTTACCGTTAGCAGGGAGCTCGCTGAACGATTTGGCCGGTCGGCACTAGCTGGAGTGTTCCGGCTTCTAGTGGAGGGGTCATTCAACGACCTTCCACCTCGTGGCTAGCGGGAACGTGCTCCTACACAAGGAAAAGGGGGAAAATTGCGGAGATGCCAAAACATTAATCGCCTTGAAATAGCCGCAATTGATAATAAAACCTTTTATTTCTAGATTTGTTCTTGTTAATTCCCCATCTCCCAACTCCCAACCCAATGTTTCTGCCTATATACTTTATTTTTTAGAATTACATCAGTGGAAATTTCCTCTATAGATTCCTTATGTCAAAATATTTCATTTCTAGAATACCCCTTTTTTAGATTTTTCTAGTTCAAACTTTTTATCAGTAGGTAATGATTGACTCACAAAAGGGCTTCTTGTTTAAGTTTTTATGTCACTAGAAAAAACATATACATTAAATTGAGTGGAATAGACAAAAATTATTTTGGAGGGAAGTATTTTTTTCCTTTAAGAAAGAGATCTCCTCAAAACTAATGTTGGATAGGAAAAATGGCTAAGGCAAAATATACTTCCACGAGAGGACAACAAAAAATGACTTAATTTTCCTCCCAAACCAAACCGAAGGGATAAAATTTATGGGTCTTCGATAACCTTTTTCCTTCAAATTCCACGATCCAAATGAAAAATAAATTGCCACTTTTTAATCTCCCAGAAGAAGAAAATAAAAAACACAATTTAATGAAGATAATTTACTCGAAATAAAAATCTTCCATAACAAAGCCCATAATAGTTCAAACAAAAATGAAAACCCAGTGCAGAAACCAAACCTCAACAAAATCTCGCATCACCATATACCTTCAAGAGCTTCACAACCCATTAATTGGCTTAGACTAATGGAAGATAAAATGATGCGTTATAAAAACAAAAGGGATAAAAAATTGTAGGCATTCACATAGTTTTACAACTCTAATGAGACAGAAAAACACCTAAGAATCCAACTAAGCATACAACCACAACAAAACCTTGAATCACTATGCAACTTCATGAGCATTCCATGACCCATTAACAGGTTTTGTACTAATAAAACAAAAACGACCATTAACCCTCAATTTCAAACATTCACAAGGTTTTACAACTCAAATTTGACCAAAACTAAAGCACTAATCATAATAACGGAACTAAAAAAATCAAATTATGTTTACCTAATCTTTGAAATATTGTGATTCGTGACTAAGAGGAGTACGATAACATCGCCTCTGAGTAAATCTAGCACTGTTACGACTCGACATCCTTCTCAGCTCAAAGAGGGTAAAATCAAAAGGGGAAAGTCGAAATTGTATGAATTAGGGATCGTAAATGAGAGAGAGAGCGTAAGTTAGGGTTTTTTTTTGGTGAGAAAACGAAAGATTAAGTAATCTCTATTATGAAAACGTTTGGAACTGAGGGACTGAAAATGAATTAATTGCGTTTACTTGTTCCCAGAGCTTTATATTTCTTAGAAAACTATCACAAAAGTTGAGAGCATCTCCTAATGCAGCAGTACTTCACTTTCAGTTGGTTTTTCAAATATTAAATGTTTTAAGAAGAGAAGGGACCCACAACATTAAAAAATTAATTAAAGTCACTGAATTTGTCCACCAATTCAACCTTGAAAAATAAGGTTTAACTTTGAACTCAATGCTCAACTTTTCCTTTTGAGGATAAAAATCAATTGAGTGAGGTACTCTTGGATGACAAAAATTCCATGTGACACTTCATAAACCAAGTGAGTGAGGTACATTAAGAGATAATCAACATACTCATTACCCAAGTTTAAATCAAAGGTTGGGTCATTCTAACTTCACTAGGTGGTTTTGTTTATCTCACTACGCTTAGTAGAAGCACCTCAACAAACTTATTTTCCTAATCTCACTATGCTTAGTAGTCCTCTGCTTTAAAATAGGAGCACTCCAGCAAAATTTTTGTTTAGTCAACATTTCGGTTAAAAACATATTTTTTTAGTTTTCAACGCTAAAGACCTAGTGTCCATGAAATAAAAAATAAAAAATAAAAACTTTTGAGTTCCCAACCCTAGGGTCCTAGCGTTGATGGATAATATTGAAAGTTGTTGGCATTACGTTTCTATAACATCCAAATGTTGGATTTTCCATTTATACTAGCACTATTGATCAATGTTTTATCTTCCGATTCACGAACACACATATTAATAGGTCGTATAGGTATTATTAGTTGTTCCTAATTGTTATAACAAGTTAAGGTTGGTGGGACCTTGTGTTACTATTTATTAGGGTTTGAGGGTATAATGAGAAGATTACTCAAACCCTATCAGGTTAAATAGAGTAGAAGTCCCCCATGGATGCTATAATATAGAAAACTATCCCATTAAGGTCTACAACCAATCCAAAGGAAGACTCCACTCAAGCTCAAGAAAATTTGCAAATGCAAAAGAAGAGAGGTTAGTGAAGTCCTTTTCATATCCTTTCATTAATCATAATTAGTGGAGAGAGTGCGCATATTATTCAGTCTATATTAATAATCAAGTTCCTTCTCGTTTTGTTCCAGCTAATCCTTATCATTTATAGATTGGGAGAAATCCTAGTCTTAATCACTTGCATGTTTGGGGTTATCCTGCAGAGGCAAAATTGTTTAAGCTAAATATCAGAAAGTTATATTTAAGGACTGTTAGTTATTTCTTCATTGGTTTCCCTAAAAGATCGAAAGGATTCAGGTTTTATTGTCTTTTTCGACCCATGGAGATAGTTGAGTGTGCTTAGGCCCATTACATAGAGGACGGAGATCACTTTACCAGTACTATTCATAGAGAGGTTGTTTTTGAGGCGGGCTTTAAAACTCAAAGTACAACTACTATTCTGATCAGTGTTGTTATGCTTCCTTATTTATCTGATATTGACACTGTGATGAGTACAGTTTCAGGCCCAGTTTCGAACCCCGTCGTAGTACCAGTTCTCCCTTAGATTTTTCCTCCACCCGCTCATGTACAACTTCATGTTATTCTACCTCCAGTCCAGCCTCTTGCTCCTACTCGGGGATCCTCTATAGAGAGACGTTTAGCTATTTCTTAAGATTATCATCTTTATTTAGTTGAAGGGTATTTATTTGATTTCGAGGATCTAGTATCTTTTAGTATGGCTATGGCTAGTAGTTTTGCAGATCAGTGGTATAATGTCATGGCAGAAGAGATAGATTATGTCTCATAACTCAGTGTGGGAGTTGACACCTTTACCTGAAGGATCTAAGGCAGTTGAATGTAAATAGATCTTAAAGGCCAAACGTAATTCTAAAGGGAAGGTTGAGCATTTCAAAGTAAGACTTGTTGCATAAGGTTTTAAGCAGCATCCATGAATTGACTTTGATGAGACTTTCTTACCAGTTTCGTAGAAGGATTCATTATGGATAATTTTGGCTCTTACGGCGTATTTTGACTTAGAGTTTCATTAGATAGGCGTCAAGATAGTTTTTCTTAATGGACGTCTCGACGAGGAGATCTATAGGTACTAACCCAAAGGTTTTGCGACCGAAGGGAAGGTTCCACTATTTAATAAGCTTAATCGCTCTATTTACGGTCTCAAGTAGGCTTCTAGGCAGTAATACCTACAGTTTCATGAGGTGGTTTTGAACCATGGTTTTGTCGAGTGTAAAATGGATTATTGCATATACGTCAAATAGAGTGGGAGACATTTTACATTTATAGTTTTGTACGTCGACGATATTTTACTCGTTAGCAGTGAAGTTTAATTTTTTCATAAGACGAAAGCCTTCTTATTTCAGCATTTATATGAAGGATATGAGATATACCAGTTATATTCTTGGCATCAAGATTGAGCGAAACAGGACCAGAGGGATACTTGGCATATCTCAGAGTGTGTATATCGATAAAGTTTTAAATAGGTATGGCATGCGGGATTGCAAAGTAGGTGACGTCCCTACTGTCAAGGGAGATATCTTCAGGAAGACGATGTCATACAAGACAATTTCTTAAGTCATCCCTAAAGAGTATGCTTCAGTTGTTGGTAGCCTCATGTATGGCATGATATGTATGAGACCTGACATCAATTTTATTGTTGGGATGTTAAGAAGGTACCAACAAAACCCTTCTGTTATTCACTGACAAGTAGCCAAGAAGGTTCTTCGCTATTTGAGGTGGACTAGAGATTACAAATTAGTTTATAGGAGATCGGATGAGCTCATTATTTTGGGCTACTCAGACTCAAGTTTTGTAAGAGACAAAATGACAAGAAGTCTACTTCTTGTTATGTTTTTATGCTTGCTTATGGCACTATCTCGTGGAGAAGTATGAAACAGTCTCTTGCAGCTTCCTCGACTATGGAAGTAGAGTATGTGGCTTGATTTGAGTCATTTCGACAGGCTGTATGGCTCACGCAGTATATTTTAGAGCTAAAGGTTGTTGATCTAATTTCTAGACCGTTGCGAGTTTTTTACGATAATGAGGTTGTCGTCAAATATGCTAAGAATGATAATGTGACTATGGATAATATGTATATTGGCATTAAGTATCACGTTGTCATTTATAAAGTACATAAACAGATTATCAAGATTACTTATTTGTTGACACTAGAGATGATTGCTGATCTGCTTACCAAGGTATTTTCGATACCATTCTTCAGGGGAGATGTTACGCATATAGGATTGTTGGAGTCTCTTTAAGGATCGCTATTTTACGTGAGAGTAGTTATTGACTTATTTTATTTATTGTTACTGTATTAGGATTCTTTATCCATATGGGAGTTATTCTTGGTTTTTATTTTGGTCGACATTCAGGCTTAATTTTGAGTATTTAACTACTATTTTATTTTGGATCCATTATTATATGTGCACATATTCAATTTTAATTACAGTTATGCAACTGTAATAAATTTTTAGATACAAGTGATTTTATTACATGACGGTTGTCTAAGTATCAAGTACCTATAGAGAATACTGAAAAGTTTCTCAAGTTTACTTGGGCTGGATATGGGTAGGCTCTACATCTTTTGGCCTTCATTTCAGTATGAGCAATGGTCTTCGCATGACGGTTTGTCTAAATATTAAAATGGCATTGCCTTCGACAAATTATCATGTGTGGTTTTAAAAACAAATGATGGCCATTCGCTTTTCATAAAATCGCAAATCAGGCTAAAAATATTTTTCTTACAAATCGAGTTAGCGCCGTGTGGGAGATTGTTGGATTTTCCATCTATATCAACACTACTCAATGTTTTAACTTCTATTTCTCGAGCACACTTATTAATAGGTCGTATAGGTATTATTGGTTGTGCCCAATTGTTATATCAAGTTAAGTTTGGTGGGACCTAGTGCTACTCTTTATTAGGGCTTGAGGGTATAATAGTAAGACCACTCAAACTTTATCAGGTTAAATAGAAAGGAAATCCCTCTTGGAGGCTACAATACAGAAAACTATTCCATTAAGGTCTGCAGTCAATCTAAGGGAAGACTCCACTCAAGCTTAGGAGAATTTGCAAAAGCAGGAGAAGAGGTTAGTAAAATCCTTTTCATATCCTTTTATTGATCAAAATAATTGTATGAAATTCCTTCACCAAAACACTAGGTTTATAGTGTTGTGGGGAAAAATGAGGGATAACTTAAAAATAATACTCCTAAGCTTCCAAAACTAAAAGTATAGCGTTGATGGGTAATATTACAAACCTACTGGCCTAGCATTTCTATAACATATAAAAATGCTAGGGACCCTAGCGTCGATGGAAAAATGTAAAAAACCCTAAAAGTTGTTTTTGTAAATTTATTCTCAAAAGCTCATACAAACATAAATTTTAATAAAATTTCTCACAATCCCATACCCAAATTGACTTAATATTTCTCTCTCAAGTTTAATTTTGATTATAAGTGGTGTTGTTATAACTTTTAAATTTTTAGCTGAGATATGGATAAAGAGGGAATGGGAAGAAAAAAAGAGATGAAGAAAGATGACAAAAGAACATCAACCCAAATATCAACCGGGGTCCTTGTACTTCGTGGGAGTTTGAAGAATGAATTAGAGGAAAAAGGAAATCGTGGAGAGAGAGAGGGAGAAATCACAGAAAGATGGAGAAAATCGCGGAGAAAGGGAGAAAAACCTACAAGAAAGAATTTTCTTTGTTATGATTGGAGTCCTCCCTACTATGAGTTATATACCCAATAGAGGACTCTTCCACATAGTATTTTTGTAAAAGAGGACAGTTAAGATAGAATGACCCTCAAAGCTTTCATAGGATACTACATATTGACATTTATGATATTTATAATGATATTAGCGCGCTATTAATAAATCATGAAATTGTGGATTGCAAATGATCGAGAGAGATGAGAGATGATGGAGAGATATGGAGTTTACTTTGGGAGAGAGATATGTGGAA
This sequence comes from Kingdonia uniflora, assembly GCA_014058105.1. Classification (NCBI taxonomy): domain Eukaryota; kingdom Viridiplantae; phylum Streptophyta; class Magnoliopsida; order Ranunculales; family Circaeasteraceae; genus Kingdonia; species Kingdonia uniflora. The sequence continues at coordinate 253,189 of JACGCM010001619.1, read as the reverse complement.
GAATCAAGAAGGAGATGGGTAAGATTGGGGGAAATGAGAAAAAGATAGTACGAAAAGAAAAAGAAGGCAAAGAAGAGGAAGAAGATGAAATTGGAGGAAAGAAAGAGAGTGGCAATAAAGAAAATTAAGTAGAAAAAGAAAGCGATGACGTACAGATGTATACTTTTTGTGACATCTTTAGCTTTTCATTATGCCTATATTATAAAATACAATATACGGTCGTTTGATGAACTTGTAAACCATTAAATGGGGGATTGTAATGACCGAAAGATGAAAGATGACATAGTGAGAGGGAGTTTGGTTTGAAAGAAAGAGATGAATAAGAAGAATAAGGAGATGGGTAAAAATTGGTTAAAGAGAGAGAGATAGAGATAAAGAGTATGTAATAAAAGAATAGATTGGAGATGGAGAAGAAAGGATGAGAGATTGGAGGGAAGAAAGAAAGAGATTGGTGAAGAAGAAGAAGAAGAAGCAGGACGGAAAGACATTTTTTTTACATCTTTAGTTTTTCACTATGTTTATTGTAAGACACTCCCTATGCTCGTTTGATAATAAGGATATAATTTTCATTTACAATTGATTACTAAAAATAGTTATTAACAAAACTAATCACATTTATGTTTCTAATTTATTTTTTAATAATTGAAAAAATTGTTAGAAGTTAAAACTTAATTTCAAACAATTCGTGTGAATATGGTTAAAAACATGAAGAAAAAGAGTGAAATATATGACATATTTATGATAATTACGAGAAATAGATCATTTTCTAAAGATAATATGATGATTTAAATCAGTCGTTTAATCGAGAAGCTTATATTAATTTTGTTAGCATAAACGATTAGTTATGACATTTGATTATTATTGTTATTTACCATTATTTTATAAATATGAACAATTTGACTTAATTAATCGACATTAGCGATGTGTCAGTATTTATATTATGAATTGAATAGGTCCATGTATATAATAAATGATTTTTGTATATTAGTTTGTCTAATGCACATGAGATTAAAATCATTTGAACTATGTACATAAAATATAGTTCACAGTCTATGATTAAACTGGGCATTTTATCCGGAAGATTGTCTATTTTATAGAATGATTTATCTCAGTCACTACTCACTAGAGTAGTATACGGTAAGTTGTTGTGCTAGTGTATTTGGAATGCATTGGGACTCAAAGAGTACACATTAAGAATACTATCATAGATAAATGTGTTAACTTGGTAATTACTCTCAGTATAAATTCTCAATCCTGAGTGAATAATGAATTCAAGCTCAATACAATGAACACCTTAATTTATCAACGAATGAGATCTTATGGCTAATATTTCAATACGTTGGGTATTTTGTAGGGACCTATCCCTCAACCTAGTCCAAACTTGAACTACCTCAATACCAGACTCACAATGCACGTGATATATACAATCAGCATTAACACCTAGACCACAAACTGATAAGGAACGTGGCTCGAGCATTACAACAAATATGAGCAAATCAAAGAAACCTATCTCCTACGAACTAACAGTTACACATTCAACTACTACTTACCTCATTTTCATGAGAACGTGCTTTTACACAATAACGAATTGCAGGTAAGGTCTATATAAAGGATGAGTTCCAAAGAATATAGGATAGAAAATTTTACATTCTAAGACCACAATAATTATTATCTTTCAAGATCAAGTATTTCAAGCTCAAGATATCACTTGTAATAAGATATTAGCCTTACAGTTACTACATCATCAACTCGAGATCTTGGTTTTACCTATTTAAAGGTTTTCTATGGTAAATCACCTGCATTATTTCATGAATTACACTAATTCTTGTTACAGGTATATTTGGTGTAAGATCTAATTTCGAGCTATTTCAAGCTACAAAATTAGGCCATTATATTTGGCATCGTTTGTGGGAAATGAAGACATTTCCACTATATCCTAAGGCATACATTTACTCCACTATCCATTTCCAATCATGGTCATTTCTAAGCGACCAGCAACAGGCGTTTAGCTCGATCTTTTAGTTGAACCAGAATAGTTTGCTAAACTCAAGACGAATCTTCACGCCGAGACAGAGAAGCGTAATGAGCTCGAGTGTCAGTTAGTTCTTGACCGTGAGTTTTACGACAAAGAGCTCGAAAGCAAGCGTTAAGCTCGTCTAACAGTATTCAAGGGACATGAAGAACAGATAGCAACTATACATACCACTTTATAAGCTTTACAAGACACTCAACCAGCTCCCCTTACCATAGATCGTGATCAAGTACCGGCAAACTCCCGAGTTTCTGCACGGGACAATTTAGGACCTCACGGAACAACCAACAAAGTCATTTTCTGAAATCTTCAGAACAAACCACAAGCTTCAATTCATTTGGGAAGAGAAGCTCAGTCTGATATCAGTAAAGGTCCCCGACCTTCCAAGTGTCAAGAGGAGGAACATCGACTGTAGTGGCTTATTCCGCATCCCGGACTCAAACCCCATCTTCGACCATCATACGACCACTCGACCTTATTGACATATACGTGGCACATTTGAGGCGCATTATGGAGCAGTTACAAAGAAGAGGAGTTACTCAAGCCATTACACAATCATTATGAAGACTTATCAAAAACATATATTATAGCGTTCGTCATTAAAGCATATAACGGTCATAAAGCGGTCATATTATAAGACCTATAAATAAGACCATAAAGCTACAGATTAAGGAAAGATTTTTCATATCAAGAAAGTCTCTACAAAATAATTAGACATCTCTTGTAATAATCTAGCAGCTATCAATAACATTTCTCTTTCTAAATGTTCAAGAGAGGTCATAGTTTTTAACATATTAAAAGGTTTTCCACGCTAAACTTTGTGCTAGTGTTCATTCTAAATACTCTGAATATCTTTGGTGTAAAGGCTAAGTTTGGGATACGAAATTAGGCTATTATATTTTTTGGCGCCGTCTGTGGGAACGAAGTTCTCAAACTTATTGTCTCATAAAATAGCTAATTAATTCTCCATAAAATGACACTTCAAAGTATGTTTTAATTTTGGTTCATGGCGTATACTTGTTCATATCGTTAGCTGGCATTGCTATACCTCTATCAGGCTTCCGTTGGTATTATAAAATGGAATAAAATTATCACTAGGGACCATTATTTCTATATTTTTACACATATTCGAAAGAGGCATCCGAGCTCACTCGAGCTCTGAAGAATTGTACACTCGAGCATCAGCTGAGGGTTCGTTAATCCAGTAGAGGGTTCTTCACCTTAGTTTCATACATCATCATCATCTCTCTCTCCATTTCGGATCTCGATCTGTTGACACGGCGGTACATCTCTCCTTGCACTGACAATAAAGAATTTGCACGAATCGATCTTTAGAAACATCTCTCCTCGTTCATCTTTACTGACAACAACAACAAGGGATCTTCGCGAATCAATCTCAATCCAAACAAACTTCTCTCAACCGAAGTGAAGGATTCAAACCTCGTGTTCTCTCCGTTATCTATTTATGTTGTTCTTAGCTTGGTGCTGGTTCAAATAGAAAAATCTTAGAAGAATTGCACTCTCTCTTGGTACAAAAAATAACGATGAATTCAACTCATTTTTGTCTCTGGTAGTCAAGTTTAGGTGATAACTCGTTCAAGCCATATTGTATATTGCAGGTCTTCCTCGAATTCTTGGGGACGATGTCAATCGAGTTTTTTTGATTTTGGATCACGGCGGCCAAATGAACACCACCATTCAATCCTTCCTTGCTTCGTCTCAATCCGGAGCTCTATCATGATCTGTTGTGGTTGATTCTTTCTCTCTCTCTCAGATCATCATCAAGCAACGATTTGGGGTTTTTTAACCCTAATTGCCCCTCTACAACATATTCTTCTCGAGCTTTAACAATGTCTGGCAAAGGTGAAGGACTAGCGATTGGTATCGATTTGGGAGCAATGTACCCTTGTGTTGGTGTTTGGCAGCATGATCGAGTTGAGATCATCGCCAGCGATTATAAAAATAATACAACCCCTTCTTATTGACTGATGTCGAGAGGTTGATTGGTGATGCTGCTAAGAATCAGGTCGCAATGAACCTCATCAACACTGCCTGTAATATTACAAGGTTGATTGGAAGGAGATATAGGGATGCTTCTGTCCTGAGCGACATTAAGTTATGGCCTTTCAAGCTCCTCTCGATACTACATTATGCCCAGCTACTGTATTCTCTCATTGGCTTCTCAAAAATACAGACCTCAGAGATAACTACGTAAGATTCCCACAAACCTTAGAGATATATGTTGGTCTCTCATTAGGCTAATAAAGGTTGATTATTGGCTCATCCCAATTCGACCACCCATCTAATACATTACAGGTCGTTTATTGGTTCAGCCTAATTCAGCCAACCCATTTAATATATTACAGGTCGGTTATTGGTTCCGATTTGACCAAGCAAACTACATATTACAGGTTGCTTATTGGTTCATCCCAATTTAACCACCCATCTAATACATTACAGGTCGCTTATTGGTTCATCCCAATTCGACCACCCATCTAATACATTACAGATCGCTTATTGGTTCATCCCAATTCGACCAACCCATCTAATACATTACAGGTCAGTTATTGATTCGTCCAATTCGACCAAACAAATTACATATTACAAGTCGGTTATTGGTTCGTCCAATTCGACCAATCAGCCTACATATTGCAGGTCAAAATTGGTTTATCTCAATTCGAACAATTCATCTAATACATTATAGGTCGATTATTGGTTCGTCCAATTCGACCAAAAAGATTACATATTACAGGTCGGTTATTGGTTCGTCCAATTCAACCAAACAGACTGCATATTACAGGTCAAAATTGGTTCATCCCAATTCGACCAATCCATTTAATACATTACAGGTCGATTATTAGTTTGTCCAATTCGACCAAATAGACTACATATTATAGGTCGAAATTAGTTTATCCCAATTTGACTAATCCATCAAATACATTACAGGTTGATTATTGGTTCATCCAATTCGACCAAACAGATTTCATATTACAGGTCTACAATTAGTTTATCCAATGCAGCCAGCACACCTACTATATTACAACACATTTCATGTCAACAATAGGTTCATTCAAATTGGCCAAATTAATTATAAGTCAATTGTACTCAGAGGAACCACAAAGCCTCAAATTCCTGAAAGCAGGCATCGACGACATCGGTAATAAAGTACATTAGAATCAAGATAACAACATTAGGTAACGGTTATAGAATGAATTTCCCAGCCAACACCAATCGCCCATGATGCTTCTCGTGCTCTTAGCTGAGAGCCATCTTGTAGCGGCTTATTCCGCATCTTAGACTCAAGCCCCATCTTCAATCATCATACGACCACTCGACCTCTTCGACATACACATGGCACATTTGTGGCGCATTATGGAGAAGTTACAAAGAAGAGGAGTTACTCAAGCCGCTACATAATTATTATGAAGACTCGTCAAAAAAAAATTGTAGCATTCGTCATTAAAGCAGGTAACGGTCATAAAATGGTCATATTATAGCACCTATAAATAGGACCATAGAGCTGCATATTAAGGATAGACTTTTCCTATCAAGAAAGTCTCTACATAATTCTCAGAGCATCTTTTGTATTAATCTAGCAGCTATAAATAACATTTCTCTTTATAAGATTTTTAACCTATTCAAAGGTTTTCCACGCTAAACTTTGTGCTAGTGTTCATTCCAGATGCTTTGAATATCCATGGTATAAAGGCTAAGTTCGAGATACAAAATTAGGCTATTACATTTGGCACCATCTGTAGGAATCGACCCCACGACCACGTTGTTAAAAGCTACCTTAGCTCGACCTCAGCTTCAAAGCCGTCTCAGCTCAGACTCAATGCTCGACCTTATCTTTTCAACAACATCAGCCGCATTATTAAAGTGCTCAAGGTTGAGGTACTCAAGGCTATTACATTTGGCACCATCTATGGGAATTGAACCCACGACCACACGGTTAAAGGTTGTCATAGCTCGACCTCAACTTTAAAGCCGTCTTAGCTCAGACTCAATGCTCCACCTCATCTTTTCAACGACATCAGCAACATTATTAAAGTGCTCAAGGTTGAGGTACTCGAGGCTATTACATTATAGGTCGATAATTGGTTCATCAAAATTGGCCAAACAGATTACATATTACAAGTAGGTTATTGGTTCATCCAATTCGACCAAACAAACTACATATTACAGGTCAAAATTGGTTCACCCCAATTCGACCAATCCATCTAATGCATTACAGGTCGATTATTGGTTTGTCCAATTCGGCCAAATAGAGTACATATTACAGGTCAAAATTGGTTTATCCTAATTCGGCTGATCCATCTAATACATTACAGGTCAATTATTGGCTCGGCCAATTCGGCCAAACAGATTACATATTATAGGTCCACAATTGGTTTATCCAATATGACCAACACATCTACTATATTATACCACATTTTATGTTAACAACAGGTTTATTCAAATTGGCCAAACAAATTACAAGTCAATTGTACTCAGGGGAACCAAGAAGCCTTAAATTCCCAAAAGCAAGCATTGGCAACATCAGTAATAAACCGCATCATAATAAAAATAGCAACCTCAGGTAACATTTATAAAATGAATTTCTTAGCCAATACCTCTCGCCCATGATGCTTCTCATGTTCTTGGCTGAGAGTCATCTTGTAGTAGCTTATTCCGCATCTCGGACTCAAGCCCCATCTTCCACCATCATACGACCACTCGACTTCATTAACATATACGTGGCACATTTGTGGCGCATTATGGAGCAGTTATAAAGAAGAGGAGTTACTCAAGCTCTCGTACAATCATTATGAAGACTCATCAAAAACATATATTGTGACGTTCATCATTAAAGCAGATAACGATCATAAAATGGTCACATTATAAGACCTATAAATAGCACCATAGAGCTACAGATTAATGACTGACTTTTCCTATCAAGAAAGTCTCTACAAAATACTCAGAACAACTCTTGTAATAATCTAGCAGCTATCAATAACATTTCTCTTTCTAAATCCTCAAGAGAGGTCGTAGTTTTTAACCTATTCAAAGGTTTTCCATGCTAAAATTTGTGCTAGTGTTCGTTTTAGACGCTTTGAATATCCTTGGTGTAAAGGCTATGTTCGAGATACGAAATTAGGCTATTACAACGACCTCAACCTAGAATACTAGTACGTAAATGTTTGAGCGAGGGTACCAGTACTCATAATCCTCAGCCAGCTCACCAAGTCCCTCAGGTACTATGCCAGTATGTCATACAAGAACACATATATCAACGTATCAAGGAGTTGATTGAAACTTAAGCACTAGGCAATAAGGATGATTTCACCAAGTTATAAGGTAGCCTGATTGCCTAAGATTTATTTGATATGTAAGTACCAACAGGTTTCTATACCCCCAAGATACATAAATATAAGGGCACATATCCGAAGGAGCACATTCAACAATTTTGTGATTCACTAGGATTATATTCAAATCTCAACCATATCCTATGCCTTCTGATTGGCATAAGTCTATAGAGAGAACCACTACGGTGGTTCCATTCTATACTTGAAGATTTCATCCTCACATTCAATGAACTATAGGAGATTTTTGTCAAGACTTATGCTCACAATAAAGACAAGGAAGAGAATTTATATTCTCTTATTAGTCTCAAACAATTTCAAGAAGAGAAGCTCAAGGTTTTTGCAAAGAAGTTTCTGGAGCTCGCACAAAAAGTTAACAATCTTGATCAGAAAATAGTTGTTACTTCATTTACAAATACACTACAACTCAATTATAATGCCAGTCCTCCCCAAGATGAATGTTCGGATCTCATCAATTTTTCCTGTCCTAGCGAAAGATAAGTTCTACCGTGTATCTCAATCACTGGGACCGATTGAAGGTAAACCGTACTGTATGCATCATAAGGTAAATCATCATGAAACTGATGACTACTATACTTTTGTAACTGTTCTTACTACTCTGAGGGTTATCAAACGAGGAAAGGTTCAGCCCAACAAAGAGATCTGATGGACAGAAGAATAGGAAGCAGCTTTTCAGGAACTCAAAACCTATTTGGGAAAGTCTCCCATTATGAGCACCCCGATAGATAATAAGAAATTGATCATCTACCTCGCAGTTATAGAAATTTCTATCAGCTCGGTCCTCATTCAACTTGAGGGAAAGGTCAAAAAACTAGTTTATTTTATTAGAAAAACCCTCATTCCAACAGAAAAAAGATATTTTATGATCGAGCGACACCTTCTAACTCTCGTTTACACTTCACAGAAGCTCAAGCACTACTTTCAAGCTTATTCCGTTAAGGTTATAATAAACTATCCACTCCATGAAGTTTTGTCTAAAAAAATCACGATGAGTGTAACAATGGTCTGTCAGTTTGGTCAAACATGATATCAAGTTCGAACAACGTCATTCAGATAAAGGTCAAGCCATTGCCGATTTTCTTGTAGATTTCCTGTGGAAGATCCAGATTGGGGAGAACATGACCTTGACCTCACAAAAGAAATAACATAAGCTCTACCTTTAATGCCATTTAACAAGCAAATTGAGGAAAGTAACACTTGACTATTTATCATGAGGTGATAACAGACATGCCGATTCCTTGGTTTACTAAACTGAGGTCTTGGGTACAAATGCACGATATCTACAGATTGAAGTGATGTCCACCCCTAGTATTGATCTACACATTATATGCACGATCAACACTGGGGGCGATGAAAAGGAAGATGATGATTGGGGGAAACCTTTTATCATCTACCTCGGCCCAAAGAACGAATATGACATGCCTCTTCTAACAAATCTCAAAGAACGCCGACAGTTGATTGAAAACTTGAAGCGTTATACAGTTCAGAACGACCGTTTATATAATCAATCAATGACATGGCCTTATCTCAAGTGCCTCTCTATAGAAAAAGCCAGCAAAATGCTCAAAAAATTATATGTAGGAACTTGTGGCTCCCATGCTGCAGGTCAGTCACTTGCAAGCAAAGTAATTATACAAGGAGTATTTTGGCCGAGAATGTGTAAGCAAGCAGAAGAGTACTCATAAAGATGTGACACTTGTCAACAATATGGACACATGATGCAAGCTCCTGCACTCGAACTCCATGCAATAAGGTGTTCTGGCCTTTCAAGCGGTGCACTCTCGATCTCATGAGAGAATTTCACAATACGCCGGGTAACCGATATTTCTTACTTGTGGTGATAGATTACTTTACGAAATGGGTGGAAGCAGTTCCTCTTTGTCAAACTCTAGAAGAAGAGGTCATCTTATTTATCAGGGAATATATTATCACACCATTCGGACGCCCCCACCTGATTTAGATCGATAACGGGCCACAGTTCGTTGGAGTAAAGGTCGTATCATTCCTTAACAAACATAGCATCATTCATTCCCCATCCAAGCCATACTACCCACAGGTTAACGGACAGGCCGAAATCACCAACAAAATAATAGTGGATAGACTCAAGAAATGGTTTTAATCACAAATGAAAGGATATTGGATACGGGAGCTTCCTCATGTCTTATGGGCATACTGTACAGCACCAAGACAATTATCTGGTTGTTCCCCCTATCTTTTGGCTTAAGGCATCGAAACCATCATTCTAACAGAATACCACCATCCTGTCAAAGATCACGAGCTAACAAACAAAGAAAATGAGTTCAAGTTAGCCTACAATATGAGATGGATTGATGAGACCCGAGCTCGAGCTATAGCCTACCTGGGTCGATACCATCACATGCTAGTCAGCTCGTACAATAGAAGAGTCCGAAGTCGTGAGTTCCAAATTGATGATCTCGTCCTCAGAGAAATTTTGACGAGCATAAAAGTGATAAATGTTGGGAAGCTTACAAAAAACTGTAAAGGTCATTTCTTCATTATTGGCCACACTGGCCTTGGATCATACTACCTCATGACAGAAAAAGGTATCCGAATCCTAAATCCCTGGAATACTAGATGATTGAAACGATATTAGTGCTAAATCCCTAGTTCTCCATTACAGATTACTCTATTCTCATTCTTTACATTCCAAAAGTAAGATTTCAGTCTCCAACATTGTACATTCCTTTCTACTAAATGAAAACTTCCAAGTTTTTCCCCACATTACTCTCTACATACATATAAAATCTACTAAATCTCAATGATTTAAGCAAAGGTAATACTAGCTTTCAATCAACCCATCTATACAAAAATGAAAGCAAATATAATACTAGTTTTTAATCGATCCATCTATACAAAGATTAAAGCAAAGGTAAAACTAGTTTTCAATCAACCCATCTATACAAAGATTAAAGCAAAGGTAATACTAGCTTTTAATCACACATCTACATATATCAACGATTAAAATGAAGGTAATACTAGTTTTCAATCAATGATCTCTACTATCTCTAAGACATAAGATAAAGCAAAGGTAAAACTAGCTTTCATCTCTCTACATGACTACAACTATAAAATACATAGGTTACTTTTACAGGTTTTGTTTTTGGAAGGTCAACTGCGTTTTCCCCTATGAAGGAGGTCGTGCAGCCATAAACTCTGAAGCTCAAGCAGTTACAATAATCCTTCCTTGCTCAACGAGTTCTGCAGGTTGGGATCCTAGCTCGGTTTCCATCGTATTCAGGCAATTTCTTCAATCTATATCAGCATTACATATACAACCTCTGAGTACCATATAGTCATGTAAGGTATCCCTTTCGAGCTCAAGTCTCTTTACTTTTTCCACAAAGTAGGTAATGACAGCTATTAGTTCCCTCAACCGTACCTCTTTCAGGGAAATCCTATCTCAATCCGGCATGACTAACTCAGCAAATTACGCTTTTAATCTCTGATAAAGTTTTTTCATGGTCATGTGATGGGAGCCTGCCCACTCTGTGTATTACTCTAAGCCCGATATCGTTGTAGCCAGCTGTGATATTAACTCCTCCACCTTCTCCTGCTCATAATAATTTTGCGTTCTTAGCTCCTCCACTTCACCACGAAGGGCCACCAATTCCAATTCATTTATGTCACCTCCTCCAACACGAGCCTTATTCAGCAGCTCATCCTTTCTCCTCATAGCTACCTATAACTCTTACTCTTTACAGAGATCGACTTCTAACTTATAATCACTTTATTTATTTTGTTTGTTCGCATTCCTTACGGCAGCTCGAACAAAAACAAGATCTACCTCCAACTCTTTAATTTAAACTTATGGGTTAGCCATGTCACCCTTGGTAGTGAAACCTTGGTGTCATTCTTTTTCTTCTTCGACCATTCTACAGCCTTGACTTTCTTACCATGCAAACTGGCCAAGTCCGTCGCCTTCAACCTTTTAACTTGCTCATTCAGTTCGTCATTAATTTGGGGTGACCTGAAGGTCAAAATATTTACCTCGCATTGTCTCACTCAACTGCTCAGCCACACTTTCAGAACTTGTTAAATTAGATTACGCCTTCCACTTTCTTTCCTGGCCACTTGACTCTTCAAGCTGGCCACATTGTCCCGCATATCTTTATCTGCCACCTCTAATGATCTAATACGGTATTGAGCGGCATCTGCTACTATACCTTTCACCATCAACACGTTTATCTTATTATTTAGCTTCGCTACTTCATTCCGAGCATTAGTGAGCTCCCCTTGCAGTTTTACTGTCTCTGTATTTTTACTTTCAATCTGTTGGGTCAGATTATTCACATTTTTCTTTGCCCCTGCAAGCTGGAGCTCAACTTTGACATACTGATCCTCCCTCTCTTCATATGCGTCATTAGTCCTATCAAATGGAGCTGCAAACTCATGATTGTACTGAAGCGTTTGTTGGTCACTCGAGCGAACAGTTTCAAACTCGACCTGCATAAACAAGTTCAAATCAACAACACTTCACAGATACAATCAATAAACTACAGTTAGCTTTACACAATTCTAACAAATTTTAGTTTCTCACAAGCCAACAAAATGGGATTGTACTTCGCCCTCAAGTTACGAAATAATCTCACACTAATGGCAATGCTTCTACATCTCATCCTATTTTAAGGTACACATTTTATATGCTCTCATTTTCTAATACTCCAATATGGTTTAATTATACTTTGATTACTTTTGTTAATTATGATTTTCATCTGCCTTCTAATATTACTTTGTACCTATAGAGTAGCAAAGCCTACAAGTCAAAAAATTTAAACTATTTTCTAACTTGTATCTCTATTTGCGAAGTCAACAAAGTTGCTGACGAATTTTGCTCCTTAGCAAGCTCTTTTTCTAATTCCTCAATTTTGAGGCGCATACCTTTAAGTTCCTTCAAATCAATATTTACAACATTTTGTAAACTACTCCGAATTTATCCTCAAATATATCTACCATACAATCATAATTTTCAACTCACAAAAGCTAATTTCCCAATTTTTTTACTCTACCTTCTCTTCATCTCCTCTGCGGTTCTCTATATCTGTTCTAGAGGACATCACATTCAACCCTGTAACAATACCTTTGGGAGAGCCGCCATCAACATCAGGCTCATCTTCAACATTGGCCTCTTCTACATACCGCCCCGCTATAACATCTTCAAGATCATCCATTGAATATCCAACTTCGAGGATCTTTTGTCCAAGGCTGTCGCGAGCAGCTGCAACTTCCTCGACATTCTTCTTCGCCTCCTCTGCGAGTTCGAGCATCATCACCCGGTACAAATCCTTCGAGCCCATGACAGATGCTTTTTAATGCGCGAACAACCTGCAACATAAAAAATGATACTTTTTTAGCTCGAAGACAACTCAAAACACAATAGCTTTTCAGTTCGTAGGTTACCCAAAGTTCATATCGTACAAAGAATTTTAACTTACTCTGCACAGCTCCAACTGCGCTGACGTACTCCACTCCTCAACCCCTAATCGAGTTGTTGCCCTTAGCTTGTTCTCCACATTTAGCAACTCGTCCTCCATAGTAGGACCACTCTCCGCCTCCTTTGCCTCGCTCACTGCAGTAGGAGCATCCACCTTCCTCTTTTTTGAGCTCATCTCGACCTCTTCACTCTTTGTGGTTACCGAGGTCTAGCCACTCTTCACAGTCTTCCTTTTTGGGTGCCTCTGAACCATTTTGCTTGACGTAGCCCCAAAACTAGCCTTCAAAGATATTTGTGCAGCCTTTGGTAATACTGGACGTTCATCACCATCCGTTGTTGCCCTCCTTCCAGCTTTAGTTCCTGTCATCTGTCTCTTTGCTTGAGACTTCTGCACTTTTTCTGACCTACTGCTAGCTCTTTTGTATCTGCATATTTCAAGCTCTTCTAAAATAACCTCGAGCTCAGAGCTTTCTCAAGCTACAATATCTATTAGCAATTTTTTTCTCGCCACTTGATCTCGAGGACTTGCAAAACACAATACAAAGTTACATATAGATAAACACAGCCACATCTACAGCAACTCGATATCATTAACTATTACTTAATTTTCTTAAGAGATGTATATATAAGGTCTATAGGTTCCTTGTCCTTTCTTTGGAAACAACCACTCTTCACTCATATCAAATTGCCATTCCGTACTCGCCCAGCTAAATTTAGGTTAAAGAATTGAGGTCGAGACGAACTCGAAGATAAGTACGCGCCTGCAGTCGCCGTATAATATTTCACAGTATAATACTGTAAAACATCTACAGGAGTTATTCTCATCTCCACCCAATTTTTAGCCCACAGTCTATTCAGGTTTTTACAGACATTTATCACTTCCCACATATTCCCATTCAATTGGGTAGGATAGGCCTTTATAGTATTCAAAATACCTTTAATAAGATTGTTAAGAGGCAACATCAGTCTTAATTCTAACTTAGAAAAATAACACAAAAATCTCTGGTCCAGATCACTTTGGACACCCCCATTAAAGCACTCAAAAGAGATCAACTCCCCTACTCCCCTCTCAGCTATCTCCTGTTCTAAGTCGGGCAACAAGAAAAAGTATTCTTCCCCGTTTGGAACAGTACAGCCCCTAAACGACCTCTCAGAGTATTCTATAATATTACCCTATCTACCACCAAAACTACCTTTTATTTTATAAAACTCCTTAAATGCATTTGAATATACTAAGTAGGATACAAAATTGCCAGGGAAATCTTAAAATTCTACCTTATCCTTCCCCTCTGAATCTACCTCTATAACATCTGGGCTCTCCGTTCTTCGGTCTCCCCTCACAACATCTACATTATCAGATTCAACAAATACTAGCTCGATCAAGCAACAAGAGGTCGAAGTCTCCATATCAAGAATATGCCTGAGGATGAGGCTTATTTCTGTAACAGAGCCTTCTCACTCCTCTACCTACATACAAGTATAGGTATTCAATTAATTTTCTCTATTATTATTTTTTGTCTATACTTTTACACATACATATATCATACGCATACATATATCATATACATGTATACATACTTTTTACATGCAAAGAAAAAATTTCAAAGGTTTACTAAAAATAGTAAACTTTTCAAATTTCGAATAACCATAAATCTAGTATTCTACACATCAAACGATTGTCTAATCACAAGCACAAATCATCCAAATCAATCAAAACTACTAACCTTTAATGTCCGAATAAGAGTCCAAAATAACACACAATCCTTCTTTTACTATAGCACTGTGCCATAAAGTCTCTGATCTACCTCCATAACAGCAACCCCCTTTTTTCTTAGACTGTAATGCATATATTTGTTAACTCTCTCTCTAGAATCTCTACAACTCAATTTCTTTTCTCTCTCTTTAGCTTTTTGTTTCTTTGTATTTGACAAATGTTTGAATGAAGAAGAAGAAAAGTTATTTATACTTTCTCTCTCTAACTGCTGGCAGTTATTGGGGCTCACACAAGCCACCCTCAATTTTGGAACCGATGCGTCCCTTCTACTATTAATGTCAGACGTTTCATATCTTTTGGATGAAAATGCCTTCCCATCATTATCCCATATCCTATATTTAAATATATTTATCTCTCTCTTTCCCAAATCCTTCAGATCTTCCCACACTCATTATGATTCTCTTCTCACATGCAATCGAACTTTCTCTACCCTCACACAAAAGATAAAAAAGTACAGATGATCTGATTTCTTTACTCATATTTCTATTATTTATAGTACTGCTGACATCATTTCCAATGCTACACCATTTAAAATTTAAATTTTTATTTCAAAGTTTCAAACAACATTCACAACAAAACAGGAATAAAATTAGAAGAAGTATTCTTCCTCCATTCAAAATACAGTTAATCGACCTAACACAGTTCTCTCCTTCATAAATAATCACACATAAAACATCCAAGATGCTCTGGAGCACCACACCTAATCAGCTCACACCGAGCAATCTTCTCATCTTCGTCAGTTATTTCCTCCAGAGCAATTTCCTTCATCGCAGCTTTTCAAGCTTCATGCTCCAACACCAATTTACAAAATATCACAGAATATGTGTTACGCCCAACCTCGTTCTCCCTCACCCTCATAGTCAACCCATCAAACCGTATTGCCGGCAAGTTAGCATCATAATCTAATTTCCCAAAGATCATCTCCCGAATATCTGTAACCTTAATTGCTAAGCCTCCCTCCGACACATGACGAGCTCTATGAGAACGGGTCCTCACCATTTTTTATTTTCTCCTCCTCTCTACATCACATTTTAAGTATTATTTATACACATAGATTACGATAACAACAGATTCCCCCCATTCCGCATTTAGAATAATACTCAAAATTATCCTTATCCATAACTGACAACCCTGAGATCATGCTCCAAATTTATCTGAGTTTATCTTTCCATAGCGACCTCATTGCATTTCGACCATATCTTTTTCAAATTCACTTCCAACATCTCTCAACTGTTTTACATACATTCACATTTTCTCCACATCTCAATTTTTTGGCTTTAATAAATTCACTTCTACTGTAGTGTGATTTCTTTTAGCTCGAGTTAATAGATTTCTTTCAGTTCGATACAAGTACCTATTACATCTTCATATATATATCTCCAATAGGTCGACTAATATATTGTAAGGAATTACATTATAATATTTTTTTATTTTAGCTCGACCTACAAAAAAATCCCGTTATTTTTATTATATCAACTTTCTATCACACATCACAGGAACTAGACATAGTTCGAATTATCATAATCATTTTTAGTTTGCTTTCTCAAATAGAGAATTACATTTTAGTATGCAAAATGCATTTTTAGTTTAAATTACCATACTCATTTCTCATGAAAAGCAATTTTTCATTAGCTTGAATATTACTTACAGACTACTTTACAGTGAACAATTTTTTAGAGCTTTCCTACAGATCGATCTATAGGTTACATTACATTTCATTTTTTCATCATTGCTTCGTATTAAAATACTTCTGCAAGAAAAGATAGGAAGATGGTTGTAACAGAGCCTGGTCCAACCATCAGCATAACATACACCTGTAGGAAAAGAACGATGATTGTACAGAAGAAAATTTTCCAATCTCCGTCTCCACCACCATCGTCTCTTCCTCCGTAACCCCCACCACCTCCAATTGGCAGAGAAAGAAGAATAATTCTACTTTTATATAACCTAATCCCTCGTAGGATAATGGTAGTACTTTCTGGTACATACACCGGCTTTAACATCTGCCTCCTCAATCTTATCCTCTGCAAGCAGGCGAAGACATACCCGATACTGTTCACCTAACAGAATAAGATAGTATAAATGCCACATGTGATAGTAGTCATCCTCAGCCTCCGCTGCTTCCTCTTTCTTCATCCCATGGTATGTTGGTGGAAAAGGTGTGCTAGTGGGCATCTCTAGAGATTGGTTACCAAAGTAGCACAACTGCAGCTTTTACATTTCAGCAACCACCCTCGATTCATATGACTGGTGCCTGGTTATCACCATTCTCAAGACAACGAGAACCACCAGATATTCCTAGAGGCAGAGTACTTTCAAAGCGATGGCATATAATACAGTACAAACGCTATCTATATCAGACCCGCATTCAATGCAAGGAATGATTTCCAAAGTATTCATCATTCAAGAACAACTTTTGCTGGAAAACCCAAATGCCAAATACATCAATCCTTTCCCACACTTTAAATGTCAGAATACAGTCTTCAATTAAGAAATGACAAGTCCCCAGCCAGTCAAAATTCACAGTATACCTTTCCAAATTCTAACATAACCATTCTACAAAAAAATTATCAACTAAAGCCACCTGTGCCTTCAGTAGGGGTAATTATAGGGACATATCCCTCGACCTAGTCCAAACTCGAGCTACCTCAATATTAGACTCACGCATTATGCACGTGATATATACAATCAGCATTGATACCTAAACTACAAACTGATAAGGAATGTGGTTCGAGCATTACATAAAATATGAACAGATCAAAGACACCTATCTCCCATGAACTAACAATTACACATTCAACTACCACTTACCTCATTTTTAGGAGAACGTGCTTCTACACGATAGCGAACTGCAGGTAAGGTCTATATAATGGATGAGTTCCAGAGAAGATAGGATGGGGAATTTATTAAATTATACTAATTCTTGTCACATGTATATTTAGTGTAAGATCTAATTTTAAGCTACGAAATTATGCCATTACATGTTTAGTGTTTAAAGCTGTGAGGACATGTATTCACAAGATGGAATCCTACCTCTTTAATTAGAGGGAAAAATATTCACTTGATCACTTAATTAAAGTTGTTTGCTGATATAAAACCCCGGGGTGTATTTTTGAAAATACTAGTAGTATAATTATTTATCAAAAATATTAATTATTATAAAAATAGATTTTTCGGTGTCTAAGGCAATCGAGGAGTCACTTGTGATTGACCCCCGTCATGAGTTGTTCGTGGGTTTTGATGTTTTGTGGTTGAGCTTATTCGTGATAGTTTTGATTTTTTTTCATCTTGGAGTGCGATGTTGCAAATTGTAGAGGAGTTAGATCATCTTGTCTTTCTCATAATCATAGTAGCAATCGCCCCTGTACAATCACCGACATTGGCGACTGGAGAAGAGCAACCATAAAACTTCAATTGATGTACACAAGAGTTCATTGAAGTAAATTTGGTAATGTTTTTCTGATTTGATGCAATGAGATGTTTATTTTTTCATGCATTATTTTTTTCTCTTCTATTTTCATATAACACGAAGATGTTGTTAAAACATGTTAAGAGTAATATACCAACTTGTTTCAAAATTTTAGCTTGAATGTTTATCTAGATAATAGTATTTTGTAAGCACTAACGTGAAAATAAAAAATTAGGTACATATTTAAGCATGAGGAATGCAGATATTACCAAAAACGAAATGGTGTGAAACTTTAATGAACATTTTTTTCATCAAAAATATTGGCTATAAAAAAAAATTAAGCAGTAAAACAACATTAGATCCCAACCGTATAGGGTTATTTTCAAATATGGCTTCAGTTGATGAAGTGTGATCTAACCTATATTGGGAAGTCAATCAAAAATTGGTCTTGTACTTCATTGATGTTGTTAATGTCATTCTTAAGGCTTCAAATGTGTCTCGTAATAAGTAAACTATGGTGGTCATGAATATTTGAATAGGTAAAATTAAATAAATAATGTAGATTAAGGGCGAATATTAAGGTAGTTGAATAACTTAAATAAAAAGTTTTTACTGCTAAGAAATGTAATATTGGGTAAGATCAAATAATGTCACGAACTAATTTTGTTCGCCCATCCATTACCAAACTAACTAAAGACAAAAACTTTGTATCTTTATTAAATATCTCTTATATTCTTCATCCTCTTCCACGTATATGGTTGGCTGCCGTATCACTGTCCTCTCCCATCTTTACTCCGCATCTCTTCTCACCATCTTCTTCATCTTCAATCTCGTATTCTTCCATGCTCCCTCTTTTCTCCAATCACTTTGCCTCTCCTTCCCAATTCTCTCTCTTTATCTCTTATCACATTCTTTTTCCCCAAAATCTTTTTGCTTTTTTACCACCATTTTTGCCATCTCCTGTATTTCCCTGACTAAAAGTACTTTGGTCACCCACAAGAAGTTGAGAGAGATCTCAACCACCTAAAATCAAGCTACATGTGGCATAACTAAACTAGGTACCGGGACTTCAAGTTTTTTTTTTCTCTCTCCTTTAGGCCTTCAAGTCCCCAGATCTAAAAATTGCAAAGTTCAATTTTAAATTATCTCTACACTATAATCCCTCTCTCTTAAACTTAAAAAGCCCATGATAACACCTTTCCCCTTTTTCGACGATAATGAGCACAATTAATGCACTTTGATTTTATTTTTTAAAAACTTGAGATGATTTCATTATTATTTTCCAAAATAGCTGTAATTTCTTCATGATACAGGTGTGAGGTTGAAGATTCCTCTTATAACATTAACAAATATTCAATCTTTACTTCAAATAAGCTCTGAGGTTCATCAAACTCAGATATGGGAGGGATGCTAGGATTTTATGTTTGGGGGGGGGGGGGGGGGGGGGGGGGGGGGGGCGAAGGTAGTATGATGAATTATATTAGGGTATCGGGGCCCAAATTATTATATTTTACCATTTAACGGTATTTTAAGCTTAAAAATTAATCAAATATAACATTATATTTGACTAGCAAATTATACAGATTCACTTCTCATCTTGTCATAAAATTGAAGCTTTTTACAGCAATGACGTAATCAGCTTAAGGTAAAATAATTATCAAAATAAAGTTCGTATTTGATGACATCAAGAATTGAACCTTATACTCTTGGATTAGGAGCTCCTCACTTTACCAGTTGAGCCAACATTTCTTGATCTCATTAGGACAAAGAAAAATGTACATATTTTAAAAAATTATAATTTATATAACTATATAGGTATTTTTTAATAAAATTCTTGGGGGGCGACTGCCCCCCCCCCCCCTAAATCAGCCCTTGGCCAGACATAAGGATTGAATATTTATCTTGGTTATGCTTTAAGTGCTTTAAAGGAGAGTAGGAGTTGTCACTAGAGGGTTGGGGTGAACTTCTTGGAGCCAAAGTTGAGGCGAGCATTAACAAATACGGTTTGACAGCGCTATGCATTCGTGGGCTATCTTATGAATCATAATATAGCTGTATAGGTTAAGCGAGTTAGATATTGATACCATCTAGGAGATATCGATTCATCAAAGACAAAGCATACAAGGTAGAGGCAAACTTAACCGTCATTCATACAACTCACTGTAGGTCATTGATATTATTTTCGTTGTTTATAGCATCAAAGCATATGTGATCATTTATTGGTTGTTCATTGAATGCACAAACATTTCATATCGCTGAATCTCACATCGTCTTATAACACGAAGCGAAGGGAAATACAATTCACCTAAGAAGGAAGTCAGAGACGATCGAGCTATAGCGCATAATGACTTCACGACCTATGTATGTTGATCATAATAGCAATGAGACAAAAATCAATAGTCATGGACGAGACGAAGTCTGGGGAGATAAACAAAGATTCCATCATGGCATATTATTATTTCCTACTGCTGTATGCTTTCTCTTTCGTCTCAATGTTATCGGTGGCGCTCTGCTACTTATATATATCATATACATATAGACCTCCAAGACCACACCTTCTCATTCACTCAGTGAAGATGCAGATTACAGTAGCAAAATCAGTATATGGTGAAGAAGAGTTTGAGTTTTCATGAATTGGAGTTTCAGTGAGTGATGTTTGATTAAGAGAGAGAGGGAGAGAGAAGAGTAAAACATAAAAAAAGTAGTAACCATAAAACAGGTTAACTGGTTTCTATTTTATAGTTGTTTACAATTAAAGGGGAGTTGAACCTGGCTCACCAATTAATAGGTGACACAAGTAGGACACTTTCCCTGACCTCGAGTCCCGACCCCCAAGAGATACTGTACTAGTAATAAATACCTTGCGAGAAACTCGATGCCCTTCAACGGCTGAAATGACTTATGCTTTAGAATTTTAAAGCTAATTATGAGTCTGAGTGGGTATGAGTCCACTTAGAGGTGTTTACTATCTGAGTAGATGTCTTGGAGTACTTGTTTTTCTGGCTAGTTAAATCTGACTAAAATAAACAAATACTAAAATACCCCTCTCAGTTTATAAGCAAACACCCCCACCTATTCATCACCAATACCACCACCACCACCACCACCCCTCTGTCACCAACGCCAACACCACATATACATACCAAACACAAATACATAGAAATTAACTTGTATATATAGAAAACACAAATACATACAAAAATAACATGTATATATAGCAAACACAAATACATACAAAAATAACATGTATATATAGCAAACACAAATACATACAAAAATAACATGTATATATAGCAAACACAAATACATAAAAAAAAAAAACTTGTATATATAGCAAACACAAATACATTGGTTCCTAAAATCAAATAAAGATTAACATTGGTTTGAAGTTAATACAAATAAGCAAATATCATAGTCTTTAGAGTTATTACAAATACGCAAACAAATAAGTTCCAATCAACTTAAAAGGGCTTCAAAGAAACCAACACGCTACTCTGGATCAAGCCCTAGAAACATCAACCTGTAAGTGTGCTCTTTGGATCCTCCCAAGAACTTCAAACTCTTGAAAAATAATGTATTAACTATATCATATGAACTGACCATATCCTTCAATACCTTCAGAATATTAGAACTGGTGTTGTCATTGCTAGCAGAAGTAGAACTAGCTCCTTGGGAAGTGAATACAAATATCAGAGATTGGACCAACTCCGTTGGTTTTAATGGTTGAACTGCCACAACTGATCTTTTCCCCTTTGATTAAGTTCGTACACCAACTTAAGACACAGGGGTACGAGAAGTACTACATGAAGTATGCTCCCTTACTAGACTGATAGGGACATCATAAGAAGGAATGGCCTCACCTTCCCATGGATAATCAACTTCAGCGTGGGGAACTTATGTATCATCAACGTTCATATAATCAGGTAGATGAACATACTCTGTCTGCTAGGTGGAGGGTGCACTTGCCATACTTGAAGACCATGCAAAATCCACAGTATCAGATAGACCATCAAACAATTTCTCCAGCAAATCTCTATGCTAAAGAGGAACGATCTTATACTTCTTCATCTCAGAATTCACCTGTAAACAACACATGTAAATAGATGTTTAAACATGTATAAATTGATATATGATAAAATTATAATGCCATTATTCATATTAACTTCCCCCAATAATATTTTCCCAAACATCTTCCAGCCAATCAAAGGTGCCTAATACAGGATAATAACCATGGCCAGTCCGATTTATCAACCCTCTCCAAAATTTCTATTACTTCTTTATGTAATCCCATTAGTTTTTCAATTCCTTCTATTTCAAAACATAAAAATTTTACATGTTGTTGAGCCCTTTTTCCACTGTCTTCTAATCTATAGTATTCAGAGATGTTCCAGACACTCTATTCAAGTCTATCTGTGCTTGACATTTTAGGATAAAGTAAAGTCTAAAATTTAGATGTTATAGGGGCCTAACTTCGCGAGAGGGGAAGTTGACTCTTATATTGTGAACTTTATCCTCTACCAGGGGGTTCAAGCATATAATCAATACTAATAAGAACTATCTTAATGAAAATACACTTGTGTGAAGGCCTTGAATGGGTTTCTTCACGACCTCTGATGAGGATTTTTAAGAGTGATGATATAAATATCGAATAGTCGAAGTATTGATTACAGGGTGATTTACAGGGCATTCGATGGTAAACTTGTAAGGCTTGTTGGGGAGATTTTTTAACCCCTCCATAGTTCCTCTTCCCTCCTATTTATAGAACATATGATAGCCTGAGTCACCATGGGAGGTCAAGTTACATTTGTATCCTCCGATGATAACTGACTTGTACCTGGAGTCGGCTCTGACACTAAAATTTATCGAGTCTAACACTGTAGCTACTGGTCCTGATACTGCAGTTGCTGGATCTAGCACCACAGTTGTCGAGCGGCGTGCTCCACTGTTCTGTCTGGTAAGCTGGCTACCTAACATGTTCCCCTTCGACCATGTGTGCTCATATTTAAAGTATTTATGGTTTGATGTTTCCTTCGAGTGTTTGAATAGTCTCGAAAGCATTTCGAGTCTCTTGGTAGGCTTCGATGTAGCCTTCGAGTGTTCGATCAGTATTAGAAGGCTGCAAGTAGGCTACTACATTTGCCCCCACTCAGCAGGGGCCTCAAAAACTGGCGTAGAGGGCGCGTGCTGAGAAAAATGGTTGAAAGGCTAATTAAAGACTGTGATTAATGTGGGCCATGATTAACGAGGGAGTAACTGTATCTGCCTTCAAGTATATATAGGGTATTTTGAGAGAGCTTCAAACATATGCACCTTCTTCCCCGAGTAAAATGCATGTGTCCTCTTCACGAAGGAGCTGAAACACTCCTCATACCAGGTACCAGAGAAGAATGGCAGCAAGAGACCTTCGCATATGGGAGAAGACCCTCGAGCTAAAGTAGAGGTTCTTTGGTGATCGATACCTGGATTGGGTTATGCCAGACTTTGTTGAACTGGAGCCAGAGGAGCCAATCCCTGGGATGCCATATCCACACTAGTAGAGGGTGATGCAATGGATGGGCCCACTCCCAAGCAACCGGTTCGACTTCCTGCAATCTATAGCCGAGGATCTGGTGGACAAGGAAGATCATGTTGAGGATGCTGAGGTTGGGTTTTGGAAGAAATGCCCCATCTGCAAATAGGGGCTTCTTGAGTGCGGTAAAAGTATCAGCGTGGGATGGTAGGTAGGAATGTTTGTTGTTTTTTGTTAATGTTGATTGTTTTTCCTCAGTATTTTGGTGCAAAGGCATTTTCCCGAATGAAATTGAAAATTTATGAAATAACTGTCGAAGTAAGATATTGAATTGTTTGTGTATAAGTGTAACAAACACAGTAGACGATGGCAATTTTGGCGTGAAAGCAGTTCCTCGAATGTCAAACTTTTTTAGGAGCGATCGCTTGAAAACTGTAATCTAGGTCGAAGTATCGAAAAGTATGGACCGAGGTATCAAATAATTTAGAGTGTAGGCGATGGTTTATGAACAAGATCATAAGAGGTTGATTGAAAGGATGGACGTTGGAATCTGAAAGGTTGACTGTGGAAAGTTTGTAGTTCTCTGCGAGGTAATAAAGGAATGTTATTAAGAGGTAGTGGTGATTTCGGTGTAATAAATGAGTTTGATGAAGGTATAAAAATGGGTTATGAGGAGCTAATTCTGTAGATTCTTCGTCTTCAATTTCTTCTTCTGTATTACGTAAAAACATCATGGAGAATACTCGTTATCAAAGAAAAATGGGACATGCCAGAGACCGTCAGATAGGACGGAAAGCGGCAGAACTGAAGTTAAAGTTTTTTTGGTGACAGGGAGCTTGACTAGGATATGCCAGACCTGGTGGAGCTAGAGTCAGAGGAGTTGATCAATGGGCAGCCATACACAAACTGGTAGGCTATCTTGTAAAGGACGTTTCCAACGGCTGAGAACCGGTACTACTTTCTGCAGGGTTTGGCCAAGCGTATTGTGCAAGAAGAGGATCAGTTGTTGAAGGACGAGTAGGGCTTGGCGAGAAGAACTGGCCCACCTGAAAATAGGGGGGTTCTTCATAAGGTGGTGGCAGGGTGGTGGTTAAATATTTTATGTTTTGATGGACTTTTGTGTTTATTTCTCTTTCTGTTTAGTACTGTCGAAGCATTGTAATGAAAGAATAGTTCAAACATATTATGTGTTTTGTATCTGACAAGTAGGATAGACGAATAGACTGTAGGCACGGGATCGAAACTCTTCCCTCGAATAAAAATAAAGAGTAAAGGTAGCAACACTCTTCGAATAAGTGTCTTTGAAAAAATGTAGTAATCGAAGATAATGTACGAAATGGTTCAAAAACATATGTCGTTGGTTTCAACAAAATTGAGCGGAATATTTTTTCTTTCAAAAAACAAGCTTTAACTGCAAAAACTGACAGCATAAAACTCTGACATGACAAAGTATAAATTGATCTTAAAGCAGAGTGCCCTGCAGGTCATTATAATATTTTCTTGGGTTACGTGAAAAGGGTTGATATGACATATGATTATGACTAGACAACTTCGGGCAGGGTACCTGAACGTTCAACTCGGTATTATAAAATTTGTTAATTGTGTGTGGGCGGCACACGTGGGAGTAGCTGAGGGTAAAAATATAAAAATGCTACTCAGCTGAAAAATAGGGGAAGTGGCAGAGTAGTAATGATGGCGGTTTTGGAAATTGAGGCGGTTTTTTTATTGCTTTGAGGAGGTATAAATAGAGGCAGGAACAACGTTACTATTCCCAGCTACCCAATCATAGAGAAAAAAGAGAGGTAGAGAAGGAGAACATACGCCATTATTCCAAAGAGCTAGGCTATTGCTTTGGGAGAAGGATACTTGGCAGTTGCTGAGGGATCGTCTAACTTTCTTAAAGGAGAAAAATGTACTCCATTCAAACAGGTATGTCGTCTGACATCTGTTCTGCTGCTTCTTCTTTTGTTTCTGTAAATGGTTTGCATGGAAGGGTAGATAATGCTAGAGTAGATATTGGTGGTGATGTGTCCGAGTTCAAGGGGTCAACCCATATGGCTAGAGGTCTAGCCCATTGGGGATTTGGGGTATTGAGGGTGTAACTGGGATTGGGTATATGCGGAGGTCGAGCATTCTACTGTGGGTTGGTTATATTTGGAGTGATGGAACAAAATAGCATAGAAAATGTGATAATCGAATATATCAATCTAATTGCGTGCTCTTCTTCTATAGGGTATAATGCGTACCAGTCAATCTTCGAGGCTGAGGCTGATAGATGAGGAGACCGAGGTAAATAAGACAAGTATATCGAGTCGTAGCTCAAGGAATGAGAGCAGCGACGTCGAGGAGTTAGCTATTATAATAGATCTCCCTCTCGCTGTGATAGTACCCGAAGGTGGGGCTTCTAGTAGTAAATGCTGAAAGGTTCGAGGGACTGAGCAAAGGGGTGGAGAGGAGATGGAGGAAGAAGAGAAAAGGGGACATGAAGGTATCGAACCTTCGGGGGACAAAAGAGAAGAGAGTGGTAGTGGTGAGAGTTCGACAGGTTCGAGGGGAGCTACGGGGTCAGTCTCTGCTTCAATTTATGGCAAAGCTTAAGTTATCTAAGGTAGGGATGGTATTATATGCAGTAGGGTCTGATCATACCTTCAAGTTTGTCCCTCGAGAGGGTTTCATGGCTTTTAGAGGCCAGATTCGGCTAGGGATGCAACTACCCCTTTGAAGGCTGGTGAAGGAGGTGTTGAACTTCTGGGAAGTTGCCCCGTGCCAGATGAATGGGAACTTCTATGAAATGATGAGGGAGGTCGAGGGTATGAATGTAGAACTTAGACGAGAGAAGAGGGGTCTAATCGAGTGGTACGATATTGTATCGCTCTACTCGAAGAAGGCCAACAAGAAGGTGGACATATACCACATACAATGTCATGCAGAGAAGCCGTGGCTATTTGATTTGTGCTTGATGGGTCGAGGCTGGGATAAAGACTTGGTAGTAGTATGAGGTAAATACGAGAATGCCGAAGGGGAGGACCCTTATAAGCTGCAGTATAGGATCTATAATCCAAGTAAGTTCGTAGTCGAAAATAGTTAAAAAATGGTCGTTGTATACTGCTAACCACGATTATTTTTTATTTTACAGAACCTGGAACGAGAACTTTGCAAAACCCATGGAGGTACATTGATGATCTTATTGACTCTAACGAGTAGTGGATAAACTGGGTATTCTGGAAGCTAGGAATAAAAAGGAAGAGGCAGAAGAGGACAGATTCATTGTTCTGAAATCTTCCTGCCGCTCCTAAGCCATCAAAGAAGAAGGGAGATGAAGGTAATTCAAGAGGGGTCGAGGAGATGGAGAAAGTAAGATTGGCGAGGAAGGTAAATTATGTTCCAAGGGGGTAACAAACTGTGTTGGTGCCCGAAGTAGTGCCTGAGGTGTTGAATCAGGCATCGACGCAGGTTGACAAGGTGAAGGGCAAAATCGTTCCTGAATCTTTGAAGGTCCAGCATCCTAAGGTTATTCAGCATAAGAGACATATGGAGCTGGGGGATGATGATGTGGAGGATGTGGATGAAGTGCGGGCAGAGGCCGAACTAGAGGAGCATGCTTGAGCCACTACTACTTCGATGGCAACTCTCTACACGAATGACCCGGAGGAGGCTGGAAGGCGGATGAATAAGGCTCTTCATCAGGTAACTATTTTCTGAAATTCTAAAATTCTGATATTTTGCTAAAGTTCATCATTCTTCGAGAAGTATTTATGGTTTGAATATTCTAGCAGTCACATACCTAGTCTCAAGCTTTTATAAAGGCCCAAAAGATAGCAAATAGGCAGCTAAAACAAACGATTAAAATTTTGGAGCTTGCTCGAGGGACCGACTTATCGCTGGTGTCTAAGGTTAAAGTTTTAAAGTGAGAGCAGTTGATTATCAGAGCTGAATGTAAGAGAAAGCTCAAGGCTCAGCGTGACAACCAAACCCAAATGCTGAAGATGCTGGAGGCGAAGCTTATAGAAAAGGACAGGGAAATGAAAGAACAGAAGGAGACTTTCCAGGGGAAATTTGACAAGGAGTGTGAGGCCAGTACCAAGTTGAAGATCTTCATCGAGGATTTAAGGTATGATCCCTTAACTCTGAAGCGCTTTCCCATTATCGAGGAACCTACTGTTGAAGATGCCGATCGGATAGACAAGATGGAAGTAGATCCTACTGGCATAAGTATTGGTATAAGAGTTGGTAGAGAGACTCCTGTAGCCGAAGAGGCTGCTGTTAGGGTTGTGGCCGATGGGGTCGTGCATACTGTAGGATCGAACCCTTCTGCTGAGGGTACCAGAGGTGTGAGTACTGGGGAGGCTGTAGGAGGGGGTTATGGGGATACTCCTGTTTTAAGTACTGTAGTTGTTAAAAGAATTTTTTATTTAATCTCGTTGTAATAACTTTGAGTAATTGTTTGTAGTTGTAACTTTTTTGAACTTGAACTGTCTATTTGTGTTTGAATTGAATTGGTCAAATGTAATGAACTTGAGATGTTTCTGGTTGAGTTGCTGATATTCCTGTACACTTGTATTTGTGGGAGTAAGACCAAGAAATTTATTGGACTTCGAAGGCCTGAGCCTAAACGAAGTATAACGGGGTCGCCCCCAATGCATTCTCGAGGATCCGGTCTATCGACCATTCGTACCCCTCGATTTTGCTCAAATTTGGAGACTTCAAAAACTTTGAGGTTGCCCCCAAGTAACTGTCTGGTCGAAAGGTTGACGCGATACTTAAGTTAGACCAAGAAATTTTCTGGACCTCGAAGACCTGAACCTAAACGAAGCACAACGTGGTCGCCCCCAAGGCATTCCCGAGGGTCCAGTCTATCGACCATTCGTGCCCCCCCGAGTTTACTCAAATTTGGAGACTTGAAAAACTTTGAGGTCACCCCCGAGTATCAGTCAAGTCGAAGGGTTGACATGATACTTAGGTAAAACCAAGAAATTTATTGGAAGATAGGAGACGAAGTTGTAGAGGAAAAATATGTTCATTGATTATACTGTATTTACATCAGTTGAACAAGATAGAGGTCGTGGCCTTTTGTATGATACTAACTGCATGGTATTCCATGGATTGGGCAGAGGCTCTTCAGCTTCTGTCATCAGATAATAGGAACTTTTGTCGGCTTTGTCATACATGACATAAGGTCATTCCTAGGATTTCGCTAACTTGTCAGCAGTGTAAGGCTTCGAAGAGGGTATGACCCGTCGTACCAAATCTCCGATATTCAAACTGTATTGCCGAACTCTTTTGTTGTATGACTTATGAAGAGAGAGATGGTAACGGCCAAGGTTTGCGATGGCTCAATCTCTAGTATCATCTATCCATAGCATATTGCATCCAAGTTCAAACTCATTATCTTTATTTGGGAGGTTAGGATCGCGTGTTGGTACTTCGAATTGAGTAGGTAGAACCGCTTCGGTACCATAGGCTAGAAGGAGCGGTGTGCATCCCGTCACCTTTTGGGGGGTAGTTCGATAAGCCTAGAGTATATGTTGTAGTTTTTGGACCCATCCTCCGTTCTTCTTATCGACTCACTTCTTAAGACCGTCGACTATAGTCTTGTTGATTGCTTCGACCTGACCATTTCTCTAAGGGGTGTATGGTGTTGAGGAAAAGAAGATGATGTTGTATTTTTTGAGGAAATTGCAAACTTTGTTCCCAACAAACTTTGGACCATTGTCACATCAAATCATGTGAGGACAGCCAAAGGGTGTAATGATATTTTCCCTTAAAAACTTAATGACTTCTTCCTATCTGGTTTGACATAGAGGCACGGCTTTAACCCATTTAGTAGAGTAATCTATTGCCACAAGAATATTTTATTGGCTGCCCGAGGCTTTGGGAAAGGGACCCACGAGATCGATGGCCCATCGTTTGAATAGCCAAGAGACTTGACTATAATGGAGGTCTTGAGAATGGCTATGGATGTCGTGGGTATGGCGTTGACATTTGTCACAGTGTTTGGCATATCCTTCAGCTTGCTTTTTCATATTGGGCCAAAATAATCCTTGGGATATGGCTCGAAGGGCCATAGATCGACCAACAGTGTGAGCACCGTAGGTATCTTCATGAAGTTTGGTAAGAATTTTAGTGGCTTCGTCTTGAGAGATGGTGGACGCCATTTGGAGATTTGCGACGTAACTCGCTTTTGAGGATGGTGTATTTACGGCAGTTATCTTCTAGTAACGAGCATTTGGCTTTGGGGTCCTCTGGGAGGGTAGAACTGTTAAAGTAGACAAGGCATGGTGTTCTCCAGTCTTCTGGATCGAGACTTTCGCCCCCAGTATTGATGGTATTGACTTTCATCTGGTTAATACTTGGGCGTTCGAGTACTTCGTTATGGAGTGTTCGAGATTCGGACTGGCCTAACATGGCTGTTACGTAGGCGAGGGAATCAGCATGTTTATTTTCGCCTCGAGGGTAATGAGTAATAGAAGATTTTTTAGGAAAATGGTCCATGCGTTGGCGGACAAGGGAAGCATACTCAACCATGCGACCATTGGCCTGGTTTTCACCGGTATATTTTCTTTGTACCAGTTGGGAGTCAGCAAATACTACAAGCTTAGGGACACCATGTTCGAGTGCGAGGTCAAGGATATGGATCAAGGCTTCATACTCAGCCTCGTTGTTGGAGCATTCGAAGTTTAACTTGATGGATTTCTCAATTCTATCATTGATAAGAGTAACCAGGATAATTTCGATCCCTGAACCGTTGGGTCCAGTAGATCCATCTGTAAAGAGGTGCCAACCTGTATTAGGGTTCTAAGGGTCGCTCTGTTCAGGTTGGTCCTCAGGTAAATCATCTTCATGTTCCTCCTAATCGATATCTTCGACTGAGAAGTCTACAAGGAAATCGCCGATTGTCTGGCCTTTGTGGGATATCTACTTCTCGAATGTGATGTCATTTTTGCCAAGATAGGCAAACCACTGTTGTACTCGTCTAGAATTTTCTTTCTTGCTGAGTACTTCTCGAAGGGGGTAACTTGTGATAACACAGATAGGGTATGCTTGAAAATATGGTTTGAGTTTTCGACAGGTGTAGACGTGGGTGAGGAGCAAATGCTCAAGTTTTGTGTATCGAGTCTCTGCAGGTGTCAGAGTTTTGCTGATAAAGTATACAAGTTTCTCGATGATGGATTCGAGTTAAATGAGGACTGAACTGATAGAAGTATCGGTGACAGCGAGGTATAAGGAAATTATTTCACCTTCGATGGGTGTACTGATGATGGGTGGTCGACCAAGGTATATTTTAAGTTCGAGGAAATCCTGTTCACATTCGGGTGTTCAATTGATATCAGGGTTATTTTTCTTTTTAGCCTTATGGGCACCTTGGTCGCGTAAGAGTAAAAAAATCCAAGCACACCGGTTTGAGGATTTTAATATAAAGCGGTTGAGGGCAGCTATCTTGCCAGCTACCTTTTGGACATCTTTTTTGGTTCGGGGAGAAGGCATATCGATGAGGGCTCGGATATGAGTAGGGTCGACCTCGATACCTCTTTTACTGATGAGGTGGCCTAAGAATTTGCCAGATGAAACACCGAACTAGCATTTGTCTGGGTTAAGTTTCATATTATATGTTCAAAGTATCAAGAAAACTTCAGTTAGGTCTTGAATGTGGGTGTATTTTGAAAGCTTTTGCATAACATGTCATCGATGTAAGCTTTGACCGACTTGCCAAGGAAAGGTTTGAACATAGTTGTAACAAGCCTCTGGTAAGTGGCACCCGCATTTTTGAGGCTGAAGGGCATAATATTAAAATAGTAAAGGACATGTTCAGTGGTAAAAGAAGTTTTAAGTTGATCCTCTGGGAGGAGAGGTACCTGATTGTAACTTAAAGCCACGCCCGTCATTGAGAGTCACTCATGTCCAGCAGTGGCAACCAGGAGTACCGAGATGATTGGGAGTGGAAGCTATTTTTCGAGGTGTGTTAGCTGAGGTCTGTGAAGCCGACACTGATTTGGATCTTGCCATTCTTCTTTGGGACCACGACAATATTAGATATCCAGTCAGCATACTTGACCTCTCTGATGAACCCCGCGGCTAGGTCTTTATCAACTTCGAGGTTAACGGCTTCGTGAAGTCATGGGGCTAATGTACGCTTCTTCTATTTTACTGTTGTAGAGTACGGGATGAGGTCAAGGCGATGACAGGCTAAGGAGGGGTCGACACCAGGCATCTCATGGAAATTCTAGATGAAGACATCTCTATTTGCTCAAAGGAAGTTGGTGAGTTTGAGGCTTTCGGCCTCATCCAGAAAAGTACCAATGAATGCCCCACGACCAGGACTGTCGAGTTCGATATAAACAGTGGGTTCGATGGGTATGGTAGCTGAAGCCGTGGGTATGGTGGTCAAGAGAGGCATTGATTGCTATAGTTAATTGATAAGTTTCTTGGTATGATCGATCTTCGGAAGCTCACATGAACGGGCAAGGCGTTGGGACTCTTTCAAGTTCCACGTACCATAGGGGGTAGTAAAATGAAGGGTTTGGTGGTAAGTCAAAGGTATGGCTCGCATGGTATGGAGCCAGTTACGGCTAAGGATGCCGAGGTATTCAAATTTCTTGTCGATGACAAGAAAGATGGTTTGGAGTGTGACTGGCCCTGCGGTGGCAGGGAGACTAATTCGACTCACAGCGACTTCAGTAGCGCCGTTGAAGCCCTTGAGTTCGACATTAGGCAGGGTGGTGAGGTTTTTTTTCTTCATGGTTAGAACAGTCTGAAGGAATAGTACACCGGCTGCGCTTCCCGTGTCGATGAGTATTGTATGGAGGACGAGGTGCTTGACCTTAATCATAATGGCTAGAGGGTCGGAAGGGGGGAAACGAACATGTGATGTATCATAATCGATGAATGAGATACCCTCGGGTCAAGGGTATTGGCTCGATTCTGGCAGAAGAGCCGGTAGCTTCTCCTGATAGTTGAGTTTGCAGCATTCTTCAACGCGCTTGCGCTTGCTTTTAGAGTGGCCGTTATCGATATTATTAACCTCGATAAAATAAAGTTGGTAAATGTGTACCTCGGTTGGGTCGACAGCAGGAGCGGGTTAAGGCTTGAGGTATGATCCATCGAGGAAACTGGGGAGGTCCGCGATATATTGATGTAGACCACCCACCTTAAGAATTATTTCAAGAGAGCACTGCAGAGTGAAGCATTTGTTGGTGTGATGGCAGTTGCAGTTATGGTTCTAGCAGTAAGGCTCACCTTGTTTGACCTCAAAGGGGTAAGGGGTACGCCATACTGGGTCAGTCTGAATCTATGGTAGAGGGGTATTGATGGGAGCAGTAAGCTTGGGGAGGACTGGGTTCGGTCATTTTTTGCGGGCCTCGGTGGTGGTATCGTCAGCATGAGGGAGTTTGCGGCTCTCTGTCTCCTGTATGACGAGAGCGATCAATGGTGTAAAAGGTTGCCCTTGTCGAGGTTTGTTTTGATTGGTAATTGCAGGTTGCGCCTGGCGATTGGACTCGCGGACGTGCTCGAGGTCTATGTATCCGTTTACTTTGGATAACATTTCCTCAGGGGTTCGAGGTTTATGGAGCACGATGTACTCCTTGACACGGCTGCTATCTGGCGGGGCATTGAAAAAGACGAGCACAATGTTCTTACAGTCGAGATTTTCAATATTGCGCGGCTCATTGAGAAACCTCTTGGTGAAGGCCTCAAGGGTTTCATTGGGGGATTTTCTAAAATTGAAGAGGGTATCGACCCAGACTTCCCGGTCTTTATTGAAGGCGAATTGAGCGATGAAATGGTTAGATAACTGCTCGATACTTCAGAACGAGATTTTGGGGAGGCTATGATACCATCGAAGAGGGCTATCAGTTAGGATGATGAGAAATAACAGGCACAATAGGTGGTCAGCCGTGGAGTATAAGCTTAAGGTATTTTGTAACTCAAGGATATGAGATTGAGGGTCGGTATTGCGATATTTGCCGATTTTGGGGGCATGAAAATTTAGAGTCACCTCGACAGTGAAGAGTTTGGGGCTAAGGGGGTTATTTAACCGACTCCAAGAGTTCAGCGTGAGGCTCGTACTGATGCGGATGGCAGGATAGATTTTCAGGTCGAAGTCCTGCTGCGTAAGATAAACATGATGAGGAGGGGATCTTTCAGGTAGAAGGGGATGAGGCTGAATATTTGGCATATGCTCAGTCCTGCGCTCCCCGAGTCGTTCTCGGGTAGGGCGGCGTCAAGTTTGTCTGGTAGTGCGAAGGGTGGAATCGGACGAATCCTCCGTGAGGTGTATGCCAAGGTGGATTGAGCCAGTGGGGAGGATGGTGGGGGGACCACTCTCGGTGCCAAGATGGACCGAGGGTACTTCGAGATGTGGTTGGGGCCCTAGTCGGGAGCAGGCAAAAACCCACGATGGGGCAGGTGCTCGAGATGGTTGAGGGGTATCTTGAGGCTGACACCATTGTAACTCGTGAACTGTATTACGCAGATCATCGAGGGCACGATATTGCATGTCTGCGTTATCCAAATGGCATTGTCGTTCAGCTTCCCCGTTCGGCTTTGACCTCTTGTCTACGCTCTTCACGCTCCTGATATAATTAGCTTCGATGACGCTCCTCGGCTTGAGCGAATTATTGGGTAAGAAGGGTGACCTGGGCGACTACTCCGTCGGCGAAGTTGCCGGCATGAGTGGAAGTACGGAGGGTGGGGGCCATTGGAGGTGGCTGGTTGGATTAGAAAAAGGGAAAAAGCAGGAGGAGACAGGTAGGGTGGGATAGCATGGACGGTGCCAAATATTGGGGCCTAACATCACGAGAGGGGAAGTTGACTCTTACACTATGAAGTTTATCCTCTACCAGGGGGTTCAAGCATATAATCAATACTAATAAGAACTATCTAAATGACAATACACTTGCGTGGAGGCCATGAATGGGTTACTCTACGACCTCTAATGAGGATTTTAAAAGTGATGATATAAATATCGAGTAGTCAAAGTATCGAGTACAGGGTGCTTTATAGGGTATTCGAAGGTAAACTTGCAAGGCTTATTGGGGAGATTTTCTAACCCCTCCATAGTTCATCTTCCCTCCTATTTATAGAACATAGGATGGGTTGAGTCACCATGGGAGGTCAAGTTACATCTGTATCCTCCAGGGACAACTGACTCATACCCGAAGTTGGTTCTGACACGGTAATTTATCGAGTCTGACACTGTAGCTATTGGTTTTGATACTGTAGTTGTTGGATCTGGCACAGCAGTCGTCGAGCGGCGTGCTCTACTGTTCTGCTTGGTAAGCTGGTTGCCTGACATGTTCCCCTTCAACCATGTGTGTTCATGGTCGAAGTATTTCTGGTTCGACATTTCCTTTAAGTGTTTAAATAGTCTCGGAAGGTTTGTGGGATTTATTATTTCTTGCTGGGCTTCGAGTCTCTAGGTAGGCTTCGATATAGCCTTCGAGTATTCGATCAGTATTAGAAGGCTGCGAGTAGGCTACTACAGATGTTGCTTCAAAAATCCTATTTTCTTTGGTGGTATCGACATAACTGCACCTTCAGACCAAATGGACAAATTAGTTAAACAAATACAAGCCTATATAAAGTACAAGAGTAGGAATCTAAGAAACTAGAAACCTAATATTTTACATGGTCAACAGCACTCCAAAACATCTACCTTGGTGAACTATTATTTTTCATTGTCACTGACATGATTCAAGAGATTAATATGGGCAGTGATTCCAACTTTATTTCTAAATCACAGTTGGTCCAATGGCCTCAGTCTCTAATGCACTAACAGATGAATATACAAAAGATTTTGTAAACGTTAACAACATAACATATGATAGGCACAAAAGATTTTGTAACAAACAGATGGATATATAATCCATAACAATGGATATACAAACAGCTAAAAGGTGGATATACAAACTGTATAAACTACCTATGGATATAATCTAACAATAGGCAATCAATAACCTATATAAACAGGCTATGAGTATTTATAAAAACTGTATAAACTGCCTATGCATAAACTGTATAAGCAGGCCATCAATAACTGTATAAACTGTCTATGGATATAAACTAATAACTGTATAAACTCAAGGTTAGAGGTTACAGGCAGACATCAAGAAGGTCAGAGGTTCTGCTAGATTTAGAAGTATTTGTGCAATCTGAAATATTTCTCCAGTTTATACTACCCCTACAATAACATATTGGTGCTGACTAATCTGGCCATGGTGGATGTGGAGACTTCTAAGAGAATGAAAAAGGAGTTGTACTATTGGATTTAGTGGTAAGGATGAGATCCCTAAAGTCCATCTTTATAAAAATTCCCAATTTGTTGTGATATAGGAGCTTCTCTTTGATAGAATCCAATTCTATGGAATCCATTCCCACATTAGGGCTCAAGTATGTAAATGCAAAGATGTGAATAAGGGAAAATATAAATAGATAACTAGGTAGCTAGGCAGTTAACAGTTAGGCAGTTTATAGTATAATGCCTTATATAAACTACAATAGCAGTTAGGTAGTTTCAGCAAATACTCATAGGCAGTTTTTGTAAATAATTAGGCAATTTCTACAAATACTCATAGGCAATTTCTGCAAATAATTAGGCATTTTCTACAAAGGCCATGATAACAGTTATATAATTTATACAAATAATAGTTAGGCAGTTAGGCAACAGCTCCAATAACAAAACCAGCAATAACATCTTCAATAGGCATCTATCCATTAACCGCTTCAATAAGCATCTCCATAACAAGTATAGGTAATAAGCATCTTTCCATTAACAGATTCAATAAGCATCTATCCACTATCAGGTATAGGTAATAAGCATTTATCCATTAACAGCTTCAATAGAATCTATCCATAGCAGGTATAGGTAATAAGCATCTAACAGCTTCAATAAGCATCTATTCATAACAGGTATAGGAAATAAGCATATATCCATTAACAGCTTCAATAAGCATCTATCCACTAGCAGGTACTGGTAATAAGCATCTATCCATTAACAGCTTCAATAAGCATCTATCCATAACAGGCATAAGTAATAAATATCTATCCATTAACAGCTTCAATTAGCATCTATCCACTAACAAGTATAGGTAATAAGCATTTATCCATTAACATCTTCAATAAGCATCTATCCATAATAGGTATAGGTAATAAGCATCTATCCATTATGATAAAAACAACTTGACGTCAAAACAGATCCAGCAGTAAAAATGCATTATAGAGAAAAGCTTGATATGGTAAGACACTAACCAAAAGATCCCAAGGAGAGCAAACAGCAGCTATCCACAAAGATATTTAACCTAAAAATGTCCACTAAGATTAAAGTTTTGACAAAAAGCAGATATCCATAAAGAAACTGAAATCCAGATAAAATGCGGTTACTTCAATTCAACCCAAAAAAAAGAATTCACACATAGGCCAAAAGATGCTCCAATAACTAATAAACATTTATCAACAACCAATTAAATCAAACACCATTTCATAAATAAAATAGTTTTACATGTCAAATTTATTACATCAAACTAGAAATAGAGATAGTTCAAACTGGAAAGCTAGAAAACATCAAATTTATTACATCAAACTAGGAAGCAATAAATTCATCTTCTCCCTATGTGGCAACACATCATGCTTAAACCTCTTTGCTTATGGTAAAACTTCTAAAATTTCAACCCACCTAGGTTCAGTAAGGTTGAATGTACTAGTTACTTCATCATAATCCTCCCAGGCTAGTTGTTTTAGGGTCACCCTGTAGGGACCTATCTCTCGACCTAACATAATTTGAACTACCTTCAACTCGAACTACTTTCATATCAGACTCAGGCATTTTACATGTGACATGCACAGTCATCATTGACACCTATACCACGAACTGATGAAGAACATGGTTCGAGCACAACAGAAAAGTATGAACAAGTTAAAGATACTTGTCTCTCACGAACTCAACAGTTATTCCATCAACCACCATTTACCTCATTGTTCGGAGAACGTGCTTCAGCACGATAACCAACTGTGGGCAAGGCCTATATAAGGAAAAAGTTCTATAAGAGACAAGAACCAGAAAAATATATGAGAAATCACCAAGAAAAACCATATTTTCTACATTCTTAAATACCAAATTTTTTATTTAGAAGATCAAATATTTCTAGTTCGAGAGATCACTTGTAATAATATATCAGCCTTAAGCAATAAAAGTTACTATTACCAAAACCCTCAAATCGAGGTTATGGTTTTTTATCTATTCAAAGATTTACTACGCTACATCACCTATGTCATTTCTTGCTATACATTAGTTTTTGTCACAAGGGCATTGGTGTAAGAGCTAATTCTGAGTCATCTCGAGCTTACGGAATTTGGCCATTACATTTGGAGCCGTCTATGGGAAAGAATACATTTCCATGATATCCTAAGACATACATTCACTCTACTATCAATCTCCAATCATGGCCACTTCCAGACGACCAGCCACCAAAATCTAGCTCAACCTTTCAGTTGAATCGGAACAGCTTACAGAACTACGGGCGAATCACCACGCCAAAACAGATAACCATAATAAGCTCGAATGTCAGTTAACTCTTGACCGAGAGCTCCACGCGAAGGAGCTTGAAGCTGAGGGACAAGCTCGTTTAAAATTACTCAAATGACATGAAGATTTGATGATTACCATGCAGACTGCGTTGCAGGTTCTGTAGGATACTCAGCAGGCTCCTTAAACCAGAGATCGCGACAAGTATCAGAGACCTCCCAGGTTTTTGCGCGGGAAAGATTAGGACCTTGAAGGGCCACCAGCAAAGTTGTTTCTAAAAATATTCAACACGAATATCAACCTTCCATTCATTTGGGTGGTAAAATTTGGTCTAAAATTAGCAGAAGTCACCAACTTTCTAAACGTCAGGAGGAAGAATAGTGACCTCAACCTCGAACTCCAGTACATGATAGTTTGAGTGAAGGCACCGATACTCATAATCCTCAACCACCACCTCAATACGTCAATACATCACATAAGAGCATATGGATCAACATTTTAAGGAGTTGATTAAAGTACAAGTTATAGGCACTACAGATGACCTTACCAATATATAGGGAAGTCTGATTACCAAAGAACTATTCGATATGGAAGTACCGAAAGGTTTCCATACTCCAAAAATTTGTAAATACAAGGAAACTGATCCAAAGGAGCGCATTCAACAATACCATGATTCATTAGGATTGTACACTAATCTTAACCATATCCTCTGCCATTTGTTCACAACATGTCTACAGGAGGAATCGCTCTGGTAGTTCCACTCTTTACCTAAAGATTCTATACTCACATTCGATCAGCTGCAGAAACAATTCATCAAAATATATGCTTACAACAGAGACAAAAAGGATAATTTATATTCTTTTATTAGTCTTAAACAATCACGCGAAGAGAAGCTCGAGGCTTTTGCAAATAAGTTTTCGGAGATCGCGCGTAAAGTAGATAATCTCGATTAGAAAATAACTGTAACTACTTTCACCAACGTACTCCAGCTCGACTGTAAGGCCAAAGGGCACCTCTTCCTCAACAAACTCGCGGCCTTGTTGGATATAATTACCAAGGTCAATGGGTATGTCGACTTGAAAAGGATGATGTCCGAAAGGCATAAATCTACTAAATTCGTCAACCACATAATGAACCGAAGGAGGATCAGGGTGATCATAAGCATTCCAAGGGCAGTACTGGCAACCCTTAGAAAGGTGGTATATTACCTAAACAGGTCCTCCCAAATATGAATATTTGAATCTCTGCAATCTATCTAAGGACAGGCTATACCGTCCATCAAAACCATTGGAACCAATCGAAAGCCGCCCGTACTCTTGCATCACAAGGTAAATCATCATACTGCTGACAATTGTTATGCATTACAGAGGTTGATGGAGTTCATTTTCAAAGAGGGACGGATATACGAATACATTATCAACTTGGAATCATACATTGATAGTAGCTATAAGAAGCAGCACGAAGTAGTCCAGGTCGAAGATCAAGCTGAGGAGAAACATCTCTACCATATGTACTACAACAACATGATCAAAATTCATCAAATCAACATCTCTTGCATATTCAAGCACATGAGACTATCAGAATATTGCGACCTCAAACCTCAAGATAAAAAGGCCAAGCATCTACTTGAGTCGAGTAATCGCCGGCTTGAGATCTCATTCAAAGATTGCGATATTAGTCATGTCAAATTTCCACATCATGATGCGTTAATCATAATGCTCAAAATGAAGAAGTTTGTCATGCATATAATGATGATCGATACTAGAAGTGGTATTGAGATTCTCTTTTAGAGCACAATCGACCAAATAAGATTAGTCGATCAAGTTATTCTGAGTGACACTGATATCGGTAGATTCAAAGGTTTCAAAGAAGAGTGTATAGGCAAGATCATCTTACCTATTACCACTGAACCAGCCACAATCGACATCGTCTTCTGCGCCATCAATACCAATTCTCATTATCTCAGGATTATGGGCCGCTACTGAATTTACAACATGAAAGCAATCACTTACACCTATCATCAAGCATTCATCTTCAAACACAATGATTGTGTCTCTAAGATCAAAGGCAGTCAAAAGCTTTCTTGAGCTTGTAAGAATACCATCTCTGCTAATCTAGATACCTCATGCAGATATGATGTATAGTAATTACAAAAAGCTG
This sequence comes from Kingdonia uniflora, assembly GCA_014058105.1. Taxonomy (NCBI): domain Eukaryota; kingdom Viridiplantae; phylum Streptophyta; class Magnoliopsida; order Ranunculales; family Circaeasteraceae; genus Kingdonia; species Kingdonia uniflora. The sequence goes on along the minus strand of JACGCM010001619.1, from coordinate 212,972 downwards.
GTTACCTTGATGATTAGCCTTCCACAGAAGAGCCTACAAAATACATCAACATTGATGGACCTAGTAGAGGTACTTTTATTGGTACCAAGCTAGTCTAGCAGGATAAGGATGTTCTCATTCAATTCTTATAACCAAATTGAGATATTTTTGCGTGGACTTTCAAAGAGATGCCTAGGGTCGATCCGACCAAGGCATGTCACAAATTGGCCATTAACATCAACACCATGGTGGTCAAATAGAAACAATGATGACTCTTACCTCGTCTTCGAGATGAAGTCAACATTGAGATTGAGAAAATATTTAAAGTGGGATTCATTCAAAAAGCCAAGTATCCTGATTAGATATCCAACATTGTTGTTGTTCTAAAGAAGAATGGAAATGTCCGAGTTTGTATAGATTTTAACGATTTAAACAAACACACTCCAAAGGACAGTTTCTCTCTTCCCATCATCCATCAAATTCTTGATTCCACGGCAGGTCACGAACTCCTATCAATGATGAACGTTGCTTTTGGATACAATCAGATTCCTCTCTTAGAAGAAGATCAAGAAATACCACTTTCATCACTGTAAGAGTACTTTACTACTACAAAGTCACGCCCTTCAGACTCAAAAATACTCGCACGACTTATCAACGGTTGATGACTACTATGTTCAAAGCACATCTTGGGAAAATTGTAGAAGTCTACATTGATAATCTCTTGTGTAAGAGCATACAGTCAAACAACCACATTACAGATCTCAACACAATATTTAACATTCTTTGATCTTATTGGATGCGACTCAATCCTAATTAGTGTCAATTCGATGTACATTTATGCCAATTCCTCTGCCATCTCATCAGTAAGCAAGAAATTGAGGCCGATCCAGATCAAATTCGGCCCTCCTCAACATACCCTCCCCAAATACAACAAAAGATGTACAAAAACTTGCTGCCAAGATTGCAGCTATCAACCGATTCATTTCTAAATCTTCATATCGCTGTAGTTGGTTGTTCCTACTACTCTGCAGTTTTACTAAACGTGGAATAGTTCAGCCCAATACAAAAATCTAATGGACATCAGAATACGAGGCAGTTTTTCAGGAACTCAAAACCTATTTGGGAAAGTTTCCCATCATAAGCCCCCTAGTAGATAATGAGGAACTGATCATCGACCTGGCAGTTATAGATACTTCTATCGGCTTATTTCTCATTCGACTTAAAGGGATGATCAAAAAGCCTGTCTACTTTATCAGCAAAACCCTCACTCTAGAAGAAACGAGGTATTTTTAAATTGATAGACTCCTTCTAACTCTTGTTTATACTTCACAAAAACTTAGGCACTACTTCAAAGCTCACTTAGTCAAAGTAATGACGAACTATCCACTCCGGAAATTTTTTCCAAAAAAGAAAAATCAGGAGAGTGCACCAATGGTCAGACAGTTTGGGAGAACATGATATCAAGTTCGAACAATGACATTTAAAAAAGGGTCAGGCCATTATCAATTTTCTTACGGATTTTCCAATGGAAGATCCTGAGTGGGAGGAGCACGATCCTGACCTTATAAGAGAAAGTATAGAAGATCTACCCACCAAAGCATTTAACGAACAAGCTGAATGGATTATAAGGAAAGGGTGGAGTCTTCTTACAAATGGTTTAGCAGGACCAGCAGGGTCAGGAATTAGAATTGTATTGATTGCCCCTTCCAACGACAGAATCAAGAAATTAAACTGCCTGGATTTTAAAGCTTTCAACAACGTCATAGAATCCAAAGCTCTAATTCATGGACTTAACCTCGCACTTAAGCTCGGTGTCCCAGAGCTCTCAGTCTATACAGATTTTTTATTCATCGTCCACCATTACTCTGAGTAATACAAAAAGAATGGCAAGATGATCGAATATGCAACCATCATTACAGATAGGATGAGCCAGTTTACGAAAGCAACTCTTAATTATCTTCCTTAAGGTGAAAACAGATACACCGGTTACTTGGCTTATCTAGCCGGGGTCTTGGGTACATAAGCTAGATATCCCCAGATCGAAGTGATATCAACCCCAAGCATTGATCGTCATTCAATATGCACGATCAACCCTGAGGGTGATGAAAAGGAGGACGACGATTGGCAAAAGCTCTTCCATGCCTACCTTGACACCGACAACGAATGCAAAGGGCCCCTTCCAACAGATCCAAAATAGCGTTAACAGTTGATCAAAAACTTAAAGCGCTACACAAATCAAAATGGTTTTTTATATTGCCATTCAGTCAAGGGGACTAACCCCAAGTGCCTCTCCAAAAAGAAAACAGACGGAATGCTCAGAGATTTACATGAAGGGACTTGTGGATCCCATACCGTAGGTCGATCACACGCTAATAGAGAAATTATACAAGGAGTATTATGGCCATCCATGCGCAAGCAAGTAGAGGAGTACTCATACAAATGTGACACATGTTAATGACATGGACACATGATCCGTGCCCCTGCGCTCAAACTATATGCAAGCAAGGTGTTCTGGCCATTTAAGAGTTGGGCGCTAGATCTCGTCAGAGAATTTCCCAACACTCCAGGCAATCGACGATATATACTCATAGCAATAGATTATTTTACAAAATGGGTGAAAGCAGTTCTACTTTATCGAACTAGAGAAGAAGTGGTCATCTCTTTAATCTGGGAACACATCATCACACGGTTTGGATGCCCTTACCAGATTCAGATCAGAATGGCCCCCAGTTCGTTGGTGAGAAAGTCGTAGCCTTCCTCAACAAACACAATATCATCCACTTACCATCCAATCCCTACTACCCTCAAGGCAATGGGCAAGTCAAAATTATCAACAAAACCCTTGTGGATGGGCTCATGAAAAACTTCAATCACAGAAGAAAAAAAAGGAAATTGGGTACGAGAGCTTCCTCATATCTTATGGGCATACTGTACTACTCCCCGTCAATCAATGGGTTGTACCCCATTCCTCCTCGCCTATGGCACAGAAGCCATCATTCTAATAAATTACCACCATCCATTCTAAGATCATGAGCTTACTGACAAAAAAAATGTGTTCGAATTGGCCTATAACATGAATTGGATTGAAAAGACTAGGGAACGCACTATTGCCAACCTAGGTCAATATTACCATATGTTGGACAGTTCATATAACAGAAGAGTCTAAAGCAGTACTTTCCAATTCGACGATCTTGTCCTTAGAGAAATCTTTTAACACAGAAAAGAGGCGCATGCCAGGAAGCTGGTAAAAAATTAGGAAGGTCTATTCCTAATCAATGATCAAACTGGTCTAGGATCATATTATCTCATGACGGAACAAGGAGTTCGAATCCCAAATCCATAGAATACTAGGCAACTAAAATGGTAATATCGTTAAGTCTTTCACTTCTCTACTTTGAAATTCTCGTTCTTTTCATTCCAAAAGTGCAATTTCATCTCCATACAATGTACAATCTATTCTATTTAATGTAATCTTCCAAGTTTTTTCTCACAATACTCTCTACTTGCGTAGACTCTACCACAGTACATAGATTAAAGCAAAGGTAATACTAGCTTTCAATCAACCTCTATACCGGTTAAAGTAAAGGTAAAACTAGCTTTCAATCAAACTCTACTAGACATAAGATAAAGCAAAAGTAAAACTAGTTTTTAATCGAACTCTATGCATACTCTGCAATTAAAATGAAGGTAATACTAACTTTCAATCAAAGAACTCTACCAGACATAAGATAAACCAAAGGTAAAACTAGCTTTCATCACTCAATATGGTTATGACAATATCGATTAAAGCAAAGTTAAAACTAGCTTTCAATCGAACTTTATACATACTTTATAATTAAAACAAAGGTAATACTAGTTTTCAATTAAAGAACTCTACCAGACATAAGATAAAGTAAAGGTAAAACTAGCTTTCATCACTCAATATGGTTGTGATAATATCGATTAAAGCAAAGGTAAAACTAGCTTTCAATCAAACTTTATACATACTCTGGGATTAAAATAAAGGTAATACTAGTTTTCAATCAAAGAACTCTACCAGACATAAGATAAAGCAAAGATAAAACTAGTTTTCATCACTCAATATGGCTGTGATAATACCGATTAAAGTATAAGTAAAACTAGCTTTCAATCAAACTTTATACATACTCTACGATTAAAACAAAGGTAATACTAATTTTTATTCAAAGAACTCTGCCAGACATAAGATAAAGCAAAGGTAAAACTTGCTTTCATCTCTCAATATATCTGCGACAGATACTTTTACAGGTTACATCTGCAAGCCACTTCTAAGGATTCTTTTTTGTTGATAGGAGGTTAGCTATGCTTTCCCCTATAATAGAAGGTCGATTAACCATAAATTCTCGAGCTTGAGCTGCTGCAGTAATCTTGCCTTGCTCTACAAATTCAGCAGGTCAAGAACCTAACTCCATTTCTATGGCGTTCATACAGTTTCCTCGATCTTCATCGGCTCTACAAATACATCCTCTACCCGAGAAACAATTATGAAAGGTATCCCTCTTTAACTCGAGCCTTCTCACTTCCTCCACAAAATAGGCAATAACTACCGTTAGCATCTCGGAGCGCAATACCTCAGACATAACCACCTTGGAAAAAATTTCTCTCACTTTTTGATGACACTCTTGCAATTTCTTGTATTATGCTTCATGCCATTCCATTTGACTTTCTACGCGGGACATAAGGTTTATATGCTCCTTTGCCTTCTCCTCTGTTTTATCTTACTTAGCCTTGGCACTCCCTTAACTGCTCATTTCCTTTTTGTACGTGAGCTTGAGTATGAACTACATCTCCCTCCAGGCCTCTAATTCGAGATGATAGGCTAACCACATCCCCATGAATAATGGAGACCCGTGCTTCACCATTATTCTTCCTCGAAAGCTCTCCAGCCTCGATTTTTTTACGCACAAATTGTCCAGAGCCAAATTGGCCTTCAATTGTGCCACCCTCTCATTCAACTTATTTCATCATCTTTGTACCAGCCGGAACTCTATATCTTTAGCAGGTAAAGCTGTACTTAACTGCTCAACCACAATTTTGGAGTTAGATAGGTCATCTCGAGCTCTCTTCAGCTCGCTATCTTTATTAAGCATTTTAATCTTCAATCGTTCCAGTTCGATTTTGGAACTCTCTAAATTAGCTCGAGTTTACTCTTGTTCGTTCATTTTACTGATCATTTGATACTTTAGACTGGACACAAAATGGCACAACTCTTTCTCTGTCGTTTATAATGCTTGGATACAGTATCGAGCTAGGTATACCTCCTTACTCTATACCATCAACGCATCATTCTTGCTTTTGAGCTTCTCCGTATCTTCCTTCGCCTTCGCGAGCTCTTTTTGCCCCTTACTAATTTTGGTATCTTTCCCCTCGATCTTCCAAGTTAGGTCATCAATAGTTTGTGTTGCCGCGACAAGTTTGAAATGTATTTTGACATGTTGATCCTCTCTATCTTCAGATGCCTCCCACATCCTCGCAATCTCCACTTCATATTCATGGTTATATTGGAGTGCCTCTTCTTCGCTCAAGTGAGCTGACTCCAGCTTGACCTACTTCACAGATATAATACATCAAGTTCGATTCAAGAACACTCAATCAATACATACAAAAATCTTATTTTTAACAAATTTTTATTTTTTGGCATCTACTGTGTAAAAATGCTTTTAAACTTAAGGTCAAAGTATGATCCCAGTTCTGTAGGGGCCTACCACTTGATCTTACCTAGATCGAGTTGTCTCCAGTTTGAACTACATCCATATCAGACCTACTCGTCCTCCACGTAACTTTTCTAGTCAACATTGCCACCTACTCCACGAACTAATTAAAAACATGGGTCAAGCTCAAACAAAAAAAACTTGAACAAGTTATAATACACGTCTCTTACGAACTCAGCAGTTACTCAGTTAACCGCCACTAACCACATTGTTCAGAGAACGTGCTTTAGTACGATGAAGAACTGCTGAAAAGGCCTATATAAAGAAAAAGTTCCAGAGGAGACAAGGACCAGAAAAATTATACGATAAATTACCAAGAAAACTATAGTTTCTAGATTCTCAAGACTTCAAACTTCTTACTCACAAGATCAAGCATTTATAAGTCCAAAGATTACTTGTAATAAGATATCTGCCTCAAGAAATAAACATCACTAATACAAAAGTCCTCAACCCAAGGTCGTGGTTTTTTACCTATTCATAGGTTTTCTACGCTAAACACCTGTGTCATTTCATGTTTTCCATTAGAATTTGTCACAGATACGTTGGTGTAAGAGCTAATTTCAGGCCACTTCGAGCTTATGGAATTAGGCCAATACATTTAGCACCGTCTGTGGGAATTAAAATTATTTCCACGATATCCTAATGCATTCATTCACATTACTATAAATTCCAATCATGGTCGCATCCAGGCGACCAACAATCGGAGTTCAGCTCGATCTTTCAATTGAGCCGGAATAACTAATAGCGCTATAGGCGAATCTCAACATGAGAAGGAGAAATGCAACGAGCTCGAAAGACAATTAACTCTCGACCGAGAGCTCCGCGAGAAGAAGCTCGATGCCGAGCGATAAGCTCGTTTGACAAAACTCAAGCGACATGAAGATCAAATAACAATAATGCACACTGCCTTGTAAGCTCTGCCGAGCACTCAAAAGGCTCCTCCAACTTGAGATTGCGATCAGGTGCCTGAAGCCTCCTGGGTTTCAGTGCGGGAAATATTGGGACCTCAAGGAGCCACAAGCAAAGCCATTTCCAGAAATATTTGGAATGAACCTCAACCTTCCATTAATTTAGGTGGTGAAGTTCAGTCTGAGGTCAGCTGAGGTCACCGATGTTCCATACATCAAGAGGAGGAACAACGACCTCAACCTCGAGTTCCAACATGAGATCGTTTGAGTAAAGGTACCGGTGCTCACAATCCGCAACCTCCTCATCAAGTCACTCAGCCGACATGTTATTATGTCACATAAGTAGGGTTGTCGATAGATCGGATTGGAGTCAGATTGATGCAAATTCGAATCCGATCTAAAACTTTATAAGTAACATCCATATCCAATCCGATCCGAAACTTTATAAGTAATATCTGAATCCAATCCAGTCTAAAACTATTTTTGGAGGTTCGAATCTAAAATCCGATCTGACCGTAATTTTATTTAATGTATAAAAATATGGATGCAAAGGCTTGAACCCGTGACCTTCCATGGGTTTTAAGAACTAAGTACCACTTAGCCAAAAAGCTAGATGTGTTATAATCTATTTTCTTATTGAATATAATATATTTCAAATAGTTGTTGAACATTAACATTGATAAAATATAAATATATCGGTATATAACTTCGGATCAGATATTTATCGGATTGGACTAGGCACCATCCGAATCCAATCCAAAATTATTTTGAATGTTCCTTATTCAGATCGGATCGGATTTGGATCAGAAAAAATGGCATCCATATCCTTAAAAGGAATCGAATTTCAGATTGGATTTTGGATTATATCCAATCCATTGACAACCCTACACACAAGAGCATATGGACCAGCGTATTAAGGAGTTTATCGAAGCACATGTTTTAGGTACTACCGACGAACTTACCAAGTTATAAGGAAGTCTGATTTCCAAAGAACTATTCGTTATGGAGATACCGAAAGGTTTCCATACTCTAAAAATTCGCAAGTACAAGGGTACCAATCCAAAGGAGCACATTCAGCAATAACGTTATTCATTGGGGTTATACTCCAATCTCAACCACATTCTTTTCATCTATTAACAACAAGTCTGTAGGAGGAACCGCTCTAATGGTTCCTCTCTCTACCTGAAGACTCCATTTACACATTCGACCAGCTGCAGAAATAGTTCATTAAGACATATGTTCACAACACAGATAAAGAAGAGAATTTGTATTCTCTTCTCAGTCTCAAACAGTCACACGAAGAGAAGCTCAAGGCTTTTGCAAAGAAGTTTTGAGAACTCGCGCGCAAAGTAGGCAATCTCGATTAGAAAATGACTGTCATTGCTTTTACCAATGTACTCCAACTCGATTGCAAAGCCAAAGAACACATCTTCCTCAACAAACCTGCGACCTTGGAAGATATGATTACCAAGGCCAAGAGTTATATTGACCTGGAAAGGATGATGTCTAAAAAGCATAAATCTACTAAATCCTTTCTTACCACGAAAGGTTCATCTACATATCGAAACACTAAACCGAAAGAGGATCAAGTTCACTAAAAGTACACTTAGGGAAACACCGGCAACCTTCAGAAAGGTGGTTCACAAGTCAAACCAGTCTTCCCAAAGTAAATGTTTGAATCTCCATAATTTTTCTAATCCTCTCAAAGGATAAGCTCTACCGTTTCTCCTAACCATTGGAACCAATCGAGAACCGACCGTACTGCATACATCATAAGGTAAACTATCATTTTATTGACAATTGTTATGCTTTACAGAGGTTGCCTGAATAAATTTTCAAGGAGGGATGGATGTTTGAATATATTGTCGACCTGGAATCATACAAGGATTGCAGCTATAAGAGGCAGCTTGAAGTTGTCCAGGTCAAAGATCAAGCTAAGGAGAAGCATCTCTACCATATCCGCCACAGCAACATGATCGAGATCAATCAGATCACCAACTCCAACAGAATCAAACGTAGGAGACTGTCCGAATGCTGCAAACTCACACCTCAATACAAAGAAGCCAAACTTATGCCTGAGACGAGCAATCGCCAGCTTGGGATATCATTCAAAGATTATAATACTAGCCATGTCAAGTTTCCACATCATGATGCATTAGTCATAATTTTCAAGATGAAGAAGTTTGCCATGCACACAATGATGATCGATACTAGCAGCGGCATTGAGATTTTTTTTCGGAGCACTATCGGCCAAATGGGTTTGGCTGATCAAGTCATTCAAAGCGACACCGATATCAGTGAATTCAATGGTTCTAAAGAAGAGCGAGTAGGGAAGATCATCTTACCTATTACCACAGGACCAGTAATAATCGACGTCATCTTCTACGTTATCAATTCCAAATCTTGTTATCTCGGGATTATGGGCCGTTGCAGGATTCATAACATAGAAGTAATTACTTACACCTATCATCAAGCACTCTGCCTCAAATACAACGATAGTATATATGAGATTAGGGGTAGTCAAAATCTTTCTCAAGCTTGCAAAAATACTGTCTCTACAATTCTAGATACCTTTAACATATATACTGCATAGTAATTATAGAAAGCAGATCACCCTGATTATCAGCCTTCTGTGGAGGAACTCACCGAATACATCAACATTGATAGACCTAGCAGAGGTACTTTTATCGGTACTAAGCTAGTTCAACACAAAAAAGATGTTCTTATTCAGCTCTTACAACTCAATCAAGACATTTTTGTGTGGTCTTTCGAAGAGATGCCTAGGGTCAATCCGGACAAGGCATGTCATAAATTGGTCATCAACATCAATGTTATTGCGGTCAAACAGAGACATCGACGCCTATCACCGCGACTTCGAGATGAAGTTAACATGGAGATCAAGAAATTGATCAAAGTAGGAGTCATTTGAGAAGCCAAATATCCAGACTGGCTATCTAACATCATCGCTGAAGAATAGAAAAGTTCAAGTTTGTGTAGATTTCACCAATCTAAACAAACATACTCCAAAGGATAGTTTCCCTCTTCCCAACATTCATCAGATCCTTGATTCTACTGCAGGTCACGAACTTCTATCTACGATGGACGCTATTTCTGGATACAATCAGATTCCACTCTTGGACGAAGATCAAGAAAAGACCACTTTCATCACTGAAAGAGGACTTTACTGCTACAAATCCATGCCCTTCGGACTTAAGAACGAAGGTGCAACTTATCAACGGTTGATGAATACTATATTCAAAGCACATCTTGGGAAAGTGCAACCCCTAAATTGCCTACAGGCGAGTTCTATACAGTTACCCCATCACAAATCTTCGTCTAACCTTCTATTTCCGAATGTGAATCCATAGCAGCGCCAAATCCTTCCCTCACCATGCTACTGTACAACTACCTTCGTGACTCATTTTCAGCAACTCTCTCACACTTTGACTGATGATCACAGTCAATTAAATCGCTACAAGTTTTTGTACGATTTTTGTTTTTCCTCTTCCTTCCTCTCTCACTGATCTTTAAGTTTTCAGAAGTTGAGAAACATTTGATTGACGAAGATGAAGTAGTATTTATATTCTCTCTCACAAACTGCTGGCAGATATTGATCCTCAAGCGAGCCATGCTCAATTTTGGAACCAAGTCATCCCCTCTACTATTCATTTTAGACGTCTTGTACCTTTTCGGTAAAAATAATTTCTCATCATTGCCTTTTGCCTTATATTTTAATCTATTTTTATCTCTCTTTTCCAAATCTCCCTCTAACCTCACCACACACATGATGACTCACGCTTACACACAATCGGGTTTTCACAGCTTTTACATAAGGGAAAAAATCATAAGCTCCCTGCTTTTTCAATACTTGCTTCTTCAACTTATAGCAACAATGACATCATTTCCGAAGCTCTCATAACCAAATTTTAAATATTTTCAAATTCATTTTTCACAACAGTCACAAATTGCATTCACAAAAATAGAGGATCAATTCTACAACGATTTCTTTCCAGTTATTCAAACTCATACAGTTACATATATTATGTCACCCTTATTTACATTTGCTTCATCACCTTATATATAATTACATCTAAAGCAATCTTGATGACCTGGGGAACCACATCTAATCAAATATCCTCCAGCAATCCTTACATCTTCCAATTCGATCTCTTCCATAGAAAGCTCCCTCACATAAACTTTTCAAGCTGCTGGATCCACCACAATTTCTTGGAACATCTCTTCATAAAAGTGACGTTCATAATCACGTTCCCTCCCGAACCCATCTAAACCTTCCAGTTACACCTCCCTCATTGGCAACTCAGTATCATAATTAAACAATCAGAAATTTTATCCCGTACTTCAATGATCTTTATCGCCAACCGCCCTTCAGCGGCATACCAGATTCTCTCAGATCGAGTCCACACTATTCTTATTTCATTTCCCAAACTTCAAATTCCTATCCCCCTTATTTAAACATTTTTGCTACCAATTCCCGTCAAGTCGTGATATTATCATATTATCTCGTAACAGAAACCCCAAGATCTTGAGATAAATTATTTGAACATATTTCTTCCTATCGAACTCAGTCATTTCATACTATTCTAAATCGAGCGTATTCTTTCCAAGTCTAATATTCTATAACGACCTCTACAAGATCAATTATTTATTCTTAACCTTTTACAATTTTTTCTCCCCCACATTTTTCACATACAGGTCGAATCATGTTTAACATAACACTTATTTTCATAAATAAATTTCTAACAGCTCGATTATTACAAATATTTTACTTTCGGCCCTTATACATTTTGTTTCATACAAAATTCAAAAGTCTTCGGATCATACAACTCGATTTCTAGAGTTATTCTATTCTATATCAGCATAGAGTTTGGATTACAAATTTTATTTATCTCGAAACAAATTACAAGTACTTTTACAGATAACAAGTCTTTCAAGTACTCAATATCAGGCACATTATAGATAATAGGTCTTTCATGCACTCAACATCAGGTAACATTACTGTTACATGTTTTTTAAGTACTTTTATGGCTAACAGTTCTTTCAGGTACTTTAAAGTCTCAAATCCTTCAGTTCGTTCTACTTTAGTGATCTTTTACCCTGATATAAAGCAGACATTATAAACAAGGAGTATCCTCCCTCCCATAAGTTTAGTCAAAGTCTAGACGAACTTCAAATGGAAACTATGAAAGCAAAAGACTCAGTGCTTGAACCAGCACTTCAAACTGAAGCTCTTCTCAGCACAAAGTGGTGATAGAAGTACAGATGTAGGCTTCCATTCTCTATCTTCCTCCTCTACTACCACTATCGCCTCTCCTATAACCACCACCCCCTCAGAGTTGGCAGAGATAAAGAGGGCCCGACTTTAGAATCTATTCAAGCGCAAGACTTCGGCGCAACTGCCCTGTAGTCACACTTATCCTTGCATCTGTCTCCTCAACCTTGTCTTCCGTAAGAATGTAGAGACAAACCCAACGTTGCTCACCTGTCAAGACAATGTGGTAAAACCACCATCTACAGTAAAACTTCTCCTCAGCTTCTGCCGCTTCATTTTCTGATATTCCTTGATAAGTCAGAGGAACAGGAATATGAATCGGATTCTCCAAGGACAGATCCCTGAAATACTTTAACTTTAACCTCTGCATTTCAAAGGTAATTCTCTCTTCAAGAGCCATTCTACGCATCTTCTCCATCTTCAACAATTTTAGAGAATATTGCAGCAAAATAAACGTACTTGGCCACAAACCTCGGTATAGGTACTATTTATATAGCCCTACATTTATTGTGCAGGAACGTTTCCCCAAGCGTTATCATTTATTACAGATAAAACTTTTCAAACCCTAACTGTCACATACATCAATATTCCCATCAACATTCAATGCACGTACTTCCCCCTTGACACACGCATTTTTCACGTAGTCAAACACCATCATTACTTCCTTCCTCATTCAAATTCCTAACCCATATACCCAAAAAATCTTTCTCAACCTAAGCCTCTCGTGACTACAGTTACGAGGGGGTGATTGTAGGGGCCTACCCCTCGATCTTACCTAAATTAAGTTGTCTCCAATTCGAACTACCTCCATGTCAGACCTACCCATCCTCTACATGACTTCTCCAGTCAACATTACCACCTACTCCACGAACTGATGAAAAACGAGGGTCGAGCTCAAATAGAAAAACCTGAACAAGTCAAAACACCTGTCTCTCACGAACTCAGTTGTTACTCAGTCAACTACCATTAACCACATTATTTGGAGAACATGCTTCAGCACGATGAAGAACTACAGAAAAGGCCTATATAAAGAAAAAGTTCCAGAGGAGACAAGGACCAAAAAAATCTTACGATAAATCACCAAGAAAACTATATTTTTTAGATTGTCAAAACTTCAAAGTTCTTATTCATAAGAACAAACATTTCTAAGTCTAAAGATCATTTGTAATAAGATATCAGCCTCAAGCAATAAACATCACTATTGCAAAAATCTTCAATATGAGGTTGGGGTTTTGTACCTATTCATAGGTTTTCCACGCTAAACACTTGTGCCATTTCGTACTTTCTATTAGATTTTATCACAGGTACATTGGTCTAAGAGCTAATTCTAGGCCAATTCAAGCTTACGGAATTAGGCCATTAAAAGTTCGATAAACAGAAACATGTACTTCCAATTTTAAGGTACACATTCTTTATGTCTTAACTTTTTTAACACTTTGATATTATCGATACACAGTTGAGTACCATTGCACCAAAACTATTAGCACATATTTGGTCTATCTCTATACTCAAATTTTTACTTTATAGCTCTAAAGTAATGCAGCATGCAAGTCAAATATTTCTTATTCTTCTCTAACCTGTAGCTCCGCCTGCGAAGTCAACAGGGACGTTGAGGCGTCTTTCTCCTTAACGAGCTCATTCTCTAATTCTTTTATTCTGAGGTGCATATCCTTAAGCTCCTGCAAACAAGGTTTGCAAATACCTCTTAGCCTACAGAGTTTTATCCCACAAAATAATGATCCATACAATTACAATTCTTAAACCCCTCATAATCACATAGCCATAGAGTTAACAATTTTATTCTACCTTCTCAGTCCTATTCTCTGGATTCACAATGTCATCCCCTTGGTTCTTAAGCACAGTTTGGGGAGAGATACTATCCAACCATCCAACTACTCCAGCAACATTATCTTCATCCTCCTCCTCTTTAATGTAGGTACCCCTCATAATTTCATTCACCTCAGCTTTGGAGTACCCCATTTTCAGGAGGTGGCACCCAAGTCTATCACGCTGAACTACCACCTCATCTAGATTCTTCTGCGCTTCTCCTGTTAGCTCGCTAATCTCTACCTCTTCCACAGCCTTCACGGACTCTAGACGCTTCCCTTCCCAAATAAGACTCCAATCGAGCTACCTTCTTCTCGAGCTTTGCCTTCCCATTCTCAAGCTCAGCTTTTTCCTCGTCCATTCCAAGGCAGATCCCCTTCATCAAACGAGCAGCCTACAGAAAAAAAAATTAAAAATATTTTTAGCTTGAATTACCATACCGAATTTAGAAAACACCCAAATCATCAAACTTACCACTTTACTCATCTCCTCCACAGCACTATGAGTTGTAAACCTAGCCATATCTTCCGCAGATCTCAGCTCATCTTCTTCATCAGGTCGAGTTTCCATAACTTTTTCCCTAATCAATTCAGAAGGAGGGTCTGCCCTTCTCTTTTATGCTTATGCCTCAACCTTACCACTCCCTGCGGTTCTAGAGGTCGAGCCATGCTTCAGATTCCTCTTCTTCGGAAATGTTTAAGCTAGCTTGCTTGACATAGTAGATTCTGGAACATCCACAAAATCTAACGCAGAGGCCTTTGAAAAGGCCACACGCCTCACTCCATGAACCCCTCCTTTCTTACCAGTTTTGACCCCCGTCATTAGTCTCGTTGCTTGAGACTTCTGAACCTTCTCATACCTACTTTTAACTCGTTTATTTATATTATTACTGAGGTCTTTCAACATTAAATTGAGTTCAACCCCTTTCTGAGCAACAGTATTTAACAGGGACTTCTTCCTCTTCACCTTTGATTGAGGACCTATCAAAACAATAACATATTATCAATAACAAAATAACATTCAATTTCAGCAGTTCAATATTATTCGTTATTATTATGGCCTAATTCTGTAAGCTCGAGATGGCTCAAAATTAGCTCTTACACCAATGATCCTATGACAAAAACTAATATGAAATAGGAAATGACACAAGTGATTTAACATGGAAAGCCTCTGAATAGGTAAAAAAAACCACGACCTCGAGTTGAAGGCTTTTGTAATAGTGACTTATTGCTTGAGGCTGATATCTTATTACAAGTGATCTCTCAAACTAGAAATGCTTAATCTTGTAGATAAAAAGTTTGGGTATCTGAGAATCTAAAAAATGTAGTTTTCTTGGTAATTTCTCATGTATTTTTTTGGTTCTTGTCTCTTCAGGAACTTTTTATTTATATAAGCCTTGTCTGCAGTTATCTATCATACTGAAGCATGTTCTCCGATCAATGTGGTAACTGGTGCTTGACTGAGTAACTATTGAGTTCGTGAGAGACAGGTATCTTTGACTTGTTCATGCTTTTGTATCATGCTCGACCCACGTTCTTTATTAGTTTATGGCGTAGGTGTTAATGCTAACTGTTTATGTCACATATAGAATACGTGAATCTGATATGGAGGTAGTTCAAACTAGAAACAACTCAAATTGGGTTAGATCGAGGGATAGGCCCCCACAATCGCCCCCTCATAATTGAAGTCACAAGTGGCTTTGGTTGAGAAAGAATTTACGGGTATATAGATATATGGGTTTTGGAAGTTTGAAAATGAAGGAAGTATTAATGTGGATTTGATTGTATGGAAAATGTAGATATTTTTATGGGGGGATATTTGTGCATTGAATAATGATGGGAATATTAATATACATGACGCTTGGGGTTTTCAGAGTTTCATCCATTTTGAATGATGATGCTTGGGAATCGTACCTGCACATTAAATATTAAGGTTATATAAATAGTACATGTACCGAGGATTATGGCAAAGTACATTGTTTGATATAAAATTCTCTGAAAGTTTTAGTGACGATGGTGATGACCCAGATAATGGTTCACGAGGAGAAAAACCATCATGGATGGACCCAAGAAAAGGCTACACTCACAAAAAAAGGGAATTAGGTTCGAGAGCTTCTTCATGTCTTATGGGAATATTGTACCACTTCACATCAGTCGACAGACTGTACTTCATTCCTCCTTGCCTATGGCACCGAGGTCGTCATTCCCTCCAAATACCACCATCCAGTCAAAGATCACAAGCTAACTGACGAGGAAAATGAGTTCGAATTGGCTTGCAACCTTAATTGGATCGATGACACCAGGGAACGTGTCATCGCTAACCTAGGTTGATATCACCATATGCTGGCTAGTTCGTACAACAAATGAGTCAGAAGTCATACCTTCTAAATCGAAAATCTCATCCTCAGAGAAATACCTCAACACCGCAAAGAACCTCATGCTATGAAACTAACTGATAATTGGGAGGGTCTATTCCTTATCGTAGGTCTCTTAGGCTTGGGATCATGTTACCTCATAACAAAAGAGGGAGTTCACATTTTAAATCCCTGGAACACTAGGCAACAATAAAATCTTTTTTATTACCAGTTGTAGAGCACAGCTTATATGGACCATATCCACAAGGACAAGGAAAATACTCATCCACCCAATACCAGAACCCACAATCCCTAGGTGTCTTCTGAAATATGTAAATATAAAATAAATAACTACTAATAGATAATAAAATAGAAAATTAAATATAAAATATAGAATATGGAAAATATCGCGTAAATTCATTTGCAATATGCCCTATTTGGATTGTCGGAGCTTTGAGGAATTAATGTAACCCCATTCCCAAAAATGCAGTTGTAAATCACCATTGAAATGAATATTATTTCCACCAATAACACCAAATACCATAAAAAGAAATATCATTAATAAATAGATGTTATCCTAACATAAACAACATATTACAAAACCATTATTAAGGAGTTATTGTTTGTAATAAACTAAATCACTCTACAATAGCGGCATTAGCATTTCTTAGTGTTAATTGTACTATAAGCATATCACTTTGAGTTATAGTTGTTGCATGCTCAACTTTCCCAAATAAGATAGCATTAGGTGGCAACTCCTCAGCATTCACTTCTTCTTCATTTCCCTCAACCCCAACATCATTATTCTCAATTTTTTTAAAGAGTTCATCATTCAGAGAAACCTTTTTTACCTAATTGTGAATTGTTATGTATGCAACCACAATGCTTCTTTGTGTGGGAAAGTCATAAGAAGGCATTGATCTGAGAATAGGAAACCTTGCCATCAATACCCCAAAGCTTCTCTCAATTATATTTCTTAGTTTAGCATTTGCATGGATAAACAACTCTTGTGGGTTCCTAGTTCTTTGTCCTTGCCTATAATCACTTAACCAGTACCAAACACCTCTGTAAGGGGTCATGAAACCTCTTGCTTGTGCATAGGTAGCATCATATAGATAATATTGCTCTGAAACAAGGAAAGTAACATGATGAGACATACAAAGAGTGATAAGCATAAACAAAAGGAGAATGTCCATTTCTACGAGTTAGAAGAATGGGGAAGTTGTGGGCTGGATTACTCAGTGTCTCTGTCAAAACCCTAAAATCATGGGCAACTCTTTCCCAGCCAGTAACAACATACATGAAATACATGTCAAAATCGCATATGGCCATCACATTCTAGAAGTAAATCCCTCCACCTCTTCCTCTGTAAGGTGTTTGATCATTTACTATAATACTTTCAAAAATTAGTATACCATCTAGTACTTCTACAGCTCATTTGAAAACCCCTTCCCTAAGTCTTTTATGATGTCTAATTGGCCTTGGTGGTTCATTAAAGTTAGCAGGCACTATCATCTCTTTTGAAAATTTCATTATTGTATCAAGACATTCATGAAAGACTTTACTGGTTGTAGCAGCAGAATGTTGAAATTTGGTGTTTACAACTTTATTTCTCATATTGTATGCAATGATGTATAAGAATATTGTAAGCTTCTCCTCAACATCTATATGCTTACTATCCCTCAACAGCCCAGTATCTTTGAAGTGAGCAACTAGAGATCTGAAAGAGGCTGGGTCCATCCTCATCATATTATATTATACATTACAGTTTTAGGACCTTCTAAGAGTTCTTAGACATATGCCTTGCCAGTAAGAGCAGAAGTACATAGTCTTTGGCGGACCCTCCTATTTTCTTTTGCTATCTCATTGTACAAAATAATAATAACAAGAATACCTAATAACCATTGAACCTGATTCATTGTCCCTAACAATATATAGTCAAGAAAATAGTATCAAATAATCAATTAAATATTATCAAATAATCAACAAAATAGTATCAAATAACAGGCAACTACTAATGTACTATCTATTAACAAAATGCACTATCCATTAACAAACCAAATATTAACTATCTGTGGATTGAAAGAAATAATAGAATCTTTAGAGGAACAACAAAACCCTAATTGTTTGGCAACATCAAAGAAGAAGAATTACCATAATTCTCTCAAGCACACTACAAACACAAGTTTCTTACAACTTTAAACAGACATTGTTTTGGGGTACTCTATATGGAATGGTCATAACAGTATAAGCCTTGTACTCCCTATATGGCATAAACAAATATGTTTAGTTTTATGTAGATGGACAGAGAAAAGCATATATCCATTATTTGTACATATGGACATATGGACTAATACAAGCATCTATCTGTTAAAAATAACTTAAGATATTGCAGATGACATATTTATTCAGTATAAACATATGGAAACTGAAGGTTTTCAATAAATTTAAAGAGGATATAAACAAGCTCACCAGGAAGATAGAAGAAGCTCAACAGCACTTAAAAGAGAATATTCAGGATGATGATACTGTGGATAAGCAGGAAGACGTCAAGGAGTTCATTATTAACTCATATACCACTAAGTCAAAGAAATAAACGTTCAAATTGCATATGATAATGGACAGATAATGGACATAATGAGATATATGTAGGGGATGGTTTCGTAGAGGGGAAACTTGGCTCTAACACTATTAGGGTTACCCTCGGTTAGGGGTTTTGGAAAATATATATAACTATAAGCAACTAGTTTAATGTGCTAATATACTTCTGTGGAGTCCTTGAATTGGGTTCTCCATGACCTCTAGCAAGGATTTCAATGGATGATCTTATATATCGAGATAGAGGGTGGTTCGAGTTAGGCGGAGGTTACAGAGTGTTTGAAGATAATCTTAAAGGGGGTTCTCGGGAGAAGATTTCTAACCCCTTCATAGTGTATCCTCCCTCCTATTTAAAGGAGATAAGAAAGGGTGAGTCGCCATGGGAGGTCAGATTACATGTATATCCTTTGGGATAGTTGTTCTATACGTGAAGTCGGTTCTGAAATAATAGTTGTCTGGCAACTCATTTTCACTATTCTGTCTGGTAAGTTGGCTGTTGGGTGTGTCTGCCTTCGACCATGTATAGATATGGTCAAAGTATTTCTGGTAATGGTGTTGAGTTCTGGTGCTGATCGTCTGTCTTCGGCTTCGACTATGGCCTTTAGCTTCAGTGATGTCTTCGAGTATTCGATTAATCTCGGAAAGCTTCGTGGAATTCATTGCTAGTCTTGCTGGGATTAGACTCTTTAGGTAGGCTTCGATGTAGACTTCGCGTATTCGACTGGTGTTGAAAGGCTACAAGTAGGCTACTACATTCGCCCCTTCTTAGTAGGGGCCTTGGAAATTACTGCAGATGGCACGTGCTAAAAAGGAGGAATCCACCCGAGGAGGGGATCGCGTCTGATTAGCAAGTTGGTGAGGTAATAGCTTACCAAGGCGATGATCAGTAGCTGGTCCAAGAGGATGATCAGCCACATGAGAAGTTGACTAGTATAAATGTGGGCAGTTCCGAAGAGAGTCATTAAGGTAATTGCTGATTAAGGAGGTAATTAATACTCCTTAATCAAGGTATAGATAGGGGTTGTTGGGGGGAAAATTTCAAGTACTCTTCATCTTCCTCTATATTTAGAACAGTAATGGTAACTACTCCGAGTATGCGCTACCAGAAGGAATTGGAGAAGAAGAAACAATGTACTTATGGAAAGGTTAGGGTTCTGAAATAGCAATACTTTGGGGATGGAGGCTTGGATGTGCATATATCGGACTTGGTAGAATTGGAGCCAGGGGAAGAGATCTGTGGGCAGCCGTTGGCGCACTGGTGGAGGGTAATACAATGGTTGGGCCCAAATGTGACTCAACGATCGTACTTGTTGTGGAGTCTGGCGAAGCAATTAGTAGAAGTCGAGGACGTGGCTAAGGCAGCCAAGGTTTGTGCGGGGCACTAGAAGAATTTCCCTACGGGGGATTCTTTAAAATTGTGGGTGGGATGTAGAGTGGGGCGTCGTCGTTGTTGGTTTTAGTGTTTTATTTGTTTTGTTTTTGTTGTTGATGATGTATTCCTACATATTTTTAAAAGAAACAAAGATGTGGTGATCGAAGTATGGAATCATAATAGTATAGGTAATGTAACCAATGATAGTGTAGGCACGATTAAGGTCCGAATATCGAACTTCGATTTTGTAAACGAATGAGGAATAACAGTCGCAAATTTGGTAAGATCAAATTAGGTAAGATCGATGGTTGAGTAGTACGACTATGGTTCAATGTATAAGATGGTTTGAAAAAATGAATATAGGCGAGCCTTTGACTGCAAAAGTGGACGGCCAAACTAGCAGAGGTGTCAGAAATGATACTGTGCGTAGGGCAGGCCCAGATAGGGTGTGAAGTACCTTGCGTTGAAGGAAGAGAGCTATCGAAGGCAGGAACATGTAGGATCACTAATTTTGAGGAAGTGTGCCGAGGGTTTGATAGAATGAATGGACAAGTGGCACATAAACATGTGTATAAAAGTAGGGACAGTATGGTAAATACTTAGAGGGCCTAAAAATGGGGGGAAATGGGAGAAGGAGTAGGGGCAGTGGTAATGATGATGGTTGGGGAAACCGAGGCAGTTTTAAGGACTGTTATTTTAATGAGGGGAGAGAAAGAGAGAGGTACTATTTTCCATCAAACCAAGAGAGGTATAAGGGAGAGAAAGAAAAAACTGTGAGAATCCATTGTTGCAGAGAGAGGGGAATCGGAGAAGCCATTATCGTCGTTTGGGTTTTGTCTTAAACGTTTGCGCTAAAACTAAACAGGAATGTTCGATGATCCCTTATTAGGATGACGGT
Organism: Kingdonia uniflora; assembly: GCA_014058105.1. Taxonomy (NCBI): domain Eukaryota; kingdom Viridiplantae; phylum Streptophyta; class Magnoliopsida; order Ranunculales; family Circaeasteraceae; genus Kingdonia; species Kingdonia uniflora. The sequence goes on along the minus strand of JACGCM010001619.1, from coordinate 192,018 downwards.
TATTATGTTAGTTTTGTGTCTGGGATCTTGGGTGGGAAGGGTGGTGGATGTTTGTTGGGACACCGGTTACAGCGTAAATGGGATGGGGTGTGAGATATGGGACTGAGAAGTCCAATAAGGAGGAAATGGTAAGAATTAGGGGAGTAGAAGGGGTATTATTCGAGTGTTCGATCATGATATGGTCGATGGGTGTGGCTAGGTGATTGTGTGGTAAGAAAATAAAGCTTGATACTTGAATATAACGAGCTAACTGTCACTCATCTTCTTTTGTAGGGTATAATGCATACCCGTCGAGCTTCGGTGATGAGGCTGATAGATGAGGATGATGACGAAGTAAATAAAACAAGTATTTCTGAACGAGGAGAGGCGAGTAATGATGTGAAAGAGTTGCGAATTGCAACAGATACCCCATTGGCTATAGTAGAGCAAGATGTTGGAGCATCGACTAGGAGCTGTCGCAGGGCCTGAATAGTCGGAGAGAGTGACAAAGAAGAAGATGAGGAAGAGGAAAGGGTTGAGGGGGTTAGAGGCGAAGCTTCTGGTAAAGAGGGGACCAAGGGGAAGAGGAGGAGAGTAATAGGAGCGAAGAGACAGATGATAAGGGGGCATCTGTGGGGCTGGTCTCACCTCAGGAACAAGCAAGGCTAGACCGGTTTGTAGCAAAACATAGGTTGGCGAAGAAGGGAGTCATACTGGTGCCATTAAGGGCTGAGTATACGTTTATGGATTCCCTGAAGAAGGGAATTATGGTGTTCAAGGGGCAGATTCGTTTAGGGATGCAACTACCTATTTGAAGGTTGGTGGTGCAAGTGTTAAACCTCTGGGATGTGGCTCCCTGCCAAATGAACGGTAATTTTTATGAGATCATGAGATTAATTGAAGGGATGAATGTGGAACTAAAATGTGAGGGGAAGTTTCTGATAGAATGGTACGATGTTGTGTCATTCTATTCGAAGAAAGCAAATAAGAAAGTTGGGACGTATCATATACAGTGCCACTCGGACAAACCGTGGTTATTCAACTTATATTCAACAAGTCGTAGGTGTGACAAAAATTTGGTGATAGTGAAAGGGAATTATGAAAATGCCCAAGGGGAGTTAGAATTTGGGTTAAACTATTCAACGCAAGTAAGTGGGTAATCGAATATGTTATCATTTTTGTTCGACTAGATGTATGACTTCAAATTTTGATGTTTGGCAGAACCCACCAACAACGGGCTAAAAATCCCCAAGGACTTATATCGACGATCTCATCAATGAGAGCAAAGACTGGACAGAAACTGGGTATTACGAGGAAAAGGCAAAAGAAGACGGACATGTTGTTGAGGGACGTTCTGTTTACTGCTGGGTCAGCAAAAAGGAGAAAATAAGGAAATACGTCTACAAGGATGAGTGAGATGGAGTACGACAATCTGACTCAAAAATTAAGTTTTGTACCGAGGAGTCAGCGAGGAGGGCCCAGAACGACACAATCGAATGTGCCCGAGGCTATTCCCAAAATACCTCGGCAGACCAACAAGGGTTAAGGAAAAGCCACTCGGACAAACCGTGGTTATTTGACCTATATTCGGCAGGTTGTGGGTAGGATAAAGATCTGGTGATAGTGAAGGGGAATTATGAAAATGCCCAAGGGGAGTTAGAATTTGGGCTGAAGCATAGGCTATTCAACGCAAGTAAGTGGGTAATCAAATATGTTATTATTTTGGTTTGAATAGATGTATGACTTTAAATTTTGATGTTTTGCAGAACCCACCAACAACGGGGTAAAAACCCCCAAGGACTTATATCGACAATCTCATCAACGAGAGCGAAGAGTGGGTGAATAAGGTATTTCGGAAATTGGACATTGCGAGGAAAAGACAAAAGAAGATGGACACATTATTGAGGGACGTTCCGGTTACTGCTGGGTCAACAAAAAGGAGAAAATAAGGAAGTACGTCTGCAACAACGGGTGAGATGGAGTACGACAATCTGACTCAAAAATCGAGTGTTGTACCGAGGAGTCAGCGAGGAGGGCCAAGAATGACACGATCGAATGTGCCCGAGGCTATTCCCAAAATACCTCGGCAGGGCAACAAAGGTTAAGGAAAACCCATAGATGAAGGCTCGACAGCCCATCTAATGAAGACAACTGGGCTAAAGGGGACTCGGGAGCAGATGGCTGAGGGGGATGACCCAGTCAAGGCTAGGCGACTCGTGGTCGAACAGGAGGAGGACATTCGAGTAACCGCCGAGTCGATGATAACTCTCTGCGGTACTAACCCAGAGGAAGCGGGATGGCAAGCGGGCAAGGTTCTGTGCCAGGTAAGTATTATTGGAGCTTTAAAGTTGAAATTATGCATCGAGAACTGTTAATTAGTCAAATATTCATGATTCGTACAGATGAATGCTTGGATGATATCGTTTACCAAAACACAAAAGGCATCGAGTAAAAGGCTGAAGGAGGTGAGGGACAGGCATGAGCTCACGCAGGGGACCATTCTGTCACTGGAGACCTGGGTCGGTGTGCTAGAACGGGAACAGTTACATATTCGAGTTGATGCTGCGTAGAAAACCCAAGCTGTGATCGCCAATTGTGACCAAAAGATAGTACTGCCGAAGGTGAAGCTGGCCAGTAAGGAGGAGAGCTGCAAAGCAATCACGTACATTTCCAGGCGAAGTACAACTGGGAGTGCGACATGAACACAGCCTTGAAGGCATTTGTGGATATATTGGGATATGATCCATAAACCTTTGAACTCTATCCTCCAGAGTAGCCTTCAGTTGCAGATGTTGTACACACAAAAGGGATGAAAGTAAACCCTGTAGATAGAGGTATTAGAGGTGGTGATGTTGGAGTGGATCCCGTGGTCGAAGGTGGTGTGAGTGGTACTTCTATAGAAGATCTTACGGTAGAACGTAGTGGTGGTGGTGCTGTAGCGGACCTTGGCGGTGAAGGAGTGGCGGTAGCAATGGAGAATGTGAGCGAGTTGTCTTGAGGAAAGACGTTGACGGGCTTCTGTTCTGTGAGAAACTCTCTTTTTTTTTTCTTTTTTTTTTGCCCTTGTGTGTTGGAGAGGTAGGGTAAAGCAATTTGTTATGTACTTGAATATCTGGATAATCGAATGAACTGGCTGTTATATTTGACATATACTGGTATATCTGTATGATCGATATGTAGACTTCGAGGCCAAAAATTGTAGGGTGGGAATAAATTGAAGCATAACATGCGCAGGACTTCAAAGGTCACCCCCGGGTATTTCTATCCACGGGTTTGAGCCTAGGTGAAGCATTATGTGGTCAGCCCCAATGTATCCCCGAGTATCAGGTCTGTTAACCATTCATTTTACCCGGAAGTGCCCGAATTGGAACCTTGAAAAACTTTGAGGTCCCCCCCAAGTATCAGTCGAGTTGAAGGGTTGACTGGATACTTAGGTTTGCCCAAATCAAGAAGTTCACAGGAGACATGAAATGAAGCTCAGAGGAGAAAAGTATGTTCATTGATTATGATATATTTATATCAGTTGTGAAAGGTAGTGGTCGCGGCCTGTTGTATGAGACTAATTGCATTTTGTTCCAAGGGTTGGGCAGGGGCTCCTCATCTTCTATCATCAGGTAATACATGCCTTTGTTGGTTTTATCGTACACGAGATAAGGTCCTTCCCAGGATTCGGCTAACTCGACGGCATTATGGGGTTTCGAAGAGGGTCTGACTCGTCGGAGTACTAAATCTCCAATATCAAAGTTTCTTGGTCGAACTCTCTTGTTGTATGACTTCTAGAGAGAGATCTTGTAGTAGCCTACTTGCAGCCTTCTAGCACTAGTCGAATACTTGAAGGTTACATCGAAGCCTACCTAGAGACTCGAATCCCGGTAAGACAATAACTAAGTTCATGAAGCCTTCTGAGACTAATCGAACACTCGAAGGAATCATCGAAGCTAATCGCCTTAATCGAAGATAGAAGAGCAGCGCCAGACCTCAGTACCAGTACCAGAAATACTTCGACCATGGACGTACATGGTCGAAGTCAGATACGTTAGACTGCCAGCTCACTAGACAGAACAAATAAATAAGCTGCTCGACAACTACAGTACCAAAGCCAATAACTACAATGCCAAAACCAACAACTACAATGTCAGAACCAATAGCTACAGTGTCAGACCCAATAGCTACAGTGTCAGAACTGACTCCGGGTACAAGTTAGTTGTCCCCAGAGGATATACATGTAACTTAACCTCCCATGGTGACTCAGCCCTTTCTATATCCTATAAATAGGAGGGAAGAGGTACTATGAAGGGGTTAGAAAATCTCTCCCGCAAAGCCCAACAAGATTACCTTCGAATACCCTGTAACAGTCCACTCCACGATCCTTTGACTAACTCGATAAATATATTATTTCTCCTTAAAATTCTCACTAGAGGTCATGGAGTAACCCATTCTAGGCCTCCATGCAAATGAATTATCTCAGTATTATCTTTTATTATTATAATTATATGCTTGCAGACCCCTAGTAGAAAGTTTAACCCCATCGTGTAAGAGTCGGTTTCCCTTCATACGAAACTTAGCCTCTACATTTGGCACCGTCTATGTTATACCCACCCTACCCAACACCCTTCTCCTTTTCTCTCTTCCTCTATCTACCACTCATAGTCAGCCTCAATGGCCCCCACCCTTTACTCCACCTCTGTCGCCGTTGGAAATTCCACCGACGGCATAGCCGCCCAACTCGCTCTGATCAACCAACAGTTCACCCAAGCTGAAGAGTGCCATTCCAATCAACTACATCTCGAACGAGAAGACTGGCGCAATGAACTTGAGGCCAAACGGCAGCGTCGTTAGATGACAACGAGCGCCAACATCGCGCTCTCGATGAACTGTGCCACTCAGTTTAAGAGCTTCAGCAGGTTTACACCCAGGACACTCGTCCACAATCCCGGCGTCTGCCCCTTCTCACATTTCAGCCCGTACTTGCCATGGACCCCACCCCTAAGTCAAAGTTCCCCTGGTCCACCTTGGCACCGAGGGTTCTCTTGCCATTTTACCTGATTCTCAACTTGTTCAGAGGCAATACACTGGTGAAAATCTGGCAAACAGTCACATGGTTGAGTATGTTGCTCTCGTCTGCCAGCGCATGGATCGCTTACCTAAAAAATCTTCTACTCCACATTACCCTTGAGGCGAAAAACAGATATGCCGATGCCCTCGCCTACATAGCAGCCATGTTATGTCAGTCCAAATCTCGAATACTCCATATCGAAGTACTCGAACGCCCAAGTATCGACCAGATGGAAATCAATGCCATCAATACTGGGGACGAGAGTCTCGATCCAGATGACTGGCAAACACTATTTCTTGCTTATTTCAACAGTTCTTCTTTCCCAGAAGATTCCAAAGCCAAATGTTCGTTACTAGAAAACTGTCGCAGATACACCATTCTCAAAAGCGGATTACACCAAAAATCCCCAAACGGCGTACACCTCCGATGCAACTCCCAAAACAAAGCTAATGTAATACTTACCGAACTCCACGAAGGTACCTGCGGCGGTCATACTGCTAGTTGTTTTATGGCTCTTTGAGCCATAACACAAGGTTTATTCTGGCCTCATCCTAAGAAACAAGCTGAATAGTACGCGAAGCACAACGACAAATGCCAACGTCATGCTCATGACATCTGAAGCCCTTCACAAGACCTCCATTATAGCCATGTTGCTTGGCCCTTTAAACGATAGGCGATTGATCTAGTGGGCCCTTTTCCCAAAGCTTCGAGTAAACGAGGGCACCTCCTAGTAGCCACATATTACTTTACTAAATGGGTCAGATCCGTACCTTTGTGTCAAACAAGAGAAGAAGAAGTCATCAAGTTCTTATGGGAAAATATCATCACACATTTTGGCTACCCTCACATGATTCGATGTGATAACGGTCCACAGTTCGTTGGGAGCAAAGTCTGCAATTTTCTCAAGAAGTACAACATCATCCTCTCCCCTTCCACACCTTATTACCCTCAGGGGAATGGCCAGGTCGAAGCAATCAACAAAACAATAGTCGACGGTCTCAAGAAGTATGTCGATGAGAAGAAAGGTCGACGGGTTTAAGAATTACAGCATGTACTTTGGGCCTATCGTACGACACCAAGAAAGGCGACGGGCAGCACTCCCTTCCTCTGGGTTATGGTACCGAAGCTATGATGCCTACCTAGTTCGAAGTTCCAACACGCGATCCCGACCAACCCGACGAAGATAACGAGTTCAAACTTGGATACAATATGTTATGGATCGACGAAACCAGGGACCAAGCCATATCAAACCTCGGCCGTTACCACCTCTCTCTCCAGAAGTTATACAACAAAAGAGTTTTGTTTCAATATAGGAGATTTGGTACTCCAACGAGTCACACCATCTTTGAAGCCTCAGAATACCGACAAGCTAGCCGAGTCCTGGGAAGGACCTTATATCGTGTACGACAAAATCGACAAAGGGTCCTATTATCTAATGACAGAAGTGGAGGAGCCTCTACCTAGCCCATGGAACATAATACAGTTAGTCTCATACAATAGGCCTCGGCCACAACCTTGTTAAACTGATGTAAATACAGTATAATCAATAAACATATTTTTTACACTCTAAGCTTCATGTCCTATCTTCCAAGTGAATTTCTTAGTCTAACCTAAGTATAACGTCAACCCTTCGACCCGGCTGATACTTGGGGGCAACCTCAAAGTTTATCAAGTTTTCAATTCGAGCAATCTCGAGGGGCATGAATGGTTGGCAGACCAGACCCTCGGGAATGCATTAGGAGTGACCATATAATGTTTCACTTAGGCTCAATCCCGCGGACAGACCCAGGGGCGACCTTCAAAGTCCAGTAAAATTTTTGGTCTAATCTAAGTATCACGTCAACCCTTCGACCCGACAGATACTTGGGGGCGACCTTGAAGTTTTTCAAGTCTCCAATTCGAGCAAACTCGGGGGCATGAATGGTCAACGGACCAAACCCTCGGGAATGCATTGGGGGCGACCAGATAATGCATCACTTAAGCTCAACCCCGTAGACAGACCCGGGGGTGACCTTTGAAGTCTAGTGAATTTCTTGGTCTAACCTAAGTATCACATTAACCCTTCGACCCGACTGATACTTGGGGGCGACCTCAAAGTTTTTCAAGTTTCCAATTCGAGCAAACTTGAGGGGTATGAATGCTCGACAGACCGGACCCTCAAGAATGCATTAGGACCACATAATGCTTCATTCAGGCTCAAGCCTTCGAAGTCTAGTATATTTCTTGGTAAGTGTCATGTCAACCCTTCGATTTGATTGATACTCGGGTACGACCTCGAAGCTCATCAAGGATCCAACTCGAACTGTGATACAAGAATTTTATACTTCTAATCACATACACGGAAACAAGCATATAGACATACCAGCAAATCAAGCTCAATACACAAAAGTAATTCAATTCAACTGCATCTAAGCAAGCAGCCCAAGTACAATTGCGTTACGCATTATTTGAATATTGTCCATCAACCAACATCACAGTAAACTAAGAAGATAGAGTTTGCTACAACTAATAGATAACAAAGACATACCTTCTACCAACACTCCACTCATACAGGAGTGGTCGAACTAACTCCTACAAATCCTTCAACATCAACACCTCCAGTACCCTCAACAACAGGGTTCAATCCGGGCGTCTCTGCTACCCCATCGACTACATTACCACTTATAACATTCCCCGCACCAGCAGCATCCCCCATAATTGAAGAATCAGCAACACCATCTCCAGCACTTCTACCAGTAGGATCCACTTTTAAGCCTTCTGTCTGAGTAATACCTTCGACAGTAGGTCCTTCGGTTATAGGAAAGCACTCAAAAGTCAAGGGATTATACCCCATGCTATCTATGAAGAACTTCAAAGATGTGGTCATGTCACACTCTTCATCATATTGTGCCTGGAAAGCTACCCTCTGTTCTTACAATGCCTCCACCTTTTCAGCCAGCTTCGACTCCAACGTCTTTCGCATTTGAGAATTTTAGGCAACCTCAGCTACGAGTTCCTTCGCACACTCAGCCCTAATATTCAACTTATATCGCTTTAACACATTAATCTCTGTCTCTAGCGACATCGCGGTCCCTCGAGCAAGTTCCAGACTATATATCGCCTATTTTAGCTACTTCGTTATTACCTTCTGGGCTTTAGCAAAAGCTTGGGCCCAATCATGTACCTGCTAGAATACTTGAACCATCAGTACTTCTCGAAGCATAGTAAATTTTATCCTAATTTTAGAATCTCAAAAAATAGTTACCTGATTCAGAGCCCTATTCATCTGCTTCCCTGCCTTATCGGGGTCATTTCCATAGAGGGTCACCATAGACGCAGCCATTGCTCGAGCCTGCTCCTCCAGTTCGGCTTAGCGTCGCGCCTCGTGTGCATCGTCCCCATCATCAGCCACCTGATCCCGAGTCCTCTTGCGCTGGGTAGTCTTTGTCTGTTGGACTTTCAAAGGTTTGGGAACGACCTTACCCTTACCTTTATTAACCTGCCCCAACACTTCGAGAACCGTTTCGAGAATACTCGGTTGGACGATCCCTGGCCCTCTTCGCCGGTCCTTCAGCATTACATAGGTCGACTTTCGATTCAACCTTACTTTCTCCATCTCTTTGGGCCCTGTCGAAGTACCTTCTTCTCTCTTCTTCTTCGCTGGTCTAGCAGCAACAAGTACGCTTCGAAGTAAGGTATTTGTCTTCTTCTGCCTTTTCCTTATAATACCCAACTTACCAAATACCCAATTTACCCATGCCTTACCGTGGTCGATCTGTTCGTCTATATACCTCTTCGGATTCAACAACGTTCTACTACTGGGTTCTGCAAAACAACAAAAGACAAGTTTAAATAACTTATTCGAACCACTTAACCAACAGCCTTCGACTGTCAACTTACTTGGATTATACACCTTGTGATGCAACTTGTACACCTCTTCCCCTTCTGCATTCTCATAATTACCCCTTACCACCACTAAATCCTTATCCCACCCACGCCCCGTCGAGCACAGATCGAATAGCCACAGTTTATCTGCATAAGATTGGATGTGGTAATTATCTGCCTTCTTATTGGCTTTCCTCGAGTAGAACGATACAATATCGAACCACTCGATCAACCCTCACTTCTCACGCTTCAACTCAACATTCATCCCCTCGGCCACCCTCATCATCTCATAGAAGTTGCCATTCATCTGGCAAGGAGTCATATCCAAGTAGTTCAACACCGTTTTTACCAGCTTTCGAAGGGGCAGTTGCATCCCTAATCGAATTTGACCCCTAAAAGCTATGAAACCCTCCCGAAGAATATTCTTGAATGTGAATTCAGCCCCCACTGGCATCAACTCAACACCCACCTTCGATAACTCATGTTTGGCCATGAATCGATCCAGTATCACTTTTTCCTGAGCTGAAACTGACCCCGCTGCTCTCTTCGAACCATCCTAACTATCACTATTATCGTTCCGCTCCCGTTCCCCTTCGTCTCTCTCATCCCCCGAAGGCTCGACACTGCCTTCATTTCCCCTTCCTTCCCCTTCCTCAATCTCTTCTTCGTCACTCTCCCCGATCACTCGAGCCCTACGGCGGCTCTGACTTGAAGCTCCAACTTCTGATACTACCACAACTAATGGGGCATCTATTGTAATATCTAACACTTCAACATCACTGCTCTCACCCCCTCAGCCTTGGCCAGATACACTCGCCTCATTTACTTTAACCTCCTCATCTACCAGCCTCATCCTCGAAGCTTAACGGGTACGCATTATACCCTATAGAAGAAGAGGTACGTAATTAGATCAATATATTCGATTATCACGCTTTGATGTCATATTTTTTCCTACCCTCTCTAACTCGCACAACCCAAAGTCAAATGCTTGACTACAATATTGGTCACCACCTCAATATCCCCAATTTACTACTAGGTCGTATCTCCAACCACTTGGGTTACCCCCTTCCACGGTCAGGCCCTTACCAACCAAAACCCTAACAGCACCTACCCTATAATATAAACGACATGCAAATACAGCAAAAGAAACTATAGAGCAGAACTACAAACCACCTACTTACGAAGGCAATCAAAAGAAATACTTGTTCGAATGGTTCAGCTCTCTCAGCAACAATGACGATTCCTTTTCTCCTCTCCAACAAGATCTACCTCTATAATGGCGTATGTTTTTCTCTCTTTCTCTCTCTTTCTCTCTATGATTGATTATTTGGGGAACAGTAAATTTTTCCATCTCCCCTTTTAAATACTACCTCAGACAAATAAAACCGCCACGATTTCCCCACTCGCCATCATTACCACTCCTCCACTCCCCCTCATTTTTTGACTGAGACATTTATTTACAATTTTACCCTCAACTGCTCCCACGTGCATATCACGCACCCCCCTCAAAAACTTTTAAGTCTCTCGAATCTTCTAGCACCCTGCCCAAAGTTGTCACCTCATACTTACATTTCACTTCCACCTTTTTCAATAAACTGATGAAACCTCATGATGACCTGCAGGGGACTCTTCCCTAGCAATAGTACCACCTCTGACATGTCAGCCGTTACAGCTGTCAGGTTTTGCAGTCGAAGCCTTTATGCCTTCAAAACCAAAAAAATTAAAACCTCTCCTAATCTCATTTGCGAACCATCATCTACATTCTATATTTCCCATTCGTTCATACATATTAAGTAGTCGAACCTTCAGTCAGTCTTTTTCGACATTACTCAACTTTTTTACCATTTTAAGTGTTCGATTCCTAAAGTTCGACCTTCGACAAAGTGTTATCGCGCCTACATTATCTTCGTCTACTGTGCTTGTAACAATTACGATATTATAGTTCAAAATAGTACTATTTCATTCTAATACATCACCATACAAAAAAACAAAACTAACAAACATAGACAAAAAACATCAACAAAAAAACATAACAACTTCCTCTCCCACCTCCTAACACCAATGCCAATACCAAAACCAAGATTCCCCTATTTGCATATGGGGCAGTTCTTACAGAGCCCTACCTTCTCATCCTCAACTCGGTCTTCTGCATCGACCTCATCCTCGGCCATGCACTTCATAAATAAATATCGGTTGTTGGCGGTCAGGTTCATCCACTGTAGCACCCTCCACCAATGTGCATACGGCATCCCGCCGATTGGCTCCTCTGGCTCCAGCTCGACTAAATTTGGCATCACCCAGCCCAAACCGTGATAGCTGAAGAAATTTTTCTTCAACACCGCCATCTTCTCTTCTATCCGACACTCTCGAGCTTCCATCCTTTTCTAGTACCGCGTATTTGGGGTAGTTTTCATGGTTTCAGTTTTGCAAAGTAGAAGATGGAGATAGCATGTAACTTCCCCTCACACCCCCTATTAATACATAGATTAAGGGTCATTAATTACCTCTTAATCAATTCGTCTCTTAATTACTACCCTCGGAATTGGCCACATTCAACAGTCAACTCTTCAACTTCCCATGACTAACGACTTTCTCAACACGCACCATCTCTACCAATTTTTGAGGCCACTGCTGAGAGGAGACGAATGTAGTAGCCTACTCACAGCCTTCTAGCACCAGTTAAATACTCGAAAGCTACATCAAAGCCTACCTAGAGACTCGAAGCCTGGTAGGACAATAACTAAGTCCATGAAGCCTTCCGAGACTAATCGAACACTCGAAGGAATCATCAAAGCTAATCACCTTAATCGAAGATAGAAAGCATCGCCAGAGCTCAGTACCAGTACCAAAAATACTTCAACCATGGACGTACATGGTCAAAGTCAGACACGTCAGACAGACAGCTCGCCAAACATAACAGAGAAATAAGCCGCTTGACAACTAAAGTGCCAAAGCCAACAACTACAGTGCCATAACCAACAACTACAGTATCATAACCAATAGCTACAGTGTCAAAATTGACTCCGGGTACAAGTCAGTTGTCATCAGAGGATATACATGTAACTTGACCTCCCATGGTCACTCAGCCCTTTCTATATGCTATAAATAGGAGGGAAGAGGTACTATGAAGGGGTTAGAAAATCTCTCCCGCAAAGCCCAACAAGATTACCTTCAAATAGCCTGTAACAGTCCACTCCTTGATCCTTCGACTAACCCAATATATATCATTTCTCCTTAAAATCCTCACTAGAGGTCATAGAGTTACCCATTCTAAGCCCCCACGCAAGTGTATTATCTCAGTATTATCTTTTATTATTGTAATTATATGCTTACAAACCCCTAGTTGAAGATTAACCCCATCGTGTAAGGGCCGATTTCCCTTTATATGAAACTTGACCCATACAGATCTGATAACGTTCGAGGTTAGCCATGGCTCAGTCTCTAGTTTCATCAATCCATCACATATTTCATCCAAGTTAAAATTCGTTATCTTCGTCGAGAAGGTCAGGGTCGTGTGTCGGTATCTCGAACTGAGTGGGCAACACAACTTTGGTACCATAGGCTAGGATGAAAGGAGTACAGCCCGTCGCCTTTCTTAGTGTGGTACAGTAGGCCCAGAGTATATATTGTAATTCTTGAACCCACCGGCCTTTTTCTCGTCGATACATTTTTTAAGACCATCGACTATAGTTTTGTTGATTGCTTTAACCCAACCATTTCCCTGTGGGTAATAAAAGGTAGAGGGGGAGAGGATAATGTTAGAATTTTTGAGGAAATTGTGAACTTTGTTCCCTGCGAACTGTGGGGCGTTGTCTCATCGAATTATATGTGGGCAGCCGAAACGTATGATAATATTTTCTCAAAGGAACTTAGTAACTTCTTCGTCTCTGGTTCAACAAAGAGGCACGACTTTGACCCATTTAGTAAAATAATTTGTGGTGACTAGAATGTGTTTTCTGTTGCCCGAAGCCTTAGGGAAAAGGACCACGAGATTTATGGCCCATCGTTTGAATGGCCAAGCAACTTGACTGCAATGGAGTTCTTGTGAGGGGATTCGAATATCATGGGCGTGATGTTGGTATTTTTCATAGTGCTTCGCATATTTTTTAGCTTATTTTTTTATATTGGGCTAGAATAAACCTTGGGTTATTGCTCAAAGAGTCATGGATCGACCAGCAGTATGGGCACCGCAATTGCCTTCATTGAGTTCATTAAGGATGGTAACAGCTTCACGTTGGGAAATACAATGAAGGTGTACGCCATTTGGGGATTTGCAGGGAAGATCGCCTTTGAGAATGGTATACCATCGACAATTTTCTAGTAACGAACATTTGTCTTTGGGGTCCTCTGATAAGGTGTAACAGTTAAAGTAGGCTAGGAAAGGTGTGCACCAGTCTTCGGGATCAAGGTTCTCGCCCCCAGTATTGATGGTGTTGATTTCCATCTGGTTTATACTTGGGTTTTTTAGCACTTCGATATTGAGAGTTCGAGATTCAGACTGGCCGAACATAGCAGCAATGTAAGCGAGGGCGTCGGCATGTCTATTTTTGCCACAAGGATAATGTGTAATCGATGATTTTTCAGGGAAACGAGCCATGCGTTAGCGGACAAGTACGACATACTCAGCCATGTGACCATTTGCCTGATTTTTACCGGTGTATTATCGTTGAACAAGCTGGGAATTCATAAATACTATTAGTTTGGGGACACTAAGTTTGAGAGCGAGATCGAGACCATGTACCAAAGCTTTGTACTTGGCCTCATTGTTGGTACATTCGAAGTTTAATTTGACGGCCTTTTCGATACGGTCGTTAGAAGGTGCGACCAGGACGATACCTATACTAGAACCGTTCGGTCCTACAGATCCATCTGAAAAGAGATGTCAGCCTATGTTGGGGTTCTAAGGGTCACTCTATTCAGGTTGATCTTCAGGTAAGTCATCTTTGTGTTCCTCCCAGTTGATGTCTTCAACCGAAAAGTCGGCAAGGAAATCAACGACTGTTTGGCCCTTTTAAGATATTTATTTTTCGAAAGTAATGTCATATTTACCGAGATAGACAGACCATTACTGTACCCATCTAGATTTATCTTTCTTGTTGAGGATTTCTCGAAGAGGGTAGTTGGTGATAACACGTATAAGGTGAGCTTGGAAGTAGGGCTTAAGTTTTCGAGCAATGTAGACAAGTGTAAGGAGCAATCGTTCAATTTTGGTATATCGTGTTTTAGCCGATGCCAGGGTTTTACTGATAAAGTATACCGGTTCCTCGATACCGGCTTCGAGTCAAATAAATACCGAGCTAATAGAAGTGTCGGTGACTGCGAGATATAAGAAAAACATTTCACCTTCGATGGGGGTGCTTATGATAGGTGGTCAAGCAAGGTAAGTTTTGAGTTTAATGAAGGCTTGTTCGCATTCGGGTGTCCAATTAACATTGGGGTTGTTATTTTTGGCCTTATGAGTGCCTTGGTCGCGTAAGAGGGAGAAGAGCCATGCACATCAGTCAGAGGATTTAGAGATAAAAAGGTTTAGGGCTGCTATTTTGCCTGTAACCTTTTGAACATTTTTCTTTGTTCGGGGCAAAGGCATATCAACGAGGGCTCGAATGTGTGTAGGATCAATCTCGATACCTCGTTTGCTAATGAGGTAACCCAAGAATTTGTCGAATGAGATGCCGAATTGGCATTTGTCAGGGTTTAATTTCATGTTATAGGATCGAAGTATCAAGAAGACTGCGGTTAAGACTTGTATATAGGTATGTTTTTGGAGGCTTTTACGCAACATATCGTCGATATAAACTTCGACAGACTTGCCAAGCAGGGGTTTGAATATAGTGGTAACCAAACGCTGGTAAGTAGCACCAGCATTTTTGAGTCTGAAAGGCATCACATTAAAACATTAAACCCCTTGATCTATGATAAACGAAGTTTTAAGTTGCTCCTCGGGGAGAAGGGGTACCTGGTTGTAGCCTGAAGCTACGTCCATCATTAATAATCGGGAGAGGAAAACTATCTTTCGGTGTATGCTTGTTGAGATTGGTAAAGTCAATACAGATTTGGATATTGCCATTCTTCTTGGGGATGGCGACAATGTTTGAGATCCAGTCGGCGTACTTGACTTCTCCGATAAAACCAATGGCAGAAGTTTATCAACCTCGAGGTTCACTGCCTCTCAAAGCCGCGGGGCTAAAGGGCATTTTTTCTGTTTCACAACCATGGATTTGGGGAGGAGGTCAAGTCGATGACATGCTAGGGTAGGGTCAATACCGGGTATCTTATAGAATGTTCAGGCGAAGATATCTTTATTTTCTCGAAGGAACATAGTAAGTTCGTGGTATTCGCCATCATCTAAGAAACTGCCAATGAATGTACCTTGACCAGGGCTATCGATTTTGATGTAAATGGTAGGTTTGAGAGGTGTAGTAGAAGGGGTCGAGGTCATGGTAGGGAGGGAGAGATGCATTGATTGTTATGGCTTAACAAGTTTCCTGGTAAGGTTGATCTCGGGGTGCTCGCATGAGCGGACGAGATGTTGGGAGCCTTTCATATTTCATGTTCTACAAGAGGTAGTGAAATGCAATGTATGGTGATAGGTAGAAGGTATGGCTTTCATGGCATGGAGCCAATCACGCCCTAGAATGCCCAGATATTCAGACTTCTTGTCGATGACAAGAAAACTGGTTTGGAGGGTAACTAGACCGGTGGTAACAGGGAGGCTAAGGCGACCGACAGGGACCTCGGTAGCGCCGTTAAATCCCTTGAGTTTAACGTTAGCTGGTGTAATGTGGTCAGTTTTTTGCATCGCTCGGATAATCTGGAGGAAGAGCACGTCGGCCGTGTTGCCCGTATCGATGAGTATCGTGTATAAGACTAGATACTCGACCTTGATCATGATGACCAAAGTATCGGAGTGAAGAAAACGGACGTGAGAGGTGTCACAATCGATTAAGGATATACCTTCGGATCAAAGTCGTTGACTAGATTCGAGTAGGAGGACAGGTAATTTTTGTTGATAAGTAAGCTTATAGCATTCTTCGACTCATTTGCACTTGCTTCGAGTGTGACCGTTGTCGATGTTATTAACTTCGATGAGGTAGAGCTGAAAAATATGTACCTCGGCTGGGTCGGTTGGGGCTTGAGGTACGACCCGTCGAGATAACCGGGAAGATCGACAACATATTGGTGTAGATGACCAACTTTAAGAATAATTTCCAACGATCGCTGCAGTGCATAGCACTTATTTGTAGGATGGCAATTGTATTTATGGTTTTGGTAGTAAGGTTCGTCTTTTCTAACCTCGATGAGGAAGGGGGTACGCCAAATAGGATCAGCCTGGATGAGTGTGAGAAGGGTATATGATGAGAGCATTAAGTTTGGGAAGAATGGGAATGGGATTTTTTTGCGGGGTTCAGAAGGTTGAGCATCGAAGTGGGGGTGTCTGTGGTTGTCCATCTCTTGAGAAAAAGGAGTGACCATGGATGTATTCGATGGTCGAGGTTTACTAGGGTTGGTAGTCAAGGCTTATCCCTGGCGATTATATTTACATATACGCTCGAGGTCGATGTGCCCGTTAACCTTAGATAGCATCTCCTCGAGGGTTCGTGGCTTTTGAAGCATGATGTACTCCTTAATGCGGCTGTGGTCAGGCAGGGCAAGGATAGCGTTCGCGCAATCAAGGTTTTCGATCTTACGCGATTCATCGAAGAAACACTTTATGAAAATTTCAAGTATTTCAGTGGGGGATTTACAGAAGTTGAAAGGACATCTACCCAGACCTCTCGATCTTGAAGGCGAACTGGGAAATAAAGAGGTTTGACAGTTGTTCAAAACTTCGAATGGAGCTATTAGGGAGGCTGTGGTACCATTTAAGAGGGCCGTCAGTGAGACTAGTTGGAAACATGCGACACAAGATGTGGTCGGTTGTAGAATACAGGCTTAAAGCATTTTGGAACTCGGGGACATGTGATTGGTGGTTGGTATTGCGATATTTATGGATTTTAGGGGTATGGAAAGTTGGAGGCACCTCGACGGTAAGGAGCTTCGGGTAAATGGGGTTATTTAATCGACTCCACGAGTTCGGAGTTGGGCTCGCGCTGATGCGAATGGCAGCATAATTTTTTTGGTCGAGTTCCTACTGTGTAAGATAAGCAGGTCGGGGGGATAACGCTGGTGTCGAGGGTGGTGAGGCCGCAGGTGTGGGATGTGTTCGGCGCTACATTCTTCGAGGCTCTCCCGGGCAGGGTGCCCTGTGGGATGGCGAGAAGTGCGAAGTATGGAATCAAAGGAATCTTCTATAACGGGGATGCCTAGATGGACCGAACCGACAGGGATGGCAGTGGGAGCACTCCGGCACTAAGGTGGACTGGAGAGACTTCGATTTGGGGGTGGGGCCTGAGACGTGCACTGGCTGAGACGCGTGAGGGTGTGGGTACCCGAGAATGCATGGGAGCATCCTGAGTGTGGACTTGCTGAAGTCCATGAACTGTATGACGCAGCTCGTCCAGGGATCGATATTGCCTATTATTATCATCTAAACGATGTTGTTGCTCAGCCTCTAGTTCCTGCCGGCGATCCTCTCGTTCAATACGTAATTGGTTGTTGTGTCACTCCTCGGCCTGAGCGAATTACTGGATAATGAGGGCAAGTTGAGCGGCAATACCATCAGCAGAATTACTAGTAATGGCGGAGGTGGAACGAAGGGTGAGGGCCATCGAATAGGGTGAAAAAGAGGTGGGGGAGAGATTGGGTATAGTAGGTATAGCACAGACGGCGCCAAATGTAGGGGCTTGGTTTCGTTGAGGGGAAACTTGGCTCTTACACCATGAGGGTTACCCTCAGCTAGGGGTTTTGGCAAATATATATAACTATAAACAACTAGTTTAATGTGCTAATATATTTAAGTATAGTCCTTGAATTGGGATCTCCACGACTTCTAGCGAGGATTTGAATGGATATTCTCATATATCGAGATAGAAGGTGGTTCGAGTTAGGCGGAGGTTACAGAGTGTTCGAAGATAATATTAAAGGAGGTTCTCGGGAGAAGTTTTTTAACCCTTTCATAGTGTCTCCTCCCTCCTATTTATAGGAGATAGGGAAGGGTGAGTCACCATGGGAGGTTAGATTACATGTATATCCTTTGGGACAATTGTTTTATACGTGAAGTTGATTCTGACACTATAGTTATATGGCAGCTCATTTTCACTATTCTATCCGGTGAGCTGGCTGTCAGATGTATCTGCCTTTGACCATGTATAGCTATGGTCGAAATCTTTCTGGTACTGGTACTAAGTTCTAGTATTGACCGTCTGTCTTCGGCTTCGACTATGGTCTTTAGCTTCGGTGATGTCTTCGAGTGTTCGATTAATCTCGGAAAGCTTGGAATTCGTTGCCTGTCTTGCTGGGCTTCGAGTCTTTAGGTAGGCTTCGATGTAGACTTCGCGCATTCAACTGGTGCTGGAAGGCTGCGAGTAGGCTACTACAAGATACATTCAAGACAATATTCAAGAACATATACATTCAAGACAATATTATACATGTTCATGAGTTGGAATCTCTACACCACAATATGAGTTGGAATCTCTACAATATAAGAACATATACATTCAAGACAATATTCTACAGATACATTCACCACAAACTACTATTGATTATAAATCTGTTATTCTGGATTTCAAGATGGAATCTCTCCCACTAAGGTATCTAGGTTTACCAATTGGAAGATTAGCTACAAAATTATCATAAAAGAAATGTATACCTTTGGTGGAGAAAATTCATACGAAAATTACCAATTGGAAGAACAAATCAAATCAAAAACCCTAATTTCAAATCGCAGCAAAACTAAACAGAGATAATCCAATTTCAGAGGAATCAAACATACCAATTTCAGAGGAATTAAAGCTTCCAATTTTAGAGGAATCAACTTCTCCAACTGGAGAGAGAGAGAGAGAGAGGTGAATGTGAGGTATTCTTGTGGAGGTGCTACGAAGAAGATCGAGGAGAAGAGAGTTATTGGAGGTAAGGATTTCTCGTTCGGGGAGGAACTGTGAAGAAGGAGAGGGAGGGCAATTTGAGGAGGACTTCTTTGGTTTTCTTAATTTTTATTTATTGTGAGGGCAATTTGGGAACAAAATTTACACTCAGACTCAGACCTCCCACTCAGCTGGCTTATTAGATCTGAGTGGAGAGAGTCTCAGTCAGATATTTTATCTGAGTCAGAGTCTGAGTGAGTGAAAAAACAAACGATACTACGTGACTTCAGTCAGTCCAAATCACTGACTGGAGTCAGTCCAAAAAACAAAAACCACCTCAGACCCACTCAGACTCAGATCCACTCATTCCCAAAAAAACAAACGCCCCCTAGTACATATGCCATCCAAAATCAAGGTTTAAATTGGTGCGTTATAACGGTGTAATGGGCAGAGGCCGTTACCGTTATAACCGTTATAACAGTATTACTTTTTCAAAAGCCAAATAACAAGTCAAGGATAATCAAATTGTTTAAAATTCAAAAATAGTGATAATACTTATGTATTTCTATTTCGAAGTTATTTGGGGTACTCAACTTGCACCTCCGCCATTAAAGTAGTAGATATTACGACATTGTTATTTATTGACTCAAATTTTATATTAGTTTTCAATTAGAACGGCCATTATTTTACAAATAATAGTGTTTTAACACCGTTATAATGGTATACAACTTTGGTCAAAAATGTAAAAAAGAATATTGAAAATAACGTGTTGTTATAACGGTAACAACAACCGTTATGGCATAAAATCTATTATATATTTCAGGATGGTATTTTTGTCACTTTGGACAAGTATGTTCTTATGTCCAGAGACAAAGAGGGGTCGGGATGAGCTCTGAAGGCCTTGAGATTCACACATGCAGGGGCTATTTTGGAAGTTCAAGTTTTAAGGCAAAAAACCTAAAGTACCAAGCCCGACAAAAAAAACTAAACTTCTCCTCCCCGACTACAAACTTCACCTCTCCTCTCCTCACCAAAAAAAAAAATCAAGCCAAACAAACCCTGCGTTCTCCTCCAAAAAGAAAAAAAATCACCATACAATCTATCTCTTTCTCTCCAAGCGTAGGTCTTTGTTTCTCTCTAACCTTCGAAAAAACCCAGTACAGTAATTCTCTACGAGCTCTCTCACTCTTTCAAAGTAGAAGTGTTGTTCTGTTCTTCATGGAATTATCACATATGCACTTTGAATTTTGGTTTTAAATTGAGTTTCAAGGATTTAGGTATTCTGAAATTGGATTCAAAAAATTGGGGATTGATTGTTCTAGGGTTTTAGCAGTTTTCAATGGTGGTAATGGAGAATGCTAGTGGTTTTGAGGGTGGCGATTAGAATTCAAGTGGAGATAGCACTCACTGGTCATTACTTTCATGGTGAATCTCTCACTCTCTATCTCTTTCTTCAAGTTCAAGTGGATCTTTGTGTAATTTGTCTCACATGTTCAAGACCACAATCCTCTGCAACTATAAGTACAGTCAAGAGAGAATTTTATCTAAGATTACATGATCAATGAAACAGTCTAATTGTATTGACCGTTATACTGATTGCACCATTTATGTCCATTTTCAGAAATTCAAGTTTGTGGTGTTGAGAGAGTGAATTCTGACGAAGATTATGTCTTAACTTACGAAGACGAGGATGAGGACTGGATGATGGTGGGGGATGTTCCACGGGAGTAAGTTGTATACATGTTTAACTCTCTAATTATTATTTTTTCTTCCATGTCTAATATATGCTAATTGAGTTGTGCTTCAAAATTGTCTTACAGGATGTTCTTGACTGCTGTTAAGAGGCTGAAGATTACAAGGAGAAACAACTGCTAATTTTTACAATCTCAAACCATATACCATATTTTTGCATACTTTGGAGAATATCCATCAGTCATATCTCAGTGTAGAAAATTAAAAAGCTCTGGAAAATTATGAAGGTAGTAGTTTTATCAGCTTCACTTTTACTGTTGTGATTTTACTTTTTATTAAAGTGTTCTCACAACTTTGATAAAGTTGTTTTTTTCTCTCCTTATTGTGATGAGTATCTACTTTGTGAATCTCCTACTGTCTTCCTTTGTATGTTTCCATGGATCAGTGGATATTGTTACCTGATTTTTTTCTAAGGATATTTAGCTGATGTCAAAGATACTTAAGTCGTGAAATTGGGTTTTCTATATTCGAGGGGGTTTAAGGAGTCGGAATTATCTTACTACAACGTCTACTGTTCTTGCAGATAATTCCCATGACTAATAATTCTACTATAAGAATTTGTCATTCGGAGTGAAGGATGCTACAGGGCAAGCAAATAAATGAAGAGCAAAATGAAACATTTGCTTTATTCGTCTAGATTTTTTTGAATTTTTGTTGCTTGGAATGTCAAAAATACAAATGGGCAAACCTTATTTGCCAAAGATCTATAATATATTAGCTTTCGTTGTTCTTTTGACATTTTGGGTTTGCACGAATTCTACCTATGTTGTTTATTTTGTGTCATTTGCTTACCTCGAATAAGTTAAACAAATCATTCCATTACCTCCATCTCGAAATGGCATTTCATAGTTGAATTATGAAAACAAGATGGTTGGTTCATGATCCATTTTTGTTTAGTATGATTAATCTTAGGTACTTACTTTTTACTCTATCATTTTGCCCATTATGTGTTTTTTCAAATGTCTTTGGCATGTAACCATTTTATTTTTCTGTTGCAGATGAGTATGAGGAGGCAGTGGGATAGTGAAAAGGCTTTCACTAAACACCGACATCCATCATAATATGCTAGAAGGCTTCTAATGTAGAACCCTGTTATAACTATCTAGGTATGTATTTTACTTTCTTCCAATTTCCTCATAAGATCCAACATTGTGTTGTACTTTTAGTATATTTTCCATCATAATATTTGACATCTATGATGTATTCGGCACAGTTGCCAATAGTACCATGAGAGTGCATAGCATTGATCAATAAGAATAATCTATAATGGGCATGCACTTGAATTTGCACGTTGATCCATTTATCATATTAATGGTACCATAAAAGAGATTTCAAAGTGTGGTGATTTTAAGGGAGTGACACAGGGAGAATGCCATAAAGAGGCGGGTATATGTTATGGTTTATGTTTCACCTTGGAGAATTGGGGCCAGGTGAAGGGTATTCGTCTCATATATGTTCCTTAGGGGAGGGAAAATATAACTAAACACATACCCCGTGTACAAACTGGAGTTGACTAAATGTGTTGATCATCCGTTTAATTCTTATCTCTGTAAATAAAACTAAGATTACAAATGAATTCATGGAATTGGTTATTGGCTTACTTTCTTTTCTTTTCTTTTTTTGTGAGGCTATTATTTTAACGTCATAACTACGCATTTGAGAAAGGCCATGAATTAAATTCCAAGCTTAAATGATGAAGGCATCTGCCAAGACACAGTAAGTTTTCATTCCACTTTATTTTTTATCATTTCTTGACCAAATAATTCCCAAGATTTTAGGTACACAGGTTTCGTTGAATGATACATTCGATATAACCTTCCACTGGCGAAGCCACATGAGAACCAGTGAGTGGGGGCAGCCCCCACTCACTTTCCTCCAAAAATAGGGTTAGTTATATACATAAAAAATAAATAAATAACCCTTAATGTTTTCTTCTTTCTTTGTGATTCCTTTGCATTTTTAGGCAATTTTGATGTTTTAAGGTTTTGATTTTGGGGGATTTGATTAAACAGGGAGGAATTTCGTAAGACGTACAATGAGAAGCACCCAAACAACAAGTTTGTCCCTGTTGTAAGTATTTTTGTAAACCCTAGATCTGTGAATTTGCAATTTTAGGTGATTTTTTAGGTTAATTTGATTTATTCAGGTGCGTATCTATCTCTGGAGTTTCTTCTGAATCTCACTTATTGCCGCAGAGACAGTACAAATTAAAGGCTAGGCATATTTTTCCATTTGGGGTGTTGACCCAATATCTCTATCTATAAAAGATTAAAAACTCAGTAAGAGAAATGGAAACTTTGTATAATCAACTTGCAAAGTCTTCTCAGATAGAGTCACTTAAGGTCCTTGAGAATTGAGATAATACATATATCTGTGTTGGGGTTATTTACTTTATTAGTATCTGAGGAGGGGGTATTTAATCTGCATATTGCAGGTACTTCAAGAGATATAATTGAGCTCTTTGTAATTGATCTATTGGTTTATTGAGTTTTTGTGATGTTTTCGACGAAAATAGCTAGAATGGGGTTCTTATGAGATTTTGATTTTGATTTGAATGGCAGGGCATCTGCAATTCTGAAAGGCAAAGGGGGTGAATATCTTAAGATGAAACTAGCTTGCGATAGTTTGACGCCTTTATATCAGTTTTTGTTGCAATGGGTAGATAGCAGCTGTGCATGTTTACTGCCCCAATATTCAAAAAAAATCACATACTTATCTACAAGGTGAGTTGCTCTTTGTTACTATAGAAAGCTTTAAACCAAATGCACATAACCTAAGATTCCCCAAAGTACATCATCACAACATATTCAAACTATTATCACATTTTAAGTGCCTCGCACCGACCTTTGCATTCATGTGAATCCAAAAATAGTTCATGCTCTAATACATGGTTTATAGGTTCTTTTTAGAAAAATATCTGCTTGGTTTGGTGCGTTCTTTCAAAAGTTTCCCCAAGTATGTTTTTTTTTCTTATAGAATAATTTCACAAATATTAAATATGTAGATATATATAGTGACTATTATTAGTACCCAATTTTTTTTGTTAAGCTAACTACATTTAATTTAGTAACTATACGTGTTTGGGAAAAGAAAAAAAAATGAAATCAAGGCCCAAATTTTGGCTAAGGGATGCTCAAAACTATTAGCATTTTCTTAGATATGCATTTATCTACAATTATGAACTTAAACAACCGTGGGTAGCACGGGCTCATAACCTAGTCTATATTACATTACACAATGGTGTTTTTTAAATAGAGAAGTTTGTCATTGTCTCAAATTCAAATAAACAAGTTTGTTATTGTCTCAAAGATAAAGAGTGGCTGAGATTTGTGGGAAAGAACGAGATGGACAGACGAGATTTGTTCAACTCCCATACTTAGGGGTAGTTTGGACAAAACACCTAAAAGGGAGGGTACTTGAGTTTGAACTTAAAAACTCAAAAGACTTATTGGTTGAACTCTCATCTCTCCGACTCTTCGTCTCTCCCAACTCTCCCAAATCTCCGTTTCCTTCCACTCTAAGAATATTTCCAACCTCCTCAAATCTTTTCTAAACCATATCTCTATATGCGCACCTTCTCATAGTTGGATCACTCCCACGATTCTCTCCCTCTCTCTATACAACTTCTTCTCCTGAAATAAAATTTTTTTTCTCTCTCTCTCTCTCTCTCTCTTAATTTCTAACTTTCTCTATTGTAAAACTATGCAGGTTCACAATGAATCTTCCCAAACACCTAATCCCCCCAAACCCCTATCTCAATCTCCATCTCAATCATCACCTCCCCAAACTATCCATGTATTTGCAATTCCAACCTCCAATTCTACTTCAGTAGTCGCCAATTCATATGAGGTCTCCCCAGAGATCTACAAATCAAACCCTTTCAACAAGCGATTCAAGTTTTCGCCTAGAATTGTGGGGTTTTAATTTTTGTTATTTTTAATGATCCCCAGTTGTTTTTATTTAGTGGGTATTGAGTTAAGTTTGTGAATTTGTTGTTGTTGTTGTCGTTGATAAAGCAGAGTCAAGATGGTGGGGGTGAGGAGGTGACATGGAAGATATGCCTGTGAATGGGAAACTTCAGGCGGTATCGAAACATTTACCAGATGTAATGAGAGACTTCCCAACTCCATAACAACTCCAACAATCACACCCATGGTAACTTTAAACCCAATTCAATTCCCCCATTTTTATTATTTGCAAACCCATGTTCTAATTTGTCAGAAATTTGAATTTTTTTTAACTCTAATCACAATGTGGAACAGGAGGAAGATAACCCCTGATTGAATTTTGATCATTCAGACAAATTGATGCATATTTGACCTATTTTTTTATACCTACATTCAGGTTTAAAGTAGCCCAGACATGAAAAACAGAGTTCCTCTACTCTATCAACAGGTACAGATTTTTTTTATTTTAGCATTACTTGAAAATTATACTATTCACTGTACCTGAAAATTATACTATCATATCACCCTTTTTATTCTAAGTCTTTAATTTTCCATTAATATTACTTTTCTTTTTTGTGAATGCATCTACTTTTATATGTGATGAAACGGTGTCAGTGATGCTATTTAACGAGATGCACGACTATATATCCAAAATAAATTATGGTGGCCAAGTGTATTAATCGGTTACAGATCACGACTATCTATCCAAGGCATCAGATTATGACATTATGTCTCACAGAAGCTGCAAATGTACGTATGCCATCTGCTTTACGAAAATTATTCGTTACTATTTTAATTTACTGTGAACCTCTAGTTATAAAAAGGTTATGGAATGAATTTTTTTCACATCTAACAGAGGATTACAAAACAACCATGTCCTTCATGGATGATGTGCTAACAAATCGGCTGTTGCGAGAACTCAATGCTTTACTAATGCAGCATGGAAAGTTGGTCTCCGATTACGATCTTCCAAACTTTACAGATGATTCTACATATACAGCTATGTCATGTCATCTTCTAGAAGCTTCATGGACAGCTTTGTTGATGTAAAGGGAGGTCTTTATCACCCAAAGATGTCATCTATTATACCAAAGGACAAATGGCGAAAAGGATCCAAGTGGATTGCATTAGTTCGAAGACAAGCGGAGGTTGTTGTGGATGATGATATTATCCTTCCAGTTTTTAAGAAGTATTGCAAGCGATGACCACCCATAGACCATGATTGTATACGGCAGTGGATGCTCTTCTCTCAGATATCTGTATTAGTACCTCTGCAGCTCCAACTTTCTTACCTGCGCATCACTTTGTAAGCTGCTAATAATCCGGTAAAATCACATTTTAATATTTTTGCTTGAGGTACTTCATTCCATTACTAATTTGTTATCAGGATCAATATCAGGAGTATTGAATGGTTTGAAATCTATCCAGTCAGTTAATGTCTTCGTCCCCAGGGAATATTTGAGCGTAGCTAGAATCTGGTGATCCTGGAGCATCGAACTCTGCAACGCTATCAAAGTTTTCTGGCACATAATCGTGCACATCAAGCAGATTACTGATACGGCCCATCTCATCAGTTATGCAAGGAAAATCGGGGATGTATCTCCACTCACCATCCACAATGAATTTGTACTAGTAGGTGATATTTGTTTGTTTCTCCTTAAGATGATAATTTGCCTATTTATTATTCAAAGCATTCTCATATATGGTGATATTTCTTTTGCACATCAGACTCAACTGTGTATAAAAATCAGTGAGAGACTCATGCCAGCCAGAGTTTTTGAAAATTTACCAAACAAGTGATATCTGAAGACGTCTGTAGACACCAATGAGCCGCTGACAGAGGATACCCAACTAAGAAATTATAAGTTTCTTAGTAATTGGGTTGTTGTTATTACAATAACATTTATTATGTACATAACTAGAAATATTTCGGTAGGACTGGCCTTTTGTTTGTAGAAATTATATGAGTTTGTAAACTTTTGTATCTGTTCATTGTATGTACATGGCAGGTATAGGAAATTTTGAAAACTATATAGTTAAGATTCTCCACATTTTGGTTCTTCAGTTCTTGGAATTATTATTTATAGAGGTACATGCATCCTTTTGTTTGTAGGAATTATATGAGTTTGTAAACTTTTGTATCTGTTCATTGTATGTACATGGCAGGTATAGAAAATTTTGAAAACTATATAGTTAAGATTCTCCACATTTAGGTTCTTCAGTTCTTGGAATTATTATTTATAGAGGTACATGCATCTTTTTGTTTGTAGGAATTATATGAGTTTGAAAACTTTTGTATCTGTTCATTGTATGTACATGGCAGGTATGGAAAATTTTGAAAACTATATAGTTAAGATTCTCCACATTTAGGTTCTTCAGTTCTTGGAATTATTATTTATAGAGGTACATGCATCCTTTTGTTTGTAGGAATTATATGAGTTTGTAAACTTTTGTATCTGTTCATTGTATGTACATGGCAGGTATAGAAAATTTTAAAAACTATATAGTTAAGATTCTCCACATTTAGGTTCTTCAGTTCTTGGAATTATTATTTATAGAGGTACATGCATCCTTTTATTTGTAGGAATTATATGAGTTTGTAAACTTTTGTATCTGTTCATTGTATGTACATAGCAGGTATGGAAAATTTTGAAAACTATATAGTTAAGATTCTCCACATTTAGGTTCTTCAGTTCTTGGAATTATTATTTATAGAGGTACATGCATCCTTTTGTTTGTAGGAATTATATGAGTTTGTAAACTTTTGTATCTGTTCATTGTATGTACATGGCAGGTATAGAAAATTTTGAAAACTATATAGTTAAGATTCTCCACATTTAGGTTCTTCAGTTCTTGGAATTATTATTTATAGAGGTACATGCATCCTTTTGTTTGTAGGAATTATATGAGTTTGTAAACTTTTGTATCTGTTCATTGTATGTACATGGCAGGTATGGAAAATTTTGAAAACTATATAGTTAAGATTCTCCACATTTAGGTTCTTCAGTTCTTGGAATTATTATTTATAGAGGTACATGCATCCTTTTGTTTGTAGGAATTATATGAGTTTGTAATCTTTTGTATCTGTTCATTGTATGTACATGGCAGGTATAGAAAATTTTAAAAACTATATAGTTAAGATTCTCCACATTTAGGTTCTTCAGTTCTTGGAATTATTATTTATAGAGGTACATGCATCCTTTTGTTTGTAGGAATTATATGAGTTTGTAAACTTTTGTATCTGTTCATTGTATGCACATGGCAGGTATGGAAAATTTTGAAAACTATATAGTTAAGATTCTCTACATTTAGGTTCTTCAGTTCTTGGAATTATTATTTATAGAGGTACATGCATCCTTTTGTTTGTAGGAATTATATGAGTTTGTAAACTTTTGTATCTGTTCATTGTATGCACATGGCAGGTATAGAAAATTTTGAAAACTATATAGTTAAGATTCTCCACATTTAGGTTCTTCAGTTCTTGGAATTATTATTTATAGAGGTACATGCATCCTTTTGTTTGTAGGAATTATATGAGTTTGTAAACTTTTGTATCTGTTCATTGTATGTACATGGCAGGTATAGAAAATTTTGAAAACTATATAGTTAAGATTCTCCACATTTAGGTTCTTCAGTTCTTGGAATTATTATTTATAGAGGTACATGCATCCTTTTGTTTGTAGGAATTATATGAGTTTGTAAACTTTTGTATCTGTTCATTGTATGTACATGGCAGGTATAGAAAATTTTGAAAACTATATAGTTAAGATTCTCCACATTTAGGTTCTTCAGTTCTTGGAATTATTATTTATAGAGGTACATGCATCCTTTTGTTTGTAGGAATTATATGAGTTTGTAAACTTTTGTATCTGTTCATTGTATGTACATGGCAGGTATAGAAAATTTTGAAAACTATATAGTTAAGATTAACCACATTTAGGTTCTCCAGTTCTTGCAATTATTATTCATAGAGGTACATGCATCAGTCACAGGTATGGGCAGTGGGAATTTCTCTTAGACTTGATTTCAGTTCCTATATTTAGGAGTGCAACTTAAGCAATTCCAGAGGAATATAACCTTAGCTTGAGTTTGTGGAAAGGCACTGCCCTATAAATGAGGCAGGGGAGGGGATGAAGAAAACAGGATACTATGGAGAATTTTACAGAGATCAAGGTGAAGCACGGCATTGCAGACGATGATGGCTCTTTGCATCATGTTAACTTCGGGGAGACAAATGTCGGAGCAACGACAACAATCCACCACACCCCTGCACGTAAGTCCCATAAAAGTTGTAGCATTAACATCTATATAAACAGCAATGTTCAAGGGATAAACAGCTCCAATCTGTCGAAGAGCAAGGTTACCATGAAAGATCCTGGAGTTCATTTTTACTTCAGAGGTTTGAATACGAGGAAAAGATGTTTGAGGAAGACTAGAAGGAAGGAGGAAAAATAATCATGGTTTGTCAAGCAAGAGCTTCTAATTTTCCTGCTTTGCATAGTAAATCTTTTATTGTTACTGAAGTTGAGTAGTGATTTAGTTTCCATCAAGGGAGATGAATAAGTTTAAGTGTAATTTTATTCAGCCATGAAATTTACCTTACGGGTAGCACCGAAGGCGCGTCGACATAGTCACGGGTAGCGCCGAAGGCGCATCGACATTGTTGTCGTGGCGCGTCGACATTGTTGCCGTGGCGCTGAAAGATTATAAAGACTCAATTGCGATAATATTAGCGCCGAAGGCGCGTGGACGTAATCAACGTGGCGAACCACGGGTAGTACTAGTAATAGTACATAACAGAAAATAACGGATGTTATGTTAGAAATATGTTAAGTCTTATGAACCTGTAAGTATAGCTTTCCCTTTGATTGAGCAATAGCAAGGTATATAGCAGCAACGTTTTCAGCAACAATGAAGAGCAACAGTAACTTAGTTGTATGAACAACAGTTTAGGCGTCAAGCAGCAGTAACTCAGTTGTTGTTCTGGTAATGAGTAGCAACAATTATACCAGCAAGAAGTATGAGGTAAACTCCGGTAATAAGGCAATGGATTAGCACAAGAATAACATGCAGGTTCAGCAGCAAAAACAGTTGGATAGGTAGCGCAAGTTCAGGCAGCAAGAGCTGTTGGGTAAGGTAGGTTTCAGCTCCGGTAAATAGCAAGTATTAGCGCAAGAATAACAGGCAGTCTAATTTGCAGGAAGCAGTCACTACAGTAGTGCAGACGGCAGTTTCAATAGCACAAGAACTCAGTTATCACAACAGCAACAGATGGTGAATTTTAAAGAGTATTTCGACCTACCTCGGGTAAGGTAACGAAGGTCTGATCTCTTTCCAGGATAAAACGAGCGTAACGTATACAGTAGCTTCAGTTATCCCGGAAGTCTACGTAAAAAGATCAAAGGTTTTGCACCTCAAAGTTTAAACCGTATAGAGAGAGAAAGAGAGGAGACAATGAACAATATTTTATTTTTGTTCTTCTGTCTATTTGGTGGTGAAAGGGAAAGTTTATATAATGAAGAGACAACGGCTCTTTTCCTATCTTTTAGATTGATGGAGTACTTTGTCTTCCTGAATAATAGCCGTGCATGAGAAGAAAGACCAAGTGTGAATGAAATAAAAGACCAAGTTTCAATGAGGCCCAATCCCATACCCAAGCTCAAACCCAAGCCCAAGGCCTAACAAAGGTTTTTGAAAAAATCCAACATGTTATTTTTTAGAACGGAACGGGCTTAAGGCGTTACCGTTATAAATGTTAGTTAAAACCATGTCCAAAACTATTTTCCAGATCACAAATTTCCCACTAAAGATTCCAATTTTACATTTCTGTGAACCTCTCTCGCTCTTCGTCTCTCTGCTCGAGCTCTGTTGCAGAGAGAGAGAGAGAGATGGCGAAACCTCGGCCATCATCAGAGAGATTCTCAGCAGATTTCATGATGGGAGGCGTTGCAGCAGCGATATCAAAGAGTACTGCGGCACCAATTGAGAGAGTGAAGCTGTTGTTGCAGAATCAAGGAGAAATGTTGAAGAGAGGACAACTCAAAACACCTTATCAAGGAATTGGGGATTGTTTCAAAAGGTTGTTTAGAGAAGAAGGTGTTTTGGCATTTTGGAGAGGAAACCAAGTCAATGTCATCAGATATTTCCCTACTCAGGTATACATTTCTTTCTCAAAGATTGAGTTTTTGATGTTAGCATTAGTGTCTTATATGCTTGAGTGCTAATTGTGAAATGGGTGTCTTTAATTTCATGATTAAATAATGGGTTTTGTTTGAAAAACTTGTTAGTGTTGAAAAAAGTTAGACCCCATTTGTACTTAGTGAGAAAATGTAAAAATGGCATTGTGAGTTTCGAATTTTGGGGTGGAAATATCCAGTAGTAGTTCTGATATTGGCGTTATGAGCTTTTTTTGAGAGTGTTAATTGGATACCCATTGTCGTCTCTAGTTCAATTTCGAGTGTGAATTCGATTAGGATCCATCTGTCTGAAAACATATTATGTGAATGTTGGTTTGGTCGGTGATCAAATCATTGTCAATGAATTTGAGGAAGATGGGATGTCAACATCTTGGATTGGCCAGATATTAATTAACTTCTTGCTTCTTCTTCATTAGGTTGTAAGAGAAAAAAGTCAATTTGATCCCTCCTTGTATTTTTTTTTTTTCAATTACTATTACTTGTAGTTATGTCCCAGATGCGGATGACTAAGCCTAGGTGCGTAACGATTGAACTTGTAGCAAGTTGCGAAATGGATATAACATTCTGGACCCATGGATAATGTGACTCTACCTGGAATATCTGTTACATGGCTCTTGCCCCTTACAATACATGCCGAATGCCAAATGCCAAATGATTCAGGCTTTCCAAATTCTATATTCCATAACACAGTGATTTTGAAATAGAAGCAAAAAGATATTGAAGAATTTTCATTAACCATTCAGAAGATCAGAAGGCGTCCTAATGATATTCTGCTAGGCCTATGTCACTTATTATGTTCTGAATATTAAGATCTCACTTGTCAGGAGTATAGTTTCATCAATTTGGTCATGATCTTATTAGTATCATCTTCGGATTACTATAACAAAAATAACGGGGATGTTTGCCCACAGGCTTTCAACTTTGCATTCAAGGGTTACTTCCAAACGCTCTTTGGCTGCTCAAAAGAGAAAGATGGAAATTTGAGGTGGTTAGTAGGAAATGTAGCCTCTGGTAGTGCTGCCGGAGCAACTACTTCCTTGTTTCTATATCACTTGGATTATGTTCGCACACGACTTGGAACAGATGCAAAGGAATGTCCAATCAACGGCCGACATCAGTTCAAAGGGCTCATTGATGTCTACAGGAAAACCCTTTCAAGTGATGGGATTGTTGGTTTATATCGGGGATTTCAGGTTTCAATAGTAGGAATTACTCTTTACCGGGGTATGTACTTTGGGCTCTACGACTCTCTGAAACCCATTGTTCTGGTGGGATCATTGGAGGTAATGACTTCTAGCTTTTCTGGAATGTTTATATATTTTCTATCCTTAGAAGGAGCCTTCTGTACAACATCATTTGCCTAATACAAGCTTCTTTTTTTTGTGTAGGGAAACTTCTTCGCTAGTTTTTTGTTGGGTTGGAGTGTTACAACAGTTTCTGGAGTATGCGCTTACCCCTTTGACACACTGCGGAGAAGAATGATGCTGACATCAGGGCAACCATCCAAGTATCATAACACTGTGCATGCATTTCGTCATATCATTAGCCAAGAGGGATTTGCGGCACTATTCCGAGGAGTGACTGCAAACATACTTCTCGGAATGGCTGGAGCAGGAGTCCTAGCAGGGTATGATCAGCTACAACGCCTCACCTACAAACACAGATATGGTTTTGAGCCACAGCAGAGAACGTTGAAATGATGAGCAAATATACTTCTTCATATGATTGAGGCGGGAATCCTATCAGGGTATTATATACGGTCAGACAACGTTGAAATGATGATCCAACATACTGCAACACATCAGATAGAAATATGTATATGGTTCGAACTGCCTTGGAGAACCATGAATCCTCTCCATACAAGATATGTATCAAACTGATTCTTCTTTAATTGTAAATAAAATATTAAAGTAATTTTTTTGGATTGATCTTTCTCCCTGTATGCATATAGAAACAAGAGAGACTTCCATGTATATTTTTAGTACGGGACAAAAAATTACATTCAATACATTGCCAACATATATTCTGTGAAAAAAAAATGCTTTTATTACGTCTGATATGAAACTATGGTTAAGTTTTCATGATAAAATTTTCATTCTTATATTGAGTTACTGTAACATGTAATTGCGACTCTTTTGCAACAACATTCATAATAACTTTTTAGGTCAATCATAAACCTTTTATAGGCCTGTAATCGCCATTTTCCATTAGTTAGATAAGAAACATAAGATGATCTCACTTCATAACTAAATAAAGTTCTTTTAGAATTGAAAATGGATGGTCCTAATCAAACTTACCTTTAAGGGATGACATTTAATTTGGATGATATTTACATTGACATGTCGGTAATGGAGAAACAAACAGACATGATTCTCACATTAACTTCCTATAATCTCTCTAAATAAAACTTCCGCGTTCTAAAGTATAGAACAAAACATAGAATTGTCCCGACGGACGAAAATGATCCCCAAATAATGAATATCTTCCTGTAGCATTCAAATCCAAAGCATATCCCATGACTCCCATTAACTTCCATGTCGTAATTGAGAGCACTCAAGGACCCAAAAAGTAAAGATCCCAAAGGAATATTTGCAAGAACAATTTTGAGGTTTGTGCAGGAATTCTTGGACCCAAATAACTGGGAGGTTGTTGAGGCAGTTATGGTGGTCATGATACCTGAAAAGGTTCCCAGAATAGCGGTGGTAATGTATAGGGAGAGGGCGCTGTCATTGAGGAGCAAGAAGAAAGACGCTGCCATGGGTATCATCATAAATACCATTGATACTGGTCTTGATAATACGTTGTTTCCCCTGAAACGAGCAATGGAAGTAGAGTCAAGTTATATATGCAAATAATACATTTTAAGGATAATCTGTTGACTTGATTTAAATGGGCATTGTAGATACTTCCGTTCTGTATAAAATCAACCATTTTAAGGTAATCACATTGAAACCTGAGAACGGTACCACAAAAACACAGTTTTAGACAGAAACTGAGAAATAAATAGAGAAGATTTGAGAAAACCTCCTATGTTTTGTGGTATATTTGACCCCTGGTTTGCTATTTATTCAATCTCACCCTCATTTTACACTACAATTGTCAACAAGAAACACTTCCATATGCAATGCAGTAAAACTAATGACCCCATCATACAGTAGGGCATGCATCAACATTTTGTTTTTACTTATAATGCTTCGCATATGTCTAACACGGTTTGGTTGCATATATTTTGGGAATCTAAACGTCTGTTCCTAAATCGGTTTGGTTGCATATATTTTGGGAATCTAAACTTCTGCTGCTAAATAAACTTTCTTTTTTCGTTCTTATAATTCCTAGGTGAAACATTCACTAGACATTAAAGAATCTAAACATATATTTCAATTAATAATTATTTACCTTGTTAAACGATCCAACATAACTGTGAAAAGTCTACCAAAGAATCCAAATGCAGAAGAGATTGCCAATAGAAAGGAAGCGCAATTGCCACGAGACTTAGAAATACGCCCCAAGTTGTTCAAGTAAACTGTGCTTAGCGTAGCTCCACATGCATAAACCCCAAAATATAACCAAAAATCTACACTAAGCAGTAGCTCTTTCATACCATGCTCATCACCCACCCGGACCTTCACTGCCTTTTCTTCGTTCTCCTCTTTAACCGTTAGCACCTTGCTATCGTTGCCCTCCTTTGTCACATTCTGAGCATCCCCCTCCTTTGTCACAGTTTCAGCATTTACCTCTTTATTTTTAACCATTCCCGCTCTTTCCTTTTCACCTCCACCCTTCTCATCCTCTACAATTTCTCCTCCTGTATTAATCCTTGTTTCGGCAATTACCCTTTTATGCTTAAAATCACTTTCACCACGAGAACTAACCTTGAATTTCCATTTATCAAATGGAAATCGTTCTACCACCATCACTATAGGCATAACAAGTGGCAACATGATCATCAACACCAAAATCGCCACTCTCAGTCTTGGGGACACTTCTTTGAATGCTGGTGCAACACTTTCAAAAACAACATATGCTCCAGTCGCGGTGGCCATTATGAACACAGCGGAAAACCTACCAGTTTCGACAATTTCTTCTTGCTTTGGATCTCTAACTAAGGTTGAAAAAACTAAACTAACTCCTATTGGTACGATGCAATTAAGGAGGAGGTAAGTACTCGGCTTGGTGGAACCATGTCCATGAACTCCCTGGACCATTGATGTGTACACTTTTCCACTTAGCCCCGAGTAGGTCATTGTTAGGGCAATTATAGATGGATGATCTATCCTAAAGTTGCTTGCAGCTGCTAGACAACACACTGTGTTGATCCAACAAATGCTATTTCCCGCTATAAAGTGAAGCAGAATAAGTTGCCAATAAGATATGGAAGTAATCTTGTTTACTAGAAACAGGAATTGCACTCCATAACCAATTAAACCAAGAATTGCCCCTATAATAAGCATTGCCCATAAAGGAAGATGCTTTGCAGCAACATCTGGAAAGCATCCAAAGAGCTTCCCAGCTTCAGAAGCAACGATTAGGTTGTTGAGTTGCAAGCTGGAGAGGAAAAGGAGTTGTTTCAGTTTAGAGGAGTAAGCAGGGAAGTTTGCATTGGTACCACTTATTGATTGGAGCATAATAATGCCCACCAAGCTTAGCCATGGAGTTAATGGTCTAGGGCTTGATGGGCTATCCATCTTTGTTTCTTCTGCTCTTTTCTTTTTGTTTTGTTTCTGATTTTCTTACTGTTTAAAGGAGATTGTTAAACTTCTATTTATATCAACCAAATGATAAATTTGTTGCAAGTAGCTATCACTTCATTTTCTGCATAATGAAACTGATACATCTGGGCAAACAGAAGTAGTTTTTATTTCTTATTTCAAGCAGCCTTGGGGATGAACTGGCTTTGTCTCATTTGAGTTATAGGCCAATGAGGTGAAATATCCCTAACCTAGTCTTGTATATCATTCATTTTTAAGTGCTTAGTCACATTTTAGTTCTTATTTGAAAGCATTGTTCTGGTAAATAACGGCTTATTCCTGTCATAATCATTAGAATCAAAGTTTGATAGCAATTATGAACCATTTTCCTGCCGTAACGGATTTTTAGTTCATTATTTGATGACCATTTTGCCTCTGCTTTCATTTTTATTTTGTAGTTTTTTCTTCTTACTGATGATACAGTACTCTTAATTCAAAAATCATTAAATTTTTTGCTTACCTAGTAAAACAAGTATTTAAGGACCATTTAGCACATATAGAAGTTTAATTATATATTTATCTCAATAAATAGATGTATAATATATTGATACATGTATTTTGTATTACAGATTTACAATATTTTAATAATTGGGGAACACGTACTCTCATATATCTAAGCAAAAAGTGCAAAAAAATATTCTTATTTTGTTTTGCAAAACCTACTTTTT
The DNA here is from genome assembly GCA_014058105.1 of Kingdonia uniflora. Taxonomy (NCBI): domain Eukaryota; kingdom Viridiplantae; phylum Streptophyta; class Magnoliopsida; order Ranunculales; family Circaeasteraceae; genus Kingdonia; species Kingdonia uniflora. The sequence continues at coordinate 155,842 of JACGCM010001619.1, read as the reverse complement.
TATCATGAGTACTTCTAATGAGTAACCAACAAAAATTGGCAACAAATATAACCACCATTCACCTTAAAGGTTATATCTTGAATACTTGAAAGACATTGAACTATTTATTGCTTAGCACTATATTATTTAATCTTTAGTTTTTTTTTTGTTATTTGTTTTTTGTCATAGCAGTTATTATAGCGAAATAATGTCCATATTACATACTGAAACATGCATTATGCTAAACAGGGAAATGTCAATCTTGATGTGTTATGCAGGCTTCACTTAGTGCACCCATAAAAGTTCGCAACATGAGTTTTCGCTGCTAGCCTCTAAACTTGCTGACGGTGTTGTGCAAAGAATGGTATTTTCTGTACTGTTAATCATGTTTGAACTACATTATTGCCCTAAACAGTATACTGCTTTTCCAGATATTTATTTAGTTAAGTATTGGGTGAAAAAGAATGTTATTTCTTTATCCCTTTTTTTTTTTTTTTTGCTAAACCATTTTTGTTTGTTTGTCTGCAAATCTGATTTATTTCGTTTTTAGTTTCCAATTTCCCCAAAACTATCTGTTATTATTTATATGAATTCTGCGTTATATTGCTGCTTCCTGTCCTATCCATAATAAATTTTTGATCTGTAGCTATAGACTTTTATATAGAAAAATAATCACTATCAGGAACCTCAGACTGCCTCTAAATACATAAACTTTTATATACACAGCAAAATAATTTCCAAATTTGTAGATTAATAACATTACCAACTTATGTCAAGACATAAGCCAAAACGCAACCATCTCAACTGACTCCCAAATTAACAAAAATACGCAACATTTATTGCTACAAGGTTATGTGGCAGTCCTTGTTTGAGGTTTCTTATGCCATTTTGCCGTGGTTTGGTTGTTACCTTGCAGATTTGATAGTTACCAAGATGTCGAGAAGTCGACTAGGTTGTGGTGATTAGGTTACATATAGGGAACATACTTATGCCTCTAACCCCTTAATTTTGGCGTATAGGTATCTTTCGTGAACTCACAAAAGAAAGGACATCGCGATTGATTGGATATGCAGTCATTAAGGTATTTGATTGTATAAATAAAAAAGGGAGAGGAAAATAATGATATTCCAAGATTCTAATTATTACAAGCATTATTGCTCTTTATATAACAAGAGGTGACTAAACAACTTTTATTACTAACCAATGTAGGACTAAAGTAGAAGTATATGTGTAGACGCACTACATACTCCAACACTCCCCCTCACGTTGATACGAACATACTCGTATCAAGGTTGATGACAATAAGAGAACAGATAAATAATCCCTCACAAAGATTTAATCACTCCCTCACTAATAAAAAATTGAAGCTCCCCCTAATAAACCTTTTTCAAGTCTTTCCTTTTGCAGCAGCAAAATTTTTTAAAGCTTCACACATCACCCGTGAAATCAGTGCCAATAATATCCGACTTGCCATTTTTTCCTACACGTAGTTTCGTGACCAAAAGTTGTGAAATCGACGGCAGCTACTGACTTGCCCATTTTCTCACGTAAGGATAATATGAATATCTTGAATAAATACTGAGGAAATATAAATACTCAGATAAAAGTGAAAATACCGTAAAAGAGAGGATCAGTCAAGGAAGAGAGAATCACTAGAGGTAGAGATGATCACTCGAGAGAGGGAAAGAAAAAAAAACTTAAATAATAGATAATTAATCGAAGAATAACGAATCACTCGAGGAAAATATGGCCGTGGTAGAAGGAATTCAACATCTTCACCCGATCCACAGAAAAAAAAAATCGCAGCTTGAGACAGAATATGATAGAAAAGATCGCATCTAATGATAGGAATATAGACATTAAACCGCATTAGCAATGAAAGAAAAAGTAAAAAAAAAAACTAGTGATTCAAAGAGAAATCACTAGAGAAAGCGATAAAAATTAGCAAGGCTTATCAATTCTCTCTTAAAAAAATCTTGATTTTTGAACTAGAGCTTGTAAACTAGGCAGAAAAGAAATAAGATAATCACTAGAGGAAAAGAAAAAATCATTCTAGGAAATAAAAATTGTTCGAGAAGTGATGAATCACTCAAGGAAAAGAAGCATCTCATGATCGTGGTGAAAGGTAGTTAACGCCTTCATCCGATCCAAAGAGAGAAATCACATCTCGCGACAGGTATCCAAAAAAAATTGTCTTTCACGAAATACAAAAGATAATCGAGTCCATAATAGAAATAGAGATAGCTTAACTAGTCAATCATGTCAAACTAAGTTAATGGGGTAAACGAAAGCGAAAAAACAAAATAATGTTAGATTGACTTCAAGCGACATGGCCGCCATATGTGAAGCGAAATAACGTTAGGGTTTTGCTAAATAAGAAAAAATAAATCTAAAAGCTGGAACGGTTAAAAAAAGAAGATAAAATACAACATACTTTAGTTGTCCGACGACGACAAAGGCCGTCGCCGGCGAAAGCGTGAAACCATGTCTACAAGATCAAATAGGCTTTTATACCATGTAGAAGTAAGAAGTGGAGGAAAATATTGATATTCTAAGATTCTAACTATTATAAGCTTTACTGCTCTTATATAAGGGGTTGTAGAAATAATAAGGGGATGAAAATATTAATATTCCAAGATTCTAATTATTACAAGTTTTATTGCCCTTTATATAACACATGGGTCACTAAACTACTTTTATTACTAACTAATGTGGGACTAAATGAGGAGTATATCTGTAGACACACTAATATACTTCTCATTTAGTCCCAGATATACTCCTCATTTACTACTAACTACACGTGGTTTTGTAACCAAAAGTTGTGAAATCAACGGCAGCTACCGACTTGCCCATTTTCTCATGTAAGGATAATATGAATAACTTGAATAAATACAGGGGAAATAAAGACACTCAGGTAAAGTAGTAAAAAGATTGTAAAAGAGATAATCAATCGAGGAGGAGATAATCACTAGAGGTAGAGATGATCACTAGAGAGAGAAAGAGAAAGAAAAAAAAACTTAAATAATAGATAATCACTCGAGAAAGAACGAATCACTCGAAGAAGAGATGACCGTGGTAGAAGGAATTTAACATGTCCACCCAGTCCATAGAAGAAATCGCAACTCAGAACAGAATTTGATAAAAATGATCACATCTAGTGATATGAATATAGACCTCAAGCCACATTAGCGATGAAAGAAGAAGTAAAAAAATTCATAATGATTTTAAGAGAAATCACTAGAGAAAGTGATAAAAATCACTAAGGCTTGTCAATTCTCTCTTAAAAAAAACCCTCAATTTTTGAGCTACAGCTTGTGAACTAGGCGGAAAAGAACTAAGACAATCACTAGAGGAAAGAAGAAAATCACTCAAGGAGTGATGAATCACTCGAGGAAAAGAAGCATTTCATGATTGTAGTAGAAGGTAGTTAACGCCTTCATCCGATTAAAAAATAATAATCGTATTTCGCGACAGGTACAAAAAAAATGTCTTTCACCAAAAACAAGAGATAATCGAGTCCATAATAGATATATAGAGAAAACTTAACAAGTCAATAGGTCAAACTAAGTTGATGATGGAAACGAAAGCGAAAAAGCGAAATTATGTTAAGTCGACTTCAAGCGGCATGGCCGCCATTGTGAAGCAAAATAACGTTAGGGTTTTGCTAAATAAGAAGCAAACCTAAAAAAAATCCAAAAGCTGGAAATATTGGGGAGAAAAAACATACATTAGTTGCCCGCCGGCGAAAGTGTAAAACCCGTAAGTCGTTTACAAGATCGAATAGGCTCTTGTACCATTGTTGGAGTATATAGTGTGTCTACAGATACACTCTTTCTTTAGTCCCACATTGGTTAGTAATAGAAGTAGTTTAGTGACCCCCTTTAAATAACAGGGTCACTAAACTATTTCTACTACTAACCAATATGGGACTAAAGGAGGAGCATATGTAGACACACTATATACTCCAATACTCCAACACTGATATGAAATTTTCTTCTTCTTTTAATAGTGATTAGGCCACACGACCAAGGAAAGCTTTGAAGTCTCCATAGAGATCAAGCCTTGATCTTCCTACCTAAGTTGCTTGACAGGTGCACAAAGAAGAGATGCATCTTAGGCCATATTTGTTACATTAAAACCTAAAGCATTATTAGGAAAACAAAAATATTTTAAGTGATCGGAGAAAAGGGTCTGATTCTACTGCATTTATTGACCTCCATGGGGAGAAACCAATTATGTGCTGAGTTTTTTCCCCCACCGATGCCTGAATTTAACGGAACAAACTTGTGTCATATTCCAAGCATCTGAGGCCTAGAGAACTAAATCTACTCCTCTCTGGAGACTTCTTAATAGTTTCCCCTTAATGAAACAACCAAAGAAGTTTCATTGGATGGATTTGTCTGGCAAAATCTGTCGTATAAAAGATCGATAACCGGCACTGAATTTTCATTACATCTTACTTTGATTTGCCCGACTTCACAATTTGGAGTTTACTAGCTATTATTTTCTAAATTCATTCTTAATTAGGATATGCGTTTTATAGTTGCTTAAACATATATATCTAAGATATAAGAGCCAATTGGAAGAAACGTGTACTCGGTGCCTACTATTCTGATAGTCTGATTATATGTAAAGCATCCTTGAATACAAATCAGAGAAACAATGGAGAGAAAAATGAAAGCTAATAGATGCCATGTTGTGATTGTTCCATACCCAGGCCAAGGTCACATAAATCCTATGCTCCAGTTTGGCAAAAGATGAACTTTCAAAGGAGTCAAAGTTACATTAGCCATCACCGTCTTCTTTAAAAAGTCTTTACATGTCAAAGCCAGCGAGGTAAGAATCGAAACAATCTCAGATGGATTCGATGAAATTGGCTGGTGCAAAGAGAATGGTGGCATCTACCTCGAAAGCTTTAAGAACATCGGGTCACAAACACTAAAGGTTCTTATGAAGAAATATGAGAACTCATGTAACCCTGTGACCTGTATCGTGGATGATTCTATTTTACATTGGGTTTTAGATGTAGCTAAAGAACTTGGTTTACTTGGAGCTTCATTTTTTACTCAATCAAGCAGTGTTAGCTCTATTTATCACCATGTGTGCCAAGGGAATATGAATGCCCCAGTACTTGAGCCTAGGGTTTGCATTCCTGGATTACCTCTCCTTGTACCTCGTAATTTTCCCTCTTACGTAGCTGATTTGGAGCCATCCTCAGCTGTAGTACTCAATCAAGCTGATTACGTTCTTATCAACACATTTAACAAGCTGGAAAGTGAGGTAAGAATTCTAAAAACATGATTTGAGATCACAGATGCTTATATTTAGTTCCTTCGCTGGTTAAACTAGGCATAATTTTCTTAACTTTGTACATGTTCTATAAATTACATATAGGTGGTAAGCTGGATGTCAAAACAATACCCAGTCAAGACGATAGGACCAACAACACCATCCATGTATCTTGACAAGCGAATAGAAAGCGGTGATGATTACGGGCTCAATCTCTTTAATCCAAGTGGTAAAGCTTGCATTGAGTGGTTAAACAAGAAGGAAATATCCTCTGTGATATATGTATCCTTTGGGAGCATAGTATCATGGACAGAAGAGCAGATGGAAGAAGTAGCATGGGGCCTAAGAGATAGTACCAAGAATTTCCTGTGGATAGTGAGAGAAACCGAACAAGTGATGCTACCGACAGACTTCCTCAAGGAGACATCAGGGAAGGGATTGGTGGTTGAATGGTGTTGTCAGTTGGAGGTGTTAGCTCACCAGGTATATGTGACGTCAGCTTACATAAAGTGTCCATCCCGCCGAGTATACTTAAATTTTACCGAAAGTACCCTCAGCTTAACAAATCTAAACAAGACAACAACAAGGGTAAACCTGTAAAATAGTTTTCATTTTCCCTCAATCTCTCGATATCATCTCTTTTCTCTCTGTGTAACTTCTTCCCCATTGTCAAGCTCTCTTCTTCTTGGTTGGCAATAAGATCGTGGACGACTGTGCTTCTAACTCTAAGAGCACCCACAGCAGTTAGGTGTACCCTGACGTGGCAGGGTGAATTCCAAATCCACCCTCTTTTCCACCCAATTCGTCTCCCAACAGCTAGATGAATACCTGACGTGGCATCTCACAAATTCATCCAAGGGTGGATTTGGGTGGGTTTTCCAGCCTGAGGGTGGATTGAGGGTGAATTCACGCTGCGTGGTTCTGAAGTGCGTGTAGCCATAGCACGCGGTTCTGAAGTACGCGGCAACACTTCTCTCTCTAAGATGATAACACGTGTCCTCCCATCAATGGTTCCTATTAAGCGCAGTTCTGAAGTGCGCGTAACTTCAACGTCTAGGATTGAACCACGTGGACGTCTGAGATTTAAAGATTTCTAAACGGCTAGTTTTTGCCACGCGGTTCAGAAGTGCGCGGCATAAGCCTGCATAAAAAATATTTTTGGTTCCCCATTATTTCACCTGAGTTTTTCCCTGATCAAACTTCTTCAACAAGATGCTCAACGGCTAGTTTTTTTCTCTATTTATAACCCTCATTCATCTCCTACTCTCATTTTCAATCAACTCATTCATCTTATATCTCAAAACTCAACCTTCTTCATTTCTTATCAATTGCGCCGAATCATGTCTGACGAAATCATTGCTGACCTGCTCAGGCCTGAGACATCACTCTCATCTTCGGAGTCATCGTCTTCATCATCGTCCAGTGACGAAGAACTATTTCGACGTCAAGTTAAGTTGTTGCACGAGTATGGCAAGATGATGATTGAGATGGAAGAAGCAGAAGAAAAAGAGCAAGAGGCGACATCATCACGGAGGCGGGGAGGTAGTAAAAGGGGACGGATTGACAAACAAAAGCCGTGAGCATAAATTGAGGAAGGATAGCCTTAACTGGGATTACTTTGGTGACAACCTAAGATTCGAAGGTATCTCATTTCGTCGTCGATTCCTTATGAGTGAAGGTGTGTATCAACGTATTTATCATCAAATACTTTCTTCGAACCCCTATTTTATTCAAAGAGAAAATGCCGCCAAGACTATGAGCTTATCCTCGCACCAAAAGATAACGTGCGCACTTCGCATGTTATGTTACGGTACGAGCGCAGACGCCCAAGAAGAATACCTTCGGATTGGGGAGTCTACGGCAATTTTGTGCTTGAATTTTTTTTGTAAAACTATTATAGTACAATTCAAAGCTCAATACCTTAGATCTCCCAATGAAGACGATACATTACACTTGTTAGAAGTGAATGGATCGCGAAGCTTCCCGGGGATGTTAGGTAGTTTAGATTGTATGCATTAGAAATGGAAGAATTGTCCTACCAGGTGGGCAGGACAATACACCGGGTATAAGAAAATCCCGACGGTGATTTTAGAAGCGGTTGTATCCCAAGATCTTTGGATATGGCACGCATTTTTTGGGATGCCCGGTTCTAATAACGACGTGAACGTCTTGCATCAAGGGTGGTTTTTCAACAACTTGTCTAATGGAGTTGCACCGCCATGCAATTATAATATAGGCACGGTACCGCACACTATGGGGTATTACTTAGCGGATGAAGTCTATCCAAGATGGCAAACACTTGTTCAAACCATAAGAAATCCGTCCAACGATACCAAAAAACATTTTTCGAAGATGCAAGAATCATGCCGGAAAGACATAGAGCGTGCTTTTGGGGTATTACAAGCTAGGTTTCAAATATTGGCAAACGGTACGCGATTTTGGAAACCTAGTGATCTAGGAAATGTTATGTACGCATGTATAATCTTGCACAATATGATTGTAGAAGATGAACGTCATACTTACATCCGGCAAATGGACATTGATCCCGAGTTTAGAAAAACCGTAGATAATTGGAATGAGGACTTAAATCCAAGACACACGATCAACACTATGGTAGAGTACATCCAGAAGGTTTGTGAAATTAGAAATGAAGGAGCTCATTTCCAATTAGGAGATGAACTTGTCGCACATTTGTGGAATCGAAAAGGGGCAGAGTAATTGTAGTCTTCATCATTGTTTGTTTATTTTCTAAAGTAATGTATTTTCTTTTCAAGTTAAATGTTGAAGTTGTAATGTTTTTTGTTTTCAAGTCTTCATCATTGTAACACTTTAATGAAACATAGTTTATTGCTTCAGCTTTTTGATTTTGTATCAATTTTATGGATTACGAACCATTAATAACAATTTTATTAAAATAATGAAATTATATAGATCTTAATAACTACTATTAATGCTAAGGATTACATCATTCTTCATCACTAGAAACGTCGTCATCACTTGAACACTGCTCCTTCAACTTCTTCGAATATTCTTTAATCTGTTTCTTCATCCAACGTCTTTGTGTCGGTTGTAGGTTACCAAGGTTCGTTGTCATCACCTTTAACATATGCGAGTCGTCGAAGTTTGTTTTTTAGTTAGCTCCGCTTCACGCCTCCTTTGAAACTCAGCATCTTTCATCAACTTTAGTTCCTCTCGACGTCTAGCTTTAGCTTCCTTTTCCTCTTTCTTCTGCTCATCTCTCAGATTCCATGACTTTATCATGTTGGACGTTGTCTCAAGCATCCTCTTCGCCCAAAAAACTGAACTTGACTTTACCGCTTCTTTTGCCTTGTATTTTTTTTTGCCGTCCAGTCGTACATCCCCACAAGAATATAGTGGTGCATCCACGTCGATAGTATCATCCAGAATTGTGATATTTGGAGTGCCGGATGTAGGTGTTTCAGGATCGGTATTGGTAGAGTTACCCGGGATATCGTTAAAATTTGACTTCCTAGTAAAGTTGCGGGCGGGATGGGCGATGTGATGAATATGTGACCATTTTGGGCAAGTTTCTAAAACTTTGTACGCTTCCCCAAGTTTAAATGGTTTGTCTTGGGTTTGATAAAATGTATCGTTTGCCATACGTTCCTAGAAATCAAGTTAGAAAATATTTTAGAGTATGATTCACCTTTGAATATTAATGAAATGAGAAAAATAAATAAAATACTTACGAAGTCATCCGTTCCAATACTGGTATGATGTCGGCTCTCAAGGTCTTGAATGATACCTCTAAAAATTGAACATTCCTTATTGAGACACCCCTTATACGCACAATTGACACTGTTGTAAGATCGCCACATCGATTGGTCAACATGGAAGGAGTTGAATTGATCACGCACCTTGAACCAAAATATAGCGGCTTTTTGGTTGTTCGTGGTAGCGAGGTTTTGAGATACTTGGGACCAAGCGCATGCAAGATTCACGAAGTCATCGGACGACCAATTCTTGGAGTTGGAGTATTGTTCTTTGTCGTCATGAATATCCTCTGAAGCCTCAAGTACATCCTCAACTATAATAGGTATCGATGTCATCTTTCTTTTAAACTTTGCCTTCCCACACGTATTACTTCTCGTGAGAACCGGATTGAGTTCCTCAACCTGAGCTACATCATCAACTATAATAGGTGTCCATGTCATTTTTCTTGTAGACTTTGCCTTCCCATGAGTCCACGTATTACTTCTCATGAGAACCGGATTGAGTTCCTTGGAGATGACCGGAGATGCAACCGGCGATGTATTAAGATTTAAATAATTTAAACCCGATGTACCTTGCATCGGCGTGGTACTCGAACTTCCACCGGCAAAACAAGTTTGAGATGAATAATATGAATTTCTCGGTTAAGGGCACGAGCCCGTATATCCATCAAATTGAGGGTAATATCCATGGGTTTGAGATTGAGTTTGAGATTGATTGTCGGGTGGTGGGAATAGTTGGCAAACATGGTGATTCTGACCTTGGGAGGTGTTAGGCATTTGTGACGGATCAAATGTGTCGATTTGATGAGGAAAGACATTTTTATTGGTTCGTATTAGAGGATTGAGAGTGGTTTTGAGAATTAGATTGGGAGTTTGAGGAGGACATAGTGGTTTTGAAGAGAGGGGTAAGGAGGGGGGAGAATAGTGTAGAAAATTAGAAGGGAGGAGAGTGTAGGAGATGAATGACATTTATAGATGAAAAAAACTTGCCGTTAATATATCCGTTAACAAGTGTCCAAAAAAAATATAGCCATTATTATAGCCGTTGAGTAACTTGTACAACAAGTTTTAAAAAATATATATAGCCGTTGAGTAACTTCTACAACAAGTTTCCATTCTTCGAATATAGCCGTTAATATGGCCGTTGAGTAACTTGTACAATAAGTTTCCAAGACAAAAAATATAGCTGTTAATATGTCCGTTGAGTAACTTGTACAACAAGTTTCCAAAAATATAATTTTTAAAATAAAAAATATATTAATACTCTGAATAAAACATAGTTTAAACAATATTAATACACAACATAGTTTAAACAAAACATAAATAAAAGTTCTAAATAAAACATAGCCTAACTGGGATGACCTCTCTTCGTTTGGCGGGCGCGTCTGCCACATGCGAGACTCTCGTCATAGGTACATTGCACAACCTGCTCTGTCTGGTAGGAAATGGACATCTCAGCTAGTCTATCGAACATCTCTCGGATAACCTCTTGTGCCCGGCTCAGCTCCCTCCTCAACTCAGTATTGTTGTCAGTTAGTTGCCTCGAGTCATCATATGCCGCATACTATAATCCTTGGTTTTGATGCCACAACTCATCCGTACTATACGTAGGTGGACACGGGTATGGTATCTGCATCACCGGGATCTATATCCGTCTACATTGATCGTTCGGTCCCGCCACATCCATGAACCATCCCATATCACGTGGATCGTCGGTCGCCTGAACACCATAGTCTTGCACCTGTGAAGACGTAGCTAAACTCGACGTAGGTGGCAAGATTATATTGGGCCTCACTAGATCATGCCCGACTGACCAAATATTTCCCGTTCTCTTTACTAAAGTACAATCAATCTTGGGATTTGGATGAACAAGACGCCAATATGTCATGTAATCTATGTCGGGAACAAGATAATCGCAACCATCGTAAAAGTCCACATCCTTCAGACTCTGATATAACTCTCGATCGTACCTTAGGAATTCCAAAATCTCTTGAGGGGGGTCATATGGCACACTATCAAGCCCGATCATCTGACGCATACACCAGTTTCCTAAATACCAAAGCTTACCATGGTCGTATGGGACTGACACCAATGGAATCATCTGGGTGCTCAGCGTTGAAGCAACTCTTACCTCTGAACGTCTCAATTTCGTAGACCTGTGCCATGGTTGCCAATCTATGTTGGTTTTGTCCTTCCATTTTATCATATCTCTAATCACAACAAAAGAATGATGGATTTCAGCCCCGGTACTCGCCCTTTCATCTCTCCACCCATAAATACGAGGATAAATATGGTTAAAGTTTGGTACCTTAACTAGATATATTCTAACCCGACAGTACTCGAAGAACCAGTACTCCAACACTGCATAGAATCCGATGATCAATTTTTTCACCTTCCCGGGCCTCAGAACTGAGACTTCATCAATCCCTCGATACAAAGCCACCATAATCGGCGTACCCCAGTCAAAACCTGACGTACCAAGAATATCGTAGTCTGTCAAGGCTACCAGATAATCCGCCCGAAGGGATGTGGTACCATTTGAGAAGAAGAGATTACCCATCATATAGGCAATAAATGCCCGTGCATACACGATATCTATTTCTGAGTCGTAATTGTGGAGATTTGGATTCAAAGGCTCTTGTCACTTTTTAAATAGGTGAGAGTGATGTTACCGAACCTCATGTCAGAGCTTGTGATTCCCGAGAACATATTTTTTGCTTCCTCTAACTTGGAGTACCTCTCGTCGTAAGGGAGTTCACGACCCCTCTTAAAAGATATGCCCGTTAGCATGACGAAGTCTAACGGTGTGAAACCCAGTTCCCCACAAGGGAAGTAAAAGGTATGGGTAGAAGGCCACCACCGCTCCACGAGAGCATGAATGAGACGGTTATCCAAGTTTCGCCCATACTGTCGACCAACTTCTTCAACTTCGGGTACACGACAATCCATCGGTACCACTTCAGTACCTTATCCAATGATCCCCTACACTGTAATTCATCTCGGTTATGGCAAAAAAAATGCATTAACACGTTAGAAGTTCATTCGGACATTTTATCGGACACATTGCAATATACGTTAATAACACATAAAATATACCGTTATTTCCTCCGATCCAACAGAAATATGGACCCAGCCGTCTGGAAGGATATCTACTTGGTTCAACTCGTCGTACGATGGGGTGGGATCGCTGTCCGACGTCAATTATTTGTGATGTCGGCATTCCCCCTTCGTTTTACTTCCGCGTTAAAGTTACGTGTAGTTTTGGAAGCATTTTACCTCGGTCGTGAACTAGAAGAACCCGACATTTTGAAGTGATTAACGGAGGAAATGGGTTGGGAAACTTGTGGAGTAAGGTTGGGTATGCCAAGTTAATGCCTTGGATATGCTAATATGTTGGATATGCCTTAATGCCAATGCCAATGCTAAGAATAAGCCTAAAAGACTTAAAACCAAAATAAGCCTAAAAACCTCAGGGTGATGCCGCGCGGTTCAGAACCGCGCAGCTAATTATTTTTTAAAAAAAATGTGGCATTTTCCTATTGGTTTAACTCTACGCGCAGTTTAGAACTGCGCTGGGAATTGATGGCTGAAATTGTAAGACGTGGGTGGATCTGGAACGTCCATTTCATGCGTGCGGTTCAGAAGTGCGCGGGGTAAATTCACCTTGGGTGGATTTCAAACTGTTGTGGGGTGGATTGAGGTGGATTCAATTCCCTTCAAAATTTATCCAATCCACCCTCTTGACTGTTGTAGATGCTCTAAGGTAGCGTTTGTTTTTTTATCCACTCAGACTTAAACTCAGATAAAACATCTGAAAACTCATACTCAGACTCAGACTCATATCCAATAAGCCAGCTGAGTGGGAGGTCTGAATCTGAGTCTAACTCTAAGTTTTCTTCCCAAATTGCCCTCACCAAAATCAAAAATAACAAAAACAAAAAACACTCCCTCACCTCCAACAAACAGCCCTCTCTCTCTCTCTCTCTCCTCGATCTCCTCATTCACGCAGCAGCTCCTCCTCGCCACCCCCTCATCTCCTCCAAACACAGCAGCAGCTCCTCAGCAAACGCATCAACTCCTCAGCAATACGTTGATCTATAAAAACCTTCTTTTGATCCCTCAAAAATACTATAATCCCTCATTGTTTCTCGAAACAGGTATATAATTCATTTTCAGGTTACAATCACTCACAGCAACTCTATCTCATTCACAATTTGTATTATTAATACCCAATGTGTTAAATTGTAACTAATGATATGTTTTAGGAAATAAAGATTTGGGTTTAATTTGGGTATGATTCAGAAGTTGTTGTTCAATGACTCTTTGGATTTGTTGTGAGTGCTGTTGTTCAGTGACTCTTTGGATTTTCTGTTGTTGTAAAGGTAGAGTTGCTGCCTTGGCAATCTGTATTGGCTCAACTAATCGATTTCTCTCATACCCCAAGGTATTCTTTGATTATTTTTATCTGTTGTATCTGGTTTTGTTAGATAGATGGGTTGAGATCTAATTTTTATAGATAACATACCCTTGAACTGCCTGTTATTGTTGATAGATATTGTAGATATTGCTGTTATTGATTGATATTGTTTTTGATAGATGGGTTTAGTAGAGTAAAGTAAAACTTTATTGCTTCACTCTGAATCTGCTCACTATCATTTAGTAAAGCGCCATCATCACCTATGATAGAAGAAATAGTATTTGTGCATTTTCCTCTTTGATGCAATTATGAAAGTAGTGGGTATTTGAGTCTCCCACATCAGTATTACCAATATTATGAAGCATGTTCTCTTGTATTCTTTGTAGCTCAGTTCTAGATTCCTCAATATTCTTGTTAATTTCCCTAAAAGCATCTCGTTTCCCTAGTTTTATTTCAACTTTAAGGAGGTTGAGTTTCTGAGTAAACATAGGAGGCCCAAACAGTTTCTGAGCAAAAATAAACATAGTACTCCAAATAGTTTTAACAAGATTTTTGAAAGTAGGATAGAAAATTTAACTCTGATCCCGGCAATTACTCATCCAGTGATTGTTCACTAAAACTCTATCAAGTTTAGTGTAGGGCTTATCTTTTTATGCAGAGTATAGGGCTCATTTGTTTATGCATAGAGTACTTTAGTTGCCTTGATACTATTTTGTTGATAATTTGTAACTATTTTATTGATTATTTGATATTATTTTCTTCATTATGTATCCTTAGGGACAATGAATCAGGTTCAATGGTTATGAGGTATTCTTGTTATTATTATTTTGTACAACGAGATAGTGAAATAAAATAGGAGGATCCGCCAAAGACTATGTACTTCTACTCTCACTGGCAAGGCATATGACCAGGAACTCCTAGAAGGTCCTAGAACTGTAATGTATAATATGATGAGGATGGACCCAGCCTCTTTCAGATCTCTAGTTGCCCACTTTAAAGATACTGAGTTGTTGAGGGATAATAAACATATGGATGTCGAGGAGAAACTTGTAATGTTTTTACACATCATTGCACACAACATGAGAAATAGAGTTGTAAGCACCATATTTCAACATTTTGTTGCTACAACCAGTAAAGTCTTCCATGAATGTCTTGATACAATGATGAAATTTTCAAAAGAGATGATAGTGCCTACCAACTTTGCTGAACCAGCAAGGCCAATTAGAGATCATAAAATACTTAGGGAAAGGGTCTTCAGAGGAGCTGTAGGAGCACTAGATGGTATACTAATTCCTGCAAGTATTCCAGTAAAGGATCAAACATCTTACAGAGGAAGAGGTGGAGGGATATGCTTCCAGAATGTGATAACCATATGCAATTTTGACATATATTTCACGTATGTTGTTGCTGGTTGAGAAGGAGTTTCTCATGATTCTAGGGTTTTGACAGAGACACTGAATAATCCAGCCCACAACTTCCCCATGCCTCCAACTCGTGGTAATGGTCATTCTCTTGTTGTTTATGCTTATCACTCTTTATATGCTCCTCATGTTACTTTCCTTATTTTAGAGCAATATTATCTATGTGATGTTGCATATGCACAAACAAGAGGTTTTATGACCCCTTACAGAGGTGTTAGGTATTGGTTAAGTGATTATAGGCAAGGACAAAGACCTAGGAACCCACAAGAGTTATTTAACCATGCACATGCTAAACTAAGAAATGTAAATAAGAAAAGTTTTGGTGTACTGAAGGCAAGGTTTCTTATACTTAGATCAATGTCTTCTTATGATTTTCCCACACAGAGAAATATTGTGGTTGTATGCATAAAAATTCACAATTATCTAAGAAGGGCTTCTCTGAATGATGAACTCTTTAAACGGTTTGAGAGTGATGATGTTGGGTTTGAAGGAAATGAAGAAGAACTACATGTTGAGGAGTTGCCACATACTACTATATTATTTGGGCAAGTTGAGCATATAACAGCTATAACTCAGAGAGATATGCTTACAGCACAATTAGTACTAAGCAATATTAATGCCGCTATTGTAGAGTGATTTAGTTTATTGTAAACAATAACTATTTAATAATGGTTTTGTAATATGTTGTTTATGTTGGGATAACATCTATTTATTAATGACATTTCTTTTTCTGGTATTTGCTGTTATTAGTGGAAATAATATTCAGTTCAATGGTGATTTACAACTGTATTTTTGGGAATGGGGTTACATTAATTTCTCAAAGTTCCGACAATCCAAATAGGGCATATTGCAAATGCATTTACGCGGCATTTTCTATATTCAATTTTTTATTTTATTATCTATTAGTAGTTATTTATTTTATATTTGCATATTTTAGAAAGCATCTAGGGATTGTGGGTTCTGGTGTTGGGTGGATGAGTATTTGCCTTGTCTTTGTGGATATAGTCCATGTAAGCTGCGCTTTGCAACTAGTAGTAAAAAAAAAATTATTGTTGCCCACTCTCAAAGAATAAGCAGGAGAGAGGTTGTGGTTTCCTCAAGTGGTTTGATAAAGTAAATGGTAAATCTTCTACTTTCACTCCTGTTACCACTGCCACTCTTACCTTTGCTACCTCCACAACTATTGAAGATTTAGAGATCAAGTACAAAATAGAGTTGGTTGTGGCCCGAACTAAAATAAAAATGCTTCAATCCATCACAAAAGACCTAGCAAAGATAAATCTAAAGAAGTAGTGTGTTTTAAAAGTTGTATGAGTTCTGTTTTGTTTAACATAATCTCTTATTCTATGTATAAATTTTTTTAACTTGATTCAAATTGAAGCAACTTTTGGACTATGTATGAATTTTATTAACTTCATTACATGTAAGCCAATTTTATTACTGAAATATTATGATTTTTCCACTTCAGATGCCCTTCATTAGAGTACAACATCTTTTGTTCTTTGATTATGTCAAGGATCTGTGGTTCATAGAGCAAGCTCAATATGAGATTGATACTTATGAAAATGATGAGAGTAGCAATCTTAAACTGAGTTTATTCAGGAATATAAGGGAGAAACGCATTCAAGAATTCGAACGGGATGTCACCCTTTAATGTTTAAGAAACAGATGGTGTTATTTGAAGAACACGTATAAGAATTGAGTGACCCTAAAATAACTGACCGGGGAGGGTTATAATGAAGTAACTGGTACATTTAACCTTACTAAACCTAGGTGGGTTGAAATCTTAGAAGTTTTACCAGAAGCAGGGAGGTTTAAGCATGCTGTGTTGCGACATATGGAGAAGATGGCTTTGTTGTTTTCTAGTTTGATGTAATAAATTTGATATTTTCTAGTTTTTCAGTTTAAACTCTCTCTATTTCTAGTTTAATGTAATAAATTTGACATGTAAGACAATTTTATTTATGAAATGGTGTTTGATTAAATTTGTTGTTGATAAATGTTTATTAGTTATTGGAGCATCTATACAAAAATGGATAAATGCTTTTAATAGATAGATTGTTTAGTTTCTGTTAGTTTTTGTTTTAGAAAAGCAAGCTAGGGATAAGTACCCATGGAGCATATATACAAAAATGGATAGATGTTTGTAATGGATAGATGCTTTTAATGGATAGGTTTTTATTGTTGTCTTAAAGATTTTGTTTATCTAGTGTTACAAGAATTACCTGTTATAATTACAAGCATCTACAGTTATGAAAACCATTACAAACATATCCATACCTATCTATGCTTTGTATATACAAAGGGAGCAATATGGATTGTATATCCATATTATTTTTGATATACAATATGGAATATGAGGCATATTGATATACAAAGGGAGCAATATTATAGGCAAATCCATATGCTTTGTCCATCTTCTGCAACATCACAAAGGAAGCAATATGCGGCATCTAGTTTCTCAATTTTGACTAGAAAATCTCTATAAAGTTATATATGTATGAAACCAGATTCTATGGTGTTTGGGAGAAATATGCCTCATATGGGATTCCTGATAACCATTTGGATATACAAAGGAAGCAATATGGTGTTTGGATATACAAAGGGAACAATATGGTGTTTGGATATACAAAGGGCATGTGTGTTATCTGCCACTGTTATTTGCTTACAAGGAACTGTTATCTGCCACTGTTATCCATCCATCCATCCATAGTCTATATCTGCCACTATTATTTGCCACTGTTATCTGTATCCATAGTCTGTATATGCTTATAAGGAACTATTAGGTACTACATTGTTTGGCATTGTTTGGGATTCCTGATAACCATTATAAGCTTCTAAAACCAAATTGGAATAAGTATGCCACTCTAGAATAAGTACTAGAGTAACCAGACTATAGATTTAAAAAGACAATTTGGTCTGCAAATGATCCATATGTAAACCTTAGATTACTTAGATTTTCCAAAAGGAATCTACTTTCTAATGACTTAAGTAATTAAATTGTTATCTGCATGGGTATGAGAACTAGATAATATTTTAAGCAAGGAGGTTTAAGTTAATGATTTCACTGTTATGTCCATATGTTTTACACCACTGTTATGTCCATCTGCCTTTGCACCACTGTTATGTCCATCTCTTTTACTAGTTATGTCCATTTGTTTTACTGTTAAGGAATCTACTTGTTGTTTATGGATAGCTATTTTGTTGTTACAGAATCTTATGCCAGAATGTCCATTATTTTTCCACTCTTTACTTGATCTATCTTGAATGTTGTTATGTGAAGATAATGATTCCAGGTGCATCTGTTTTGCCATCTGGTTTGTGTATGTCCATCTATTTTGTGTATGTCCCATCTATTATGTCTAGAATGTTGTTATGTCCATCTGGTTTGTGTATGTCTAGAATGTTGTATGTCCATTTATTTTGTTGCTATGTCCATCTATTTTACTGTTATGTCCAAAGCATAAGGTACATCTGTTTTGTTGTTATGTCCAAAGCATAAGGTGCATTAGTGGATAGTTGTTATGTCCATCAATTTTCTAGGTCCATCTATTATGTTTCTTTAAGTTGGAATCATTGGACCATATTAATATCTCTTGAAATAAAGTGATTTAGAAATAAAATGGAATCATTGCTTTTGATCCTAATTGTTTTTAAGGTTTCTAGTTTATTAAATTCCTACTCTTGTACTTTATAACTGATTTGTGTATTTGTTCTGAAGGTGTAGTTATGTCGATGCCAGCAAAAAAAAAAGGTTTTTTTTCTGCAACATCCAGAGTTAAGGCTTTACTTTATCCTGAAATGTCAAGCACAAATAGACTTAAATAGAGTGTCTGGAACATCTCTGAATACTATAGCTTGGAAGATAGTGAAAGAAGAGCTCAACAGCATGCAAAATTTTCATGTCTTGAAACAGAAGGAACTGAAGAACCAATAGGATTACATGAAGAAGCAATGACAAGTTTTGAGAGGGTTGATAAACCGGACTGGCCATAGATATGATCCTGTATCAGGTACCTTTGATTCGCCTGAAGATGTTTTGCGGTAAGTTAATGTGAATAATGGCATTACTTATGTTTAAATATTTATTTACATGTTTGTTTACAAGTGAATTCTGAGGCGAAGAAGTATAAGACAACTTCTCTTCAACATAGAGATTTACTGGAGAAATTATTTGATGGTCTCTCTGTTACTGGGGATTTTGCATGGTCCTCAGGTATGGCAAGTGTACCACCCTCCACCCAGAAGACAGAGTATGTTCCTCTACATAATGATATGAACACTGACGATACACAAGTTCCCCACGCTGGAGTTGATTATCCATGGGAAGTGAGTCCATTCCTTCTTATGATGTCCACATCAGTCCAGTAAGGGAGCCTACTCCTGGTACTACTTCTCGTACCCCTATGTCTCAAGTTGGTGTACAAACTCAATCAAAGGGGAAAAGATCAGTTGCGGTAGTTTAACCATTGGAACTAACAGAGTTGGTCCAATCTCTAATATCTGTATTCACTGCCCAAGGAGCTAGTTCTACTTTTGCTAGTAATGACGACACCAGTTTTGAAGTTGTGAAGGTATTACAGGAGATGGTTAGTTCATATAAGATAGATAATACATTATTTTTCCAAAGTTTGAAGTTCTTTGGAGGATCTAATGAGCATACTTACAGGTTGATGTTTCTCACGCTTCATCCAGAGCAGCGTGTTATTTTCCTTAAAGCCCTTATGTCTTGATTGGAACTTATTTGTTTGCGTATTTGTAATTACTCTTAAGACTCTGATATTTGCTTATTTGTAGTAACTTCAAACCAATGTTTAATATTTATTTAATTTTAGGAATTTATGTATTTGTATTTTCTATATATACAAGTTATTTTCTATGTATTTGTGTTTGCTATATATACAGGTTCCTTCTGATGTATTTATGTTTACTATATATACAGGTTCCTTCCTATGTATTTGTGTCTGCTATATATACAGGTTATTTCCTATGTATTTGTGTTTGTTATGTATATGTGGTGTTGACGTTACTGACGAAAGGGTGGTGGTGGTGGTGGTATTGGTGATAAATAGGTGGGGGTGTTTGCTTATAAGCTAATAGTGGTATTTTGGTATTTAATCTATTTTAGTCATATCTAACTAGCCAAAAAAACAAACACTCCAAGGTATCCACTCAGATAGTGAACACCACTAAGTAGACTCAGACTCAGACTTAGACCCACACTTAGACTCAGACTCAGAGGCAAAAAAACAAACGACCCCTAAGATACGAATCCTTAGCAACAAAACCATGCATCAACTTGCTCTCATTGAACGTATCATCATTTGTAAGATCTTTGTCCATCTCTCCATTATTTCTTGTGAAATGAGAAATCTTACAAACTTGAATTCTGGAAATATAGGGAAATAATTACATGATATAACACTCTCTTATTTGTTTGTAATCTCTTAAGTTTCATGTGTCAAGGTGTTTGATGAATGGTCTCAATGAGTATAATCACCTATGTTTACATTTATAAATGAAACCCATCAAGCACAAAGTATGTGTAGTCCCCTGATTCCTCTCAAGGACAACAATGAATGTACATTTATTTTAGGCTTGATACTTTCCACTGGAGGAGGGCACCACTCGACTCTCTCCGGGTTTCTCTTCGTCTCCTTGGCTTAACTAGTTATCTCTATAAGAGGAAGGAGAAGAGGTAGAAGAAGAAGAAGATGCCCTTTAGGTTACCTCCCCACCTCTACTTAAAGGAAGGGTTTGATCTAGGAGTGCCCCTGCTCACGTGCTTTATATAATTCCTAAGATGTCTCTTCAGGGTCGTAGACTTTTATACTTCTACGTGGGCAGGGGGCTAACTGATGAATCTTCGTCGATTGTGCTTGCAATGGCTCCATGGTCGTTATGCGAGTCCCAGCCCAAGACCAACTTGTCGTCAGCAAGAAGCTCGTAGGACAACCTGGCCGGTCAGCGCTAGCTAGAGTGTTCCTTCTTTTGGTGATAAGGTCGTTCAACGACCTTCCACCTCATTGCTAATGGGAGTGTACTTCTATAATCACCCCCCCCCATGGGTCTTGCTCGTAGTGAGAGAGAGCTGAGGTGGTATGATCGTGTACTCGTAGGTCATTGTATTGGGAGGTGTATAACATCATGTCTATCAGTGCCTTAGGAAGATATAGGTGTAATAATTATGCTGAAAATGTGTGGCGTGTAGTGGCTGCCATTGTTGGCGATGTGTCATATCATTACGGTGGGTCCATTTATTAATGATAACCGCCTCCCCGCGTACCCCTATTTAAGAGGACCTACTGTGGACTGAGAAAAAAATTTGGGTTGTTCTCTTTCTTGCATTGTGAGTTTGAATATGTCTTCGTTCTTGCTTTGTTCTTGGAGCGCTGACTGTGGTGGCAAGATCTGGCTGGCATGATGATCCATTTAGGCTGTTTATCCTTACGCATTGGTATCACTGGTAAGTTTTCTGGTCGAATCACCTAAATTATAGTAATGCATACTTTGTTGTTTAGCTTTAGCGAGGTGTCTTGCGTAACGCTATTTATATTTTATGGGAGTTTGATAAAATGGTAGGGAGACCGGTGATTCTATGGTTGTATTGCTGTGAGACCGTAAAAGTGGCTTAACTGTGATGTCGGGATGAATCGTACTACTTGTCGCGGAGTCACAATTAGGGTGGCGGCCGCGTAAGGCCCAGTGAGGGTCTAGGGGGAGCAGGTCTCTAGGGTGCCCTAGTTGGCTATGTGGCCATTATGCCCTTCATACCTTTAGGATTAAGTTTGATGTTTGTACCTGGCTCGTGCAAGGACGTCTGAGCACCGAATATGAGTCTTTGTACCTTGAAGTTAGAAAGAACAAGGCGAGAGATGGTGTCTTCGGGTAATGAGCCATTAACGGAGGGGTCGGCTGCCATACTGGCCTGTACCCATGGAGTGGGGGGCAGTCATGACCACGAGGTAGGTACCTCGGTCCTACGAGACTTGGGGGCGGAGGCGCATGAGGATTTCATAGTGCGAGGGAAAGTGCCCGGGGAATGGCTCACGAGGTTCTTATTAGTGGTCGGGCGAAGGGGACCTCTGAGAGCTTCTAGCCTTACCCCAGCGAGTGGAGGTTGCCGGGCTCGCTAGCCGATTATAAGAGTGCAAGGATAAGGATGAAGTATCGAGATGTAGTTAATGAGCGGACGAGGGATAGGGACAGAGGCAGCATCGAGATGTCGTGCACCAGGCAAATTAATGGTAACTTTTACTGGGTGATGACGGGTTGCCGACTGATCAATCAATCAGTATCGCCTCGCTAGAATGTTAGTTGTGCCGACATTCTGGTAGCTTACAAGATAGGGCATTGTCCCTATTAGTAGGATGTAGTCCCCGAGGGTATGGGGAACGAAGTGGAGGAGGTCAAGGCTATGGACGAGTTGGCGTCGCCGTATGTTACCCGCTCACGCTTGCGGGCTGGTCACGATGGACGGCAGACCCGGACCGCGCTAAAGTAAGAAAAGTAGCAGCCAAGGCAGCCCCAGTCAAAGAGGGCAAGGTTGGGCTAAGGTGTTAGAGGATCATGCGCACTTGTGCTCCTGAGTAGAGGCACTGGTACTATATAGCTCAAAAATCTGGGGAGCCCAAGATTTTTAAAATACCTACGAGGGGTAACTATTGGTATCATCATCCAATTTTGATGACCGATGCCTTTGACTTTAATGACAGGCCCGATCGCCGTTTACAGCATAATATTTTTAACACCAAGTGTACGTTGCCTCTCGTATTGTAATTATAGTTAATGTTTTTATCATGTGTTGTTTATGCTAGCTAAGTATCTGCTCGCTGTCGTGCAGGTGTAACGCTTTCCAGGGTGTCGTATAAAAATTATCGTTTTCATGTGCTCGGTCAAAAAAATAAAGATTGTCAGGTGTTGACGGCTATTTTGAATAGTACCTTTGACGCAAATAAATATTGGTCGGCGAAGAAGTACAGCGAGCCCCGCTTATGTGCCGCGAGTGATACTTATTTCGTATAGAGTGTGCATAGTTATAAATCTACAGAGAGCATTGGGATGAAGCCCCGGTTTCTAACTTTAAAAGGGAGAGATGCGTCCGGCTCGACGCAAGCGACATCCCTTGTGGCTGGACTGAGCCCTGGCCTTAGGGGTGTCAGCGGTCACACAGAGAAGGGGCCCCGACTATGAAGCGGCAGAAAATAGTAGCTACAGGTTTTATTGACGAGGACCTGGATGCTCTTCGGGGGAGGGAGAAGGAACCGTTTTCTCAATAATTTATGGAAGAAGGGACCCGCTCAGTGGGTAGTGGAAAGTCGTTCCCTGGTAGCTTTCCAGAGGGGAAAGTACAGAGTACCCCGTACAAGATAAAAAAAAGTTGTCTGGCTGAGGCGCTCGACGATCCCCTGGCTCGTCATGCAGCGGTCGTAGCAGCAGTACAGGTAAGTAAGTGCTTAATTGTGTATTCTTATATAGTCGCTTTAGGTGTTGTTTAAATGGTTGTTTTTGTGTCGTACAGTACACCCTCACGCTCGAGGCCGCATTGCTCCGTTGTGAGAACCTGGCTGGCCGTAATGCCGAGTTAGAGCTGCGGCTCGAAAAGATGTAGGCTCATCAGAAGGAGCACATACAGGAGGTTGTGCATCACGAGCATGCGGAGCATGTAGCAAATGTGACAGGGGGGGTACGAAGAATGAGTAAAAATCTTGACTGAGGAGAAGTTGTCGGTCGGGGGTGACTTGGAGGCGACCCATGGGTGTTTAAAGGCGCTAGCGCTGAAGAAGCAGGCGAGCGAGCAAGCACTTTGCGAACAATTCGTTAGGGAGAAGCAAGTGTCGGATGGGCTGTAAGGTCGTGTCGCCAAGCTAGTGGATGGCAAAGCACGGTTGGAGGATGAGTTTTGCCTTTCTACCGAGTGGTGGGTGGTTACACTGGCCTCGCCGTTGCTTATTCTGCGTCAAACTCAGGACATTCCCGAGCTGCGCCATCTGGGACTTTCCACCCGACAAGGTCATCTGCCCCTCAAAAATAAGAAGGACATCAGCCCCAAAGAGGAGGCTCAGCTTGCGGAGGAAGATAAAGCGGCATCGGAAGCAGCTGTTCAACCAAAAGTATAACTGTAATATCGTGTGGTAAGGCCCGTAGTGGCAAGGAGGGAAGATTTGTTTTTTGTGAACTTGTGGTGTTGATGGGGCCCTTTCGTGGCCGTGTATGTTGTAAAACTATTTTTACTTGTTTGCGAAACGTAATAGACGTAGTTCTTATAAAATATTATGGATTCGTTGTGTATGCCTGTGTGTTCATCGTGTGTATAGTTGGCGACCCGTAGTCTCGTGGGCACTGAGTGTTAGCTGCTGGCCTAAGTTTGGTAAGTCCTCGTTGGACAAGGTACCGCGATCGTGGGAAGGACTTTCATCGGTGGCCTGGGTACAGTGATCGGTTTCGCGACCTGTGTCTCAGACTAAGTTTTGATAAACTTCCCCATAAAAGGGGGCTTAGTCATCGTTGGACTAGGGCTTGTGGTCATAGAGGCTACCCGTCCATGGAAATATGAGGGGGTCTAGCATTGATGTAGCTGAAGCATCATGGGAGTCATAAATGCTAAATGGGAGTTCCAAAAATAGGGACAGAGTGTGGGGCCACCTTGGGGGAAGTGGACAACGTTCAAGGGGCGTAATAATGTGGTAAGGGGTTGTTGGTTTTCCCAAAAACTTTAATAAGGCACCTATACTCAGGGATTATAAAAGGACTGAGAAGTGTGCAAAATGTAAGCAGTGTTTGAAGCTTTATCTTGAGTACCAGATTTGCTGAAAAGAAGATGCAAACCCGATCGCAGGCACATTTCGAAGCCCGGGTAGCCACGCGGGTAGATTTTTATACCGAGATGTACTTTGGTAATCGGGGACTTGCGAAGAATCATTAATGCGGGCGTACGTTGACCCCCTCTTCCCTGCCTAAGTGGGAGAGGAAAACGCAGGAGAAGCGATAGTTCTGGTATATCATTTTGTGTGACCAAGTAGAGAACTGTATCAACCGTGAAGTGGTGCTGAG
Organism: Kingdonia uniflora; assembly: GCA_014058105.1. Taxonomy (NCBI): domain Eukaryota; kingdom Viridiplantae; phylum Streptophyta; class Magnoliopsida; order Ranunculales; family Circaeasteraceae; genus Kingdonia; species Kingdonia uniflora. The sequence continues at coordinate 130,949 of JACGCM010001619.1, read as the reverse complement.
GGCCATGGCCCTGGAGGATGTGAAGGCGGCCAGCTGCGAAGGACCAGGTTATGGGCTTTGGGAGAGGTCATACCCCTGTTGTATGTAATTTAGCTCTAATAGTATCGTATTTAGCATGTTTCTTGTTTGTAGTTGTTAGTTGAAATAGAAGAGACATTTGGGATCAGTTGTAATTATATGTAATAATCCGCGTAGAACTTAAGATGTGTTATCGTTCGTGCGAACCTAAAGAGACAGTTAGGCGCGAGGTGCCCAAGAACCTTTTTTAGTGGTCCTCGTAGAACTACGTAGGCGCGTAGTGCCTAACAATAATTTTGGTAGTCCACGTAGGACTATGTTGACTTTTTCGTTTGAACGACCTTAGATAGGCAGTGAGGTGCGAAGTGCCCAGCAACTTTTTTAGTAGTCCTCGTAAAATATGTTTGTTTTGTCATCATAACGACCTTAGAGAGGCGGTTAGGCACAAAATGCGCAACAACTTTTTTGGTAGTCTCGTAGAACTATGTATGCCTTGTCATCTTAACGACCTTAGAGAGCCAGTTAGGCGCGAAGTGCCCAATAACTTTTTTGGTAGTCCTCGTAGGACTATGTATGCTTTGTCGTCTTAACGACCTTAGAGAGGCAGTTAGGCGTGAAGTGCCTAACAACTTTTTTGGTAGTCCTCGTAAGACTATGTATGCTTTGTCATTTGAACAACCTTTATTGGTGCAAGGATGTCCGACTTCAAGGACACCCCCTGTATGGTGAGTGCACCTTTACTTCAAAAGACGACTCTCTTCTTTGTGAGGACGCCCTACTTGAAGGACACCCCCAGGCGTGGTGAGTACGCTTTTACTTCAAAAAGTCGTTCTCGTCTTTGCGAGGATGCCCTACTTCAAGGACCCCCCAGGCATGATGAGTGCGTTTTTACTTCAAAAAGTCACTCTCGTCTTTGCGAGGACACCCTACTTCAAGGACACCCCCAGTATGGTGAGTGTGCTTTTACTTCAAAAACTGACTATCTTTTTTGCAAGGACACCCTCTGTCAAGGACGCCCCAGGCGTGATGAGTGCGCTTTTACTTCAAAAAATGAATATCGTCTTTTGTGGGGGCGTCCTTCTTCAAGGACGCCCCCAGTCCTGGTGAGGACGCTTTTACTTCAAAAAGCTACTTTGTCTTTGGTGAAGGACATCCCTAGTCATGGTGAGTGCGCTTTTACTTTAAAAGTTAATCTCATCTTTGCAAGGACACCCTACGTCAAGGACGCCCCCAGTTTGGGGAGAAGAGTGTGGAGCCAGAATGAAAAAACATATATTTTGGTGAACCATATACACGTATCGTTGTGCTACTGATTCTATTTGTGAAGATTCATTACGTTCTATGGGGATTTGAGCTCTTCGTTGCTGTTTAGTAGGTAGTAAGCATTTTCGTCGACTACGCGGGGGATGAGGTATGGGCCTTCCCAATTAGGCTGGAGTTTTTCCTTGTGATGATTATAAGCTGTAGGGAAAACCTTCTACATAACGTAGTCCCCAGCGCGGAACTTCCGAGAGATCACCCGTTTGTTATAGTTTCTCTTGAGTGTCTCCAGATACCTGAGCATGTGGGAGGACGCTTCCTCTCTTATTTAATCTATCAGATCAAGGTTCTTTGCAAGGAGTCGGTCGTTGATCTCATTGCCCACAATCAGGGATCTCGTAGTATTGGCGATGACCTCGGTAGGGAGTACTGCATCAAAACCATAAGTGAGCATAAACGAGGTGAAGCCTGTACTCTTACGCGGCGGCGTTCGGTAGGACCACAAGACGTGGGGTAGCTCGTCAGGCGTTTACAGATATCATCGATTATTGTTTTGTTAGTGGCCTCAGCCTGTCCATTTCCTTGAGGGTATCTGGGGTTGGAGTGCAAGATTTTAATGCTGTAAGGTCGGACGAATTATACAACCTTGCTACCCACGAATTGTGTACCATTGTCGGTCATCAGGACTGCTGGGACACTGAACCATGTGATGATGTACTTCCATAAGAAGGTGATCACCTCTTCCTTCCTAATATGAGCGTGGGGTATTGCCTCTACCCATTTGGTAAAGTAGTCTATCGCGATGAGCAACCATTGTCGCCTCCCGCTCGCCATGAGGAGTATCCCGACTATGTATAGCCCCCATTTTACAAATCGCCAAGAGCTAGAGACTGTGTGGAGGTCGATGGCAGGTGTGTGAATAAGGTACCCGTGGAACTGACATTTGTCATATTTTTACGCATACGCTATGAAATCTTGTCGCATTGTGGGTCAATACAATCCTTGTGCTCGAACTCGATCAGCCATGTAGCGACTCGCTGTGTGTGCCCCACAGATGCATTTATGGATATCTATGATGACTTTGTTGACCCTTTTCCTGGCGATACATGTGATGTGTGGAGCGTACAGGCTCGTCCGGAAGAGTTCATCATTAATGACCGTATATTTTCTTGCTCTGTTGTGGAGGCTCTCAGCGGCCGACCGGTCGGCGAGAAGAATGTGGTATTCCCTGAGGAAGTCTAGGAAAGGCACTCGCCAATCGGGGGTGAATGAGCTATCAGTTTGCATGGCCGTTATCGAGTACTAAAGTACGCTCTGTTTGTCAAGAATATCCACATTAATTACCCTGAATCTGTCCCTGACGATTCCTACTAAGTACGCGAGGGCGTCCGAGTGCCTATTCTTGCCACGGTGAATGTGCTCGAGGTTAACCTTTCTGAACTTGCTCAGTCATTGTTTCAGGATTTCCACGTAGTCGGACATTCTGCCGTTGGCCTGGAACGTCCCGCTATGCTGGATGACAACGAGCTGTGAGTCGGTAAAGATATAAATTTCTTCCACGCCCAGGGCCAATGCTGAATCTACCCCACACAATAATGCCTCGAATTCTACTTCATTGTTACTAAGTGGGAAGTTAACCCATATAGCTTTCTCAATTTTTTCATTATTACTAGTAACCAACATTATCCCCAAACCAAGCCACCCCTTAGTGTATGTCGGCTCGTTGTCAACCGGATGAGTATTGTGGTCCTCGTCCTCCTCGTTGTGCCAGTTGTTGTTGGTGATGGGGAGGTCAGTGACCACCTGTCCTTTGACAGCGACCCTCAGCTCGAAGCATATGTTAAATTCCCTGAGGGTAATTGCCCATTTCGCGATGTGGCGAGTTTTATCTTTTTTGTCGGAGATCTCTCGTAATGGTTGGGTGGTGATGACCTTGATTCGATGGGCTTGGAAGTACGGTCGTAACTTCTGTGAGGCATATACCAGGGCAAGGGCCTATTTCTCCACTGTGGAGTATCGCAGTTCCGCTCCCAGGAGGGTTTTACTGACAAAGTAGAGCGATTTCTCGGTACGGTTGTCCGTACGGACGAGGACTGCGCTGATAGATTAATCTGTATTCCCGATATATAAGCCCAGTAGTTCGTGTTCTTTTGAGGCACTGAGGATGGGCGGGGTGGCCAAGTATCACAACATGTTCTAGAAACATGCCTCGTATTCATCATTCCATTGGCAATTTTTGTTCTCCCAGATACAAAGGAATAGTGAACGGCATTTGTAGGAAGCTTTATAAATGAAGCGATCGAATGCGGCGATTTTTCCCATGAGGACTTGAACTTGCTTTAATGTTTATGGTGATGACATACAGGCGAGGGCACAGATCTCATCAGGATCAGCCTCAATTCCTCGCTGAGTGACTAGGTGTTCAAGGAACTTCCCCGATGAGACCCCAAGGTTATATTTTTATAGGTTCTGCCACATCTGATAGGATCGCAGCTTTGTGATGATGGTCTCAAGGTTAGTGAGATGGTCGCCACTCAACCTACTCATTACGAGCATGTCGTCAATTTAAACTTCAGCTATTTACCCAAACAGTTCTTCAAACATGGTAGTAACGAGACACTGGTAAGTAGAACTCACATTTTTTAGACCGAAAGACATGACGGTATAACAGTACAGGTTATGCTCAGTGGTAAAGGAGGTACACTCTTGGTCCTCGGCTGCCAATGGAATTTGGTTGTATCCAGAGTAACTGTCCATAAAAGATAATTGCTCATGTCCAGCTGTGGAATCGACCAGTCTGGTGATGAGGGGAATAGGGAAGCTATCCTTTGGACAGTGACGATTGAGGTTACCGCAATCAAGTTATCGCAAGATCGAATTACCTCCATCTCAGACTCACGCGTTTTTAACATAACTTCTTCAGTCAACATTCCAACCTACTCCACGAACTGGTAAAGAACGTGGGTCAAACTTCAAGCTGAAAAACCTTATTTAGTCAAAGACACTTATCTCTCAGAAACACTTCAGTTACTCAGTCAACCGCCACTAACCACATTGTTCGGAAAGCGTGCTCCAACACGATGAAGAGCTGCTGAGAAGGCCTATAAAGAAAAAGTTCCAGAAGAAACAAAGACCGAAAAAATTACACAATAGATCATCAAGAAACTACTTGTTCTAGATTCTCAAAAATATTTAAACTTCTTAGTTACAAGGTTCAAGCATTTCTATATCTAGAGATCACCTGTAATAAGATATCCACCTCAAACAATAAAGATACTATTACAAAAATCCTCCACTCGAGGTCGTAGTTTTTTACCTGTTCAGAGGTTTTCTACTCTAAAATCACCTGTGTCATTTCTTTCTTTCTATTAGAATATTTTCGCAGGTTCATTGGTGTGATAGCAAATTCCAAGCCATTTTGACCTTAGAGAATTTGGCTATTACATTTGGCACCGTATGTGGGAAAGATTGCATCTTCACGATATCTTAAGGCATTCTTTCACTACAATTTTCAATCATGGTTACTTCCAGACAACCGGCTACAGGCCCCGAGCTCGATATTCCAATAGAGCCTGGGTAACTTACAGAGTTACAGGCGAATCTCAACGCCGAAATAGATAAACGCGCTGAGCTCGAACTTCAGTTAACTAAGGATCGGGAGCTTCATGAAAAAGAGCTCGACACAGAACGACAAGCTCGTTTGACAGCACTCAAGCGACATGAAGACCAGATGGCAACAATGCATACTTCTCTAGAGGCTCTGCAAAATACTCAGCAGGCTCCTCCAATAAGAGGCCACGATCAGTTTCCAGAGAACTCCCGTATTTCTGCAAGGGAAACATTGGGACCTCAAGGAGTCACCAGTAAAGCTATTTCCAGGAATCTCCAGCACGAACCATAGCCCTCCATACATTTGGGGGGTGAAGTTCAATCCGAAGCCAGTCGAGGTCACCAAATTTCTCTCCGTAAAGAGGAAGAACAGCGACCTCAACATCAAATTCTAACACGAGATCGTTTGAGTGAAGGTACTGGTACTTATCATCCACTACCTGCTCGTCCAGCGATTCAACCAACACGTCATTACGTTACGAAAGAGCATATGGACCAACGAATTAAGGAGTTGATTGAAGCACAAATTCTGGCAACTGCCGGGGACATCACAAAATTACAAGGAAGTCTGATTGCCAAAGAACTATTCGATATGGAGATACCAAAAGGTTTCCATACTCCAAAATTTCGTAAATACAAAGGTACCGACCCGAAAGAGCACATCCAACAGTACCGTGATTCATTGGGGTTGTACTCCAATCTCAACCACATCCTCTGCCATCTATTCACCATAAGCCTGTAGGAGGAACCACTCTGATGGTTCCACTCTCTCCCTGAGAACTCCATATATACATTCAACCAGTTGTAACAATAGTTTATCAAAACATATGCTCACAACATGGATAAAGAGGAGAATTTGTATTCTCTTATCAGACTCAAGTAGTCACACGGAGAGAAGCTCGAGGCTTTTGTAAAGAAATTTTTAGATCTCGCGCGTAAAGTGGATAACCTCGATCAGAAAATAGCTCTTACTGCTTTCACCAACACGCTCCAGCTCGACTTCAAGGACAAAGAGCATCTCTTCCTCAATAAACCTGTAACCTTGGAGGATATGATCACCAAGGTCAATAGTTACGTCAACCTGGAGAGGATGGTGTCTGAGCGACAAAACTCTACTAAATTTGTCCTTACCACCAAAGGTCCATCTACAGATCAAAATACTGAGCCAAAGGAGGAATAGGGAGATCAGAAGCGCACCAAGGGCAACACTGGCTACCCACGGAAAGGCGGTCCGCTGAACAAACCCATCCTCCCCAAGATGAACATCCTAATCTCTACAATTTTTTTACTACTTTTGAAAAATAAGCTCTACCACGTCTCTTAACCACTAGAACCATTCGATAGTCGACCATATTGCCTGTATCATAAGGTAAACCATCATTCTAATGGCAATTGTTATGCTTTACAAAGATTGGTCGAGTACATTTTTAAAGAAGGACAGATTCTCGAATATATTGTCGACCTGGAATCATACAAAGATGGCAGCTATAAGAAGCAACATAAAGTTATTCAGGTCAATTATCAAGCTGAGGAGAAGCATCTTTACCAAATGTACCATAGCAACATGATCAAAATCAATCAAATCACTAATTCTAATTATCAAAGCGCAGGAGAGTTTCTGAATGTTGTGACCTCACACCTCAAGACAAAGAAGCCAAGCTTCTTCCTGAGTGGAGAAATCGCCGGCTTGGGATTTCCATCGAAGATTGCGATACTAGCCATGTCAAATTTCCACATCATGATGTGTTAGTAATAATGCTCAAAATGAAGAAGTTTGTCATGCACACGATGATGATTGATACTGGAAGCGGTATTGAGATTCTATTTCAGAGCAATATCAACAAAATGGGTTTGGCTGACCAAGTTATTCAGAGCGACATTGATATAAGTAGGTTCAATGGTTCCAGAGAAGAACGAGTAGGCAAGATCATCTTACCTATTACCGCAGGTCAATCCACTATCAATGTCGTTTTCTATATCATCAACGTCAAATCTCGTTATCTCGAGATTATGGGCTGCTGCTGGATTCACAACATGGAAGCAATCATTTCCACATATCATCAGGCACTCCGATTCAAACACGATAATGATATTTATGTGATCAGGGTAGTCAGAAGCTCTCTCGATCTTGTGAAAATATTGTCTCTGCTATCCTAGATACTTCTGGCAGATTTGCTGCATAGCAATTACATGAAGCTGATCACCTCAACGATCAACCTTCCACGGAGGAGCCCACAGAATATATCAACATTGATGGACCTAACAGAGGTACTTTCATTGGTACTAAGCTGGTTCAGCATGAAAAAGATGCTCTTATTTAGTTCTTACAACTAAATTGAGATATTTTTGCGTGGTCTTTCGAAGAAATGCCTGGGGTCGATCCGGCCAAGGCATGTCACAAGTTGGCCATCAACATCAGTGCCATAGCGATGACTGTCACCTCGTATTCGTGATGAAGTTAACACCAAGATCGAGAAATTGATCAAAGTGGGATTCATTCGAGAAGCCAAAAATCCAGACTGTATATCTAATATTGTCGTTGTCCCAAAAAAGAACTGAAAAATCTGAGTTTGCGTAGATTTTACTAATCTGAGCAAACATACTCCAAATGATATTTTCCCTCTTCCCAACATTCATCAGATCCTCGATTCTACAGTAGGCCATGACCTTTTATCTATGATGGATATTGTTTTGGGATACAATCAGATTCCACTTTTGGAAGAAGATCAAGAAAAGATAACTTTCATCACTGAAATAGGTCTTTATTGCTACAAAGTCAAGCCCATCGAACTCAAAAAAGTAGATGCCACATATTAACGATTGATGACTACTATGTTCAAAGCACATCTAGGGAAAGTCGTTGAAATCTACATCGACGATCTCTTGTGTAAGAGCGTACAGTCAACCAATCACATTTCAGATCTCAACACTATATTTAGCATTCTTCAATCTTATAAGATGCGTCTCAACCCCGATAAGTGTCAATTCGGGGTATATTCTGGCCAATTTCTAGGCTACCTCATCAGCAAGAAAAAGATTGAGGCCGATCCAGATCAGATTCGAGTTCTCCTCAACATGCCTTTTCCAAAAATTACAAAAGACGTTCAAAAACATGCTGGCCAGATAGCCGCTATCAACCATTTCATTTCTAAATCTTCAAACTGCCGTCGTTGGCTATTCCTATTACTCCACGGTTATACCAAACGAGGAAAAGTTTAGCCAAATGCAGAGGTCACATGGACACCGGAATGCGAAGCAGCTTTTTAGGATCTCAAAACCTATTTGGGGAGGTCTCCCATAATGAGCACCCCAGTAGATAATGAGGAACTGATTATCTACCTAGAAGTCACAAATACTTCACTCAACTCAGTTCTCATTCGCCTTAAAGGGAAATCAAGAAATCAGTGTACTCCAGCGGAAATAAGGTACTCTAAAATTGAGAAACTTCTTCTTACTCTTGTTTTACACTTTACAGAAACTCAAGCACTACTTTCAAGCTCATTCGGTCAAAGTCATGACGAACTACCCACTTCGGGAAGTTCTATCCAAGAAAGAAAAATCAGGGAAAATGCAATAGTGGTTAGTCAGTTTAGGAGAACATGATATCAAGTTTGAACAATATCATTTCGAAAAGGGTCAGGCCGTTGCCAATTTTCTCACGGATTTTCCAGTGGAAGATCCCAAGTGGGAGAAGCACAACCCTGACCTTACAGAAGAAACTCCCGAAGATCCACCCCCAAACCATTTGATGAATGAGCTAAATGGATTACAGCAAAAGGGTGGAGACTTCTCACGAATGGATCAGCAGGACCCGCAGGGTCAGGAATCGGAATCGTATTGATTACCCCTTCCAATGACTGAATTGAGAAATCAATCCGCTTTGATTTTGAGGCCTCAAATAATATCACCGAATACGAAGCTCTCATTCATGGACTCGACCTCGCTCTTAAGCTCGATGTCCCCGAACTCTCAATTTATACAAATTCACTACTCATCGTTCACCATTACTCTGAGCAATATAAGAAGAATGGAATGATGATCGAGTGCACAGCCTTCATTATAGATAGGATGAGCAAGTTCGCAAAAGCAACTCTCGATTATCTTCATCGAGGTGAAAACAAACATGCCGATTCCCTGGCATATCTAGCCTTGGTCTTGGGTACAAAAGCTCGATATCTCCAGATCGAAATCATTTTAACCCCCAGTATTGATTGCATTTCTGTATGCATGATCAACACTAGAGGCGATAAAGGGGGAGATGGCAATTTGCAAAAGCTTTTCTTAGCCTACCTCGATGTCAACAACAACTGCAACAGACCACTTCCGGCAGATCCAAAAGGGCACCGACAACTGATCAACAACTCAAAGTGCTACACAAATCAAAATGGTATACTATACCTCATTTCCATCACAGGGACTTACCTCAAGTGTCTCACCAAACCAAAAGCAGATGAAATACTCTGCGAATTACATGAAGGGACTTGTGGCTCCCATACCGCAAGTTGATCACTAGCAAACAAAGCTATTACACAAATAGTATTCTGGCCCGACATGCGCAAACAAGTAGAGGAGTCTCACGCAGATGTGATACCTACCAAAGACATGAACACATGATATGCGCCCCTGCGCTCGAGCTCCATGTAAGCAAGGTGTTCTGGCCATTCAAAAGATGGGCACTTAATCTCGTCGGTAAATCCCCTAACTCTCCAGGTAACCGCCGCCACCTACTCGTAGCTACCAATTATTTTACAAAATAGGTAGAAGCAGTTCCACTATGTCAAACCATAGAAGAAGAGATTATCTTTTTATCTAGGAACACATCATCAATCGGTTTGGGTGCCCACACCTAATTCATATCGATAGCGGGCCCCAATTTGTTAGAGAAAAAATCGTAACCTTCCTCAACCAAAACAATATCATCCACTCACCATCCAATCCTTACTATCCTCAAGGCAATGGCCAAGCCAATATCACCAAAAAAACCATCGTGGATGGACTCAAAAAATGGCTTTACTCACAGAAAAAAGGGAATTGGGTTCGAGAACTACCTCATGTCCTATGGGCATATCGTACCACTCCTAATAGTTAACAGGATATACCCCATTCATCCTTGCCTATAGCACTGAGACCGTCATTCCTTCTGAATACCATCATCCAGTTCGAGATCATGAGCTGACTGACGAGAAAAATGAGTTCGAATTGGCTTGCAACCTCAATATGATCGATGAAACTAGGGAACACGCCATCACTAACCTAGGTCGATATCATCATATGCTAGACATATCGTACAATAGCCAAGTTAGAAACCGTACCTTCCAAATCGATGATCTCGTCCTCAGAGAGATTCCTCAACATCGCAAAGAGCCTCACGCTGGAAAATTAGTCAACAATTGGAAGGGTCCATTCATTATCACAAGTCTTTCAGGCCTGGGATCATATTATTTCATAATAGAAGAGGGAATCCCCATTTCAAATCCTTGAAACACTAGGCGACAGAAGCAGTACTATCATTAAGAGTCTTACTACTCCATTTCCATTTCTCACTTTTGTTTTTTCAATTCCAAAAGTGAGATTTTCATCTCCATCCAGTGTAAATTTTGAACTAATCAATGAAACTTCCAAGTTTTTTATAACATCTCTGTACTTACGTAAATTCAACCATATTCTATAGATTAAAACATAGATAATACTAGCTTTCAATCGATCTTATACCAATTAAATCAAGGATAACACTTGGTTTGGCTGACTCTACTAAATCTCTGCGATTGAAATAAATGTAGAAACTTATTTTATATCAAAGACTCTACCAAACATGAGATAAGACAACGGTAGTACTAGCCTTCATCTACTTCAACTTGTTTAGGACATTATACCAGTTAAATTAAGGATAACACTTGGTTTGGATGACTCTACTAAATCTCTGCGATTGAAACAAATGTAGAAACTTATTTTATATCAACGACTCTAACAGACATAAGATAAGGCAAATGTAATACTAGTATTCATCTCTTTCAATATGTTGCAACATTATTACAGTTAAATCAAGATTTACTTGATTTGACTGCCTCAACCCATCTCTGCGATTAGAACAAATGTAAAAACTTATTTTATATCAAAGACCCCACCAGATATAAGATAAGGCAAAAGTCATACTAGCTTTCATCTATTTCAATATGTCTGCGACAGATACTATTTATTTTCAGGTCACATTACAATGGATTCTTTTTTGCTGATAGAAGGTCAGTCATGCTTTACCCTACAACAGGGGGTCGATCATAATTCAGTTCACGAGTTACAGTAACTCTGCCCCTCTCTATCAGATCTGCAGGTCGAGGGCCTAAATTCATTTCCATAAAGGCCATACAGTTCCCTCGATCTATATTAACTTTATAAATACATCCCTTGTCAGACAAACTCTTGAACAAGGTATCTCGTTCTAACTCAAGTCTTTTTACTCCCTCTACAAAATACGTAGCGGTCGACTATAATAGGTCTGCGCGTGATGCATGAGATACAACGATCCTTAAAAAGTAATATCTCACTTTCTCGAGGCGTGACTCCAAATTGCATACAGTTTCTTCTAATATGCCATTTCTCTTTCTGTCAAAGCATCAAAAGCTACATTATCTTCCATTTTTTTATCAAATTTAGCTGATTCAACCTGATTAATGGCCTCTAGCTCTGCCACCTGGGTGCAAAGTCTCTCAATTTCTGTATTTAACTCTTCCCTGGCAGAAGTATCCTTTAGCAAGTCATCTTTTTTCTTCATCAGAACTTCCTTCGCCCTGATTTCCCCTTCCAAAACCTTCTCCCTAATAAGAGCAGCATCCAACTTATGCTGGCACTCCCTTAAGTTTGCATTCCCTTTCTGTACATGCCCCTGAATTTGAGTTACATCACCTTTCAGCTCTCTAATTCGACCTGACAAGCTAACTACATCCCCTTAGACTAGACGAGCTTTAACATCATTTTTACTCCCCCTCGGGCGCTCTCCAACCTCGGTTTTCTTGACGAGCGCGTTGGCTTGTGCCAATTCGGTTTTCAATCGTGTCACCCTCTCATTTAACTCATCATAACTTCATTGCATCGCCCGAAACTCCATATCCTTGGCGGGTAGGGCTATATGCAAGTGTTCGGCTGCAGCTTCCGAAGCTTATTGATTCTCTCGATCTACCTTCAGCTCGTTATGTTTTTCAATCATTTTTTGTTTCAGTCGCTCCAGCTCGCTTCTATAATTTTGAAGATCAGCACGAGATTGTCCCTCCGATCTTTCTAGCTCCTGAATACGGTATTGAGCCATTTTAGTCTGCCTACGCTTAATCATCAGCGTGTCAATATGACGTTGAAGCTTCACGGCATATTCTTTTATCTCCGCAAGATCTTTTAGCCCCTTGTCTATTTCGGCATCTTTTTCCTCGATCTTACGAGTTAGGTCAACAACAGTCTGGGTTGCCTCAACAAATTTCAAATGTACCTTTACATGCTGGTCTTCTCTGCCCTCATTCGCCTCCCTCACACTATTCAACTCCTCTACAAATTCTCGGTTACATTGGAGTACCTCATTTTTGCGCGAGCGAACTGAATCCAATTCAATCTACACAATATAACTACATTATATACAATTTTATTCAGAACACCCATCAACATGCATATATATATATATATATATATATATATATATATATCTCATTTCTAAAAAGATATCTAATTTCTAACATCTACCGTGTGCAGCTACTTTTAGATTTAAAAGTCGAAGTACAATCTCAGATGGATGCTCCATGACATATATTTCGAAGTCTAAAGTAGATGTTTTCTATATGCTACTTTGTCTAAAAACTTTGAATTTTCCTATGCACACTATTAGTATCATTTTCCTAAAGCTGATAACAAGTTTTTTGGTCTGCCTATACATTATATGTTGTCTTATTTACTTTGTAGCTTTATGTCAATATAACATACAAGTCAAAAGGCCTGCTTCGATCTAACCTAAGCTCCATTTGCGAAGACAGCGAGGATGTGGAGATCTTTCTTTCCCTGGCAAGCTCAGTCTCTAGATCTTTTATTTTGAGCTCATTTCTCTAAGTGCCTACAAGAGGGTTACAAAAAGAGGACTCAACCTACAGAAGTCTATTCAATACACACAATCCAACAATTTATATGACACTTCTAATATACTCATACAAAGTCATTTATCTATCCTACATTCTCATTTTCACCCTCTGGGAGTTCGGTTTCATCCCCTTAATTGTCAAGCACCATCTGGCGGGAAATACCATCTAGCCCATCAACAACTCCCACCGCAACTTCTTCTACTTCTTCATCATCTCCCTCTTCAACATAGGTCTTTGCCTTAATGGTATCCACCTCATCCTCAGAATATCCCTTCAACATTAGGTGGCACCCAAGCCTTTCGCGCTCCGCCGCCACCTCCTTAAGATTTACTCTCATCTCCGGTTGTAGATGGCCAATCGCTACTGCTTGGGAAGCCTTCAGGGCCTCCAGCTTCTTTGTTTCTTTGAGAGCATCAGCCTTCGCTCGAGCTGCCTTCTTTTCAAGATCAATCTTTACCTTCTTCAGCTTGAATTTTTCCTCTTCAACCCCAGGCCAAATCCCCCTTACCAAACGAGTAACCTGCAAAACACAAATATACCTCAGCGTGAGCTCGAAACGCAATAAATAAATATTTAACATAATCAAACATAAAGACATACCATCTTGCTCATGTCCTCCTCCCCGTGAAGAGTCGCCATCCTAGTCCTATCTTCCACTTCTTTGAGATCATACTCAGTAGCAGGTTGCTATTCAGTGATCTTTTCCCCCGACTTTCCCGAAGGTTCAATCCTTTTCTTTTTTTCTTTTTCGTTGAGTTCACCACTTCCAGTGGTACCAGAGGCCAACAGACGCTTCAGCATCTATTTCTTTGGAAACGTTCGAGCTAATTTGCTTGATATAATAAACTCAAACTGAACCGAACTGTCTATTCTAGGGGTCTTGGCCAAGTTCGTTCGCCCTTCTCCACCAGTTCCTTTCTTCTTTCCATTATCAACGCCCGTCATCAGCCTGGTCGATTGAGATTTCTAAACCTTTTTCGACATACTCCTAACCCTTTTCTTTCTGCTAAGGCCAAGTCCTTCCAACACAAATTCGAGCTCAACTTCTTCCTCAGCAACTTCGTCCAACAATGAATCTTTCCTCTCCACCTTGGACACAACATTTTTATTATCAAAAAAAGGTCATCGGTTCAAACATATCAATATTACACTTTATGCATTATTATGCTTACTTTTTACAGTTCTAAAATTAAGATCCAAAGGTTCTTCATCATCTCTCTGAAGGCAATTACCCTTTACCCATATTACGTTGTTGTTCTAGGCTCGACCTGCTAAATTCATATCGAAGAAGCGAGGCCGAGTTGCGCTCACATAGAAATATGCCCCACCACTGGCGTGATAATTATTTACCTCATAAAACTGTAATATATCCTGGGGGGATATCCTCCTCACTTTCCCCTCATTCTCCCATTTTTCATTCAGATGGTCGCAAACACTTATTAGCTCCCACATGTTCCCGTTCAATTGAATAGGACATGGCCCAATCTTATTCATAATCCCCTTCACCAAATTGGTAAGGGGAAGACTCAACCCGTACTCTAATTGAGACAGGTAGCACAAAAAGTCATCTGAGAGGTCACTTTGAACCCTCCCATCAAAATATTCCAACGAGATCGATTCATCTATACCCATATCTCGTTTCTCCTCCTCCAAGTTGGCCAACAAATAAAAATATTCCTCCCTTGTCGCTACATTATACCCCCTAAATAGCCTACCGGCGTATTCTACGCAGTTACCCCATGCCCCTCCTACAGCAGCCTTGGCTTTACAAAATTCTTTAAATGCAGCCGAACCGGGGGGATAGGCCACCAATTTGCCAGGAAAACTTGGAAATTGATCCAATCCTACTTCAACCTCACTATCAGACTCTACCGTCTGACCAGAGGTCGATACCTCATTAACAGGTGAACTATCCATCTCAACTATAATTTTACAGGCAAAGTTTTGATCCTATACAAATACCTATCACGTTCGGCCTACATATAGGTTCAGATATCTATCATTATTTCATACACATTGATCATTAACATATAACATATCTTTCATATGTTCTGTATATATGTCAAATTTCATAGATTGCTATAAATAGTGATTTTTTAGAGATTTGCTTAAAACAGATTACGATTTGCAAAAAACATAAGCATACAACACACGTCTCTACTAACCTTCATTGTCATAATGAGAATCCGCAGTAGCACCGAGTCCTTCCCTCACAACGTTGCTGTATAGCTACCTACGTGATTCAGTGCCTACAACTTTCTTCGACTGTTGATTACCCTCAGATAAATCCTTACCAAATCCTCTGTAATTTTTGTGTGCTTCTCTCTCTGTATTCTCCAAATTTTCAGAAGTTGAAAAACGTTTGAATGAGGAGGAAGAAGTACTATTTATTCTTTCTCTCTCTAATGGCCGGCAGTTATTGTGCCTCGCACGACCCGTCCTCAGTTTTGGAATCGAGGCGTCCTTTCCACTATCCATGTCAAACGTCTTATACCTTCTCAATAAAACCGTCTTTCCATCATTACCCCTCTCCTCATATTTTAATCTATTTTTCTCTCCTATTTCTATATCTTTCTTTGACCTTCCCATACTCACGATGACTCACACTCACATGATATCAGATTTTTACAGCTTTACATAAAAAATAAAACTAGAAGCTACTATATTTTTTATGTTCTTGTTTCTTATACGTATAGTACTAGTGACGACATTTTCAAAGCTAACAAAATTTTCAAAGTTATTTAAAATTGTTTATTAAAACAGTCTCAAACGGCATTTGCAACTATAGATGGTCAAATTAACTTTTAAATTTTTGCCCCGCAGTTATGCCTATCCTTGCATATGACGCTCTAACCTTGTCTTCCGCAAGAGTACGGAGACAAGCCCAACATTCCTCGCCTGTCAAGACGACGACATAAAACCTCCACTTATAGTAGAATTCCTCATCAGCTTCAACTGCTTTGTCTTCCGACATACCTTGATAAGTTAAAGGAACAGGAGCGGGTATCGACTTCTCCAAGGATTAGTCGTCAAAGTATTTCAACTTCAACCTTGTATTTCAGATGCAATCCTCTCTTCAAAGACCATCCTCCGAGTATTCACCATTTTTAATATTTTAGAGAATTTGACAAATTACAGCGTACTCTACTTCAAAGATTCTATACAGGTACTATTTATAACCCTACATTTATTGTGCAAGTACATTTTTCCAAATGATATCATTCATTACAGACGCGACTCTTCAAATCATAACTGTCACATACATCAGCATCTACATCCTCATTTAATACACGTCATTTCCCTATTACCCACGTAACTTCCATGCAGTCAAAGGCATCTTTACTCCATTTCAATTATCAAGAACTTTAACCCAAATACTAATTAAATACAGATCATTTCTCAACCAAAGCCATTCGTGACTTCAGTTGCGAGGGGGCGATTATAGAGACCTATCCCTCGATCTTACCTAAAATCGAGTTGTCGCCAGATCGAATTACCTCCATCTTAAACTCACACATTTTTAACATAACTTCTCTAGTCAATATTCCAATCTACTCTACGAACTGGTGAAGAACGTGGGTTGAACTTCAAACTAAAAAACCTTATCCAGCCAAAGACACCTATCTATCATGAACTCGTCAGTTACTCAGCCAACCACCACTGACCACATTGTTTAGAAAATGTGCTCCATCACGATGAAGAGCTGCTGAGAAGGCCTATATAAAGAAAAAGTTCCTACAAGAAATCATCAAGAAACTACTTATTCTAGATTCTCATAAACATTCAAACTTCTTAGTTACAAGGTTCAAGAATTTCTATGTCTAGAGATCACCTATAATAAGATATCCGCCTCAAGCAATAAAAATACTTTTACAAAAATCTTCTACTCGAGGTCGTGGTTTTTTACATGTTCAGAGGTTTTCCACGCTAAAATCGTTTGTGTCATTTCTTGCTTTCTATTAGAATATTAACGCAGGTTCATGGTGTGATAGCAAATTCTAAGCCATTTCAAGCTTATAGAATTTGGCCATTACAGATATAAACTCGCATTTTCCCGTTCTTCTTGGGGACGGCTACCACGTTGGCTACCCAGCATGGGCAGTCCACGGGTTGGATAAATCCTGCCTGCATGAGCTTTTGAATCTTATCGTTTATGGCCCTTCAAAACCTTGGGGTTGTTCAGGGCGGTTTCTGTTTGATGGGGGTAGCTTTGTCGATAACATGTAAGTGATGGCAGGCCAATTCGGGGTTTATACCCGATATTTCGTTGAATGACCAAACGAAGATGTCTTTGTAATGCTGGAGGAGCGTGATAAGGTCCGATTACTCGTCACCTATCTACAAGAAACCAATATACGTTGTTCTCGTGGGGCAGTCAAGGTTAATCTAATCAATCGGCTCCACGAGAAGCAATGTCCAATTCCTGCTGAACGTACTTATAACTGTATTATTCAGATCAGAGGGTGATACATCTGTAATCATTGGCATATTGGGGTAGCGAGGAATGGGAGACGATTCCACCACCATGGGCTCATTCTCTATTCGTTGCTAATCCTCAATGGCGGTATGCTTCCCTTTTTTCTTTAAAGTCTCGGGATTTATTAAGTTTTGGAGAGAGTTGGCATAACATATATATGCCGCAACCTGGCGGCCTCGTATCTGGTACATGCCAAATTTTGGGGGAAGCGTATTACCTGGTGGTAAGAAGACGGGACTGCCTTCATGGCGTGGATCCAATCGCATCCCAGGATGCCATTGTAATGGATTATGGGGTTATTGATGGCGACGAACGTGGTGGGTACCACGACTAGGCCGGCCTATACCTGAGTAACGAGCTCCCCCATAACCCGCTCAGTGGACCCGTTAAATCCTAAGATCTTTATTTTGGACAGTGCCAGGCAATCCTGCATGTTTATGTTTTTGAGGGTATCGTAATACAGGATGTTGGCACCACTGCCAGAATCGACCAGCATGCGCTTAACGAGGACACCCCCAATCACAATCTAAATGACTAGAGCATCGTCATGCAGATGGGAGACTGAGCCTAGGTCTTGATCAGTGAAGTAGATTGCATGCTCCTGCGGTGTATCGGTGGCCACTTCAATGTCGTGGGCCGTGCGTTGGTTCTCAGTGAGGTGATAATACTACCTTATAGAATTGGAGACTGCATTATGAGGCGGTGCTCTGTTGAGATCCCCCAAGATCATTTCACACACTGCTTGATGCCCCGGTGCTCGTACGGTTATCGCGGGCTGATCGAGTATTTTACGAGGTAGTCTGTCAGCAGGCAGGATTGGTCTCTTGAGGTATTGTGTATAATGACATTGGCAGAACCAAGCCTCGGTCATATTGATGGGATCATAGTACTCCTCGGTGGCATGGTCATAGACGTCGTGGTGTGCGTAGTACGGGCGGCCAGCATGGTCTGGCCTGGGGCGCAGTTTCCTGTAGTCAGGGTCATTCTTGACGGCGAGGAGAAGAGCCCGTATTAGGGTAAGGTCATTGGGGGAATACCATTCCCAGCGTGGGGTTATCTGTCTTCTATTCTGTGAGGGTTATGTTTTATCACGCGGGTCGCGCCTCATGCGCCTTTTGTTCCTGTCGTGGTCAAGGTCGCGTTGCTAGTCCCTTGGGTATTTAAAGGTATTGGAACCGGCAAAAGGGTGGAAGTAGTACTTAGGAGGGCAGTGGTGTGCGAGGCAGATGCGCGATTGTCGGCTTCTACGTTTTGGTATTTCTGAACTTTTTCGTAAAGGTGCTTAAGAGTTTCAGATCGCTTCATGTGCAAGGCCTCGCAAAGTTTTGAACCGGGAGGGCAGGCGGCCATGAAGGCGAGGCAGGCAGTCGGTGTGTCGACCCGCTCAATAAGGGTGAGCTTGCTTTTAAACCTGGAGAGGAAGGAGTCGGTGGTTTCGTCAATCTGTTATTTCAAAGAAAGCAGCTCGACTAACTGTTTCTTTAACTGCTGGTTGTATAGGTACTTCTCGATAAAGGCTAGCAAGAGTTGCTCGAATGTAGAGATAGAGTTGGGTTTGAGAATCTGAAATTAGGCTAAGGCCCCATCGGATAAGGTCGAAGGGAACAGGTGACACATGTGCTCGTCCATTTGATATTAGAGGTTAATGTTGTATTATAATTTGGAGAGGTATTGGTCGGGGTCCTGACTCCCGATAAAGGCCTTATCTTCAGACGGGAGTAGCTTGGGCCAGGAGATTAGCTCTGGATGGCCGCTATGAAAGGTGTGTTGTGGATCCGGTGGAGGATCTCCTTGGTTAACTGCCTAGTAGGATAAATACCTTGCATACTTCTAATTAATGTCTCTACGGACACGGTCATTAATGACAATTGGTCGTTGATGCCAGTGTCCCATCTGGCGGTGACACACTCCTGGTGGATGACTCATCAAAGTGGTTCCCTTGGTATTGAGCGTAGGGTAGTTCGTATGAAGGTGTGCTGGGGTACCAGTCATAAAATTTGTCGTTGTAGGTATGGTGTCGCTCATTGTAGTATTGGTACCCATGGTCAGGGGTAGGATGGATCATCGGGGATGTATGGTAGGTGCCACTGTGAGGGGTTGGCATAGCCATCGCCAAGTCAAGCTCTAAAGTCTGCTACAGGAGCTGGGGTTCAAAAGTCGTAGTACTATGGGGTGACCGACCGGGTGGCAGCGGGTCGTTGCGACTAAGCTGGTAACCTAGTCGTATTTATGGGAGGCCCATTATATGGTGTGTCAAGGGGGGGAGTGGCGTCGACGGATGAAGGATGGTAGTGGTATGGGCGGCCCGCGGGGTGGCATGTACGGGTGATGAATCAGTGTGGCTTAGGGTTTGCATACCGGATCGTAAATAGGGGCAACGTGCCATCACCGGGTACATGTTCGTGTTGTGTAGACTCGTTGACCGAAGCGTAGACCGTTGGGCCGCCTAGCGGCGATTGAGTGCCAGCGACGAGAGTATCGTGGAGTGTATCGTTGACAAGTTGTTGTTGACGTATTTGATCCTCCTTAGTAGACATCTGTTCTTGTAATTGTAATAATGTCGCTCTCATCTCGGCCATAGCCTATTCTTGGGTTTGGTTGTAGGTGGAAGCCACCATCGTTGCTCGACAGAGGCTTAAGAGGGGAACGTAGACGGCGCCAATTGTAGTCCCGTGATTCCTCTCAGGGATAATAATGAATGTACATTCGTTTTAGGCTTGATACTTTCTACTGGAGGAGGGTACCACTCAACTCTCTTTGGGTTTCTCTCCGTCTCCTTGACTTAACTAGTTGTATCTAGAAGTCGAAGGAGTAGAGGCAGAAGAAGAAGAAGATGCCCTTTAGGTTACCTCCCCACCTCTACTTATAGGGAGGGTTTGACCTAGGAGTACCCCTGCCTACGGGATCTGTGTAATTCCTAAGATGTCCCTTCAGGGTCGTAGGCTTCTATACTTCTACGTGGGCAAGGGGCTAACTGATGAATCATTATCGGTTGTGCTTGCAATGGCTCCATGGTTGTTATGCGAGTCCCAACCCAAGACTTGTTTATCGTTAGCAAGAAGCTTACAATGGCTCCATGGACGACTTGGCCGGTCAACGCTAGCTGGAGTGTTTATTCTTTTGGTGGCAGGGTCATTCATTGACCTTCCACCTCGTTGCTAACAGGAGCGTACTCCTATAGTATGTTTACATAACTAATTAGTTATTAGTTTTTACTTGTACTCATAGTTATAATTTGTATTATTACTTAATGTTGTTTACAGTTGAATTGCATAGGTACCCTATGAAAGTTATGTACAAGTTTTGAAAGGGGTTTCATGAATTTCGACTTGAAATTTTATTTTAAGAAGTGGGCTAATGGCAATTTTTGCTACATTATAAGGTCTCAATATGTTTTCTTCTCCTTCTTCAAACCCGCGGATTAACCAAAATAACAACTCGAAACAACCACCAATACCAATTTCGAAATACCCAAACTCCAAATATCCCCTAATGAAAAACCCAGTTTACAACTTCAAAACCCTCCCAGTAATCCTGCATTCACAACAGTTCATCGCCAAACTAAATACTACAAACCCGTCTCCAACAGAGTAATAGTGTCTATAGGGGGTCGGTCTGTCATGGTAGGGGAATTTGGAGTTTCTTACCTCCTTCCAGAAGCTCCTTTCGAGTTACAATTTAGCTATTCTAAAATGCCAAGGCCATGGACATAGAAAGTTACATTGAAGAAGTAGAATATACCCAAACTATGCCAACACCAAATGCTTCGCTCCTCCAACTATGCCAAAGACATGGACATAGAAAGCTACATTGAAGAAATCGAAGAAGAATATATCGTTATTTGATTCGTTTAGTTTAGTGATAGGTGAAACAATCTTTTTGTTTGTGACAGTATTTTATGTACTTGTAGTTTAAAGATGTTTAGACCTAACAAGATTGGATGGTAGTACTATTGGAGGCAAACTTGAGGTAAAGAGAACTCCGACGTAATTTATGTGTTATAACCATTTGTTCCACCATTGTTGCATATGAAACCAAAAGTTTAATTTTCTATACTTGCAGGAAAAAACCGGGTGTATGTTGACGATTGTCTTGTGAGCTACTGATATTACAATATTTGGCACCATTGTGTGCCCATAAAGTTGTAATATTCAATTTGACATATTCTTTGCTATGAACTTCTTTTTATGTGTTAGAAATAGTTATTTAGAAATTGAAACTTTGAAGTACTTCTATTATGTGTGAAATAATTTTTATACAGAGTGAGATGTTATTGTTGGAATATAGTACAATCACTATGATCAATAAATCAAAGATTAATATGATTCTACTAACCTGATTTCCTGCTCTCTGTTTAATCACTTGTTCTTGAGTGGAGTCTTCCCTTAGATTGGCTGCAGACCTTAATGGGATGGTTTTCTGTAGTGTAGCCTCTAAGAGGAACTTCTTCTCTATTTAAACTAATAGGGTTTGAGTGGTCTTCCCATTATACCCTTAAGCCCTAATAAAGAGTAACATTATGTCCCACCTACCTTAACTTGGTGTAACAATTAGGCACAACCAATAACACCTATACGACCTATTAACATGTGTGCTCGTGAACCAGACGACAAAGTAAAAAGTAGTGCCAGTATAGATGGAAAATCCAACAATCTCCCACCCGGCACTAACTCGATTTTAAGAAAATTAATTTTAGCCTGATTCACGGTATTTTATGAAAATCGGATGGCCATCCTGTGTTTTTTTAAAACCACACATGATAAATTGTCGAAGGCAATGTTACATTGAACTTGACTGTCACTCTACGACTACAAAAATGACTAACACGGTTCACGGGCAAATTTTGGTCAGGCCTTTGAGCACATGCCTAATTCATATCGTGGACATCAGGCTAGCAACCTCAATAGCTTTCAAGTGTAATTTCTTTACTGGTAGAGTTTAGCGTATGAATGGAAAATGTACACCATAATGATGTGCTGGTACATTTCCATTAGTGTCCTGCAATATATGTTTACCAGACACATGTCATTTCAATATTTAGACAAACCGTCATGCGAAGATCATCGCTCATACTGAAATGAAGGCCAAAGGATGTGGAGCCTACCCATATCCAGCCCAAGCAAACTTGAGAAACATTTCAGTATTCTCTATAGGCACTTGATACTTAGACAACCGTCATGCGATAAAATCACTCGTATCCAAAACTTTATTGCAATTGCATACTTTAAACTGAATATGTGCACATATAATAACGGATCCAAATATAATAGCAACTAAATAATAAAAAATCAAATCTTAATGTTAACCAAAATAATAATCGGGAATAACTCCCACATGGATAAAGAATCCTAATATAGTAACAGTAAATAAATCAACAACTACTCCCACATGAAATTGTGATCCTCAAAGAAACTCCAGTAATCCCATACGCGTAACATGTCCCCTAAAGGCTGGTATCGAAAGTCCCTTAGTAAGCGGATCAACAATTATCTCTAGTATCGACAAATGAGGAATCTCGATAATCTATTATTGTACTTTATCAATGACAACGTGATACTTAATGTCAATATACCTGTTATCCATAGTCACGTTATCATTCTTAACATACTTGACGACAACCTCATTGTCACAAAATACTCGCAATGGTCTAGAAATCGAATCAACAACCTTCAGCTCAGTAATAAATTGTTTGAACCATACAGCCTACCGGGAATACCCGTATCAAGCCACATACTCTGCTTCTATAGTCGAGGAAGCTACAAGAGACTGTTTGACACTTCTCCACGAGATAGCACCATGAGCAAGCATAAAAACATAACTAAAAGTAGACTTTTTATCATCTTTGTCCCCTGCAAAATCTGAGTCAGAGTAACCCAAGACCATGAGCTCATCTGATCTCCTATAAACCAGCCTACAATCTCGAGTCCTCTTCAAATAGCGAAGAACCTTCTTGGCTGCCTGCCAGTGAATAATGGAAGGGTTTTGTTGGTATCTTCCTAACATCCCAACAACAAAACTGATGTCAGGTCTCATACATATCATGCCATACATGAGGCTACTAACAACTGAAGCATACTCCTTAGCGATGTTTGAAGAAACTGTCTCGTGTGGCATCGTCTTCCTGAAGATATCTCCCTTCACAATAGGGACTTCACCTGATTTGCAATCTTGTATACCATATCTCTTTAAAACTTTATCGATATACGCACTTTGAGATATGCCAAGTATCCCTCTGGTCCTGTCTCGCTCAATCTTTATGCCAAGAACATAACTGACATCTCCCATATCCTTCATATCAAAATGCTTCGATAAGAAATCTTTCATCTCCTGAATAAACCGGATATCACTACTAGCAAGTAAAATATCGTCAACGAACAAAACCATAAATATAAAATGTCTCCCACTCTGTTTGACGTATATACAACGATCCATTTTGTACTCGACAAAACCGTGATTTGAAACCACTTTATGAAAATGCAGGTACCACTGCCTAGACGCCTGCTTGAGACCGTAGATAAAGTGATTAAGCTTGCAAAATAGTTGAACCTTCCCTTCAGTCTCAAAACCTTCGGGTTGGTACATATAAATCTCCTCGTTGAGACGTCCATTAAGAAAAGTTGTCTTGACGTCCATCTGATGAAACTCCAAATCAAAATGCGCCGTAAGAGCCAAAATAATCCGTAATGAATCCTTCTTCGAAACTGGTGAGAAAGTCTCATCAAAGTCAATTCCTGGACGCTGCTTAAAACCCTTCGCAACAAGTTTCGCTTTGAAACGCTCAACCTTCCCTTCAGAATCACGTTTGGCCTTA
This sequence comes from Kingdonia uniflora, assembly GCA_014058105.1. NCBI lineage: Eukaryota > Viridiplantae > Streptophyta > Magnoliopsida > Ranunculales > Circaeasteraceae > Kingdonia > Kingdonia uniflora. Next base: position 106,663 of record JACGCM010001619.1, on the reverse strand, counting down.
AAAATCCATTTGCATTCAATTGCCATAAATCCTTCAGGTAAAGGTGTCAACTCCCACACAGAGTTGTGAGACATAAAGTCCATCTCCTCTTTCATGGCATTACGCCACTGATCTGTAAAACTACTAGCTATAGCCGTACTGAAAGATACTGGATCCTCGAAATCAAATAAATCCCCTTCAACTGAATAAAGATGGTAATCTAAAGAAATAGCAGAACGCATTTCTCTAGAGAATCTCCGAGTAGAAGCAAGAAGCTGAACTGGAGGTGGAACGATAGGAAGTTGAACGGGAGCTACGACGGGGTCTGGAACTGTACTCGTCACGATGTCAATATCAGATAAACGCGGAAGCATAATAGCACTGATCGGAATAGCAGTTGGACTCCGAGTCTCCGAACCCTCCTTAAAAACAATATCTCTATGAATAGTATAGGTAAAAATATCCCCATCCTCTATGAAATGAGCATGAGCACACTCAACAATCTCCATGGGTTGAGAAGGACAATAAAATCTAAATCCTTTCGATCTCTCTGGGAAACCAACGAAGAAACAACTAACAGTTCTCGAATCTAACTTTCCGATATTCGGGTTAAATAATTTTGCCTCTGCCGGACAACCCCAAACATGTAAGTGATAAAGACTAGGATTTCTCCCAGTCCAAAGATGATAAGGATTAACAGGAACAGAACGAGAAGGAACTCAATTCTGAATATAGACTAAATAACGTAAGCACTCTCCCCACAAATTCAAAGGTAAATCAGTATGACATAACATGCTGCGAACCATGTTCTGATAAGTTCGATTACGACGTTCACAAACATCGTTCTGCTATGGTGATCCAGGGGTAGTGTATTGGGATATAATACCTAGATCCTTTAAATACTGATAGAATGGTCTCGAATGCTGGCCGTCTTGATTAATTTTACCATAATACTCCCCTCCTCGATCTGACCGGACAACCTTAATCTTCCGATCTAACTGTTTCTCAACCTCTAGCTGGAAAGTCTTGAATACATCAAGTGAGTCAGACTTCTGATGGATAAGAAAAACGTAGGTGAAATACGAAAAATCGTCAATGAAAGTGATAAAATATCGATGACCACCACGGGACAGAATGGGAAAAGGCCCACAAATATCTGTATGAATCTGCTGTAAAAGGTCAGTGCTATGAGTAGATTTAAATTTCTTGATCTTGGTCAATTTTGGATGAATGCAATCGACGCAAGTCTAAAAATTAGAGAAGTCTAAAACCCCAAGAACCCCATCTCGAACCATAGTCTTTAACCTCTTTCTAGAAATATGTCCTAGTCGTTTGTGCCATAACATCGAAGACTACTCAGAAACTCTATAACGTTTAGAAGTAGATGAAGTATTAGCCTCAACAGATAAGCATAATAGAGATGTCTCAAAGGAATGATCAATATATAGACGATATAACCCATCAACAGGAGGCCAGAACCAATAATAAAATCAAGATGAATAATGTCAAAACCTCCATGTCAAAAATTAAAGAAATAACTGAAAGAGTGCAACCGAGAAACTGAAACTAGAGATCCTCTCATTGAGGGAACATAAAAGGTGCTTGTCAAATCTAAAGTAGCAACTGTGGCTAAAACCAAGCGAAAAATACCAACAAACTCAATATGAAGGCGTCTGCGTCTCCCGAGAAAACCTGTTCCTTAGGGCTTGCTGGTCGCCTGCTGATGAACCCCTGTGGAGAATTCAAAATGTGAACTTTTGCCCCATAATCTAACCACCAGGAGTTGGAGGGAACATCAACCAAATTTGATTCAAAACAAACATAAACGTGCGAGCGCACATTTCTACTGTTGTCATACTTCAGCGATAAAAGCTGAGATAAGTTACTGTACTGCCTTCTCTTGACAGAACTCTCAAACTTTTTCTTATAGACATCTAACTTTTCTTGGGAGTAGTAAGAGTCCGTCAAGGTCTCAATATTAGTCAGTTGGTGCTGGATCATAGGGTCCATAGCTGCATGAACCAAGGACTTATTGTAATGACTTGCAAAAAATTAAATTTTATGCACGTTGAATTTGATCTGTAAAAGATCTATAACTTGATGTCTTTAATCTCGATCCTACCTAGGGTTAGGATGGTCGAGTCAGAGTGTATATATAATTTATGGTATGGATTATGCACTCTGCGGGTACAGCTATATATCATCAAATCCTTCTTTTGGGTGGTGATTTGACATACATTGCCCCCTAGTTGGTGATCACTCACGCTCAAGACTAGACTGGCCACTTACAGTTTGATTCGAGATACTTCCTCACCTTTGGGCAGAGGGTTATCCTCATCTCCCTGTACCGTGTAGCCTATCTTGACCCACTAATGAATTCGAAGTTTCTTAACCTCCTTTGTGTGGTCTAATAGTTTCAAGTTTAATTAGTGCAAAGTAATCTTAATGAGACTTTACGAGATAATCTCAAAATTAGGAGAAACGTTCAACTCCATAGACAAAACTCATTTGGGCGTATTTGCCCATTTTATATCCCGCATTCCTAACGACTACTTGATCTCACTTAAACCCCATTGGAGATCATTGGGCATCAACGCCCTAAATGCATTAATGATATATATATATATATACATGGCTAAAGCCATATAATATTATCCAACTGATAATAAACGTGAATAATTCTTTGTAATCAGATAATACAACTAAACAATAATCAATTATTAAATCATGTTGAACTAATATGCATCATCCTAAGTGCATCCATAACCAAAATACAACTTGATAATAAGCAGCTAGAAAGCAACACAATAATAATTCACAAATACAAGAGTATAAGCTGTATAGTAAAACCCCAATCTCTCCTCAATCTAATTCATAGAACCCTTTGAAAAACCTATAAAGTATAAGAGATTAATAAAGCAATGATAAAAAACAATCTCTCTATCGTGAACAGTGATCGTGAACAGTGATTATGAATTATTGATCGTAGAGATTATGTACCCTAGCGACTGATACCAATTGTTGTAATATAGTACAATCATTATGATCAATAAACCAAAGATTAATATGATTCTACTAACCTGATTTCCTGCTCTCTGTTTAATCACCTGTTCTTGAGTGGAGTCTTCCCTTAGATTGGCTGTAGACCTTAATGGGATGGTTTTCTGTAGTGTAGTCTCTAAGAGAGACTTCCTCTCTATTTAAACTGATAGGGTTTGAGTGGTCTTCCCATTATACCCTCAAGCCCTAATAAAGAGTAACACTATGTCCCACCTACCTTAACTTGGTGTAACAATTAGGCACAACCAATAATAACTATACGACCTATTAACATGTGTGCTCGTGAACCCGACGACAAAGTAAAGAGTAGTGCCGGTATAGATGGAAAATTCAACAGTTATACTTGTACATGTGGGGTTAGGTTGTATGAATATTCTGACCTCCATAAGGGATTTTAAATTACAGATTTTTTATTAATTTGATTATGGCGTATACTTCATTTTTTTGCCGAGCTAATGCTGAAATTTCTAGAGAAGGTTGAGTTAAAACCATTCGGGTAATGATGTAGGCATGCAAGTAAAGAGGTGTAGTTCCGAAGGCTTGCCATTTTGGCTTTAAGAAAATGTCGCGTCAGTCTCCCAACTATTTAGCTGTTATACTAGTATAATTTAATTTTATTCATATCTATGATTAATGAGTCTTATTTATGCCTAAGTCAAGCAACATTGTTTTTTGAAAGACAAGCCGATTTTAAATTGGAATCCGTAACCCTGCATTTCCAACCCCATGGGCCCATTGGTTAAAAAGAGTCTTCTCTTCAATGTATGTCCATTAAATGACCATTGGTATTATTCCCTTAAATTTGTAAACTCGACTAATCAAGGGTGCCTAAACATTACTCCTTAAAATGTTTCGCATTCACACCAGGGAGACATTATTCGCGCATTTCTCCAACCACACAAACCACAACCCACCCCGATCTTCCTATAGTAGCATACTTCCCATATTCAACAAAGAGAAGCCAACGGACCTTAGTCAAAAACATTTAATCACTTTAGAAGATGTCATGTCTGCGACCACAGTTCCCGACAAAGATTAACAACGAGAGGTCAACGGACATTAGTCGAAGACATTCTATCATTCGAGAGGATGTCACGTCTGCGACCATAGTTCTCGATCTACTAAACGTAGTTGTTGTGATTGGTCAAAAAGAGCCATTAGAGATCCGCAAAGTTCGTCCACTACCCCTAAAATAGGAAATTGTTTATCTTTTTGTAAAACTATATATATCTACTATAAATATAGGCAGGGAATGAGTTATTCAAATCCACAACTTTACTATTCATTCATTCTTATATTTATATCTCACAACAAATTGTAATAATTAGCAACTTATTGGATTTTATATCAAAATCCTCCTCGAGGTCGGGTTTTTCTCAGACTTTATTGAGTTTCTACGTAAAATTTTGTTTGTTTAAACTTATTATTGCATCATCTTTACTAAAAGTATTGACAAAAATTATCCTCCCGAAAAACATGCCATTACAATTGGCACCGTCTATGAGAATACCACACTTTTCTTTACCACTGTGATCTAAGACAGTCTGATGACAAACATGAATCTCCGAAGTGCCTCCAGTACGCTGAGGAACCATGAGATCAACCCGATACTGGAAATAGTCGATCTGCACAACCCAGTGATCGAACTTCAGAAGTAAATAGAATCTGACTGAGTCCAAAGGCTTGAAGATCAGCAAATTTGTGCCCAAGCTCTTCAGGTTGAGAGAGATGAAAGGAGAAAGGCCTTGGATCAACAGAGCTGGTCATATCATAAAGAAATAGAGAATTTATAAAGAACTCAAGATCAGCTCACTGGCTGTCAAACGTCACCTCCTCAGGCCCAAAGTGATCATCACTTCAGGGTAACCCAAAGAGAAAACCAGCTAAGAGAAGAACGAGTATGAACTTCTCAATCCAGATCAAGGAATCTAGACAGGGTTTCTCAATATTTTGGATTAACATCCTCTACATCGATAACTCTCAGAAGTTGACGTACACGTAATCAAACTCCACCACCACAGATAAGATGGCCTATTAGAGACCGATTGGGACCTAAAGAACAGGAAGACTTTGATCCACAGGTTGCGGCCGTACCAATCCTTCCGCCATAATTCATCACCTTGGACGACCTAAACAATAGAATCCAAGCCATAAACTATGACATCCCAGGCCGAAGGTCAGCTCTCGATAAAATCGAAATAAATCTCATCTTTTTTCATCTCGAAGTCAAGCTCATTCCGAAAATTTTCCACATGCCAAAATTTAATCAATATGCAGGCCTCACTGACCCATTCACCCACGTCCGACACTTCAAAGGCGCAGTTGGATTGTACTCTAAACTCGACCACATGTTATGTAGATTATTCAACATGAGCCTGAAAGAGGAACCTCTCAGATGGTTCCATACTATCCCTGAAGGCTCCACCACTACATTCAGCCAGTTACAGCGATTCTTCGAGTCGAATTATGCTCATGCAAAGGAGCGGGAAATAACTGTAGATTTTTTGTTTTTCTTCGAGTAAGGCGTGAAAGAAATATTAACGAGTTTTTACAAGCGATTCTTACAGGAAACACGAAAAATTAGGAATTCAGATCCCAAGATTGTCGTTCCAGTATTTATCTCAGCACTACATATCGACTCCAAAGTTCGAGAAGAACTTACCTTACATAAGCCCAGAATGGTGACATAAATAATTGATATTGTTAATAACTACATCGAATTAGAATGATCCAAGAAAGATAAGATGAAGAACTCATCTGTTATCCATTCTTATGAAATATTTTCATCTCCATCCTAAAAGTCAACTAATACTGGGGGCCCCAAGCAACGCAGACGCAACATCGACAATGCTAAAAGAAGAGATGGAAAACAAGATAGACCCGTCCCAATTTTACCTCCAATGACAACCACTCTCTCTGCTATCTTACCAATGATAAAAGGGAAACAAGTTATATCGGGAAGCACAAGCAATTCCTGATATCCCCAACAAACTTTTGTGCCAGTATCACAATGTACACAGCCACAAAACTGACAGCTGCTACTCTGTTTTTCGAATTTTTCATCGCATTCTACTAGCTGGAAGACTTCACAATTATGTAGTCGACGTTCAAAAGTTCCTCGAAGAAGAAACAAAAAAAAAACGTTAAGCAAAACCAAGGACAAGGGCAAGTTCTCCATCTTTACATGATTGAGATTGCGAAAGGAAAAAAGAGAAAATAAGACGATATAATTGCATCTTGTTGTAAAATGATGTCCTTAGACAAGTCAACAAAACTTTTCCCCAGCTCCAGCAAATCAAAACGTCCATACCATATTTCGTTCGAGGACTGTGACACAAGCTACGTCAAATACCCCCATGATGACCCTCTGGTCATAATGCTCAAAGTAGGACAAAACTACCTATACACACTTCTCATCGATACAGGAAGCACAATAGATATTTTGTTCAGAAGGGCAATTAACGTTCTGGGACTCAAAGACTCTGTAAAAGATTTTACAACCACCATCACAGGTTTCAACGGTTCCAAAGAATCGACCACGTAAAAAATTACCTTGCAAGATCAAGCAGAATCAGAGACCACTTTCGTAAAGTTCATTGTCATAGATTTTGAGTCAAAATATTTGGGGATATTAGGTCGAAGTTGGTTACATTCGATCAAGGCAGTACCTTCAACATATCATCTTGCTTTGCATTTTCTAACAGGTCATAGAGTCTACGAAATCAAAGGAAGTCAAACAGTTGCACGTATGTGCGAGAATACCACTGCCAACTCTTATACGACAAAACTTTTGACGGCATAGCAACTACAACATGAAACGCCCCCTACATTTGAATATCATGATACTGAGGTAGTAGATTTTATTATACTCGATGGGCCCGGGTATAATACCTTTATTGGCTTCAAGCTGTCATCTGATGAAAAAGAAACCATGATTCAGCTCCTGAAGTAAAACATCGACATCATTGCATGGTCTTTCCAAGAGATGCCCGACATCGATGCCTCGGTCGCATGCCACAAGCTCAACCTCCTTCCAGATATTAAAGCAGTTGTACAGAAGCGTCGAAATCTAGCTCCCCGCCTTCGCGAAGCCGTAAATGAAGAAATTGATAAACTCATTCGTGTAGGATTTATTTGAGAAGCAAAATATCTAAAATGGATTTCTAACATAGTGGCGGTCCCAAAGAAGAATGGGAAAATTAGAGTTTGTGTTGATTTTACAGAACCCAACAAGTTTACACTGAAAGATAACTTTCCTCTCCCACTGATCCTACAACTCCTTGACTCTGTAGCAAGGCACGAACTTCTTTCAATGATGGATATAGCCTCCGGTTACAATCAGGTTCCTCTCACCGAAGATAATCAGGAATAAATCACTTTTGTCACAGAAAGAAGTCTCTACTATTAAACAGTAATACATTTTAGATTAAAAAATACAGGAGCCACTTACCAACGGCTTGTTACTAAAATGTTCAAAGATCATTTAGGCAAAATTATCGAGGTATACATCGATGATATGATCTGTAAAAGCTTGAAGCGTGAAGATCATTGCAACAACCTCCAAACCATCTTCGATATCCTTCGTACCTACCAGTTAAAACTCAACCCAGAAAAATGCCAATTCGGTGTCGCATCTGGTAAATTTCTGGGATACCTGGTTAGTAAAATGGGAATCGAAATCTATCTGACACAAATCAAGGCACTCATGGCAATGCCATCTCCTCTAACCAAAAAAGATGTACAAAAATTTGTTGGCAAGATTGCAGCTCTTCATAGGTTCATCTCCAAGTCATCTGATCGATAAAAACTTATTTACCTCCTTCATAGAAATTCAGCTCTACTATCTAAAAAATAGTTCAAGGAAATCGTTTGGACCCCTAACTGTGAATTGGTTTTCCAAGATCTTAAACGATACTCGGGGTGTCCTTCTATAATGAGTACTCCAGTTGATGGCAAAATACTGGCAATGTATTTATCAATAACCGATGATTCCATTAGCTCTGTCCTTATTCGAGAAGACAAAGGTGTGGAAAAACCAATCTACTTCAACAACAAAACTCTCATGCCTGCTGAGAAAAGATATACAACGACTGAAAAACAACTACTCGCCTTGGTCTACAGCTCTCAGAAACTTCGACCATATTTCCAAGCTTATCCCATCAAAATCATTACCAAATATCCTCTTAAAGTGGTGCTCTCTAAAAAAGAAAAATCTTGAAGAGTTCAACAATGGTTTATATTCCTCGGCGAATATGACATCTTCTTCGAACCTCATATATCTATCAAAGGACAAGCAGTAGCTAATTTCTTGGCAGACTTTCCAGTCGAAGACCCCGATTGGGAAGAACTCGAAGAAATATTAGCTGATGACTCAATCGCAGAACCAGACGCATGGTCACGAAGTACAGGATAAAGACTCTTTATAGACAGATTTGCTGGACCGCGAAGATCAGGAATTGGCATCGTCCTCGCTATACTTTCTAATCATCGAATCGAGAAAGCTATTAAACTCAAATTCTATTCCACCAACAATGAAACAAAATATGAAGCTATCATTTATGGACTGGATCTCGCTATAGCATTTAGGGCAAAAGAAACAGTTGTTTACGTCGACTCCTTACTCGTCGCCAACCATTACAACAAAACTTTTAAAACATCAGGCCAGATTGTTGATTATGTAACCCTGGTCGAAGAGAAAATGAGCAAATTCAAGACCTCAACAATCTTTTATCTTTCTCGAGCATAAAATCAACACGACGACGCATTAGCCTACATTGTTGTAATGCTCGAAGATAGTGAAAAGAGAATATTGGATATCGAGGTTATCGAACATTCCAGTCTCGATATAAGCTATACAATGCAAATCAATGTTACTGAAGATGATGATGAAGACGATTGGAGAAGACTTTTCTATGCATACCTCAATTCTAACATCCTCCCAAGTAGCAAAGAAGATGCCCGATCACTCATGGCCAAATGCCCCAAATTTACAGTTCAAGATAAGATCCTATATCTTATTACAGAAGGATGACCTCTTATTGAATGCATATCTCAAAAACAGGCTCAAAGTAAAATCAAAGAACTTCACGAAGGAATCTGCGCGGCTCACATTTCAAGATGATCATTGGCCCAGTGGGCATTCACTCAAGGGTTATTTTGGCCGAAGATGCGACAGGATTACGAAGACTTTGTTCGCAGGTGTTACAAATGCCAAATCTACACTCAAGACATCAAAAAACCAATACTTGATTTGTACATAAGCAATGTCCTCTGGCTATTCAAAAGATGGGAGATCGATATCATTGGACCTTTCCACCCAACATCGAGAAATTGTAAGTTCGTTATTGTGGCAATAGACTACTTTACCCAATGGGTCGAAGCAGTTCCTCTATGTCACGCTAATGAAAATGAAGTCATTAAGTTTCTTTGGGAACACATCATAACCAGATTTGGCTGCCCATACATGATACGATCCGATAACGGCAAACAATTCATTAGCAGCAAAGTTCTTAGTTTCCTCCACAAATGCAAAATTTAACTATCTACTTCGACACCGTACTACCCTCAAGGTAATGGACAAGCTGAAGCCATCAACAAGAGCATCAAGTCAGGGATACGCAAGCGCCTCGACGAAAAAAAGGCAGATGGGTCGATGTATTACTAAGTGTCCTATGGATATACCGGACAACTCCTCGAACATCCACAGGTTGTACTCCATTTATGATGGCATTCGGCACTGAAGCAGTTATACCTTCAGACCTCAATCTACCTAGTGGTTGAAGAAAACTTACAGATGAAAATAATAAACTAGGTCTCCTCTGCAACCTCATCTAGATCGAAGAAACCCGAGACAAAGCCATTACGAACTTGGGACGGTACCATGATACACTCAAGAAGGCTTACAACAAAAAGGTTCAAAAAAGAAAATTTGGCATTGGTGACTTTGTCCTTCAACGCATACAGGACAATACTCGACCTAAGAATTCTGGCAAGTTATCAGAAAACTGGGAAGAGCTATATATTGTCAATGACAAAACCGATAGTGGAACTTACTGGCTAATGACTGAAGATGAAATACAGCTCAAATATTCATAGAATACAGCCCAACTGAAAATGTTTTACAGATAACAACTGTAACCGTTTTCGACTGATTCCAATAAAACTATCTTTACTTTCAATTACATCTGTCAAATATTCAACTTTACTATCTTTACTTTTACTTAGTATCGATACATACTTGATAAGTATGTATCAAAACTAACATTCATCTCTTCGACAAACATTATCCAATTGCAGGATAATCTCGTTTGTATTCATTACTTATCGAACAAAACATGTCATGTTTTATTCTTTTCAATCAAAACCTAAATATCCCACTAAGGAATAACATCTGGTAATCATTTTAGATACTTGCCATTGCATGGCCCTCTTTCTATTATATCAGATACTTGCTTTAAAGTAACCCTCTACACACTATCTACAATCATATTTCAAACTATCGATCTTGTCGAATACCAACACTTAGCATAAATTTAACAACTATGCATGCATTGCTTTAAAAATATTCTTTGACAAACATCAACATAAGCATCCATGGTCTTTTGGACCTCGGTTTCTTACTCCTCGGCGAATTTATTCTTCATCTTCCGAAGATACCTTCTTCTTCGGTAGCATACTTGTTGAAGCCTTTGGAGGTCGCCTATCAAGAATAGTAATTAAGGTTTTATAGATTTTTTCCCCCTCTCGATTATTGATCTTCGAGAAGCCCTCTTTGGGGGTAACAGGGGACCAATAACTTGGCTAGCAGCCCTCTTTCTTTTGCTCTTGTCAAACTGTTCCATCAATATTGCATCTCTTTCTGCAGTTACAGAATCGGTGGTGTAACCACTTAGTAAAAGATTCCCGAGGGGCAAGCTCGAGTCTGCCGCTCCTTTGTTCCTCGCGGACATCTTTCTGTCGATAACCGGAACCTCTACTCCTTTAGCCCTCGATCTTTTTATCCCTGCTTCTTGAAACAAAGTGTCCACTTTCTCTTTATCGATAACTAGGTTATCGATCCTACCATAGTAGCCCCTCTTGATATTGTATAACTTCTCTTTTACGGTCTAGCTCCTGTCAATCTTCTTCAAAGCTGTACAAACACAAAACAATAGTTACACAACAATTATACAAATCCACAACATCGACAATTACGTTACCTAACCACAAACCTAAATGAAAAATCTTTCTTTTTAAGGGCTCCCCCAGATCTTTCTTGTCAAACTCGTAGTTCCCCGACACGAGAAGACGTTCATCGCTATACTGCCCTCCTATTGATACCATGTCATAAAACAGAGGTCTCTTCATAAACCTCACCAAGTACCGATATCCTAACTTATGAGGGTTTTGTTTGAGTGTGTAGTACACACATAGATTATCAACCGTGATCAATTCTTCCCCTCTTGCATTTAATTGACTGTTTATCACCCCACATACCCGAAAGAGATCATAAACGTTAGGATTAAACTGACCAGGTGCCACATCGAAGAAATTCAACAACCTTTTCTGATCAGTTCGAAGATAAAGCTTCAAACCCTTTTTGATTTGTTTTCGATGGACAAGAATGCCATCCAAAGGTATTTCTTGATCAGTCATTTCATATTGATATTCTTCTAACCTAATATCTTAAGAAATACCGTACTTCTTCTTAAAACTCAAAATCTCACTTATTTATGGACCTTCTTCATAACAAGCCTCATCATCATCCTCAACATCTTCCTCCCCCCCCCACCACTACCTTCTCGATCACTAGCCTGTGACTCATGATCCACATCTGTCTCGGTACTCTCATCATCCGACACTTCCACATTCCTGGGAGCCACCTTAAATTGGTCGATACCTGCCACATCCGTACTACTCGACCCAACCCTATAACTCCCACCCAACTTTTGGGCACATACGGTCACATCAATTAGCAGGGGCACTACGTCTGCAAGGTTCTCGAAGATATCTTTATCATCAATTTGAATATGTTCTGCCATTTTTATGAACCTGAAATCAGATTTTATTTTTTACAAAATTAGTTTATATCATATCTATACATTATATATGTTCATATGCTACTAATCATATCGTTGTCGAGTTTATCTCCAACAAGTCATTCTTTTATTACTATCTGAATATACTATTACTATATTTAGTTCTCGATACAAAATTTCTTTACTATTTTTCCTAAGTTTTAACATCGATAACTATTTCTCTGTCACTAAATTTCATATTGTATCAGTAAATTTCATTCATTCACACAAGTCAAATCATATTCGAGAACATTTTAATCCTACACATCGATAACAAATATATTCATTTCTTTTAGACAACACTTTACACATAACTCATTTATTACATTCCAATACTCATTTCACTCTTCGACCAACCACATCATCTTCTTTCTTCACAAACGCTTTGGCTCGATTCCTTATCTTGCCGACGCACTCAGGAAGACTCAAAAATTACAAATTACAAATTACAATAAAATTTATACTCCTCTTCTACATCCTTCACCTCCACTTCACTTAGTTCTTCATAGTTGGGTTTCACTAGCACAATGATTGTCCGTTTACGCAACTCTTACCAAAATACCTGTCCAGGAACTCCCAATACTTTGCATAAACACGATTGGAACGCATACTCCCGAACTTGCGCTCTCGTCCTTACCATCCCCAATCCTACAAATAACCTCAGATTAGACATGGTATTTATATACATAACAAACACAAACAGTCAAATCATTCATTCAATTCATATTGAAACTCTACACATCTGAGTCAAATAAATCATCCTAGGAAACCGTTTATGGCCCCACAAAGTCAACAAACTCCAATTCGAGATATAATCACTCGACAACATAACCTCAAAATTTGCATACATTCAAAAAAATCTATCTCGACATCACCTAACTCGATTACTTATATTTGGCTAATAAATTTTATTTCTTTCGAGATTACCATCTACAAATTCAATACAAGATCAAAACAAAGTTTATTCATTAAACATTATGTTATATTTTACATTCGACAATTCACTCCTTCGATTACATTACATCAAAGTACATTTTACGTTCTATCATTCGACATAAAGGACTCAAAGCTATGTACTTATTTTCACCAGAATCTCATATCCTCCAGCGCCAGGGGCAACGATATCCTAAGAAACTCAATGAATCTCAGGTCAGAGAACTTCTAAAAATAGCTGCCTGTGTGTGCCATGCAGAGAGCCAACAATAGAAAATTACAAACAAAAATTTGTATCGACAAGAGACACAGGACGCCCTACCCGCCTTCGCATTGTCATCTTCAATATGAGTAGTGACCACTTCTCCAAACAATTGATGAGCTCTAAAACATTCTACAACAACAACTAACACTAGCTCCAATGGCCACACTGCGTTTCGACGCTCTCTACCTCCACCTCCACCTCCCTCAATTCTCCTAACCATCATAACAATCAGTTCAAGATTAAACAACAACAAAGACATAATACCAAGGTTTACCTCTATATAGTCGTCACATATGCCATCTACAAACTCCAGCCACTCGCTATGTCACACCTGGGGCGACATCTTTAGCATCACGGCTTCCAAGCCATTCACCTACCGAATAATAACTTATTCTTTCTCCATCTATTTATAACCCAACCTTCCAGAAATTACGTAGACCATTGTGCTGCAATTAATGCTCATCGGGAAACCAAATTGACTAGTTTCATTTGACTTTAGCCTCAGAAATGGCAACAACAGACTTTTATAGCCATTCGAGAATCGTTTCACATTCCGATGTTTTTTTCGACACAACAACAAGTACTTATGTCGAGAATGGGGCGATTGTAGTAGCATATTTCCCAGATTCGACAAAGAGAAGCCAACATACCTTAGTTGAAGACATTCAATCACTATAGAAGATGTCATGTCTGCGACTACAATTCTCGACCAAGATTGACAAAGAGGCCAACGGATAGTAGTCGAAGACATTCTATCATTCGAGAGGATGTCACGTCTATGACCATAGTTCTCAATTTACTAAAAGTAGCCGTTGTGCTTGGTCAAAAAGAGCCGTTGGAGATCCGCGAAGTTCGCCCACTACCCCCGAAATATGAAACTGTTTTTCTTTTTGTGAAACTGCCTGTATCTACTATAAATACATGCAGAGAATGAGTTATTCAAATGCGTAATTTTACTATTCATTCGTCCTTACATTCATATCACACAAATTGTAATAATTAACAACTTATTGGATTTTACATCAAAATCCTCTTCGAGGTCGTGGTTTTTCTCAGCATTTTTATTGAGTTTCCACATAAAATTTTGTTTGTTTAAACTTATTATTGCATCATCCTTACTGAAAGTATCGACGAAGATTATCCTCCCAGAAAACACGCTATTACATTTCCAATAATTGAAGCTCCACAAATTCTATCTCGAGGTCCAATCTTCAAATGTACATTCGAACTACTAGAAAATTGCGTTCACATAGCTATCACATTTTTGACTATTTTTGGAGATACACTCTGTTGGAGATGCTCTTGAGAAAATCCTCAAATATTGTAAACTCAAGGGTCAGAGATAAACCTCTCTCATTTCATCAGTTCTATCTTCTCCTACCCCAAACCCTAAAATCCAACATAAACTCTAATCGAATCGACTCCATTGTTAGAGAAACAGAGATGGATCTCTTTCTCATCGCTGCATCTCCTTCTCATCCTATACTCTTTTCTCACTTCCTCAACCCAATTCAACTTCGCAAACCAAACCCCATTAAACCCCTCTCTCTCACTTCAAGAACCCACCATTACCGCCTCTCGGGGAGCTCTCGATGCTTCGCGGAGGATTCATCATCTAAAGTGGGGAATGATGATAGTAGTGTTGTGTTTAAGGGTAAGAAGGAGTTGAAGGGTATCCAATTACTTGCAGATAGTTTGTCGCCGACTGTTAGGTTAGCGAGCTCGGTTGTTATTGTAGCTAGTGCTATTGCTGCTGGTTATGGGTTGGGGGTTCGATTCGGAGGGAGCCGGAATGCTGGGGTAGGTGGGGCGGTGGCAGTTGGTGCGGCTGGGAGTGCGGCGGTTTACACATTGAATTCTTGTGTTTCGGAGGTTGCGGCGGTAAATTTGCATAATTTTGTGGCGGGGTTTGATGACCCGAAGGGGTTGAGGAAGGAGGATATTGAGGGAATTGCGTCAAGGTTAGTTTTTTATTTGTTGTATGAATTTAGTAGCTGTAGGTCAAAAAGTGACTATCTGAATCATGCTTTAGGATAACACGTATGCGTATTGTGTCAAACAATCATGGTTTAGGAGGTTTTAGATTATTGATTATCTTGTCTGTTTTAATAGAGGTAATTATGAGTTTTAGTGGAATTGTGATTATGGGTTGGTTCAAAATTCATGTAACTAATGTTTTTCACACTGAACATGGTACTTTCTTCAAAACATGTCTACCACAATCTGGACAGCGAGAGGCGGGGGGGGGGGGGGGGGGGGGGGGGGGTTATTAAGAGACTAGAGGGAGAGATAAATCAAGGAGAGGGAAGGGGGAGAGAGAAAATGAAGAAGATTAGGCAAGGAAAAGAGTTAAAAAAAAAAAGTGGGAGAAACTATATTTAGTGGGTATTGGGTGAAGATTACTCGTATGGTTGTCTATTTAGTTGGTAAAGTTGTAATGAAAATCCCTAAGAGTTCCATTGGATGGGTTCATGGTAACCTCATTATATATTGCTCTTACAGTTAGTAGCCTTTCCTTTCTTCATCTCTATTCTGGTTTGGAATTCAGGTTTACTTGTAGTTGACCATATCTTTCAAAATATTTATCTTTTCAGGTATGGTGTTAGTAAACAAGATGAGGCCTTCAATGCGGAGCTTTGTGATTTGTATAGCAGGTGGGTCTTGTATTTAGTTATATCATCATTTTTTTCTTAGAAGCACTGAAGAATTTAGCTACGTAATTTTTTTTTACATAAATCATATTTGACACAATAAGTAGATCGATAAGCTTTAGATCCTGCTGGTACTGCTTTCTATACATCTTATGCAAAAGGAAAACGATACCGCGCCTTAGTTCCCTGCCAACATTAAATGGTATACACTAAACAATGAACAGTTTTTGATCAGTTGACTATCATTATTTGTGTTTGCTTACCATGGACTACACCAAAAACCTTAAAGTAATATAATTGCTGTTTGATAGTTTCCCATAGTTTTAATTAACAAATATGTGAACGAACAATCTACTCTCATACAGTCAATGATATCATCTATTTTGCTGGCTAATGCCAGTGTAAAGTTTAGCATCGATTTTGCTAAAACAATTTATTAAAAGTTTGGTATGTCATTATTATTTTCCTTGTTCCATCATTCAGCTTTATATTGTCTGTTCTTCCACCCGGAAGCGAACCTCTCAAGGGCAATGAAGTTGAAGCTATCATCAAGTTCAAAGATGCTCTTGGACTTGATGACCCAGATGCAGCTTCTGTGCATATTGAGGTACTTTGCATTTTAATAATCAAGTCACTACTGGAAGTTGGTTCTTATATTTTTGTTAAGCATTCTTAGGAAGAATATAATTTGTTGGTCATGATTTTTGCCCCCTTCAGATTGGGAGGCGCATGTATAGGGAAAGGCTTGAAACTGGAGATCGTGAAGCTGGAATGGAGCAACGCCGGGTAGGTCACTTCTAGAAGCCTTACTCATTAATTCATGCTACTGTAAAATTCCTTAGAACTTATTAAGGAAATGTGAAGCTTGAGAGTTATTAGTGAGTCTCTAGTGCAGGCATTTCAGAAGCTGATCTATGTTTCAACGCTTGTGTTTGGGGAAGCATCAACATTTCTTCTGCCTTGGAAGCGCTTGTTCATGGTTACTGATGCTCAGGTACTAAAAAATACCATTTTTCTTGTGGGTTTCAATTTCTTCTTCTCATTCGACGTGCACACATGTGATGTAATGCAACGTATAAAGATATTTTATGGATCTCCCACAAATAAATTCTGGTAGATAGAACCTGTCTCTATATTACTAATGTTCATGATGACAATTTTCTTTCTTCCTGTTTAATTTGGCTAAATACTAAAACGTTTTGAAGGTTATAGATGAAAGCAAATATTCAGATGCTTATTTATATACATAATATTAATGCGTTTATACGCATGCTTTATTTACCATGGTAGTTACGAATCGTAGTCTTATCTCCATCAAATGCCAGATCCAAAATGAGTACTAGAATCCCTCTTTCCATCCAAAATGCCCTCTCAAGCATCCTCAGGATCTCCTTAACCTCGTCTTTTTTAGATGCCAGGCTGTCATGGAGTAAACACTATTGTTTATCCTCCTTGATTTTTTTTTCTACTATCTTTGTCATCGACATTCGGCATCCACTTAACATAGTTACTCACATCCTCTTCAATGCTGAAGCTTTATTAATCGAAAGTTCAAAACCATAAAATTTCAAACAAATGAGTTATTGTCATGAAATGAAAAATCAGATTTAGATTTAAAAAAAAAATGAAATACCTGGAATACCTATTGAATGTGTATCAAGTCCAAATCAGAGGTGTTTTCTTGACTGATATTCTTATTTATATGTAAATTCTATAAACATGCTATAAGTACATGCCACATGGTCTGTCCCTAATACAAGTATATTCAGGGATGAAACCTACCGAACTTCTTGGGCCAACAAACAGAGCATGATATTAACTTTTCATGAAGTATAGAAGGAAATCAGTAAAAGAAGTGCGAAGATGGGTTGCGAACAAAGATGTACACTCCCTACTGTTCAGGCACACCAGTTGTGTCGTTGGTTGTGTACGAGTCTCCAGTAATTTAGCATTTTGTCCCTTCTCTTTATGTTCTAAATATGTTACTTTAACTCAACATGCTTTTGACTTATAGGATGGTCTGCCTTGGTTGAAATATCTGATACAACATTTAATATTTTACATCTATCCATGTTTCGTTTCAATCTCGTTTTTGTTTTAATTTTGTGTGTTTCTTACAAGCTTGATATCCTGCTTGCTAGGTTGATGTAGCAATTCGGGACAGTGCCCAAAGATTATATGCGTCGATGCTAAAGTCGATTGGAAGAGGTAAGATATCCGAACCAATGTCTATTATTTTGGGATGAAATCGTGTTCAATTTTATAGACCCATGCGAGTGTTACGAGCGCAATTGCTTGTAATGCGACTGTTGCTACACTTAGGTGCATCACGACATACCTCACAACACCTTCTGATGCGTAGGGACGCAATTGCGGCGCAATTTAGCGCAATAATGGTGCATTGCGAAGTATGGTGCAAATGTTTGCGACAAATTAAACTCGAAAGTCGATTAAGAAATTCGTAAAACTCCAAACTTGATTATGAGATATATGTAAAACTTGATTATTAAAACTTCTATGGGATAAACCAAAAAATTCAAAACACGATTAAAAAAACGCATACGAAAACCCATAATTGGAAATAATAAATCTTAGTAAAACTTAAAACTCACGCCCTAAGTAGTATTATCTGGTTCTCTTGAATTTGAATACGAAACAGAGAAACCCAAATATGATTAATAACTATATATTTGATGGGTACATACATCAGTATATGCAATATTTCACCCAATGCATCACAGCAGATCGCAACATGTCGCATTGCGGCCGCAAGATTCATGTTGCGTAATGCTAGCGTTGGTCGCATTCGCATCGCAATACTCATTGATTACCTTAACGGCTTGACCAAACCCATGTGCTCATCATTGGGGTCTATGGGGTTGGAAGGATTGGACTTGTCTACTAAATAATAATTATTAATCATCTTCGACTATTACAGTCCTAAAGAAAGAACCCAATGTGAAGACTCCCAACATAAGGTAACTTTATCACAAGGATATATGAAAATTTTCTCTTAGGAACCACATGGCCTGAACTCATTTTTATTCCTTGACTTTTAGATGTTTGATCTCAGTAGATACAAAATTTATGATCTTTTAAAATGATACTATGTTTAATTTATTCCTATGTAAAACAAACATTCCATATTCCGAAAAATATCCGTGTCCAAACGTGTCAGACACTCGTATATCCAACAGACACTTCTTGCTTAAATCATCCACTTTTTGACATAATTCTTTGAAAGTTTTAAATTCTTATGCATGTTATTCAACCCTACTAGCTACTATCATTGTTTTATGTTTGTTATTAGTTGTAAATTGATATAAGCTACTATCTTATCTATATATTCATAATACATTCACATATAATAAGACACAATACAAGAACCGTGACGAATTATACTATCTTTTTAGGTATAAGGCCGTGTTCGCGTTTTCATTTATTTTTGAAACCGCCGTGTCCGACACCTCATACTCATGTCGGACAACTACACGCATACCCGTGTCTATGTTACATAGATTTATTCCCTCGTCTTCCATTGATGGGGAACAACCAATCACTTTCATTAGAGCATCTCTAGCATGGTGTGAGTTTCAATTCAAAAAAGCCCACACTTAAATCGCTTCTAGTAGCCCCCCAAAATCCTAGCTAGCGTTGGGGCAACTCAGACGGTGTGAGGCGATATTTCAAAAGCTGCGGTGGATTCACAAATCTTAACCACAGATCTTGTAAAGGATTTAATCTCACTTGTTCGTCTCTTATGCGAACTATAGCGGAAGCAACGATTAACGGAAAACTAGCGAACTCTTTTATTAATTACTACAAAAAAGAACAATAGATCTCTCTCTCTAGCCTTAACCTAGGCTTTCTCTTGAGCAACACTAACTTACCTCTATCCCAAAACTCCCCTTTATAGAGAAGAAACCCTCTTCATCTCAAACCCTACTTCCCCCAAAACAGGAAACTTATCTACTAGAATTTATGCATACTAGGAAACTAAAAATACGGACTCACGATGAGTACGCCAAGTAGGAGACGCACATGATAGATCGTGGTCGATACGACTACGATTTCTATCAGTCTCATAAGCAAATCTTGCATCCGATCTTTCATCTCATATGCAAATCTTTCTTCAGATCTTCCATCTATGCTTAATGTAATTTTACGAAGAGTCCCGCGGCTTTGAACTTTTCCGCAGAGTACTTTAGTGAGATTTTTCTTGCCAAGTTGGATATCCTGCTGGATTCAGAGTGTTTGAGTTTTGGGTCTTTTAGGTGGGCCCCAGCAACTTAAGAAACTGCTAGGATTCCTCTTAACATTTGAGTCTTTCATTCCCATTTTTCAAGTTTGCCATTTAAGCTCTTAATCTTATGTCTTTATGTTCTTTAGATGTTGATGAGAAACAACTTATTGGTCTGAGGGAGGCGCAACTTCTCTATCGTCTTTCTGATGAGGTAGTTTATTTAAATTATTGTTTGAGCTTTAAAGTCATCTGTTCCCTGACTTGGCTTTTGTCATTTTGCAGTATTTATCCTTTCTTTTCTTCAGCTTGCAGCCGATATGTTTAGGGAGCATACAAGGAAGCTGGCCGAGGAAAAAATTTCAGCAGCTCTGGCTATGTTAAAGTCTAGGACAAGATCTAGGTATGATTTTTGTTACTTTATTTATGGGCTAATTAATAGTTCTTCATATATAATAAAGTTAATTTGGCATTAGGAATACACCTGGTAAATAATATGACATCTACGAAGAAGTTCCTATAACATGGCGGCCTAAGACTTGTAAAGCAGTTCCTATTGTAATATTTAGGACTAGGTTGATAATTCTGGTCTTGCTTAGATGTTAGAAAACCTCAAAATGGGTAAAGATGAGCACTTTCAAATTTATCTCAGTCTAAGCAGATGGGCTGATCTTTGCAAGCTGTTAGATTACTCGCAACTGGTTTTTCCTATTCTATGCATCACACCAAGTTATGGAATAGATTCACCAAGAGGCACAATGGTTACTCAGAATTTTCACTTTGTAAGGCTAAGAATATGGGGATAGTTGGAAGGTTGAGTGCATTAGCTGTGAAAGTTAATCCCATACTGGATTCTTGGATACAGGCAAAGCTTGATAATATAAAACTTAAGATTATTCCCTCAGCACCGGAGCTTTTGAAGTTCAGGTTGTTAGTTAGATTAAACAACTACTTTGTTATTGTCTCCTCTTTTTAGGAGTGACCTCAGTAACCAGCTGCTTATCTTGGGGTTTCAAAGCAGATCCTAGCACCTCAATGAGAAGTAGTTTTAGAGTAAGAAAGGAGTTGATAATGGTATATGTATATGGGATAGAGGAGGAGAAAAATCACTGAGAAGGGGTTTATGTCAGCCTTACAGAACCGGCATTCACAAATTTTCTGGGTCGTGACTAGTCGTACCTTTGCATATTGCAAAATATGCAAGAGGTGAGGCCTGTACCCTGAGTGACTTCCAAATTGCTTAAAGTGTTAACTGGTAGCAACCACTCAAGCTAACCTAAATTGCCAAATAAAAGTAATTACTGTAAATACAAAACCCAGTAAATGGGCGAGAATAAAAACAGGAAAATTATTTATTAAATAAACTTAAATCAATCCAATCCAGTTGAATTCAACTGACTGATAATTATTGATTCATTTCAATTAATTAAAGAGGTAAAGATGTTAATTTGTGAAGAAAATACAACAAATCAAAGGAAATCTAAACTGACTGAAGTGAGTCGGTTGACGAGTTCAAGTCACTCAATAAAATTAATTCAATTGATGCTCACGATTTAATGTTTTTTGAGAGATCCATAACCCTGAATTCTCAACCCCATGGGGTTTCGAGCCCGCGATTCCTTTCTTGGTGGGGGATCACTGCCACCACTGGTCAAGAGTTCAATGCCTCACGATTTAATAATTAAAATGGAAAGGGAGGATACTATGACACAGATGTAAATGACACACATGTCGAGTTGCACGAGTTGCACGAGTTGCATTTAATAGGACCCACCTGAAGATGAAAAAGGTTTTTCTATGCGGATGTGATCTCCTCGTCACTGAGATCATCCCCAAAACTTACTAGATCATTTCATCATTAGAATATCGTAAAGTGTAGATTTAATTTCATATAAAATGGACACCTGAAGACTGGTATAATCTTTGTATTTGTAATCCTTTTTTAATCTTGATAACAATTTTAGAATGACTTGTTTTTTTTGAAAGGATGATCTTCCTGCCAAAAAAGATTACACCCGTAAGAAAAAAAAACCCTCAAGTCATTTCTATGTGTGCCTAATAATGCGTGTCAACCGCGTGCCAAAGTATCTTTTCTCAAAATGGAATTAAATGAAATAATAAAAGCTTATTTGGATGTTACATTTTCGTTGTAATTGTTTGGGTTGTTTGCCAATTTCGCCTTTTCTGTTTTGTGTAAATTTCCTTTTGGGCTCCCAAGAATCGGTCTTTTCTAGCATATTACCTTATCAAATTATAATATAACAAAAAACTTATGTCTTCAATTAAGTCTCAAGATATACGAGAAAATAGTTGCAAGCTATAAATAAGTTGAGAGATAGGTCTTGGAGTGATTTATAAAATGATAAAACACCCATAGATCACAACGATTAAACCATTATTTATCTGTTAAAAAAATAATTATTCTAAAACTAAACACTCCAAGTTTTTGGTTTTGCACCACTTGAAGCTTCTTCAAATGATCTTTCCCGCCAAATATAATAGCAAACAAACTAGAACTTGAAAGGTGACATCCATGTTCAAATCTTAGTGAATAAAACCAATACAGAATCAAAGCCACATATCTCAGGTTATTGATAAAATGATCAATTTTAGAGGGGTTGTGATGAGCTCGGGGTTACATAGTAACGGTTTTTGTGAAAGTTTTGGGAGCTAAAACATGTTTAACCTCTGAGGATCTCCTGAAAAGGATCACTGCGATTGTGAAGGGGGGAGTGAGAAGGAGACAAGTCTTGGGAACTATTTTGTGTTGGGCTATTCGAACTGGGCCTTCCCCTTTTAGATTTGAGCTCTGGTGGCTTCTGTGTGATGAGTTAATTCCTTTTGTAAAAGAGTGGTGGCACTCCTTCTCTTTTGAAGGATCACCTAGCTATATTTTGTGGTGTAAGCTTAAAGCCCTTAAATCTAAGTTGAAGGAGTGGAGTAAAGCTAAGTTTAGTAAGATGGAATTGAGGATTCATACTCTTATGGAAGAAGTAAGGTGTTTGGATAAGGTCGAGGAAGGTAGAAATTTGAGCAAAACAGAAATATTAGCTAGAGGGATCAAGAAGGTTGAGATTCAGAAGTTGTTGCTTTGGAAGGAGATAAAATGGAAGCAGAGATCTAGAGTGAAGTGGTTGAAGGAGGGAAATAACAAAACTAAGTTTTTCCATTCGGTGGCTAATGGGTGAAGGCGGATCAATAGTTTGTCCAAGTTACAAATTGGTGACCAGTTAGTAGGTGATAATGATAAAATCAGGGAGCACATTGTTGAATTTTATTCAGGCTTATATACGGAACCTCACAAGTGGGGACCTAGATTGGATGGGTTGGATTTTGAAGTATTAGCTTGGAACAGGCAGAATGACTTGAGAGGGAATTTGACGCATAAGAGATTTTGGAGGCGTTAAAAAACTGTGGTGGAGAGATCCCCGGGTCCGGACGGATATCCAATGGGATTCTTTTTAAAATGTTGGAATATTCTTGGGGAAGATGTTATGAGAACTATGAAGGAATTCCATAATAAGGGTTTTATTGATTGAAGGCTCAACACAACTTTTATCAAGCTTATTCCAAAATCTGCTGGAGCGAGGGAGTTAAAGAACTTTAGATCGATCAATTTAATTGGTGCGGTTTATAAGATTTTAGCCAAGGCTCTAGCAATAAGAATGAGAGCAGTTATGGGATCTGTGAACTCGAGATTCCAAGGGGCGTTTGTTCGAATATGCAAATTTTGGATGGCGTTCTCATTGCTAATGAGTCTATTAACTCCGAGATGAGGGAGGGTGTTTTGAGAGTGGTCCGCAAAATTAATTTTGAGAAGGCCTATGACCATGTCAGCTCGGTGAAGAGGATGTGTTTTGGTAATAAGTGGAGGAACTGGATTAGAGTTTGCATGTCGACAGTGAAGTTCTCGGTCCTAGTTGATGGAATCCCGGCTGGTTTTTCTCAATGCTCAAGGGGGATTCAACAGGGGGACCCTTTATCTCCTTTTTTATTTATTGTGGCGGGAAAGGCCTTAAGCAGATTGACTTGCAAGGCGAGAAACTTAGGTTTACTGCATGGGTTTAGGGTGAATGCGGGGGCGCCAAAGATTACCCACCTTTAATTCGCAGACGATACGATTTTATTTGTAGGGCATGACTAGAAGGAGGTCAGACATCTTCTGCTAGTATTATTGGACTTTTCCGAGGCGATTGGTTTGGAGAAAAGACATCCCGTCTAACGTTGCCTTTTTCTATTGGGGGGTGGCGTGGGGGAGAACACCTACTAGAGATCAACTTAGACGAAGAGGTATGGATGTGGAATCTTTTTGCCTTCGGGTTGCGAATGAATCCATTGATCTTTTACTATTACATTACTCAATTGCGACAAAGGTGTGGTCATTTTCTTAATCTTTTCGGAGTCTCTTGGGTTATGCCCGGAGTTTTATGTCATCGTGGTGCACGCCTTATAGAAAAAAATATTGGGAAAGTTTTTTGGGATCTTACTCCTTATGCGGT
Organism: Kingdonia uniflora; assembly: GCA_014058105.1. NCBI lineage: Eukaryota > Viridiplantae > Streptophyta > Magnoliopsida > Ranunculales > Circaeasteraceae > Kingdonia > Kingdonia uniflora. Next base: position 81,980 of record JACGCM010001619.1, on the reverse strand, counting down.
TGGGTGGGTTTTATGGAACAAGAGGAATGATACACTTTAATGCGAAGGTTAAGAACGTGGAGGAGATCTTTAAAGTCTATAAGACTATCTTGTATTGGTCTTCGTCATCCATTTCCATGAAAGGGGTTACGTTTGAGGACCTCGTGTCCCGATGGAAGGATATAGCTTTCATGGATACAATGTGATGTTAGTGTATTGTTTTTCGTTCTTTTTGCCTTCGGGTTGTATTCTTTCCACCTCGGAAAGTGTCTTTGGTTGATCGATATATGATTTTTACATTTTCAAAAAAAAAAAAAAAATACTAGCTTAACTAATCCTCTAGACCTCAGAACCACAAAGGCGACTTGGTTCCCACTACCTATCTCAATGCTTAAAGGGGCATTTAGCTTGCTTTTGTCAATGCAGGCCTCCACCTTCCATCACCTTGTCGTCTATTTTGTGCCTGTGGGCTTTTTGACTTCTGCAAATAATTTTCAATGAAAGAGATGACTTTCTTTTCTCTTAAATTGGACTCTTTTTCACTGGAAAATTCTGTTTATAAGAAGAGGATTGCTAAAGCTGTAGGAACATTTGTTTATTTTTATTCGTCATTATTTCTCATTTTGGAGGAGAAATTTATTTTCATTCTGTTGCTCTTTCCATTCTTGACTTTAGCTAACAGTACTAAGGATTTTTGCAGGGGAGCTGCACAAGTTATTGAAGAACTTGATAAGGTTCTTGCATTCAATAACCAACTTATGACATTGAGCAACCATTATGAGTCTTCCCGCTTTGCTCTTGGGGTTGGGCCTATATCTTTACTAGGTGTGAAAGTTGCTTAAAATATCTGTTTGCATGTATACTTAATGTAGAGACCTTCCACATTACTCAGTCCTTTACGGATATTGATATGTATCGTTGTCTTAGGTGGGGAATATGATGGCGACAGAAAAATGGATGATTTGAAGCTCCTCTACAAGACATACGTGACTGAATCTTATTCAAGTGGTCGGGTGGAAGAGGACAAGGTGCCATTTCTGTATTTTCACTGTTTTTCTCTGTGATTGAAGCCCATCAAATATGGATTCTACATATGTGAGGAATCTTAATTAAAGTCCGCTGGGACGATGATTATATAGAGACACGTCAATAAAAGAAAATGAGAATAGGTATACAAAAGAAGTTGACAATCAAGAGATAGGCTTGGATAGAAATGAAATTCAACAAGTTTTATCATGCACAAAGTACCCTAAATGTAAGGTTTTTTTTTTCGTTAACTAAAAGAAGAAACTGAAAGTTTAGGGCGAAATAATTGTGCAGAATGTCAAATAGTTTCACGATTACTATATATAGTTTTCTTTCAAGATTTATAGGTATCTTGAAAAACTATGAGATAAATACGTGATATCTACTGTATATAGAAGGTAGATAAAGCAAGGGAGGTTAATATAGTTGGCAGACAAATGAACAACAAATTTGTTTAATCGCTCCAGAACTCAATGCCTTTCGTGGAAAAAAAAGCAAAGTAATGAAATAGTAGTTAAGCACATAAAGTAATGGAGAATGAAACACCTTCCTCTATGTTAGAGTGTATCACGTGCAGAACAAGAAAATTAAATACTCAGAGAACCATAAGAGGGTTCAAACCTGTAGTCGTAAGCTCAAGACCAAAAGTCAATGGAGGAGACTTAATGGAGGCTCATTTGATTTAAATGAAAATGTTGTACGAGAGAGAAACATGATTTGATTTATACTAACGGGTTTTGGGGGAGAGATTATTTCAGATGATCCCTAAACCTACGCGAGCTAACACAATCTTAAACATCACATCTAGGACGTCCATTTTAGATGATCTGGCGGTTGAATTTGATACTGATGCGTTAAATTCACAGCTCCAAAAACAGAATGAAATAAAGGTTTTTAATGTTAGGAAATCAAAACAGGCCGATAAGAGGGAGGGAAGAACACATGAGACCTAGTCTCAACTCTTCTGTATCCATCCCCTTTGGGGGAAGAATATCATGTAATTTAGCTTTAGGGACTTGGCGCCATCAGGTTTGTTGTGATTTGACTTATGGCATTGGCCTTCATACCAACTTTCGCTAGGGGATGTGCTATAAACTCAGAGTTATCTCATAAAATGGCCTCACTTACCAGAAGAAAAAGGGGTAGGAAGGAGGGATTTCTCCCTTGAAGTTAAACCCCTTTAGTCTCTTATGTTTTGTAGCAGTAATTGACAAGCATAAACTCCAGCCCCAATGGATCATCTAGAATGTAGGTTCTAGTTGCAATGTTTAATTGTATAGAATCCTACAGGTTCATTTACGGGGTTCCGTACCGTGTGTTTTAAAAGGCGGAGGCGAAGGTGTTGAGTACTTGTGAGACGGAAGGCGGTGTGGGGCATAAGCCTCAGTTTTCTTTCATACACTAATAATTTTTTTCCGCAAAGCTCGTTAAAGAAATGGAAACTTTAGAAGAGTTATTTTGTAGATATTGTTAAAGAACCTAATCCCAAGATGTATATTTCTAGTAAAAATAATAAGTAAAGAGCTAAAAATTCAATTTTGAGATTTAAGCCTCAATTATCAGTGAACGAAAGTCTTTATGAGGCGGTTCGGATGCGTAAGCCTCAGTACGTTTTTTAAAACAATGTTTGGACATATGTTTGTATACACCATTCTGCGTAGGAGACTTGTGAAAACACATGTTTGTGCACACTTGTGCAATACTATAGGATTCTATTTTAGATACAAGAAAGACAAAAAAGTAATATTCCCCTTCCCCATTTACCTGAAGGAGAAATTGATTTTTTCCAAACATTTAACCTTTCAGAAGAAAAGAAAAATTAGACTCGATGTGATAAAGTGGTGAAAATAAGCATTCACTAAAGTGAAGTTAAGTTCTTACTAAATATTTCTACCTACAGAAGTAGAAAAATGGAATAAGGTGGACGATCTCGAAGAGGGAGGGAGCTTTGTGTGAAAAGATTGTGAGCTACATGTTGCCGAATCAGGCTGTGCTTGGTTTACAACAAAACTGGTGCATTTTGTAAGCGAATGCAATTACAGGGAGTTGTATTGCACTCATATTGCACTTTGTCCTCTCTCTGAAGCTTCCGATTTCAGGGTCAAACTTCTACTCCTATTGCACTTTGTCCTCTCCTGTAGTTCGGATGCGAACCAATAAGCTGCAATGTTGTTGCTGAGCAAACGAGTGCAATACAACTCCCTGTAATTTGAGCTTATTGGTTCGCATCCGAACTACAGGTCTGGGTAGAAGTTTGAGCCTGAAATCGGAAGCTTCAGAGAGAGGACGAAGAGTTTCTTCTTTCAGATTGGGTTTCTTAGGTGAAAGCTTCAATGGAGAATCATGATATCAGGGAAAGATATTTCTTCTCTGAGATGGGTTTCTTCTATGTGATTAAGAGCCCTAATGGAGAACCATTTAGATGAGATGGGTTCTTTCTTCTCAGAGAGGATGGACGGGGAGGGAGGAGTTTTTTTTTCCTTCCCTTTTTTTGCTTTTTAGATCCTGGATTTGCAAGCAGTGAGTGCAAGTCGTTGTAGACTCTTTTAAATTGCAAGAGGTTGCACCGGATTTGTTAACAGGAGAACGCTGCTCCGTAACAGGGTGCAATGCTATTTTTTGCTGCCAATCGAACCAATCAATCCCAAGAGCCCATTGGATGCAAGCGGGGGCAAATGCACCTGTATACAGCGAGCCAAGCAAGGCCTTTGTATTCAACTTATGTAGTAAATTTTCTTTTGTAAGTCTGCTACGCAAGTAACACTACACATGTTTTATAAATCATCTGCAAAAGAACCTCAATAGAAATGCTTCTCGAAACTTGGTCCTTCAAACAGTTGAGTTTGCTCGATTCTTTAAGACACCGTTATCAAAAGGTATTTTATCAGTAAATGCTCCATAATCCATCAAGTCGGTGTTTCCCCATTTGTTAAAGACACTGTGCCCAAGACTCTATACCTGTATGCTTTAATATCACATAGGTAAGTTGTATCTCTTGACTTTGATGGTTGAGATGGTAGGCACAAAAGTGTGTCAACCTCCATAGGTCTGTGGACCTCCCTGGGTAGAACATCCAGGTTAGACTGATATTTGGTAGGATGTTTGCTATTAGAAAATTATCTTCACAAGGAGTCACTCCATTCCAAACGAGACCACCTGAGATAAGCTCAACCCGCGTTCAATTCTCCCATTTTCTCCTGCCACCTAGCACTCAATTTCCTGCTTCTTTTCCTATTTTCTCCTGAAATTTTTATACTTTCTAATATTTTATTGAATTCCATATTTTAGCCCTTGAAGGCCTACTTGCTGCATTTTTTCATCTCCCAGAAATAATTTCGTTGCAAATTAGTTTTAGAAAATAATCTTGGCGGATCTTAGTCGCATCCCAAGTTATTGATCCCGCTACTAATTATTAGGGAGACGAAGATTGATGCAACAGTCTGGGTCTTAGTTGCGCATTATTTTAGTAGGCTAAGTATTTTTGGGGTTACAAGTAGGCTGGCAAGGACTAATATCGAGTAAAATAAAAGTATTAGAAAATGGAAAGACGTTATGAGAAACATGGGGAAAGTATTAGACAGGCATTTGAGGGATATGTGGTGTGAGTTAAAGGGGGTCTCAGTTAGAGTTGTGCGCAGGTGGGGTTATGCTAGAGGGCTTATTACAACCCTTTAATCCTATGATTCCTGTTAGACAGAAGTTTCGAACTTGGTTTAATATTGAGAAGAGGATGTAAAATAGGGTATTTTTGTAATAAACCTTATGGCTAAGACTGTTGTTACGTGGTTAGTTTCTTGTTCCCAATTATTCTTAGAATATGAATCAGATTGTTAGCCTATGGCCAAATAGTAATTTATGAATAGAGTGTTTTGATTAGACTTGTGTTTTGTCGATCGAAGATCGGTGTAGGTCTTGGATTTCGAATCTAGGTCTATAACCCTTGCAGACTGCATCAGAAATGATTGGGACCATAAATCTTATTGCTATATTTGATATGTTTGTGACCTGTAGTTGTCTGAATTAGCCGATTAATGGTGAGGGTCTTCTCCATCCTATAGCCACTCCGAAATGGACGTAAGAGCAGGGAATAGAGATCTGGTTGGGTCAAAGCCCAACTGACATCCTTAGGTACCTGATGAACTGCTGATATATTTTATAAGATATGTTTAAAAAAATCAGCTCAAAGATAACTTCCAATAATGTCTGTAGCGTAAGAAGTTAAATCATTTTGAATTAATGTGGAGTCAGCATTATCAGCACTAGTAAAATTCAGATATCTTTTGAATTTTGTGTTCATTTGGTTTTTTTATAATCTTGTATGTGCTTCACAGGCTGTTTTTTATTTTATTTTGGTTATTATTTAATTGTTAATCTAAATCTTCATTACGTTGATTTGCTTGTAGCTTGTGTCTTTGAACCACCTGAAGAACGTATTTGGTTTAGGCAAAAGGGAGGCTGAAGGCATTACATTAGAAGTTACCTCTAAAGTTTATCGTAGCAAGCTTGTACGTGCTGTTTCTAGTGGAGAATTAGAAGCAGCAGATAGCAAAGCTTCTTATCTTCAAAACCTTTGCGAGGAGTTGTACTTTGATCCGCAGAAGGCCAGTGAGATCCATGAAGGTATATTAAACATTGTTTACCTGGTCAACTACCTGAGAATTATATCTTATCAATGTATCTCCCAGAGAGATCCTAAGTTCTTTAGAAAATTCCCATCTTTGCTAGCCATGACCATTTTCATTGTTGTGTTGTATACTTGTATTATGCACTTTTGTTCACTTTTCAAACTCGAACATAATTGTTTTTTCCCCTTCAATAACTTATCTTTTTCTTCAACCGTTTAGAAATCTATCGCCAAAAGCTTCAGCAATCCGTTACTACGGGTGAATTGAGTGAGAAGGATGTCTCTTCTTTGCTGCGGTTAAGAGTTCTACTGTGCATTCCTCAGAAGACTGTTGAAGCTTCTCACGCAGATATTTGTGGCAGCTTATTTGAAAAGGTAATTTGCTATGATTTTATTCTTCATACATTAACTATCAATTGGAATTCATACAATCCCTTTGAGGATGCAATTACAGGGTGTTGCTACGATGTCTTTTGTATCAAATTGTTATTATATAGAAAATCTCAGAATGTGCAATAAGCAACATGATATTGCATATATTTCTTAAGCTAATGACTTAAGTCAAGTATTTCATTTCTATGCTGTTCAGTAGCATTTCATGCGTCAAAATAGTAACAGGTAGAATTTGTACAAGATAACTGTTTCTTCTAGTGAAACATATCTGAGGTGGAACTGATATTTTTCGTTTACAGGCTGTGAAAGATGCCATTGCAGCAGGGGTTGATGGATATGACGCTGATGCTAAAGCCTCCGTTAGGAAAGCTGCTAAAGGTTTGCGTCTGACAAGGGAGGCTGCCATGGATATTGCCAGCAAGGCTGTAAGTATCAACTATTCCATCCGTTACCTATACTTTTGAACAAGGTCGCAGATTTTTTGGCCAAGATAGGCAGTTTAATAGGTGATTATGAATTTTGGTTTTTTCATCAATTCCCTAGAGAGGCTTGGGCATCTCTAAGATTCGATTAAATGGGTGTAGCTTATATTAGAGTTAATGTTGTTTTCTGGGCTTTGACATCTGCCTCCCCTCAATTGTTCTTTCTTTGAACTATCAATAAAATTGAGAGTTGCCAAAAAAATAAATAATAAAAAATTGAAACCTCAATTTTGGTGAAAAAAAGAAAGAAAAATACCTATACTTTTGAACTATAGTAATTATTTTAGATAGCTCCGAGGAAGATTTTTCTTTTTGTGGGACAGACCTAAATCATATTAGTAATAGGAGTCAATGAACTTTTACTATGCAATTCATTCATTAACAATTGTATAGTAAAACTTGTCTTTAAGCCACACCGCCAAGAAGCTGGAGATACATAAACAAGTTTCTCTGAGAATCAAAATTGCTGTTGGGTATTTTAGACTGGGCCCTCCGTTTCGGTCCACCTATGACAATGAACCATAGTCACCATCAAGCATAATATCCTGCTCTAAGCGTGTATCTTATGTCGTGCAGGTTCGCAAAATGTTCGTGAACTATGTAAAGTTATCTCGATCGGCAGATAGTCGTACTGCATCTGCTAAAGAGCTAAAGAAGATGATAGCATTTAACACATTGGTCGTGACAGAATTGGTTTGCGACATCAAAGGGGAATCTAATGAGGCTACACCACAAGTGCCCGTTGAGGTTGTAAAAGAAGAAAGTGAAGAAGAAGAGGATTGGGAGTCGATCCAAACACTGAGGAAAACAAGGCCCGACAAGGAGCTCGGCGCCAAGGCAGGTCAGACAGAGATAACACTTAAAGATGACCTGCCTTTAAGGGATAGGACAGACTTATACAAGACCTACTTACTATACTGCATTACTGGGGAGGTCACTAAAGTTCCATTTGGTGCGCAAATCAATACTAAGAAGGATGATTCAGAGTATTTGTTGCTAAACCAGTTGGGTGGCATTTTGGGTTTGACTGGTAAAGAGATGATTGAAGTTCACAGAGGTCTGGCCGAGCAAGCTTTCAGACAACAAGCTGAGGTTATTCTAGCTGATGGGCAACTCACCAAGGCTAGGGTTGATCAGCTGAGTGAGGTCCAGAAGAAAGTTGGTCTCCCAGCGGAATATGCCCAGAAGGTTATTAAGAGCATAACAACTTCAAAGATAGGAGCTGCAATTGAAACTGCCGTAAGCCAAGGAAGACTCAGTATAAAGCAAATCCGCGAACTCAAAGAAGCTAACATGGATCTAGACACGTTGATATCAAAGAGCTTACGGGAGAACCTGTACAAGAAAACTGTTGATGATATTTTCTCATCTGGCACAGGAGAGTTTAACGAAGAGGAAGTCTATGAGAAGATTCCATTAGATCTCAGCATAAATGCTGAGAAGTCAAAACAAGTTGTGCACGAGCTTGCAAAGACCAGGCTATCAAACTCTTTGGTTCAAGCTGTTTCACTGCTGAGGCAGAAGAACAAAGCAGGAGTGGTACGTATATTCAATACATGCTTCACTCCTTTGTGTGAAAGGACCTCGTTTTTTTTATGATTTTTGGCTAAGACAATAATACACCACTGGTGTATTGTTGACTATTCCATCCTTGGTAACCTGGGCACCAATTTTATAATGTTTGGTGTCTATGCCCATTAGATTCATTATGCAGTTTACATTTCAATAATGACACTCGTAAGAGATTATTAAAAATGTTAATATTTAAGGATACCGAAGGGGTGAGGCAAGTATGAACTTTTATGCATCTAAACTTACAACATAAAACAAAGCCTAATTTACACGCAGTCCATTTAGAATTAACCATTTCTGCTTTTCGTCCAGGTCTCTTCACTTAATGACCTCTTAGCTTGTGACAAGGCTGTACCTGCTGAGAAATTGCCATGGGAAGTTCAAGAGGAGCTTGTTGATCTCTTCAGCATCTATTTGAAGAGCAACCAAGCAGAGGAGAAGATATCACGCCTTCAGTCTCTTCTTGGGATCGCAGACTCGACAGCTGCAGCTCTAAATGAGATGGGTGATGTATTAGCTCATGAAACAGAGGAGGAGTTTGTATTCTAAACCCAAATTTTGCTAACTATAGTGGGTATATATGATACCAGTCAATTCTTTTCTTTCTTTCTCTTTTTTTTTTTTTTTGTGAGTATCCTAGCAAGTACATCATCACTTTCCCAAGATAATTTTATTGTATATAGTACTACGTGGTCGTCACTGTTGGGTTTATAACATTATTAGGGGTGATATCTGTGTAGATGAGTTCAACTTTCTTTTGGTAATTGAAATCTCATAAGAATGAGAGATGTGTATTAATGGACAGAGGCAATTATGAAATTTGGTTGTTCCACTTTCTTTATCTGCTCAGGCTCTGTACAAATAATTTTGGGACCTTTTTGTTCCGTTACGAATTTTTCACCTGCGGCTTAGTTGGGCGTCTAGGATACTTTACATAGCTCTTTGGGCTGGTTTATAGAAAAGTTTTAAGTGCATCACAAATTCTTCAAGTTAGGACTGTTGAATATTGGAGGACTTTTTGTTTTATAGGTGTGAAAGAGCATTTACTAGGTCCCAAAAGTTCTTTCTTCTTTTTGGCGTGACAAGTAACAGTTCATTATTTTCTTCAAGGCTTCAGCCCAATAGCTGTAAAGCTACTTCCCTAAAATCACAATAGCCTCACTAAGATCATCATTTTGGGCTAAATTTTCTGCAAATACTGCTCATGCTCTAAAGGCAGCAAACAGGTCTTTTAGCTCAGATTTTTACATTAATCATCTGCTTATACATCGGAGCATCCCCAAAAGAGCTCCACTACTTTCCTTAGTACTTATAGGTGAAATTCACCTTGACTTGTTAAAGTCGAAGATAACTGAAACCTTTCCTCACATTGATAGACACAAAGCTTAAAAGACCAGGACGTCTTTCCCCACTCTTCAAATAATCAAACTAAGAATTTTCAACAATTTATTTGTAAAATTTCAAGATGTTAAACGAAAATACAGGTATTTTGTGTGACTAGAAAAATAGGCATTTTTATCAAAGATTGTCATTTACTATGACTTCAAAGATGAAAGAAGTCATTCAGAGATATAAATATAACAACATCGGGTGAACTTAAAGTGTATTAACATAAAAAGCAACTATATATGTCAGTCATAATATAAATACAGACTGAATACAGCTTATAATGAGTCTGAAATAAATACAGACTGAATACATGTATTGTGCAATCAAGTATGTTGTTAACTACGTATTATGGTCACTTATACTGAGTATGAAATAAATACAGACTGAATATATAGTTACAACTTATTACAATTTTTATTTTTTTGCTTGTATTCAGTCTCTCTGTATTTATGGATAAACTTTAAGCCTTAACCATATGCTTCCCTCTTTATCAAAGCTCGTCCACATATTATCCCGCTAGAAGAAAAGATCAACGGTGCTATTAGATACAATCCAAGAGAAATAGAGAAGAGGAAGAACGTAGATAAGACCTTGATACTTGAATGTCATACTCAACATTCATTCGCACCAGGAGGCTTGAATTTCAAGCCTGATGCTTGAGTTTATGAGACGCCAGGCGCCCTAAACATTTCAATATCATGCGCCTAATGTGGCGCCTCAAGTTTTTTTTTTTTTTTTCCCAAAAAATTAAGAAACGCGATAGCCTGATTCAAATGCAGCGCCTAGAAACGTTTAGTTTTTCATTTACTGCACCTTTTTCATTTACTCCTGACGTATTCATCCATGCTATTCCCCGGCATCTCGTACGTCAATGTACAAAATGCTGTTGTCAATTTTTATTGTGGGGGTAGTTCATGTTTGATTGCACAATTAAGTATCCACAGAAAATAACTACATTAACAACTTGTTTATCCATAATACGTTCGAAAATATATACCTCGATTCTTGCAGAGTCCCTGGCAGAAATGATTTTGTTTGTATACCATCTTATCGCTGAAGTTGTCTCTCATGAGCTGCTCATCCATTGCCACTCGTTCGCGATCAATAACCTTGCGTATAATCTTCACTTCGATCGTGTCCATTATATCATCGTCGGATGATGATGAAGAGCTATTTGAACTTGAGGCAGAGCCCAGCCTTGGAGGAATACTGTTTTGCTTGAAGACAACCTCGTGGCGCACATTGATGTTATGAGTCATAATATTTTGATTCATGTCATACCTCATAATTTCTTCGTTCTCCGATAATAACTGTTGAGGTATGAATTCGAATTTATGTTCGAGGTCGTTTCAGTTCGAGTTATTTCAGTTCAAAGATTTAAGACGATTGAACGGATTGAAAATGAGATTTTCAATGTTCAGATTCGAACTGGCTATGATCGACAGAAGTTCGAGCTGGTTAAGTTACCTGAAGATTCGAACTGGTTAAATTACCTGAAGTTCGAACTGGTCAAGTTACCTAGAGACTCGAGCTGGTTCTGTTTGAGCTGTTAAAATTGAACTCAAAATAGGTCGAAGTCGTTCGAACGAAAATAGAGCTCATTCGAACGAGTTGCTTGTATTTTGCGTTTGAAGACTTAGACTTAAGAAGTCGTTCGAACGAGCTTGGATGTCATTCGAACGATATGTATGTTTCTAGGGCTGAAACCTTTACTCGATAGAGTCGTTCGAACGAGTTTGTGTTTCGTTCGAACAAGTTGTGCTAGGTTGCCTTTGGGAGTTCTTCTGACGTTGAATTTGCCTCGAGATCCGTTCTACTTGTATTTAGTCCTCTAGTATTTAAGAGGACTTAGGTTATTTGTTAGCCTATCTTTTCTCTGTGAGTTTAATTTCTAGAGACCTAGAATTTGAGAGACTCCATTAAAGCTTGAGAATCTTGGAGAGATTGTTGTAACCTGTTTGATCATCATAATGGATTGTTCGAGGAGTGGTTTTTTTTATCTGTAAGGGTTTTCCACTTCCCTTCTCCGGGTACATTATTGTGTTCAGTTTTTTGTTTAATTTCTCAATTAACTTTTCCGTTTATCGTTCTTGGGCGAGGGATTGGGATTAGCTACCCTAATTCCTAACAATAACTTCTTCAGCACTAGGAAACCCGCAAAGAGTGTACCAACAATGACTGATTCCTTGATGAACAGATCCGCAAAATAATCTAGGGTGCCATGGAAAGAACCCATACCTCAAACTTGAAAAACACAGATTTCCAAAATATTACGATCTAGATGAATCTATAAAATATTCTTTAAAATACAAAAAATGAGTAATAATAAAAAAAACTCGAGAGTCCGGATTTGACAACCATCCTAAATGGGGCCTATCCTCTTCTCTTGTTTGTCTCAACTCTCAAGAAACAAAATCTGCAATATGCATCAAATGTGATAATCTGCAATTTGCACTAATGAGAGTATGAGACAGAAGCTACCATGTCCCACAATTAATGTATATAATTTGTGTATTTTTGTATTGAGGAAGTGCACATGAAAATGAGGATGCTGAGTGCAGAAACATAGTTAATAAATCCCGATTTAGGTTTGCCAAGAGCATTGATTTACTAGAGGTGAAGTTTCATGATGATGTGACACATCCCTCATAGGGCCGTCCACCCACCGTATGACCTATGTTTATTTAATGTTTTTAATATTTTGTATTTTAATCTTTAGCTTAAAGTCTGTTGGAGAGGCCCAACCTAGGTTATTAGTAGTTTCTCAGTTTAAGTAGAATTCTATTTCAATTAGAATTAAGGTTTCTAATTCTAACCCCCCCCTGTATTCTATAAAATGGGAGGTCTAGGTTATTTGTTTCTCAATTAATTTTGATTAAAATAAGTTGATTTGTTTAGTTGAAACCCTAGTTTTCTCTAACTCTAAAATACAACATGATTTTTATACGAATCTCACTTTCGCGTTCGTAGTAATCACGTCACATGAAGTTGTGCATGAGCATCTTTTTGAGTGTTTGGTGAGGGACACTTCGGTAAGACTATCTTTCTCTTTCTAGGAGGATATTGAAAATGTTTTATGCAAAACACGAATTTAACCCATGACGTGCTAACTACGAACCCGTGGATGGTTCTTAAAAGTAATACAATTAATTTAGTACAAATTCGATGAACTACATATATAAATAACCAAATCCAAAGTTGTAGAACCAGTTGAACACAATATGTGAACTGCATCTCATGTAGAAGGCTAAGCGATGCTAAAACTAAATCATTTTCTTTAAATCCTTGAATTATAAAACTCCATGAAATGCCATAGTTTTAATGATTAGTTCTCTAAAGAAAAGGAAATTACAAGAGTGAGAGACACAGAGGTAGAGGTGGGAGACGAAGAAGAGAAGAGAAATACTTAATGGTGATAGGGAAAATAGAGAGAAGCATAAAAAAAAAATCTTGTAATTTGCAAATATAGTCTTAGATTGAAAAGGGAAACTCCTTTAGTAACTTCTGTTAAATAAAAGGCCAATAAGAGGTTGTCACAGTGACAAGCCTATCTTAGGGAGGGTTGGTAAATCCGGACTCAAAAAACTTATACCTGAAACTGAAAGTTTCGTTCTCTTCGCTGTGTTTGTGGAGAAACAATAAAATCTACCCCTATGTTGAGCTTTAGTCTTGGTACAATTGAAATAACGGAACAATTATGCTTCTAGGACTTTGAAACTAGGCTAATAAGTTAACAACAGACCATCTCCGTAGAGGGGTATGCCAATGTTATAAAGCATAACCCTTTATTTACTAGCTCATAACGTTGGCATTAATACTTCAAGTTGTGGCAGATACAACAGAGATGACATTTTCAGCTATGCATTTTATAAAGAACCGCTTGCGTAAGAGAATGATAGATGAGTTTGTAAATGATTGTTCGATCACATATGTCGACAAAACCACTTTTGCTAGCGCTATTGACGACGCAGTCCTAGATCACTTCCAAAGTTAGACCACTTCCAAAGTATGAAACCACAAAATATTTGACAAATGGAGAAAACATGATTGTTGCGCCAGCTATTGTTTAAGTGTTGCTTTACAAGCTATGACATCATTTTATCAATTAAATATTTATATTTCAGTTTTTCTTTACTTGCCTTCATCTATTTAGCTAATCTTGTAAGTTAGTCTTGATATTCATGAAATGTACTTCTTTATTGTATTGAATCGATTTTATTTATTTATTTTTTAGCTAGAGGTATCCGGGCCATCTGGCACAAATTAGTTGGTTTGTATTGAATCTATTGATAGCATGAGATGTCTCTTCTCCACTCAACTTATGGAACTCCAAGAGACTTTCATATTGGTGGTTATGTACTCTTCAATTTGTAGCATCTAGTGATATTTAACGATCTCACAAGGTATGTTTTTATATTTGTATGTTTTTATCATAATATCTATAGATGACATGATTGTTTATGTTAAATATCTCCACTTGTTTATTAGAAAGTTCTAATGTAAAATGTGGTGTTGACTACGAATCTAACTGAATATCTGACTGTGTATGAAACTAACTGAATATCTGATTTGACTATAAACCAGTTAATGGTTGTAATGTTCTTTTTTATTCTTAGTAACTGGATATTGTCCAAAATTGCCCCTATTATCTATTTAACAATACAAACTTATTCCGTAGTATAAATTTACCAAACTCTTATCTATACTACTAAATCTTAATTGATAACTGCCATAAAGATAACACAAAAAAAAATACAAAAAAATTAATCAAAGAATTGGAAGATTAACAATCAATGGGGAAAGTTCATTCATGGCGAATCAAAGGAAAAACAATAAACTTAATTGAAAAAGAAAATAGAGTAATGAACATAAAATTAAAGATTTCTACCGGAGAGGAGAGATGGGGGAGGATTTTTGGTAGTAGTTATAGGTATAATTTATTTATTTATTTTTCTTTATGGCTAGAGGGTAAAGGGCGGGAATATATAGATTTTATTGAGGGCATTGACAAGGAAAATCTAGTTAGATTTCTTAAACTTACCCAATCAGTGGAGGGTCATGGGTCTAACTTGTTTTTGCCACTAATTAGCAAAAATCACTAATTAGTGGCAAACCACACACCAAAACACACATTCATTAAGACTCTGCTTGGTATCCCGGGAAACCCTCCACAAATCCAGGATTTTGGTTTTTTTTTCCTCAATCTAATGATTGGCAACTGCTAGATTGAAGGAGATTCCCAAATATCCCTGATTTGTAGAGGGATTTCTGATATACCAAACAGAGCCTAAGTGATTTTGCCACTAATTAGTGGCTAAAACCCCTAAATGAATGGTATCTTATAAGTAAAATTACAAAATACCCTTCAAATCCCCCTAAAAAAATTATGGTAGCTACCCCCTATATCTAGGCCTTGCCCTGAGGTGTGCGAGGTGTGTGACGGCACAAGCCAAAGGTACGTATGATAGGTTTAGCTTAGTTGGTTCATGCCTTCAGTATTTAGCAAGTGGTCAGAGGTTCAAGCCATTAAAAGAATTTTTTTTAAAGCCCCATTATCATTTCATCACAGGCTTGCAACTACTTGGGTTGGGGCCCTGCCTATATCCCTGGCTTTGCCATGTGCTCGTGTCTGCCCTTCTATATTAGATTTAATTTGCTTCAAGTAGAAACTAAATTAACTAAATACAGGAACCATACACAACTTGATTGCAAGCTTTCAAGAGGCTAAACTCAAACGATACCATTTGGAGACACTAAAACATGACAACTCAGTTTGGTTCGATGTAAATCCATTGCACATGCAAGTTCAATACATTTACAAATGTGTTACAATACAAATCATGAGTTGAAAAAGTAACACTTTGCAACTGCATTTCAACAATTTACCTGCAATTGAATTCACTTATATTTGTACACGATTTGCATTACAAAACCTTGGCTGCAATGCAACATAAATGAATTTTATTTATAATGTGTTGCAAGTAATACGATGCAACTTATTAACATGTGTTTGGTTTAAAGTAATGCTAGTAGAGTGGAAACAAATGTTCATGTTTGGTTAGATGCATTTTCATTAAAATGTGACTAAACCATCACATACATGAATTAAATAACAAAATTAATTGGGTAACGATCACATACATGAATCATATAACACAATCAATCGGGGAAAACCCAGTGAGAGAGAGAGAGAGAAAGAGAGAGAGAGAGAGAGAGACATTAATGGTGATGATTTTGAGACTAACAATGTGAATTACACAAATTCTTTGTCGGCAAAAAAGAAACAACCTCGATTTGGATTCTAGTTTTGGCATTGGTTTTGATAGAAAAAGTAAATGCGGACTAGAGGGAGATTGAGATAATCACCATTAATGGTTCAGGAGAGAGAGAAAAAAAATGTACATGGACTTGTTTTGTTGTTGTAGAGATATGATAATTTGGAAGAAGATAAGAAATATTTATCAGATAGATTAGTAGAAGTATTTATCAGATGGAGTGAAAGGTAATTATTATGGATTAGTAGAAGTATTTACAAATTTAAGTTTTATCGAGTATAATTTTCAAACCTACTTCATATGGGACAAGTGGAAGAATGTAAGACTTATTATGGCCCACATGAGTAAAGGTCTTTTAGTAATTATGGGTTTCTAATTATGATGATTCAAGTCCTAATAGGAAACTAATCATACTGGTTAATGAGGTTAGGATTTCCTACAACTCTCTACTTTGATGGAAAATAATTCTAATTGAAATTGGAAACTAGGTTCTTTCTCTACCTATATAAGCGTGTTTATCCCATTAACTAAAACACTATCTCAAAGGAAAGGTTAATGGAGAGAAAATCTAGTTGTCACCGCTCGCCGTCGCCGACGAACACGATGGACATACCTCAATCAATCAAGCTATGAACCAAATTTTTTTAATAAAAATTTAAGGTGTATTTTTGTAATTTTACTTTTATTAATTTCCAAATGCATATTCTCTATAACAATATCGCAATTATTAATCTATTAAGATAAAACATAAAAAATAGTACGTTAAAACGGACTAATAATGCCATTGATATTCGTAAAAATGATTCCCAAAAATATCAAATAAGATAAATATCTCATCAAGTTTGATAAAGATACATGAACAATTTTTTTTTTCAAAATTTAGGTTCCATACCAGATAGTGAATCCAAATCAACATTTAATTCCCTTTTAAAGTTGCGCCTTCCATTTCTTCATTTTCTTAAAATCATCAATTAATGAGTATGTACTGAACTGCACAACAATTTCTTTCTCTACATAGATATGCAGACTATCTTCAAGATATGCATCATCCATCTTGCTTCGAGTAGAAGTCTTTATTAGCTTCATTGCAGAGAATGCCCTTTCATTTGTCGTCGTTGAAACTGGAAGAGTTAATATGAGACGAATTACTTTATCTACAAGTGGGTAACTTGCTAATTTTTTGGTACTCGCCATTACTTGACAAAGTTGTGTAACAGTTGACAAGTCTTTCAACTCAAAATTCATGGTAAAGTCATTTTGGTAATGTTCCAATTCATACGGTAGTTTTCTTATCTCACTCTCTGTAAAATCCCCAAGGCAAAACTTGCTTACTAGCTTACAGATGTCATCAATATTAAAAAACTTATAATCTTCTCTAGGACTCAAAGCTGAGCTAAGACTCAAAAGCTCCATATTACGATCATTGAACCGAGTATTTAACTCTTCTAACTGTTTATCCAATGCTTCGTTATAGATGTCAAATTGGTAATGATGCGCATTTGAAACATGACCTTGTTGATGACGAAACCGCCCGCCGTCAGTAACATAAAGACTGTTCATATCTGGAATGTAGATATCTTGTTTTACGCAAAATGTTTTTACCTTCTTTAAAAGAGCTTCCCACCCATTGTTTCTAAATTTATGGATTAAAGTTTTGGTAGATCTAACTAATTGCATGGCATTTACAATATCTTGGCTTTAATTTTGCAAATGTTAGCACAAGTTATTGGTAATTGCTTCAGTTTCTTCCATAAGATACAAAATAAAGGTTAATTTAAAAGATTTTATGCCTGTATATGTTGTAGTTGCATCCCCCTTTTGCCTATAATTGGTTCCCTCATTCATAACCATTTTAAAAACTTTACAAGTTGAAGCAAACATCTTTATCAAGCTTGATATGGACGAATAGTATGAGCCCCACCGTGTGTCTCCTGGTCATTGCAAATTTCCAATTTGATTAAGCCCGCTTCTAGACTCGAGTTCACCGCTAGTGATTAGATCTCTTATGTAATTTGCATATGATGCTTGTAATTCTCCAAGACATTTGGTGGAAGAGCTAGCAATGTTTATGGCAAAAACCATCTTCTCAAAAAATTGGAAAACAAGAATTACTTCTTTTGATGCAGAAACTAATGCTAATTGGAGACAGTGAGCATAACAATAAATGTAATACGCGTATGGACATTCATTCAGAATCAATGCTTGTAAGCCGTTCCATTCCCCCCCTCTTATTGCTAGCTCCATCGTAGCCTTGCCCTAAGATGTTTTGAACAGTAAGTTTATTTCTAACAAGAAAAGCTGAGATCTCATTCTTCAATGTCAAAGCCGCAGTATCTAGAACATGCACAAGGCCGACAAAAGGCTCTTGCACACAGCCCTTTGTATCCACAAACCTTAATACAATGCCCATCTGCTATTTCTTAGACTCATCTCTTGATTCATCAACCATAATACAGAATTTACAGTCACCAATTTCTTTAAGAATAACATTTCGTACTTTTTTTTGCAAGGAGTTGCAAAATTTCTTTATGAATCTGATGTAAAGTATATTTCGCAGTTGCTGAAGCATGTTCTGACACATTCTTTCTAACATCTTCATTGTAAGAACCAAGTAATTTTAGCATCTCTAAGAAATTACCACGATTTGTAGATTCTTGGCTCTCGTCGTGACCTCTAAGTGCACACGCTTGAAATGTTAACCACATGATAGAGTCTATGGAGGCTTTAACTCATAACCTGTTCTTATCAACTAGATCTAAATTTGCTTTTTCAAAGTGGTAATCAATATTTTGTAGCGGCTTCATAAGTTCGTCACAAGCTTGTACAGCCGAATTATGTGCAGAGTTGACTTGTCCAACATGATTTGAGAATGTCTCTTTAGCTTTCTACCAACTCTGAAATCCGGCAATTGTAAATGCAGTCGACCCTTGACAATTGATGTTACTTTTATTAAAAATAAAGCACGGTAGACAATATGCTTTATTGGTTTCTTCAAAATACTCTAACCAAGTTGGAAATAGCTGGAACCATAATTTTTGAAATCGGCGTTGATGCTTTGGATTTGCAGATTCAGTTAATGGATACACATCTCGTATGGGTTGATAAGGCCTAAACTTAATGTAACCACGCCGAATTTCATCACGTTGGCTTATAGGACAATCATAAATCTGTTGACGTAAACTAGGTTCCCATTGCAAAGAATTTGTGTCAACATCTTCAGGCTCGATTCATGCACGTTTTGGAGAGTTCCCATGACTCTCAATGGCTTCTAAACTTGGAGATAATAAATTAACTTCCAAGTTCTTATTTTCAAAGATGTTAGAGCTTGAAGATATTGAGTTGCCCTCTAAATTTGGAGGCTCTTGATCTTCAATAACATTTGTACTAGGAGATGAGGAGTTGGTCTCTGACCTTTTACGGGCAAGTTTATTGAATAATGCGTGGAAAGTTATTTGATTTTTACTCATAATGAACCTGTACATAACATACGATAAGAAATAACCAAACAAATAAGATAAATAGCTCGATACACAAACTTAATCGATAAGGTGATAAAGATTTTCAATACTCTAAACAGGTTCTCAGACTATATCACAATAAAAGATCACCAAACAACTAAATTGTCTAACTTTATAATCACTAGCAAGAGAAGTAACAAACAAATGCAATACCATAAAGAACAAAGTGTTACTTACCTGTAATCAAGAGAAATATCAGATGAATTCTCAATTGTTGAAATCAACCAACCCTGAAATTGGACAATCTGAAATTTGACATCTAAAATTTGAAATTGGAGCGGACGAGCGGACGAGCGGTGAAGGTCGAAGGTTTGCGTTTGATGAAGGATAGAGTGATGAAGAGATGATAAAAATTTTATATTCCAACCCAAGAGAGAGGTGTTTTTATTTTTTATTTTTTATGTGGGTATACTAATATATAAAAGATGTAAATTTGAAAAAAAAAAAAAAATGAAGAAAAAAGTGGGGGTGCTGGGCACTACCCCCCTAGCCCCCCCTAAATCCGCCCCTGGCTATGGATCAAGGTATGTGATTATATTTTTGCATTATTGTCTATCGCGATTATTGTATTAAGTTCTAGGTCCTTATAGATTTTTAATATTTAGAGATCTTGTCATGTTTTACATGTGGTGTTAGAGCTATGATTGGACTTTTACAATTTTTCGATTATGATTTGTCTCTGTTACATTTCATTAGTAATTGTATAATTTTCCTATAATTATTCGTTGCAATGAATTATGAAGCCTTTCAAATAAGTCTTAAGTAAATCAGAAACTAGCTAGACTTACATGATCTGTTTAGGGCAAGACATTATTGAGATATGCAATTGGATCTGTAACTTTCAGAAACCACCGAGTACACAAAACATAGTTCTCCACTTATATTTTTTATAAATATTTTGTTTTATTATGTTTTGGATCAAAGCTTCTGACTTCTTGATTAAAGTACAAGTTAAACACGTGGAGAATTTATTTTAAGGGTTTTGATTTTACTTTATTATTATAAAGCCATTAAGTAAAGATGTTTAAAATTCACATGCAGTTACAATTTAAACTCTTAGTACATCAAAGTACTTTATTATTATGTATTTTGCTTTTAATAGTGCTTTTGATATGCAACTTCTGAGTAACTATACTAGTGTACGAGTTTATCGTGCTAGTTTTGTTCGCCTGTACTTAAATTTTCTTGATCTCTTAATTTATCATTAAATGATTTTTTTTATGTCATAATATCGATTTGTGATCTATTGCTTAAGCCGGTTGGAAGTCACAAAAGTGACCCAACTATTATGAAGCATGGATATCAAACCGAGTACGTAACAATTTATTTTATCTCAAAAATATTATGGTTTTGCATAAAGGTAGATCGATTTTCGCAAGATTTATAAATCGAAATAGGGTAATTGAGATGTATTCTAAATTGATTTTGGAACTAATAACCCAAAAGTGAAAGACCTTACATAATTTGGAGTATACTTTTAATTAGCCCTATTATATTAATGTTATAACTATTTGAGTGGACATTTATATATTACAATTTAGACTCAAATGTTGATTTGTGAGGATATTATTAGTTCATCATCGGAATATAATTTGGCTTTAATTTTTTATATTCTAACTCATGTTTGATAAGAGATTTTTAACGCCTCTAGCAAAATACCCGCTCAAAGTACGGTTGTCGAATTGTAGCACGGATGAGTGGGATCGAATCCACAATGAGGTTTGGGAAAAACAAATACTTTATAGGTCGAATTACGATTTTATAAGAGATAAATCTAAGAAGAAGAAAATAAAAATTAAATATAAAACTTAATGAGAGAGAGAGCTAATGTTCGGACTTGGCCTCTACCTTTTAAAGTACTAATCAATATATAACTAGATCCTAATATCTCCACCCATCATATGTTCGTGTCTTAAGAGACACAATAAAGCAGAAAAATGGGCAGTATGGCTTTTAGTTTTTGCTCCTGCTCTGTTTCCCGCTAATCTGAAATCGATTTTTCCTCTTCTCTCTCTGCTCATCCTTCTCTCCTTCACCTTAAATCCTGAGTTCTCCTTTGACGCCAGAACATTGAAGCTTCACTCTGAGTTTGATTGAAACTTCATCAAATCTGAGCTTAAATTCCTGAGTTCTCCTTAAATTCAGCGTTATACCCATTTAATACACCCTCCACCACAGGTTCCTGAGTTCTCCTTCACCTTAAATTCTGAGCTCTCCTTGAGTATTGAAACTTCATTACCTAAATCTGAGTAAATTTCACTCTGAGTTTACTTCATCACCTCTTCTCTCCACTAAAATTCTGAGTTTACTTCATCAATTCTGGACCACGAACTCCATTGACGCCAGGACATGCTTATCGGAATTGAAACTTCAAAATCGAGGTATTTATGATTTGGTTATTATTTGTTTCTAGCTAATTTGTGTATTTAGAAACTAGTGTGTATGATTTCAGTAATTATGATTTGGTTATTGTTTAGGTTACCAATTCCAATCAACCAATTCAAGTTCTCCTTCACCAATTCTTTGCTTTAGGTGATTCTCAGGTACACTTCTCTCTCTCTCTCTCTAATAGCAGAGATTAGGGGTAGGGATTAGGTTTGATGATAAATTTGTTCTAGACCCAATGTGTTTGATGATAAATTTATTGAAGTTTTGTGATGTTATTAGGACTCTAATTTATTTTTAGTTGGTCTTTTGACAGTGTAATTGGAGTTCAAATCTTTTTTTGAAAGACTAGGTTTTGTGCAAAATCTATTGAAGCTCAGGTAATTCTAGTATTTGATTGATTCAAGTCTTTAATGATGATTTTCATCTATCTTGGTGGTTTTATTTGATTTTTACTTCGGTTGATTTATCCAATTTTGAGTGAACAATTAGAACAAAGATCATATGAACCTCATTTGATCCCCTTTGTGTAGTACCTTTTGATCTTTCATCATGTACACTTGTAATGGGGTTTGACATTTAGGCACCCTTTTTTTTATTTCTAGATTTGGGATTTTGAAGAGAACAAAATAATGGGATTTGAGATCTGGATAATGGGTTTGGTGTGATTATGTATATATAATAAGTTGCATTTAATGAAAGGTGGTATTATGGATTTTGATAGGTCAGAGAATGTTGTTGTCGAAGATTTATTCCATACTTCTATAACATTCCCAGAGCCTAAAATGAGTGTGCTAGGCCGGTGTTGAAAAAGATTATGTTTTTTCTGAATGTACCTTCACCTTCCATTATTTAAGACGAATTACAAGTTCCAGTTTTGTGGGATTAGTTGTTAATGGTGTGATCCCGGTGCGAGTGTGAAGTCCAAATACATGGTTTGGGTACTCATGTGAATTGGTGATTTAGTCCCCAAGGCCTCTCTAGCTAGAACTCACACTTTAATCCCGTCAATTGTAGCTTCGGGTATGTTGTTACTCTGTAGCGATTGATATTTCATATAAAATTGGTAGAACATATAAAGTGTTCTTTTCTTCGATTATGAGCAACCTTCTTTTCTAGATTCTCTCAATGTAAGTGTTCTTTTCTTCGATTATCTCAATCAATCTCGAAGTTTCTTTCTATCGACTTGTCTCTTTATATTTTTTCTAATCTATCTCAATGCAAATTCTCTCTGTAGATTATATTTCTATGGTATTCTTCGGTCCACATTTTATATTTCTATGATATTTCTCACTTTGAATTCTTCCATTCATAAATTTTTGTCTACCTTCTAGTCATAATTCCCTCTCTAAATTCTGCAAGTTTTCTAGAGTTTCTTTCTAGATTCTCAGTCCAAATTGTTATCTCCTAGAGTTTCTATCTAGATTCTCCCTGTCCGAGTTTTCAATATCTAGACTCTCGCAATCAAAATACTCTTTAAAGCCCTTTGTCTAAAATATGAATATCTAGCGTCTCAAGCTATGCAAATTCACAGATTTCTGCACCAACCTAACTTAAAATTATTAATTTCCATTTATGTTCTTGTTAATTTCTCGACCTCAACATGTTTCCTCGCCCCACAATATCCCGTCTCAATAAAATTATTAAGTTCCTGCTTGCCCGGTAGACTTTCTTGTTGTTTCCAGCTCCTAGATCAACCATTATGTGTTTATTTCAAAAAAAAAAAACCCATCAATGTTGAAGGATCTTACAGTTCATACATTAGATTAAAATCAGGCACCTCACTGATGTCAACAAAGTACCTCACTGATGCCAAATATATAGGATAGTATAGTTGAATGAGTTAGTGACTTCAATGGAAATTCAAGCATCAAAAAGATCTGAAAAATAGGTTTTCCTGCCTTAGTTTATCGTGTATGGTCAGGACTCCGAAAAAAGTAGAGACAATTTCAGCAGGTAAGCAGCCTTCAGATGTAATTAACTCTCTCATAAAATTTGAAGTTGCTACCAAATGTGAGAACTATCACATAAATACTAGATGTTATTTCCGCACAAGAATCTGAAAAACGTCCTAGAGATTAGTTTTGAAAACCTCCCCCAGAACATGTCCAGTTCTTCTTTGGTTTATAATCCTCTGTAGGGATAATACGCTAACCAGAAATACGATTCATTATAGCATCTAGTATTTCATGACTAAGCTTGCACAAGTGCCCATCAATGTTGGTACTTATTTTTCTCTGCATATATTTACAGAATCAAATAGAAAACAAAATAGCAAAATAAATGACTAAATTAATTGAAAGTTAAGAATTCATAATTCAGATTACCCAACCACAAACAAACAATCCATGTAAGCCCCCCACCCACTAGAGTTTTTACAAGCAAATCAGTAGGAACAAAGAAAATTCAAGGTAGAACAAACCTATGAGATCGATGACACCAAATTTAAGGGATTTATTTTCCCTGTCAACACCAACGAGCAACACATGATTAGATAAACCACATGATTAAAGTCATTAGACTTTTAATTACCAAGAAGCAACAAGAACCTAAACACGACAACCAGCAAAGTTCAAGCATAATAAGAAACTTATTTCTTTTCTACAATCAACATCTACAAGAAACAAATAGGAAAGAAAAGAACAGCAAAATAGACGTGTAATTTACTGAAAGTTGAGAATTCATAATTCAGATTACGCACCCGCGAACAAACAATCCATGTAAACCCCCACGAGAGTTTTTACAAACAATTCAGATGCTATCAATATAAAGATCCCAACTCCAAATACAATTCAGATTATAGAGCAACATCATAGAAATAGGCTTTACTTAATACCGATACTTTGTGCTGTAATCCTTGGGAGAAATCAACAGACCCCGGCCTTTCCTTGCCCCACGATATGCAGTCTCGATAATATCAATAAGTTCCTGTTTGTCATTCATGACCCAATTGATCTTGCTATTGTTTCCTGTTCCGAGATCTACCATTATGTGTTTGTTTCAAAAGAAAACATCAAAGTTGATGGATCGTACAGTTCGTACATTATATTGGTATTCTGTCTTTCATTGATTAAAACTGTCGGTCTGACATTCCAAATATCAGAATGTATAAGTTGCAACTGTTGGTATATTTGTACTGGTTTTGCACAGTTGCATTAGAAATGAAGAGTTTACGTATCAAAAAAGAAAGAAAGTTGTCATGCTCCAATAAAGTCTTTTAGTATTTATTCTTTTGTAGAAATCGTTATTTTAATATTTTGATTTTCATTATTGTAAGTAGTCGCCAATTGTTATAGTAATGAAACTTTAATCATTATAAAGTGTTTTAATTGTTCATGTTTATTAATTTGTTTAGAATGAAGTAATATGCCATATAATTATGTCGTATCTATTTTGTAAATGCTTATGATATTTTGCAGTTCTTAATACAATAGTTAGATGCATGGCTCATTACAATCCTTTTGATAACTTGCAATTATCGGGTGATGACTCAAATACTGTAGATACAGGTTAGATTTATTATTTCTTATCATTTTAAAATCAATTCGTATTTCGTTAATAATATTACTCAATGTTGAGATTTATTTTATTTTTCAGGAAATAATTCTTCATCTAATGCATCTTCCAAAAAGAAAAGGGGATTATCATGAGGTTCAAAACCCCTACCAAATGGAAAGAAGAAAAAGATTGGCGTAAATTCATGGGGTCAACCGAATCAAGCAAATCCGGAAACGAATACCTATTCTTCAGATATAGGATTCCAAGTTCGCATGCACCTCCCTATTATTTACGAAAGCTTTAAGTATATCCCTAATGATCGTATTGCATTAGTAGTAAAGGGGCTGGAGGTAAACTTTTAAAAGTTAAATGTTATAATTTTCGAAATGGTTACCAAGATCTTCACCTTTTAGTTAATTTGATTGTTTGTTTTTCTTGTATCTGTAGGAATGTTACGATATCTCTCATGTTGCCTGGTTTGATTTAAAAGAAAAAATTAGAGATGCTTAGAAAAGATATAAGTGTCATTTAAATACAAGCTTCTCCGGCCCTTGAATTTGTTCCAAGGGAGGATTGGGTGAAGTTTGTTAATTACTGCAATTCAAAGAAATTTATGGTATATGTTTATGTTATATGTACTTATCCTTGTGTAAGAGTTTTTTTTTTCTCATTTGAGCAATTATCGTGATATTTATACTTCAGTTATATTTAACTAATTTCAGGCTTAAAGTAAAAGGAACAAAGAAAATCGGGCGAAACTAATAGCGCCGTGCACTCTTGGTAGAACTAGTATGCCAATTATTCGTCATAAATTGGTAAGACACACATATGTTTAAGTATTTACGTTTTCTACTCTTTTTTTAAAGTAATAATCAAATACGTTTTAAATGGATAGGCTGAGGAAAGAGGTGTTACAGATGAAGAGATTGATAGGGTTGAAGTGTACATACCAACCCAAACCAAAAAAGATAAGACCATTCAATGCCCTGATGTTATTGTACGTATATCTCTTTTTAACTCTTAAATACTCTTAAAATATAGTTTAATTAGAAATGCATGTATTGTTAACTTTGTTATTATCTAACGAACAAAAACATTTATAGGCAGAACTGCAAAATACTATGCGAAAAGACCCTAAAAGCATTCGAACGGGACCCAATGATGCCATTGCTCAGGTTTTTAATGTGATTGAATTAATTATAGAAATATACTACTATTTGTCAATTTATAATTATATTCATATCTACGCAGAAATTTGGCAAAGAGAGGAAAGGTGGAACTCGGGGTATGGGTGCGGGCATGAGCATATCATTGGTAGAAAAAGTTTGTCACATTGTCAACGAGAATGAAGAGCTGCGATTTATGAACAACGAATTGAAGTTTGCCACTGAGAAGTTAAGAAAAGATTTGGATGCACTGGCCAAATATATTGGAAACATCCCAGTAAGTTCTATATTTTCTTGAGTTTTTTTTTTCTTAAAAGAGGAAGCTAGGGTTTTGGCAGACCCTCACCAGAATTGTGGAGGCCTCTAACATTCCAAACCATTATTTTAGACATGATGAATGATTGTTTTACGCTGCCCCTCTCCACCTTTCGACATAGCCTTGTAGTCAACTATTTATCAATTAGCCTGCTACTTGCTCTTTGTCTTTCCATACGTACCACTTTTTTATTTTCTTCTTCACGTTCATCCTCTGTGTTTTAGTAAGTACAGGGTTAGAATACACCAGCCTAGGAGATGCAATACTTCATACAAATCTACGAATAGTGCCACTTTATAGTAACTTTTTAATATTTTTGTACTCAGGTTATATCACCGGCGGATAGCTTGCCTTCTCAACAAGCAACTTCATCATCGCAACGTGAACAGGTATTAAATTAGTTTTAGCTGATATAGAGTATTAGTAAATTGGGACTTAAAGCTCACTCTATGAAACTTTTAAATGGCAAGAAAAACACCAACATATTGACAAAGAATGTAGGTTGGTGGGTTGCCCTTGGAGGATTGTTGCGCATGGTGTCATCGTTGGTGTTGATCCAACTGACATGTATCATTCAGTTGCCTTGGGCGACGACTTTTATAAAGTCGCAATCCATGATATTGTTGATGGTAATGCTTTGTTGTTCAGGCCCAACAGTAATATTAAACGACTCTTAGATGTGGGCATCAGAAGCTTTGTTGCATGGCCCAAAAGCATGATTACTTTTTAGAATAAGAATTTTTTTAGTTAATTAGATCTTGTTAGTTTTCTTTTTTGTAAACATGGGATAATGTTAGTTACTTTTGTATAGACGTAACTAGCTTTTGATGCT
The DNA here is from genome assembly GCA_014058105.1 of Kingdonia uniflora. NCBI lineage: Eukaryota > Viridiplantae > Streptophyta > Magnoliopsida > Ranunculales > Circaeasteraceae > Kingdonia > Kingdonia uniflora. The sequence goes on along the minus strand of JACGCM010001619.1, from coordinate 54,525 downwards.
TATAATCATGTTTTTTAGTTTCCTTTCTATTGAAAGATATGAATGTCAAGTATTAACATATATAAAATTACCTATTTTACGCAATTAGGTAAACCTTTTTTAACTCCGCCTATGCAAAGTTGTTATAGTTTTGCAAAGCCGGTTCCAAGCCCGGGTAAAGGAGGAAGGAAAGAGGTGAGATTATATGCTCAAACATATAAGTGTATGGTTACTTCACATGTAATCTTTGGTAAATTATATGCTTCAAACATGCAGATGCAAGACAATTATGGGGCTTCTGGTTACTTCTTGGAGATAGGAGGAACTAACAAGAGAAAACATGTGTAAGCTTCTTTAACTTTTTGGTTTCTCTAGGCTTGATATTTTCCCAAAGCTCCGAGATTAATGTATTAGACCTGTTACTGGGTGATATTTTATTGGTGTGACATATGGCAGGGAAACCTTGAAGCTAACTGAAGTGTCTGCAAGTAACAAGTTAGAGAGTTTCCGTGCATCACAAGAGGTACTTGATCTATTAGAGGGAAATATTGCTTTGTTTTGCCAATATTATCGTCTTTTCCATGAGTTTCTAGCCTTTCAGCTTGCTGACCGCCATCTCAAGCTCTGCTATTTCAGTCCTTAACGGCGCCAAGTTTTCTGCCAGTGAGGCAGATAACTCTTCATTGATTCACATGGATGTTGATCAAAGTTTTCTTTCGGTGCCTGCCCCAGTCAAGGCTGCCATCTTTGAGAGCTTTGCTAGAAAGAACATGATCGAATCTGAAACCGATGTGAAGCTTGGAATTCAAATGTTCATCAAGAGAAAATATGGTTTCTGTACTATTTATTATAAGCTAGCATTCCAAGTACTATTTATCTCACATATTTTTAACTGGTGCTCTAGAATGTCGTTGTATTTCCATCAAGGGCTGTGGCGATTGAGAATGTTTTTCGGTTGTTCTCACCACATCTCACTATTGTTGACGAACATTTGACAAGACATCTTCCTAAGCAATGGTTGACGTCTTTAGCAATTGAGGTACGGATAAATCTGATACTTATCTTTTGATGTACTATTTACTCCGTAGTTTCACATGTCATGACAGCTTTGTCTAAGTAGACTAGTGCAGCACCAATTTTGTTTAGTTCGTTGTGCATTGTATATCTTCCTTACAGTTACAATGACTATACATGTGTAGTATACACATCTTATATTATGTTTGTTAGCACTCTTGCTTGTTGTGATGTTATCTTTGTTAATACTTTTTTTTTTTTGATAAGGGTGTTAATTCTTAATTTATGACATAGCTTTTGCATTGCAAGATACAAAGTGTCTACTTTATTTGATATATTGGGATAGCCTTTTGAAATGAATTTCTAATGCATAACATGAGAAAACTGGGGGATTGGAGAAGAGAAAGGAAGACTGACTTCTTATGTTTGACCTCCTTTAGTGTATATGTAATAAACAAAAAATATATTATTAGAACTTGCAAATCACTTTTTATCAGGAAAAATATCTAAAGCATGAATGAATATTTTTAATTGTGTGAGATCTCATAACTTCGTTCACGTGGTCCACTTATAGTGTGAACTACTAAGTAATATGGATCTAAGCAAATGATCCAGATGCCATCATATAAATCACCTATTTCAACAAGATTAGGAAGAATATAAGGGGAGAGAAAAATGCTTACTAGCCTTTGGCGAGAAATGTTATTTGAAAGCCCTTGATAATAAGCATGGGAATATTGTGCCTAAGTTTAAAAATGTGGAGGCGGTGTGAGGCGTAAGTCTCACATTTTTCTTAAAAACTATCAAAAAAATCTGGAGTAATTGCAAAAAATAAGATTAAATTGGTGCATCCTATCTATGTAAGCAAATTATGTAATGAATATATATGAAGGCGGAGGCGGTATGAATTACCTTATCGATCATGAATTGAGACATTATACAAGATTGGGGCCATTTTTGTCATTACAAGATACCTAAAGAGGCAATTTGTGTGTGTGTGTGTGTATGTGGGGGGTGTACATCCAAAAAATATGAGGCGGTGCCTTCCTATACGCCTCACACCCTCCCTCGACGCCTCCCATTTTCTTTAGAACCGACCGCCTTGAGATGCTTTTATGAAAAAAGTAGAAGGTACTCACGTTTTTTTAAACCATGATTATGCCAATTAAACATTTGATATTCTAGGTCGAGTGTATTAAGTACATGTTTCACCCCAAACATTTCTGAAATAGTGTTCAAGTGTGAGTAATATTGCTGCAATTGGAGTAACTCAAAAATGCAACATTTATTTTCAGCGATCAGCAGATGATAAACCTTATGGGGACATGCTCACAGCTATAGAAGCTCCATGCCCGTCAGATCTGATGATAGAGGTGATAAAGAAGCTGAAACCTCAGGTTGTGGTAACCGGGATGGCTCATTTCGAGGCTGTTACTAGTTCAGCTTTTCAACACCTATTAGACATCACAAGAGATATCGGTTCTCGTCTTTTTTTAGATGTTTCTGAGCATTTTGAGTTATCTAGTTTACCTGGTTCAAGTGGGGTTTGGAAATATCTAGCAGGAAACACACTACCTCCACATGCAGCAATAGTGTGCGGTCTGGTGAAAAATCAGGTAAGCTTAAGGTTTTTTTTGTTGTTGTTGTTGTTACGCTACTTTTTTCTGTAAAATTATTATGGTTATTTTTTGTCATTGATGATCAAAATCAAACATTATTTCAGGTATATTCAGATCTGGAAGTTGCCTTTGTCATTTCTGAAGAAGAAACCATTTTTAAGGCGTTGTCCAAGACTGTGAAGCTATTAGAGGGAAATCCTGCTTTGTTTAGCCAATATTATTATGGCTGTCTTTTCCATGAGCTTCTAGCCTTTCAGCTTGCTGACCGCCATCCACATGCACAGGTTTATCTCTTCCCTAGGCCTAGCTCTATTCTGTATCCATTTTAATATTTCTGTCAGGATCTGAAAATAAATATGTTATGAATTTAGTCACATCTAGGGTTTCTGAGATCAACGCTTAGACGTATTGCATTGTTAGAGTACTGCTTATTTCCTTGTTTTCAGTAAGGTGCATCTTTATAGTTTTTCGAAATACCCAATATGAAAGAGTGAGAATGAAGAATCTAGTGGCTGGCTGGAGTCACTTTTATGTAAGCAAGTAAAGAAGCATTGTATTTTTGAAAATCTTTCTCCTTTACCATGGATTGTGCAATTGAAACGTATCTTTAATTTAGTGTTATTTCATTAACTGACCTTTGGTAAGGGTATTATGCTGCCACTCTTGATGTTATAATTCTAGTAAAACTTGATGTTTGAATATCCACACATCTTTCTCATTCCGTCTATATTTTCAGTCTGATGCAGAGGAAGCCAAAACACAAGAAAATGCAAAGCTGCAATCCGCTCTTGAAGAGATGCAACTTCAGTTTAAAGAAACTAAAGCGATGCTGGTAAAAGAACGCGAGACTGCGAAGAAGGTTATATCCTTAGCACATATCTCCTTGTCTAACTACTTATAAATAGCACATATCTAATTACTTACATTGTTAATGTAGACCATCAAGGTTGTATCCTTGGCAAAGAAACTACAACCATCAGTAACAATAGTCGAAGTGCTTCTTTTTGCGAGCAGAGTTGCAAAACGGTATTGATCTTACTATTAGACTATTTCATTTGAGTGTTTTCTTTTTGGTTAAAACTTAAAAGATGATTGAGTCAATATTACATTACCAGGTCTTTGATCTCAGAAGATTGTTGGCATTGTGAATAGCCTGTACACTATTGTGTTCTTACATATTTGATGCTTTGTAAAGGAAAAAGTGCCCAAAGTTCTGGATGATTTTGATAGTAGGATGTTTGAATGGACACAGAGGGCCTGCTCTCCTGAGATTTATTCATCATCTATGGAAATGGAGGTACTTCAATTGGTTATGACTCCTGAGATTTTGATAGCAGTATCTTTTTTTTCTCTACTTCTCAACATTCTTTACTTTTTTGTGTCAACATTCTCCATCTCCATTATGCAAAAAGGAACTCAAAGGAGTGTTTACGATTAATGCTATTGTACAAAGTGCCAATTGTTTTTTGGTGAAGTACTGAAAGTTTACAGTTTGCAATAGGGGACAGATAGTGTAAGTAATAGATATGCTGGATCATATGATTAAACCTATTTTAAGGTTGATCTAATATATGAGAGTTGAAGTTATTTGGTTCACTTAGAACATCAGTGGCTGACTACCCCCGCTTGCTAGATTCTGCGTGGACGTTTGCTCACTTCTATATTCTAAGCATTTATGAGATGTAGTTGTCTCTGCAGGAATCTCATAGCTTTACACTCACTAATAAGCACGGGCCAGAATCAGAAAGCATGTTAAGGAGATTCCGAAAGACAGTATGTATGTGACATAGAACTGCAATTTAGTATGCAAGTTCTTTTATTGGGTTGTCTTAATTTTTTCTTGTTGTGGAGCTTTATTGGGTGTTACGTGTGCAGGAGAGTGTGGATGCTCTTATAAAATGTGTGATGCAAGAAATTGCTTTCAGTCAAAGAAAACCAGTTGCAGCATTTACCATTTACAAATGTCTTCTCCACTGGAAATCGTTTGAAGCTGAAAGAACTAGTGTATTTGACCGTCTTATCCAGATGATCGGTTCTGCAATTGAGGTACGTGTTTCTTATACTAATTACATGGAAGTCAAGAATAATGTGAATGGCATCTAAGTCTGTAGGGGCTTGTGTAACATTATCTTCCCAGGAAACTTGTTATTAGACATCTTGTAGAAAATCATCTCAATGCTGTCTATAACTGTTAAAATTCTGTCTACAAACTCATCTGAGTTATGTTTCCATTTTGTGTAGTTCTTAAAGCAAGTATAGTATATATGTCTACTGAAAAACAAAGATAAGCGCTTGAGATAACTGCGTCTGCATTCTTTTCCATCCATTTTCTGGATAGCTCGAATCTGCTGGTGTAAGTCTGTTGCTTTCTTCTGCTTGAATACTCTCTCTCTCTCTAGCTATCTATGATTCATCTTTGAGTACTATTCATTATTTCTTGTGACGCTCTGTTGCATAGCAAATTCTCTGGTAGGGGTGTGCTTTGAGTCTATCCCATATTCATTTGAAAACATATATTCTTTTTCTGTATATTTTTGAAATAAAATATATTTCTTTGAAATTTTTTTTTTTTTAATTATATGTTTTTGCCACGGATTTTGTAGTGGTGTAAGTAGGCTTTTGCCATGGATTTTTCCGTGGCAAAAAAATTATAATTATTATTATTATTTATTATATGTTTTTGCCACGGATTTTGTACTAAGGAAAGAAGGCTTTTGCCACGGATTCTGTAGTGGTTAAAATATGTTTTTGCCACGGAATTTGTAATGGGGAAAGCAGGCTTTTGTCATGAATTTTGTAGTGGTGAAATTAGGCTTTTGCCACGGAATTTGTAGTGGGGAAAGTAGGTTTTGCCACAGATTTTTCAGTGGCAAAAAATAACTTTTTGCCACGGTAAAAATAATGCCAAAGCTTTAGCCACCCCATCAACGCCCACGACCCTAGCCACGGTAAAAACAGTGGCAAAAACCCTTTTGTCATAGATATTTCGGTGGCAAATACCCTTTATTCTTGTAGTGACTAAATCTATGGTCAAACATTTAGTGGTTATGCTTTAAAGAGATGGTGAAGAGTGTCTTCGAGAATTATCAACTCAACCATGGCTAGGCTTGAGTGAGTTCTTTAGTATTTTTTCTTGTTTAGATTTCCAAATCAAGTCTACGGTTAGTAGCACTTGTTTGTATCCAAAGTTATCGTACACCAAATCGAAGCTATGATCAAGCCTTCGATATGATGTACTAACTTATCAATTATAAAGTACTAAGAGAAAACTAGTTAGAACCTAATTATTATCAACTATTGCTCATCCAAGAAGAGACCTCATCATAGCCTTAGCTAGGAAATTAATCGCCCATCTCGGATTTCATCGCATTAACAATTAATGAAGACATTAACAAAAATTAAACTAAAAAGAAGAAGAGACAATGAAATAAAACTAAGACTTCAATTATTTCTTCTAAACTTACTCCAATATGAGATGCCCAATTATAATGGGAGGAGGGTTCCTTTTATAGGAGAAAGAACCTAAATTTAGTAACTATACATTAAATTGTAAAGAATATTTTCACAATAATATCTTCTAATTTTACAACCAATCACTTAAGATTCTTGCATATAATTTCCTTAAGTGATGTAGAGATCTTTCTTCATGAAAACTCTTGCATATATCTTCAATATAAAATATCTTTAAGGATCTTGGATGCAATATATTCTTTGATCTTATTCTCCAAGAATATTTGTGTATATATTTCTTCAATCTTGAGGCCAAATATATTGTGTCTTTAACTTTATGTGCTATGAACTGCTGAAGACACTTTTATTTGACTTTAAGAGCTTGGTTTTAAAAATCCATCTTCAATAGTTGCAATCAAACAAACGTACATAAGTACCCAAAATTAACTATAATGGACGAATAAATTACATATTCAGGTATATTAAAAATGTCATAATTACGTGCTCATCAATGTTTAATTTATTTATGACTTGTAGCATTAATATTTTGTGAGATTTTAATTATTTTGCATTACCGAACCCTGTTTCGCTATATTCGCATGCTTCGTCTGTTCCAATTCTCAATGGAACTAATGTTTCAAACTAGAGTGAACAAATTCAGTTTTACTTAGGTGTTCTGGATCTTGATTTAGCACTCTTGTTTGAAAAACCCGTTGATATTTTTATTGAGAGTAGTGGGGATGAGAAGATTTTCTATAAAGCTTAGGATAGGTGAAACAGGTTAAGCCTTATGTTTATGCGGTGACCATAATAACTAATATCAAGTTTTTACTTCCTAAGTCTGAAAATGCGAAAGAATTTTTAACATCTGTGGCAGAACATTTTAAAATTGCTGATAAGTCATTAGCTGGGACTTTAATGGCTAAACTTACTATAATAAAATATGATGGTGTACGAGGCATGCATGAACATGTCTTAGAAATGACAAATCTAGCTGCTAAACTTGAAATGTTGGGGATGGAAGTGAATGATTTATTTATTGTTCAATTTATTTTGAACTCTTTGCCTTCTTAGTTTGGTCCATTTTAAATTCATTACAATACTATTAAGGATAAGTGGAATGTGAATGAATTGGCCAACATGATTGTTCAAGAAGAGACAAGGCTTAAGCAACAAGGAAATCATTCAGGTCATCTTACAACACAAGAAGCTATAAAGAATTTGAGGAAGCCTGATAAGACCAAAGGTTATAAGTTTTACTGTCATATCCATAGTACGAGAATTGTTGAGACCGGTAATGCAAGATTTCTTGAAAATGGTAAAATTAGTGGGAGTAGTGAATCACGAAATATGGTTATTGAGGAAGTTAGAGTATAAGTCTTATTACCCATAACTTCTAATCCTGTTATTGTTCCTCGTTGTTGATCAAATCGATGATAACGAGCAACAATTGGGCAATCAACTACTTCATAATAAGATTGTTACCAATGAACCGATAATAGAGTTACCACAAGAAATAGTACCACGCCGATCCCAACGAAAAAGGAGATCTGCTATTTTGGAAAACTTTGTAGTGTACTTACATGAATATGAATTTGACATAGGAACTATTAAGGATCTGGTTTCATTTTCACAAGCCATGGATAGTAATAATTTTACTAAATGGATTGATGTTATGAAAGAAGAGTTGAAATCAATGAAACAAAATGAAGTTTGGGATCTCGTTGTATTGCCAAAGGAATATAAGAAAATTAGTTACAAATGGGTCTTTAAGACCAAGCGCGACAGTAATGGCAATATCAAACGATATAAAGCCCAACTTGCGGCTAAAGGTTTTACTCATAAAGAAGGCATTCATTACAAGGAGACCTTCTCACCTGTATCAAAGAAGGTCTCACTTAGAATTATTATGGCATTGGTGACTCATTATGATTTAGAGTTATACCAAATAGATGTGAAAACTATTTTTATAAATGAGAGTTTAGATGAAGAAGTCTATATGAGTCAACCTGAAGGTTTCTCCGAAGAGGGGAAATAAAATATGGTTTGTAAGCTTAAAAAATTAATATACGGTCTTAAACAAGCTTCCCGCCAATGGTATATTATGTTTCACGATACCATTGCTCCTTTTGGCTTTAAGGAAAACATTGTTGATCGATGTATATACCTCAAGGTCAGTGAGAGTAAGTTTATATTTTTGGTTTGGTATGTTGATGATATCTTACTTGCTAGTAATGATCTTGGTCTACTTCACTAAAGTAAACAAATTCTCTCTAAGAACTTTGAAATAAAAGATTTAGGTGAGACATCTTACGTGATTGGAATCGAAATCTATTGAGACCGAGCACGAGGATTGTTAGGGCTTTCTCAGAAAGCCTATATTAATAAAGTTTTAGAGAGATTCGGTATGGAGAATTGTTCAGCTAGTGATGCACCGATTCAGAAAGGTGATAAATTTGGTCTTATACAATGCCCAAAGACTAAATAGGAACGTAAACAGATGAAAAAGATTCCATACGCGTCTAATGTGGGGAGTCTAATGTATGCGCAGACTTGTACTAGACCAAATATAAGCTTTGTTGTTGGTATGCTGGGTAGATATCAAATCAATCCATGATTAGACTATTGGAAAGCTCCAAAGAAAGTTTTGAGGTACTTGCAAGGAATGAAAGATCGCATGCTCACCTATAGAATGTCTGATTATTTAGAAGTGATCGGTTACTCAGACTCAGATTTTGCTGGATGCCCTGATAGTAGGAAGTCTACTTTTGGTTATGTCTTCCTATTGGTCGGAGGGGTAATTTCATGGAAAAATGCAAAACAAGATATTATTTCTTCATCTTCTATGGAGGCTGAGTTTGTGGCATGCTATGAGGCCACATATCATGGTTTATGGTTGCAAAATTTTATCTCAGGACTTAGAGTTGTCGAATCTATTTCCAAGCCATTGAGAATTTATTATAATAATACCGCAACAGTATTTTTCTCCAAGAATGATAAATATTCTAATGGTGCCAAACACATGGAGATAAAATATTTATCAGTCAAGGAGTCTGTTCAGAAACAACGAGTGTTTATAGAACACATAAGCACAATGCTTATGGTTGCAGGCCCATTGACTAAGAGATTACCGCCAAAGACATTTAAGGAACATGTTCAGAGTATAGGTCTTGGGCGGATTCCATGATCGATGTTTTTCTTTATAGTTATGGATTTTTTAGCTTGATTGTTTTCTTTAGACATCTTATTGAGATCTTATTATAATATGTTTATGATATTTTCCTGTTTACCATTATGTGTACACATGTATGTGATTGGATGAATGATAACATGAAAGTCTTTTAACAAGACATTATTGATGGACCTCTTATATGATTATTTGTTCGCGCCTATAAACCTCACTTATGAACCAAGTTCAATAGTTCATTTTTGTTGTAGTACATGGAAGGAAATGCGTCACAAAATTGAATAAGACCACCATGACTCGCTTTAGTAAATTGTTTAATTTTGGTATTATGATGACTAATAAAGAGAATATGACTTGAATATATTTTAAATTGCTCGCGTGTCAGTTATTTAATCGTTGAGCCCATTTTGTGTTAAATTTTTTACAAATTTAAGTTTTATTGAGTATGATTTTCAAACTTACTTTATATGGGCCAAGGAGAATGTAAGACTTATTATGGCCCACATAAGTAAGGGTCTTTTAGTAATTATGGGTTTTTAATTAGGATGATCCAAGTCTTAATAGGAAATTAATCCTATTGGTTAATGAGGTTAGGGTATTCTACAACTCTCTACTTTGATGGAAAATAATTCTAATTAAAATAGGAAACTAGGTCCTTTCCCTACCTATATAAGCGTGTCTATCCCATTAACTAAAACACTATCCCAAAGGAAAGGTTAAGAGAGAAAAAAAAAATAGAACCTAACTTAATTCTTGATTTAAGTAATCTAATCACCTAAGCTTCATGCTAAACATTCAGTGAATGAGAACTATAACATACCTTTGAGAGAATGCAAATGAGTGACTGAACATGTCCACAAGAATCACCGACAAATGTCCATGTTTTATTCCTCATCAACTGAAGAAACTTTTGCACAATATGAGCGAAGGTGGGGGATCTACTACCAAATAAGCACACATATTTTGAACAAGTGTCACCAGCAGATAGTGAATTTCCCATTATTTACTCTCCAGGCATTCCAAAGCCCTCTAACCATGTATAACAGATTGAAAGGATACCTGAGACTGGATGGTCTGTACCCAAGAACAATCACAAAGCTAGTGTGGAGAAGAATATAGTCAATGATAAGATAGAAAAAATAAATAAGTTCCATGCACTGGAAGAAGATGAAGGTAGCTCTGGTAACATCAGTCATACAGAACATCATTCAAGTAAAAAGGGGGATGAGTTGAAAAGTGGAGAAGCAAATAACAAAAGATAAGGGGAAACTGAAGTATCTAGTACCTTAAAGCCTCATGATGACTGTAAATAAATTACCCTTGTCACTTAGAGCCCAAACAATTTCATTCTCGACTCTCCCACTATTAATGGGGATGTCCTCTAAGTAGCTCAAAATATTATTGAGTCAATTGATTGAGTTTAGGGGTGGGGCCTATTTTCCATTGGAAATTATGTTGCTCGCCTTGGCATTAAGGCTAAGATTTGAATTATATGTGAAATGGGGTTGGGATTTATCTATCAAGATGCCTAATGGATGCCAAGGTTGTTTCCATACCAGTGTGTCTTTCCCATCCCCTTTGATGTGGAAAATGATATCTTGGGCAATTTCTCTAGCCTTCAGGATATTAACCCTGCACTAAGAACAGTCTTGGGGGACTTTCATCAGTCAAAAATCTTTATTTCTAATAAAGTTTGCTTTAATCCTAGATGCACATAAAGATTCCTTTCCTGATGTAATGTACCGCACATATCTTAACATTGCAGCTTTGTTGTTTATAGAGATGTTCAGACCACCTATCACTTCTATTAGACCAATACAGGTGTAAATTTTGAGTTAAAATAGATAACTTTTATATCTCCGATGCTTTAATTTACCAATTTTAATTTTCTTGTATCTTAGAAGGTCTTCAAAGGTGCTTAATGTGGTTTTTATATATTGCTAGTTCTACGTTGTGCGTGAGATATGGGCACTTCGGCTTAGACTACTATGGAATTTTATCCATCTTGTTATCAGCACAAGTCATTTTCTTCTGGGTACAGCTAATACTTTTCAAAGCTACCTTATCTCAAGTGGATTGTTACGGAAATACAAAGCTCTTGATTTGACTGAACTCCAGTACCTAGCTATTGTCGTTGACAGTGAAGAAGCTCACAATACTTCAAAAATTGTCGAGCTCTTACATTGGCTATCAATTGTTGGTGTAAAAAACATTTACCTTTACGATATGGATGGTAAGGACTCAAAAACCAATGCTAAACGTTATTGGTATTTCGGTTCTTGTCAAGTATGATATTACTTACTCAAGATTTTTGCATCTTTATTATCATAGGAGTGCTGAAGGATTCGAAGGAAATCATTTTGGAGGAACTAGCTGATGTAAGAATGTGGTAGATGACACTTCTTGATTTATTATCCATCGCAGATATTTTCTTTAAAGCGTCTTCACTTTGGTTAATCTGACATCTACGCCGTCTTCCTTGTCTACCTAAAACTTACGTTTTAAGAAACCAACAAAGAATTTTGATTTTCAGGTTATAAGTGAACTTTTATGTCCAAGAATAATTGAATGACATATCCCTCTAACAACTTGAGCTTCAAGTGCTAAAATGTAAGAATTATTTTGCGATGGTTAACACATCGTTGGAAAGTGTTGTTATTTCAAGTATTATATTAGAGATGCTCTTGCTAGTAATGATGAAGTCACGCATTCTTACTTGTAGAAATCTTATGAGCAGGGCACATTTAGTGACCAAAAAGAAATGACGTTTGAGTTCTCTTCATTCTCTGATGGGAAAGAAGGGGCAGCAAAAGCAGATAACTTTCTTTGCTCCAAGTATTTAAAAGATTCAAGCTTAGATGGAGTTGACGAAGAACATTTATTTATAGAACCTAAAATGACCGAGGCGCTGGAAGAAGATGAAGGTAGCTCTGGTAACATCAGTCATATAAAACATCATTCAAGTAAAAAGGGGGATGAGTTGAAAAGTGAAGAAGCAAATAAAAAAAGATAAGGGGAAACTGAAGTATTTAGTACCTTAAAGCCTCATGATGACTGTGAAGTTGAAGCAAACATAGAACAAAGTCAAGAATCAAAAGAAATAGGATAGGTTTGAAGTCTATTAAATTCAAATAGCTAGGCAGACCAAGTTGAGCAAGAGGAAGGGCAGCTAGGGCCAAATTAATCAGATATGTATAGGCGGCAAAGTTTGCACTATGGAAGTCAGAGTAACAAGAACTAACCGTAAAGACCAATAAGAGTACTATACTTGAATGCAAGGGGTCTTGGTAACAATAGGACTCTTAAAAATTTGAAGAAAAAGTAGTTCAACTCAGGCCTGCTATTTTGGGATTGGCGGAACCTAAGATATACTGCAACTTTAGACTAGCTGGATATAGCTCTAAAATGATCACTAATGTGGAGAATCAGAACAAAGGAAACATTTGGGTGTTGTGTGTGTGTGTGGGGGGGGGAGGGGAAGAGGATACATAACCAATTGCCATCTCTAATACCAAGCAACAAATTATTTCCATATTTGTAGGGTGTCTCCCATGGAAGAGGCTGCATAACCAGCTTTCAGCTGATCCCATGGATTTGTTTTGGAGATTTTAATATAGTCTTAAGAGCCTCTAAAGGGAAAGGCGGAAGGCCACCTTTGGCTAGAGCAATGCTTAACTTTACAAATTTTATTAATGATGTAGCACTGATTGAAAGTGTATCAACTGGTCTTACATATACTTGGCGTAATGACCAAAATATCAATGACAAAATCTTAAGTATATTAGACAGGTGTCTTCACAATTCACAGTGGATATCTAAGTACAAATAGGGGAGTATCAAGGTACTTGCTAGATCAAAGTCAGATCACTCTTTCTTGTTTGGTGAGTGTAAGGAAATCCCAAAACCACAAAATATCTGCTTCAGATTTTTGAAGTCATAGAGTGAGTATTCAGATTTTAGAAGCACAGTTGAGAATAGTTGGAACAAGCCTCTAAGTGCAGAACCTTTATTTGCAGTGATGTTAAAGCTCAGGAGACTTAAGGCAGACATTAAGCTATGAAGAAGAATAACCAATGATACAGACATGAGTAAAAAGAAGATTGAAAAAGATATGTTACAGTACCAGATCCAGCTAGAGCAAGATCATAGTAACGACCAAATACAAAATACTATATTGCACAAGGAACAATAACCGAAGGAGATAAAACATATATAATAAATGTAATGGAGGCAGAGATCAAAAGTTAAATGGCTACAATCAGGAGATAGAAATATAGATTACTTCCATTATGTAACTACTAGAAGATTTACAAAATCTGTTATCACTGAAAATATTCCTAGCAGTATTCCTCATGATTTCACGTTTATTTATACTCATATGTTTCTTAAAAGTAATATTTGGTAGAACTTTGTAGTCTTTTTAATTGGGAGATATCATTCATAGACGACTAGAAAATATATTAAATAGTTAAATGTAATAATTAAATAGTAAGAGCGTAGAATAAGATCGAACCTTATCAGATAGAAGCTCATCCCAACATGCAGCAGATGCAGTCACAGTGTTCTTCATGTAGTCCCATCCAAATCTACTTTTGTTCAACAACTCATTGAATCCCTTTAGTTCCTTCTGCAGAGTACGAAGACGACTCTTCATATGGGACTTCCTAACAACTTTCTGAGACTTGTTGAAGACATCATTTTTTGCAGGTTCATAAACAAAATCATCCCAAGCTCGACCATTTTTTTCCCAGCCTTGATTGGCTCAACTAAAGACTCAATCAGGCCATCGTCCCAGTTCATTCTTTCGGCCATCTCTGTTTATAAAATGATACAAATAAACTGACAAATAAATTCATCAATATCTAGACAAGATGTTATAGTAAATTGACAAATAAAATTAGACAATCCATAAAGATATTTAACATCATAATTTTATAATAATTACAAAACAAACAAAATTTATGTCAAGCTTCATTTTATATAATGAAAATGCAAACATGGAAGTTGAATTATAAAATAATAATAGTACTAGAATAACATAAAACAACAACTATGCGACATTTGATTGGTTATTTCTCCGGTTCGTATAAACGTTGAACATTTGTGTCGTAAAGTTATCTCTGAAGTTCGCCCAGCGATTCTGGTCTCCCCTATATGTAGTTGATTAGCTACTAAAAGTAGTAGGTATTGGAATCGTATCTTGTACTGGAGCTTGATCATCATTACTAGCTTCCGCAGTTATCGGGTCGTTTGGATCAACTCCCATAATGAAATTATGCAGTATAAAACAAACAAGGGCTATCCTGACTTGAATTTTGTACGGGAAGTACGAATCAGTTAACAGTAATGGAAAGCGTTTCTTTAGTATTCCAAACGCCTGCTCAATTGTATTCTTAAGAGATGCATGACGCTTATTGAACAACTTTTTATGCGTTTGAGGTCTACGACCTATGTGCTCATTCAGATGATATCATTTATTACGATAAGGGGCTAGAATTCCTGGTTTATTTGTATATCCCGCATCACCAAGATAGTATTTTCCTAACAATTCATACAATACTAATGTTAGGAGTTGCTTCACTAAGAAAATTTAATATTATGTAATACCAAAGTATAAAATAATATATTTATTTACCATTGGGAATAATAAAAGGGTTCATCCTGGAACGTGTATTATCCAAAACCCGCTGGTCATGCGCAGTTCCTTCAAGTGAATTTTAAGTCAAAGGAACACGCAGCTAATATTTTCTGGGTTGTCCTACCCTTTTTGCCACTTCTAAATTAGACTAAAATAGACTAAAATAGGGTTGAATTCAAAATAAACATTCAATATTTACACCATTTGAGAAATGCAGAATATGGGTATCGATCAAACCTTAAATAAATCTTCAAATTGATGATCTTGGACTCTGAAATTCGTTATTGGGGAGATAGAGCGAACATGATCAGAATCAATTATCCAATTCTTCTCTATAAACCGATAGCAAAAGCAAGGAGAGAGAGAGAAAGATGTACGAGATTGTTTGTTGAAGTAGGAGGGTTTAGGAGAACCAAGAGTTTGGTTTTAAAAGGATTTTGTTTTGTTTTTGATCACGGATTTTTTTTGGCGGGAAGAGAGTTTTTTTTTGTGGGAAGATAAATTTTTTTGGTGGGAAAAAAGAGTCCTCGATGCAAGTCTTGTTGCAGATATTTTTGGCTGCAACAGAATGCAAAGAAAATGAGTCCATTTTACACCAAATACAAATTCTTAGCTTTTGCATTGGATAATTAACTTTGAAACAAATAGTAGCAAACTGTTTGTATTTGTTTTACAAAATTGAACCAAACACATGTATTTGGTCAAGCTTGCAATTGACTTGCATTTGCAACAAACCAAACACATATAACGTATTCCCCTTGAAATTAAGTTGAACCAAACACCTACAATCGGTTGAAAAGGCAAATTGTTGCATTTGCATCCAGTTTGCCTCGAACCAAACTGAGCCATAGTAGTTCCACTTAAATAGTGAACATAACGACTATTATTTAAGTTTTTTTATTTTTTATTTTTATCCATGAGTAGTTATTGATATTTTTTTTGCATGGAGAAGAGAATAGTTGGAGAGTTGCAATTTGTTGCAGGGATTTTTGGCTGTAACAGAATGTAAAGAAAAAGATTCATTTTTACACCAAATGCAAATTCCTTGCTTTTGTATTGGATAATTAACATTGAAACAAACACTTACAATTTGTTTGTATTTATTTTACAAAAACGAACCAAACACATGTAAGTGGTCAAGAATGCAGTTGACTTGCATTTGCAATGAACCAAACACCTACAAATAGTTTAAACTAGATTCCTCTTCTATTTAAGTTGAACCAAACACCTACAATCGATTGGAAATACAAATTATTGATATTGCATTTAGTTTGTCTCGGACCAAACTGAGCTGACATGTTCATTAAATAAGCACCCAAAAATTGGCTTTTATTACGATTTGAAAGAACCCGTATATACATAGATATGAATCTAACAACATTATATGCTACAAAATTGGTTTTAGGTATCATGAACTGATCTTAACCTGTGAACGAAGAAATATGCTTAATACAATCTTACGTTTATTACGTTTATCTAAACCATAAAAATCGATTAACTGAACCATGAGATTAACATCAGTAAAATTTTGGAGTGGAAGAGTTTGGAGTATCTTATTTGAGAGTATCAAGAAAATTTTAGTTTCCATCAATTTGATAATAGGCCATGCTCTGCTTATTATTTTCCTTGGATCTTTATCAACTACCAAACCGATTTTAATCTCGCCTTAAAAAAAATCCTTATCCGTCCAACAAACCCGTATCAAGTCGGGCTCACACAATATATTTTGAATCAAATTAATGAATCATATAAATAGTTGGTACTTACATGGAAGGTGTGATCCATACCGGTCGAGGCGAACATACCCAAGATTTATTCGGATAGCATGGCAACCAGGAGCGGAGCCAGAGATTTGGGAGTGGGGCCCTCGATTTTTTTATAGAAATTTAAGGGGTATTTTGGTAATTTTACTTGTTTTAATTTCTAAATGCATATTCTCTATAACAATATCGCAATTATTAATCTATTAAGATAAAACATAAAAAATAGTATGTTAAAACGGACTAATAATGCCATTGATATTTTCAAAAATGATTTCCAAAAATATCAAACAAGATAAATATCTCGTCAAGTTTGATAAAAATGCATGAACAAAAAAAAATCAAACTTTAGGTTCCATACCAGAGAGTCAGAGTGGATCCAAATCAACATTTAATTCCCTTTTAAAGTTGCGCCTTCCGTTTCTTCATTTTCTCAAAATCATCAATTAGTGAGTCTGTACTGAACTGCGCAGCAATTTCTTTCTCTACATAGATAAGCAGACTATCTTCAAGATATGCATCATCCATCTTGCTTCGAGTAGAAGTCTTTATTAGCTTCATTGCAGAGAATGTCCTTTCATTCGTCGCCGTCGAAACTGGAAGAGTCAATACGAGACGAATTACTTTATCTACAAGTGGGTAACTTGTTGATTTTCTGGTACTCGCCATTACTTGACAAAGTTGCGTAACAGTTGACTAGTCTTTCAACTCAAAATTCATGGTGAAGTCATTTTGGTAATGTTCCAATTCATACGGTAGTTTTCTTATCTCACTTTCTGTAAAATCCCCAAGGCAAAACTTGCTTACTAGCTTGCAGATGTCATCAATATTAAAAAACTTATAATCTTCTCTAGGACTCAAAGCTGAGCTAAGACTCAAAAGCTCCATATTGCGATCATTGAACCGAGTATTTAACTCTTCCAACTGTTTATCCACTGCTTCGTTATAGATGTCAAATCGGTAATGATGCGCATTTGAAACATGACCTTGTTGATGACGAAACCGCCCGCCGCCCGCAAGATAAAGACTATTCATATCCGGAATGTAGATATCTTGTTTTACGCAAAATGTTTTTACCTTCTTTAAAAGAGCTTCCCACCCATTGTCTCTAAATTTATGGATAAAAGTTTTGGTTGATCTAACCAATTGCATGGCATTTACAATATCTTGGCTTTGATTTTGCAAATGTTGGCACAAGTTATTGGTAATTGCCATAGTTTCTTCCATAAGATGCAAAATAAAGACGAATTCAAAAGATCTTACGCTTTCATATGCTGTAGTTGCATCCCCCTTTTGCTTATAATTGGTTCCCTCATTCATAACCGTTTTAAGAACTTTACAAGTTGAAGCAAACATCTTTATCAAGCTTGATATGGAAGAATAGTGTGAGCCCCACCGTGTGTCTCCTGGTCGTTGCAAATTTCCAATTTGATTAAGCCCGCTTCCAGACTCGAGTTCACCGCTAGCGATTAGATCTCTTATGTCATTTGCATGTGCTGCCTGTAATTCTCCAAGACGTTTGGTGGAAGAGCTAGCAATGTTTATGGCAAAAGCCATCTTCTCAAAAAATTGGAAAACAAGAATTACTTCTTTTGATGCAGAAACTAATGCTAATTGGAGACGGTGAGCATAACAATGAACATAATACGCGTATGGACATTCATTCAGAATCAATGCTTGCAAGCCGTTCCATTCCACTCTCATATTGCTAGCTCCGTCGTAGCCTTGCCCTCGGATGTTTTGAACAGTAAGTTTATTTCTAACAAGAAAAGCTGAGATCTCATTCTTCAATGTCAAAGCCGCAGTATCTGGAACATGCACAAGGCCGACAAAACGCTCTTGCACACAACCCTTTGTATCCATAAACCTTAATACAATGCCCATCTGCTCTTTCTTAGACTCATCTCTCGTATAGGTTGATAAGGCCCAAACTTAATGTAAGCGCGTCGAATTTCATCACGTTGGCTTTTAGGACAATCATAAATCTGTCGACATAAACTAGGTTCCCGCTGCAAAGAATTTGTGTCGACATCTTCAGGCTCGATTCGTGCACGTTTTGGAGAGTTCTCATGACTCTCAATGGCTTCTAAACTTGGAGATAATAAATTAGCCTCCAAGATCTGATTTTCAATGATGTTAGAGCTTGGAGATATTGAGTTGCCCTCTAAATTTGGAGGCTCTTGATCTTTAACAACATTTGTACTAGGAGATGAGGAGTTGGTCTCTAACCTTTTACGGGCTAGTTTATTGAATAATGCGTGGAGAGTTATTTGATTTTTACTCATAATGAACCTGTACATAATATACGATAAGAAATAACCAAACAAATAAGATAAATAGATCGATACACAAACTTAATCGTTAAGGCGATAAGGATTTTCAATACTCTAAACAGGTGAATTCTCAATTGGATAATCTGAAATTGAATAATCTGAATTGGATAATCTGAAATTTGAAAGTGGACAATCTGAAATTAGAGTGGTGAAGGTGTTACCTGTAATCAAGAGCAATATCAGATGAATTCTCAATTGTTGAAATCAACCAATAATCTGGAATTGGACAATCTGAAAACTGAAATCTGAAATCTCAAATTTGAAACCTAAAATCTGAAATTGGGCGGACGAGCGGTGAAGTGGTGAAGGTCGAAGGTTTGCGTTTGATGAAGAGAGAGTGATGAAGAGATGATGATATTCCAACCAAAGAGAGAGATGCTTTTTTTCTTCTTATGTGGGTATACACTAAATATATAAAAGGTAAATCTGAAAAAAAAGTGGGGGCGCCGGGCACCCCCTAGCCCCCCCCCCCTAAATCCGCCCCTGATGGCAACAGTTTAACACTACTATCATCAAAATTAAATATTCCTAAATCATGACCCCCAGTTTCACCTTTCGTGTAACATTGCCTAAAATCATCAGTGAAGTAGATACAATTAGTTTAGCATCCTGGGAAATCCTTTCCGTTGAGAGAAAATGAACTATTGTCGCCCAAAAACAACATAGAGTCGTCTAGGCTATTCAGCTTGATCCACTTTTGTTTACCACGCTTGAATCCTAACTTGAACACTACAAACCGTTGGGTGCTATAATAACAAATCCGATTCTTGTGGACATTCTTAGGTCTCTCCGATACCTTATTGACTAGCATAAGTTCCCCGAACCAATCAACGAGATACTTTTTATCCCACTCTTTACCCAAATTTGTTGGTCATTTAACTGTTGTCACCTTTAGAGCGGTATCAGCATCATTTATATCACAAATTACAACTTTTCCTAAATTGTCAATACCGTAAAACTGCCCTTTGAAAAATATAATATCATCATACTCGCAAGAATCCGCTTGTTCGATTGCTGTCCACTCTGGTCCATAGCTCTACAAAAAATTAATTCGTGATGCTCCCCATTTATAACCATGACAATATAGTCACCATCGGTGCTAGTAGGATTTTTTGACAAAACAGCCTTCAACATAAAGTACTAAAGCCATGCCTTAGGTAGAAATAGTTGTTTGTCGTCCATACATGTCTGTATAAAAGTAATCTCTTTGCCCACTTTTAAAGGTCGAAAATCAATAACGTTTGGGATTGTTGTCCATGGTGGGGGTTGGATTTGAACTCTAGTGAACGGATTGAGAAGAACGCTTCATGGGTTGGTTTCTGATGCGAGAAAAACTTGGTCTAAATATACCCTGCTCAAAACTAGGGTCGAATCCACGGAGAGTAAACGTATTAAAAATCTAATTTCCTAATTAACTAATAAACAAATTCTAAACTGATTTTCTAAAAAGGTTTTTGGTTGAAACTTAAATCTAAACTAAACTATAGTACGAACTTGTGTACAATTCAAAGAAATGAAACCTAGGCTTTGGATCTACTCCGACATAGGGCCATGTTTGTTTGGGATTTTTGGGTGAGAAGAGGTAAGAAGAGGTGAGAAGAGCATAGAAGAATAAGGTTAGAAGTTTTGAGGTTAGAAGATTAAAAAAAACTCGTGTACGTTTGGCTGAAGGTTAGAAGTTTTACTTAAAATCTTAACTTCTAACTTCAACACCTCACTAGTCTGTTTGGCTACACCATATAATTTGAACACAAATTAGAAGTTTCTCCACAAAAACATCATAAACATATGTAAACCACATTTTCATCTCTAATTCATCATATATTAATGCAACAACACAATTAAAATGGTGGTTTAAGGCAAAAACAAAATTAAAATGTGCAAATCACATACCAAAATACCAAATATATAGGGGACAGGGTTCAACATACCGACATAGAGAGAGAGAGATAAAAAAACCATTGTAGAGAGAGATATAGAAATGTAGTAAAGAGAGAGAGATATATATAGAGAAATAAGGGGAATATAGAGAGGTGGAGGTAGAGAGAGGTATGAGGGTGGGAGAGAGAAAGAGAGGGTGAGGGGAAGAGAAAGCGGTAGGATATAGAGAGAGAGAGGGGATAAAAAGAGAGGGGATAGAGAGAGAGGTGGGAGAGAGAGAGGGGATTGAGAGAGAGTGGGAGAGATAGAGATAGAGAGATGGGAAAGAGAGGGGAGGGATAAATAAAAAGGGGGGGGGAACGTTGGGGTGGGTTTTGATTTGGTTTATTTGGGGTTATGAAGGGTTTTCATTCGGTTTTTTAGTTTAAAACCCCAAACTACCCCCACTTAAACTGGTCTCGGATGGGGAACAACCAAAACCACGGTATAAAGGGAAAATGTGCGGTCAATAAAACTTACCCCGGGGGGGGGGGGGGGGGGGTGAAGTTAGAAGTGAGGTAAAACTTATAACCTAACTTCTAGTTTTCAATTTTTCTGGAGATTCTTTCGACTTTTATAATATAAAAAAAGAAGTCAAATGTGAGAAGTTTTCAAAACCACGGTATAAAGGGAAAATGTGCGGTCAATAAAACTTACCGGGGGGGGGGGGGGGGGTTGAAGTTAGAAGTGAGGTAAAACTTATAACCTAACTTCTAGTTTTCAATTTTTCTGGAGATTCTTTCGACTTTTATAATATAAAAAAAGAAGTCAAATGTGAGAAGTTTTCAAAACATCACACCTCTTCTCACCCATGACCAAAAAACAAACAGGGGTTAGTTTACTAAAGTAAAATTTATATAATAAAATTTATCCGCTCGTAATAGCCATATGGTTAGGTTTATTCGGGTCTAGAATCTAGTGTTTATGGCTAAAACCTTACATAAGGACTAAGGAATTAATCGTTCTTGGACAATCGGATCTAGGTCTTGTACACTCCCTCCATGGCTAGGCAGAGTGTCTAAGTTCCTAATGATCTAGTAATATCTTTGAACGCGGAGACCACCAAATATGACGAATTTGGCATCTCCTTCATCTTCATAATATAGATCGGGGTTATCATGGCTAGATCAACTCTTCCCCAATACAAACCATAGTATTGTAGAAAAATACTAGATCTATTTTATTATATAAATACTACAATTACCTTATAATCGCCGGAGAGTCGATCCTTAGCCTGGGCTAAGAAGATTAGCTCTCCATATTAGGCAATCGATCACAGGTTAATTTCAAGAGTATAAAATAAATAAAAAGGAGAGAGAGAGAAGAAACTACTGAAGAATTCAAGCTTTTTTTTACTCCTTTCTGAGATACCAAATACATAAAATTGCTCTCCTATTTATAGAATGTTAAGGTATGAACTTGAAGCTATGTTTTGTCAAGACTGGAAACTGGTTAGATTCGTTCGAACGATATTGTTGTCCGCTCGATCGAAGAGTCAAGCTTGCTGGAATTTGGCCCAGAAGGACAAAGTCGTTCGAACGACTTTGTGACTCGTTCGAACGAGATTGGCGTTTAACGTTTTTAAAAGTTCCCTCCAGTTTAGAAGTTTGATTGTGAGACGTAGGAGTTTGCCTCGAGATCTGTACCCACATAAATTAGAAGTTTCTAATCTTGGTGTGAGCCCTCTATTATATAAATGGGTGCTAGGTTATTGTATTAATCATCTTGTGAGAGTTTAATCTTAGAGAAGCTTTAAGGTTTGAGAGACTCCATCATTAAGCTTTGAGAAAGCTTTGAGAGATCATTGTAACCTGTTTGATTTACATAGTGAATTGCTCGGGAGTGGTTTTTTATTCGAAAGGATTTTCCACTTCCATTCTCTAGAACTTTTGTGTGTCTTATTGTTCTTGCTTGATTCTTGTTTATTTCCTTATATTGGTATTTCCGCGTAATCGTTCTTGACGAGAGGAAGAGAGTAGCTAACTCGGATTCTCAACAATTGGTATCAGAGCGAGCGTTTAAGGCTTGTTGTGGTGAAGAACGATGGCCGATCAGGAGAAGTTGAAGATCACGAAGTTCAATGGTTCTAATTTTGGAGTGTGGAAGATACAGATAGAAGATTACCTTTATCAGAAGGATCTTGATCTACCGCTGGGTAGAGCTGAGATGAAGCTAGTAGATTTCGATGAAGCTAAGTGGACGCGATTGGATCGCAAAATGCTTGGAACCGTTAGGTTAGCGCTATCATCTCAAATTCTACACATGATCTCCAAAGTTACGACGACGAAGGGATTGATGGAGACGTTGTCCGCTATGTACTCGAAACCGTCCGGGGCAAACAAGGTGCATCTTTTACGGTGCTTGTTTACTTTGAAGATGAAGGACAATGGTAGTGTACAAGCTCATATCAGTGAGTTCAATACCATACATGCTCAACTGGAATCCGTGAAAATCACTTTTATCGAGGAGGTGAGAGCGTGGGCTCTTCTAGGGTAGATGCCAAAAAGCTGGGAAAGATTCATTACAGCAGTGAGCAACTCATCTGGGAAGGAAGCCATCAAATTTGGCACTATAGTCTCGTTGATTATGAGTGAAGAGAATAGGCGTAAAACATCTGAACCCTCATCGAGTTCAAACGGCAGTATGTTGAACGTTGAGGAAAGAGGGAGGTCTTACAGAAAAGGGCCGAAATTTGGAAGGGGTCGATCACAGTCAAGAGGGAAGTCTAAGCCGCCCGGTGCGTATTGGACTTGTGGAAAGAAGGGTCACTTCAGGCGAGATTACAACTCTTCTTCTTCTAAGAAGATTGATGATGAAGAGAAAGATACAATGAACCTTACTGAGGAGGTTAGTTCTGACGAGGCTCTACTACTATCGTGTGACGATGTTAACGAATCTTGGATTGTTGATTCGGGCGCTTCCTTCCATGCTACTGCGAACGTAGGTTTTCTTACCAATATTGTTAAAGGCGACTTCGGTACGGTCTTTCTTGCAGATAAAAGTGCACGCAATATTACTAGAAAGGGAAACGCTAGGTTGTTGTTGCCTTCAGGGGGAATATTGGCTTTACAGAATGTGCGACTTGTACCTAAACTGGGGCGTAACCTTATATCGGTTTAGCAAATTGGCGGATGATGCCGGATACGAGTGTACCTTTGGCGCAACCTTCTGGAAGGTTACAAAGGGTGTTATGTTGGTAGCTCGAGGCTTGCGACAATGGACATTGTATATAACGCAAAATACAATTTCTACTATTTGTGTGGCTACCCCAGGGATTGATACAAGTACGTGGCATAAACGGCTCGGTCACATGAGTGAGAAGGGGATAAAGATAATGGTAACAAAGGGAAAGCTAGAGGGTCTTGCTGAGATTAATCTCAAGTTTTGTGAAGAATGTGTTCTTGCGAAGCAGAAGAAAGTCAGTTTCAAATTATCTCAAAGATCAAGGAAACCCGAAAAGCTGGATCTTGTACATACGGATGTTTGGGAACCAACCAAGGTGTCTTATCTTGGTTGTTCTCATTACTATGCTACTTTTATCGATGATGCTACTCGTAAACTGTGGGTCTACTTCGTGAAGAACAAGTCAGATGTGTTTGATAAATTTAAGAGCTGGAAGACTCTAGTTAAAAATGAAACCGGGTTGAAACTGAAGTGTCTCAAATCGGATAGCGGGGGCGAATACTGTAGTGATGAGTTTGAAGACTTTTGCGCATCAAACGGGATTAGGAGACAAAAAACTATTCCCGGAACACCGCAACAAAATGGTGTTACAGAACGCATGAACCGAACAATAAACGAAAGAGCGAAGAGTATGAGACTCAACGCTGGATTGCCAAAGTGTTTTTGGGCGGATGCGGTTAGTACGGCGACGTACTTGATTAATAGAGGGCCTTCGACGGCTTTGGACTTTAGAATTCTTGAAAAAGCATGGATCAGTAAAGAGGTAAACCTTAATCACTTGCGTATTTTCGGTTGTATATCATATGTGCTTGATAATTCAGATACAAGGACCAAGTTAGATGCAAAGTTGATGAAGTGGATTTTTATTGGATGCGGTGGTGATGAGTTTGGGTACCGGTTTTGGGATGAGAAGAATTGAAAAGTTATCCGAAGCCGTAATGTTACATTCAATGAGGAAGTTTTATATAAAGATTCCAAAGTACCTGTGAAAAGGATTCGAGGTGAAGAAGAGGAAAGTGTCGACATTGAAGATGATGAACCCTCTCGAGAGAATAATGAAGAAGTCGTTGTTGAGTCCGATGTACCGGATCAGAACGAGGAACCTAATGTTCTAGACATTCCAATAACACTTCGAAAGAAGCCGAGAGCTACAAGAATTTTGGCAAGGTACGCAAATTCTTTAAATCACTTGTTTCTTACAGATGGTGGTAAACCTGGAAGTTATAAGGAGGCTTTAGATGTGGAAGCCAAGAGCAAGTGGGAGCTTGTTATGGATGATGAAATGTAGTCATTGTCAGTTAATTGAACTTGGGATTTAGTTCAGTTACCGAAGGGGAAGAGAGCATTACACAATAAGTAGGTATACAGACTAAAGCAGGAATCTGATGGTTCAAGAAGATTCAAGGCCGGACTTGTGGTGAAGGGCTTTCAGCAGAAATAGGGCATTGATTTCGGTGAGATTTTTGCTCATGTGGTGAAGATGTCTACTATTCGGGTTGTGATGAATATAGTTGCTGTTGAAGACTTGCATCTTGAGCAATTAGATGTCAAGACAGCTTTTCTTCACGACAATCTTCATGAAGAAATATATATGAAGCAGCCGAAAGGATATTCAGTAAAGGGGAAGGAAGATCACGTGTGTAGGCTCACGAAGAGCTTATATGGTTTGAAACAAGCGCCGAGAGAGTGGTATTTGAAGTTCGAACAATTCATGTCCAAAAATGGTTATTCGAAGAGCAATGCGGATCACTGTTATTTTATCAAGAAGACGGGGAACTCATATGTCATTCTTCTTCTGTATGTAGATGATATGTTGGTGGCAAGTGCTGACATGAAAGAAATTGTTAAGTTGAAAGAACAATTATTCTGGGAGTTTTCTATGAAGGACTTGGGTGTTGCAAATCAAGTTCTTGGTATGCGTATTACAAGGGGCATAAAACGGCGAGAGCTGAAGCTATCTCAAGCTGAGTACTTTGGCAAGGTACTCAAGCAGTTTAACATGGATGGTGCTAAGGTCGTTTGTACACCATTGGGAGGTCACTTCAAGTTATCAAAGGATTGTTGTCCGAAGACGCAGAAGGATCGTGATGATATGAGAAAGGTTCCTTATCTGTCTGTGGTTGGTAGCCTAATGTACCCTATGATTTCTACGAGACCGGACAATGCCCAAGCAGTGGGAGTTGTGAGTAGGTATATGAGTAATCCAGGCCAAGAGCATTGAAGAGCTGCGAAATGGATACTTAGGTATCTAAAGGGGACTCAAGACATGACATTGTGTTATGGGGGTTCTCAGATATGCTTACAAGGTTTTGTTGATTCTGATATGGCGGGAGACATTGATAGGCGGAAGAGTACTAGTGGCTTCATTTTTACATTGGGAAGCGGTGAGGTTACATGGGTTTCTAGGCTACAGAAGATTGTAGCTTTGTCTAAGACGGAGGCAGAATATGTTGCGGCTACAGAAGCGTGCAAGGATATGGTTTGGCTAAAAGGGTTGATGAAAGAGCTCGGTCAGGAACAACGTTCTCTTATGTTGTATAGTGATAGTCAAAACACTATACACTTAGCGAAGAACTCAGCTTTTCACTCTAGGACCAAGCATATTGATATTTGATATCACTATATTCGTTCGCTCCTCGAGGACAGTGTGCTGAAGCTCGTGAAGATTCATACTGATGTGAATCCAGCCGATATGTTTACGAAGGTGGTGACTTTTCGGAAGTTGACAACATGTACAACTTCTGTGGGTCTTCAAGGTTGAAGATCCAGGTACTGAGCAATTCATTTTTGGAGATCTGGAGATGGGCTACAATAGGTTTGATTTTAAGTGGGAGATTTTTAAGGTATGAACTCGAAGCTATGTTTTGTCAAGACTGGAAACTGGTTAGATTCGTTCGAACGATATTGTTGTCCGTTCGAACGAAGAGTCAAGCTTGCTGGAATTTGGCCCAGAAGGACAAAGTTGTTCGAACAACTTTGTGACTCGTTCGAACGAGATTGGCGTTTAACATTTTTAGAAGTTCCTTCCGGTTTAGAAGTTTGATTGTGAGACGTAGGAGTTTGCCTCGAGATCTGTACCCACGTAAATTAGAAGTTTCTAATCTTGGTGTGAGCCCTCTATTATATAAAGGGGTGCTAGGTTATTGTATTAATCATCCTGTGAGAGTTTAATCTTAGAGAAGCTTTAAGGTTTGAAAGACTCCATCATTAAGCTTTGGGAAAGCTTTGAAAGATCATTGTAACCTGTTTGATTTACATAGTGAATTACTCGGGAGTGGTTTTTTATCTGAAATGATTTTCCACTTCCATCCTCTGGAAATTTTGTGTGTCTTATTGTTCTTGCTTGATTCTTGTTTATTCTCTTATATTGGTGTTTTCGCGTAATCGTTTTTGACGAGAGGAAGAGAGTTTCTAACTCGGTATCTCAACATGGAAGATATGAGATACTTGTTTACATTTTTGAAATTCTATATCAAGTACATTGAATGTAGACATCTTCTTTATGCCTGAGAGACTGATGGAGATGCTTCAGCTCTTTGTACCTTATATTAGCTATCTTTATCTACTTATTAGCTCCAACAGTGATAAGTGCTTAAAAATAAGAAAATACTACTACTATTAGAAAGTAATAAATCGGGATTAGCAAAATGATACTTTTAGGCGTATTAATCCTACACATTTCTACGCCTATCAGTTTCTTCTCCATAAATCAACCAACGATAGGAAAATCCGTATAATTTTTTTTCACTAAAAGCCTCAAGTAATTATAACCAGTGAACTTTGTTCTCGCCGAAACTGAAACAAGCACAACTAGCTAGTTTCTTTATTATAATGTGGCATCTGCCATGGAAGTTGACGTGGGTAATGCGGAGCCACCTTTGGTATACTAGATCTTCACCAAGGACAAACAATACGTAGATGAATGTAATCGGCATAATATAGAAGTTGCTTAGATGTTTGGTAGAGGTCACCCGGGAGGTTGGACCAGTCGACCATGTCTGTGTTGCTCATAATGTCGATTCGGTATCTTCACCGAGAAAGTTGTAAACAGGGAGAAGAGTCTATCTTGGGTTTTCAACTTTAGTTCGTTGTTCTCCTTATAGAATCCCAGCATTACTAATTCTATTTGGAGTTGGAGTTGGAGTTGGATTTGGAATATCCAATTCGAAACTCTATTATTTTGTCGTGAAAATAAATCATATGCCCCATCTTGGCGGAAGCATTGTCCCTAACCATTGCACCAATCCCCTTGGTTATGATGCTACTTTTATTTAAGTTACTTTAAGAATATTACTTATCTCTGCCAGGTCGTAACGTCACAGTATTTGAACACTTACTTTAGCTGGAAGTCCCTTTCGTTTGGCCTACGCTATTGATTAGGCCTTCTGTGTAGTCCTTAAATCTGAAATCAAGGGTTTATGAGGAATTTAGCGAAGGGTTCTTGGGTATTCTCTTTGAGAGATTCTTCTTCTTAGACCTATTTTTTAGAAGGTGAGAGACTCTATGAGCAAAATTGTTCTCTAAAGTCTAAACATATAAGATACACATACAAACTCCCAATGAAATAGTGCTCTTATTGAGTTATAGTTTTGTATTCTTGGAATGACAGTGATGTTAGGCCTGTAGGTAATCTTCACACTTTCAACTTTCAACTTCGCACCCCCCTCCTAAGAATTTTTTATTTATGTTTTATTTAAACTTGTGGGGGTTTATGTTTGTTATTTTTAAATTAAAACAAGTGGGGGATTGTTGGAAATGTTTTAACTTCAAATGTTTTATAAAACAAAATATGGTTTTAAATGTTTTATCCCACATTAAAAATAAAAAGTATTTTCTAATAGTTTTTATATCTCTATTGCTTAATTGGATTTAAAACTCTACTCTAGGAGTGTGTGCACTTTAGCGAGATACTTTGCATTGAGCGCGACTCGCCGGGCAAATGGGTGTTTGAGGCACTTTTTAGCGTTTTATTAAGCGTACTTAACACTTAGCACTTAACACGCAATCGTGGGGCGTGGGCTTGCGTCTAGAACAGATAACCTCTTGGACTTTTATGACTGTTAGAGTCTGTAATTGGTTATTGGGAATTAAGTGCGACGCACGCTTGCCGCGGTCGTGGGGCGTGGGATTAGTGGGCTTGGGTCTGAAACAAATAACCTCTTGGACTTCTATGACTGTTAGAGTCTGTAATTGGTTATTGGAGATTAAGTGTGATGCACGCAGCACGCTTGCCACGGTCATGGGGCGTGGGCTTGGGTCTGGAACAGATAACTTCTTGGAATTCTATGACTGTTAGAGTCTGTAACTGGTTATTGGGGATTAAGTGTGACTTATTTTGATATTAATACTTTAATGTATTAATTAAGCAGTTTTAGAACTGACAGTTTTAGACTCTTATTTATAAAGTTTTCTTCTGTGAGTAAAAACACAGAGAAAAACAAACAAGTTTTTTTTTCTCAATTTCCTTTCTTTTCGTTTTTTGGGCAATGAGGAAAGGTGAAACAAACTTGATCACTCTGTGCAGTGCAAATACATAGCGATAAAACGGGTCTAGCTTGGTTGAATCCCGGAGATAGTGTTGCTGAGTTCTCTTGTACCTTTGGAGAGGCTTCGACTATCTTTAAGAAGCGCTTCCACGCCTCCTTGTTTGGTTCGGTAATTGGTTTTCTTTTGGTGAAGATTAGTTCTTTATTTTTGAATTTTCCCAACAACCCCCCCTCCTTCCTAAGAAACAAAATTCCTTGTTTTGGTGTGTGAATTATGCTTCCCAAGTTTGACTTTCATCGTTCACACACCGTCGTCGTAACCACTCTCTCTTTTGACATTTGGTTTGGTTCATTTAGCAATGCCAACAAATCATTTGGCTCTTTTTAGCATAAAACAAAAACAATAAAAACCTTCACCTTCTCCTTTCATCTCTCAGCTCCCGATCCTCTTCCACGACCAAATCGAGCTCTCTCCGCTGCGTTGCCGCTCTCCACCACCCCCGACAGCTCCCCAAACCCCAGTGCCACTTGTCGCTGCCTCTCATCTCGACAACAACCTCCCTTTCTTCTCGCTAACAACCTCTCCTCTCCTCTCACCAACAACTTCTCCTCTCCCACACCTCGACAACCTTTCTCGTCAGCCTCCTCACAACGACTTGACAACCTCTCCTCTCCCATAACTCGATAGGTAACAAGCTCTCTATCTATCTCTTTACTGTGAGTACAAATTGTACTCTAGTATTGATAATTATGGTTAAATGTGGGTATGTGATTGTGGGTTTTTTTGATATTATTGAATGTGAGTTTGTTGAATGCAATTATGTGATTGTGGGTTTGTTGAATATGGGTATGTGATTGTGGGTTTGTTGAATATGGGTTTGTGATTGGGGTTTTCTTGTAGTGATCATGCCTCTGAAATCTAGAAAATAAAGTAAAGTCCCTCAAGTAAACTAGAATAAGCGTATAAACAGAGTTGGAATTGATGCATTTAAGGAACAGATGTTGGCAGGGAATAAATTGGACAATGGTTGGAAACCTAAAGCATACTACGGAGTCCGGGTTGCTATGAAGGACAAGATGGGCATAGTGATTACTACATGAAATATACAAGGCAGGATAAAAACTTAAGAATAAAATGTTGAGTGAGATGAGAGATCTGAGGAGCCTTAGTGGTTTTGAGTGAGATCTTGTGAGTTGTACTGTCGTAGCTGATGACGAAGTTTGGGATGCATTGGACCAAGTTGAGGTATATTACCTTTTTCCTATTGCTAAATGTTTGCTATCCATCATTGTTCATTGTATTAGAGTTGCTTATAAATGCTATATTTTTTAGTCTAGGAAGAAGCTACTAGCATACCAAGGTAAATGTTTGCATGAATATCAAGATCTGTATGATATCCTGGGCGAGGATGGTGCAAATGGGGAAAGGGCATGAAACGTTGGCCAATTTGTAGATGATGATGATAATGACAGGACAATAACATTGTGGGTGGTATGGACAACATAGATCTTGCTAGTAAGGCAGAGACAGTACTACTTACCTAAGGCCAGAGCCAAAGATAGTACACTTGTGAGGCAGAATCTGCTTACGATTTCATTTATCCATCCACTGACCCAGAGGGAGCAACAACCACTAGTTGTCCTTCCAGGAAGACCATGCCTACGGCCAAGAAGCAGTGTACCAAGCCTACTTCTGTTATTCTAGAGTTTGCTATTGCAATACTTACTACTGAGCTGGTTGGTCTTAGAGGTGCTATCAACGCGAGGACTATCCTAGACAGGACTTTATCTTATGAGTTGAGGAGCTATTGAGAGAGGTCGTAGGGTTTGATATGAGGAAGCTCTTCACTGTTATGGTGATCTTTAGAAGGGAGAGGTACCTAGCCACATGGTTCATCGACATGGTTGATGTGACTAGGACAGAGTTTTTGCGTGATAGGTTTGGTCATACTATTTTCCCTTTACAACCCCTCTCTATTTTGACAGGTGAGTAGGTTTGTTTTATCTCTCTCTTATATCTCCTGAGTGTTTGTGAGACCCTTTTGGATTTTACATGCTTAAATGCATGTTGGTACTCTAGCTGTTTGGGTGTATATTTTGTTGGGTGTGAACTCAAACTATGAAGAATAAAATTATCGAATCAGAAATTGTCGAAGTCGTTCGAACGAAATTATTGTTTTTACATTTTTGAACTTGGTTCGAAGCAGTCGTTCGAACGAGCTTGGAGACGTTCGAACGAGCTATGCGTATGTTTACTTTGGATGCTATTCAGGGACGTTGAGTTTACCTCGAGATACTTTCTAATTGTATTTTAGTTCCCTAGTATATAAAAGGGACTTAGTTTATTCGTTTAAGCTATCTTTTCTCTGTGAGTATGAGTTTTCCACTTCCCTCCTCTGGGAAATTCTTCTGTCCTTTATTGTTCTTTCTTGGTTGTTTTACTTGATTAGCATTTTCCGCATGCCATTCTTGGCGTAGAAGATAGATTAGCTACCTCTATTCTTACAATTTGTGTTAGAGCAAGTGTTACAGGGCTTGTACAATGAAGAACGATGGCTGATCTGGAGAAGTTGAAGATCACAAAGTTTAATAGATCTAATTTTGGAGTGTAGAAGATGTAGATAGAAGATTACCTCTATCAGAAGGATCTTGATTTACCACTAGGTGGAGTTGAGATGAAGCTAGCAGATTTTAATGCTGTTAAGTGGGCGCGATTGGATCGCAAGGTGCTTGGAATTATTAGGTTAGAGTTGTCATCTCAGATTCTACACATAATTTCTAAAGTTACGACAATGAAGGACTTGATAGAGACGTTGTCCATTATGTACTCGGAACCGTCTAGGGCAAATAAGGTACACCTTTTACGGCACTTGTTTACTTTGAAGATGAAAGATAATGGGAGTGTACAAGCTCATATCAGTGAGTTCAATACCATTAATGATCAACTGGAATGCGTTAAAATCACTTTTACTAAGGATGTGAGAACGTGGGTTCTTTTAGGGTAGATGCCTGAGAGCTGGGAAGGGTTCATTACAGCTGTGAGCAACTCATT
This sequence comes from Kingdonia uniflora, assembly GCA_014058105.1. Taxonomy (NCBI): domain Eukaryota; kingdom Viridiplantae; phylum Streptophyta; class Magnoliopsida; order Ranunculales; family Circaeasteraceae; genus Kingdonia; species Kingdonia uniflora. The sequence continues at coordinate 21,904 of JACGCM010001619.1, read as the reverse complement.
GGGGAAGGAAGACATCAAATTTGACACTATAATCTCTTTGATTATGAGTAAAGATAATAGGCATAAAATATCTCAACCCTCTTCGAGTTCAAATGGTAGTGTGTTGAATATCGAGGAAAGAGGGAGGTCTTACAAAAAAGGGTTAAAATTTGGAAGGGGTCGATCACAGTCATGAGGGAAAGTTTAAGCTGCTTGACGCGTTTTAGACTTGTGAAAAGAAAGCTTACTTCAGACGAGATTGTAATTTTTCTTCTAAGAAAGATAATAATAAGGAAAAAGATACAATAAACCTTACTGAGGAGGTTAGTTTTGACGAGGCTATACTACTGTCATATGATGATAATAACGAATCTTGAATAGTTGATTCGGGTGCCTCTTTCTATGCTACTGCAAACATAAGTTTTCTAACTAATATTGTTAAAGGTGACTTCCGTACGGTCTTTCTTGCAGATAAGAGTGCACGCAATATTACTGGAAAGGGAAACGCTAGGTTGATGTTGTCTTCAGGGGGAATGTTGGTTTTACAGAATGTGTAACTTATACCCAAATTGGGGCGTAACCTTATATCGGTTAAAAAATTGGCGGATGATGGCGGATATATGAGTACCTTTGGTACAAATTTCAAGAAAGTTACAAAGGGAGCTATGGTTGTAGCTCGAGGCTTGTGACAAGGAACGTTGTATACAACGCAGAGCACAATTTCTACTATTTGTGTAGCCACTCCGGGGATCGATACAAGTACATGGCATTAACGACTCGGTCACATGAGTGAAAAGGGGATGAAGATGATGGTAACAAAGGGAAAGTTGGAGGGTCTTGATGAGGTTGATGTCAAGTTTTATAAATAGTGTGTTCTTGCGAAGCAGAAGAAGGTCAGTTTTAGAATAACTGGAAGATCAAGGAAACCTGGAAAGCTAAATCTTGTACAGACAAATGTTTGGGGGCCAACCAAGGTATCTTATCTTGGTGGTTCTCAATACTATATTACTTTCATAAACGATGTTAGTCGTAAACTGTGGGTCTACTTTGTGAAGAACAAATCAGATGTGTTTGGTAAATTTAAAAGGTGGAGGGCTCTAGTTGAAAATGAAACCGGTTTGAAACTGAAGTGTTTCAGGTCGGATAGCGGGGGCGAATGCTGTAGTGACGAGTTTGAAGATTTTTGTGTATCAAATAGGATTAGGAGAAAAAAGACTATTCTCAAAATACCGTAACAAAATGGTATTGCAGAACGCATGAACTAAACAATAAACGAAAGAGCGAGGAGTATGAGACTCAATGCTAGATTGCTAAAATGTCTTTGGGCGGATGCGGTTAGTACGGCGGCATACTTGATTAACAGAGGGCCTTCAACGGCTTTGGACTTTGGACTTCCTGAAGAAGCATGGACCAGTAAAGAGGTAAACCTTAATCACTTCTATATTTTCGGTTATACCTCATATGTACTTGATAATTCAGATACAAGGACCAAGTTAGATGTAAAGTCGATGAAGTGCATATTCAATGGATACGGTGGTGATGAGTTTGGGTACTGATTTTGGGATGCGAAGAATCATAAAATTATCCGGAACCGTAACGCTATATTCAATGAGGAAGTCTTGTATGCAGATTTCAAACTATCTAGTGAAAGAAGTCGAAGTAAATCAGCAGAAAGTGTCGACATTGATGATGATAAACCCTCTCGGGAGGTTGATGAAGAAGTCGTGGTTGAGTCTGGTACACCGGATCAAGACGAGGAACCTAATGATCTAGACATTCCAATAACACTTCGAAAGGAGTCGATAGTAGCAAGAATTCTGGCTAGGTACGTTAACTCCCTAAATCATTTGTTACTTACGGATGGTGGTGAACTGGAAAGTTACAAGGAGGCTTTAGATGTGGAAGCCAAGAGCAAGTGGGAGCTTACTATGGATGATGAGATACAGTTATTATTAGTTAATCAAACTTGAGATTTAGTTTGGTTACCGAAAGGGAAGAGAGCATTGCACAACAAGTGGGTATACAGACTAAAGTAGGAATCTGACGGTTCAAGGAGATTCAAGGCTAGACTTGTGGTGAAGGGCCTTCAGCAGAAAAAAGGTGTTGATTTCGATGAGATCTTTACTCATGTTGTGAAGATGTCTACTATTCGGGTTGCGATGAATATAGTTGCAGTTGAAGATTTGTATCTTGAGCAGCTTGATGTCAAGACAACATTTCTTTACGGTAACCTTGATGAGGAAATTTATATGAAGCAGCCAGAAGGGTATTCTGTTAAAGGGAAATACGATTTTGTGTGTAGGCTTATGAAGAGCTTATATGGTTTGAAACAAGCACCGAGACAGTGGTATTTGAAGTTTGAACAATTCATGTCCAGAAATGGTTATCGAAGAGTAATACAGATCACTGCTGTTTTATAAAAAATACGGGGAATTCGTATATTATTCTACTTCTGTATGTAGATGTTATGTTGGTAGTAAGTGTTGACATGGGAAAAATTGTCAAGTTGAAGGAACAATTATCCTGGGAGTTTTCTATGAAGGACTTGGGTACAACAAAACAAGTTCTTGGTATGCGTGTTACAAGGGACAAAAAGTGGTAAGAATTGAAATTATCTCAAGCTTAGTACATCGGCAAAGTACTTAAGCGGCTCAATATGGATGGTTCTAAAGTTGTTAGTACACTATTGGGAGACCACTTCAAATTATCAAATGATTGTTGTCCGAAGGCGGAGAAGTATCGCGATGAGATGTGGAAGGTTTTTTTATCAATCCACAGTTGGTAGCCTAATGTACGCTATGATTTGTACGAGACCAGATATTGCCCAAGCAGTGAGAGTTGTTAGTAGGTATATGAGTAATCCAGGCAAGGAGCATTGGAGAGCTGTGAAATGGATACTGAGGTATCTAAAGGGGACTCAAGATATGGCATTATGTTATGGGGGTTCTCAGATATGCTTACAGGGTTTCGTTGATTCTGATATGGTGGGTGACATTGATAGGCGAAAGAACACTAATGGTTTCATTTTTACATTAGGAAGCAGTACGATTACATGGGTTTCTAGGCTATAGAAGATTGTAACTTTGTCTATGACAGAGGCGGAATATGTTGTAGCTACAAAAGCGTGCAAGAATATGGTTTGGCTGAAAGGGTTGATGAAAGAGTTTGGTAGATAACACTTTTCTCCTAAGTTGTATAGTGATAGTCAAAGTACTATACACTTAGCGAAGAATTCGGCTTTTCATTCTAGAACAAAGCATATTGATATTCGGTATCACTATATTCACTCGCTCCTTGAGGATGGTGTGTTGAAGCTTGTGAATATTCATACTGATGTGAATCTGGCCGATATGTTTACGATGGTGGTGACTTTTCAAAAATCGACGACATGTACAACTTCAGTGGGTCTTCAAGATTGAAGGTCCGGGTAGTACGAGCAATTCATTTGGAGATCTGGAAATAGGTTATAAGATTTGATTTCAAGCAGGAGATTGTTGGGTATGAACTCGAACTATGAAGAATGAAATTGTCGAATCATAAATTGTCAAAGTCGTTCGAACGAAGAAGGAAGTCGTTCGAATGAGCTCTTTCGAACGAGCTTTAAAGTCGTTCGAACGAGATTATTGTTTTCACGTTTTGGAACTTGGTTTGAAGTAGTCGTTCGAACGGGCTTGGATGCCGTTCGAACGAGTTGTTGTTTTCTAGGGCTGGAGACCAATTATCGTTAAAGTCGTTCGAACGAGCTTGGAGTCGTTCAAACGAGCTATGCGTAGGTTTGCTTTGGATGCTATTCTGGGACGTTGAGTATGCCTTGAGATACGTTCTACTTGTATTTTAGTTCCCTAGTATATAAAAGGGACTTAGTTTATTTGTTTAAGCTATCTTTTCTTTGTGAGTTTAATTCTAGAGACCTAGAATTTGAGAGACTTCATTAAAGCTTGAGAAGCTTGAAGAGACCGTTGTAACCTGTTTGATCATCATAGTAGATTGTTCGAGGAGTGGTTTTTTATTCGAAAGGGTTTTCACTTCCCTCCTTTGGGAAATTCTTGTGTCCTTTATTGTTCTTGCTTGGTTGTTTCATTTGATTAGCATATTCCGCGTGTTGTTCTTGGCGTAGAAGAGAGATTAGCTACCTCTATTCTCAACATATTTTGGATGTTATTTTAGATGTTATCTATGGAGTGTTATCTGACATTATGATATTCTCTAATGTGATTTATTGTGAAGTTATGACGTTGTGATTTGTTGTATGGTTGTTATTGTTAAATATCTATATTACAGGGATTTAACTTGGTGTTGAAACTGTGTTTTTAAGGGTTTTGGTCGTTTACCCACCATTGGTGGTGTTTTTGATAATTTGATTCTAATTTTGGTATGTGGGAAATTGGTCTGCCAAACACGACAGGAAGCTATGAAGTACATTTAAAGTAGAAAGTTAACTTGGTTTGCCAAACACACCACATTTTTATCGAACTTAATTTACAAGCAATTTACTTCATAAGCAGTTCACTCTACAACAATTCACACCTTCAAAACAAACAAACAAGCAATCCCTTAGATGTTGGAGAACAAATAGTATTCACAAGGTGAGTGTGTAAGAGTGAGTGCCTCTTACACATGTCCCACATGGCAACTGGATATACATATATATAGAGTACATATATGGGTACTTAGTCATTTAAAAGCATAGATTTATATTGGGGGATAGAAATCTAGTGGAAGTTGAGTGGTAGGGAAGCTTCTCCTCACATGCATGTAGACAAAGGAGAGACATAAGATTCCATCTTGGACCTTCAATCTACTTTGCAAACTATTAAAATAGGAAGATAGCTACATATACCCATCCTCACCTTCCTATCTTGGCATTTATTTCATCACTTCAGTAACTCTTCCCTCCACAACCATCAACTACTGCCAAAATAACTCCCAGATCTTTAGATTAAGACAAAGGGTCTCATAAATATTTCTCTCTATCTCAAGCATAACTCAAATTAGTTAAAGTAGGTAGATATGGCCCTTGTTGCACGCGGATGATCTCTAAACCGCTTATTCGAGCAAAACTAAAACAACCCCAACATGTAATATGGCAGTACCTAAGATGAACATGGTAAAAACACTAGGATTTATGGGGCAACTCTTCAAAAATCATCATGGTATACACGAAAACATGGTTTGAACAAAACTCAATATGCATACATGAAAATAACAGAAAAAAAGATTATACCAATGATTTGAAGACATGATCACAAGCTTGTCACAAGACATAATTATAAACTTTCTCATGGAGACATGTACAATGACAACACTGGATACAATAGAGATTGTATCCCCAACAGGAGAGATACTCCTTCAAAGGGGTCTCAAATAATTCACAGCAATACTACCACTCAATAGTTCATTGCGGCCCTATTTCACATGTGAAAGAGTGGGTCATATATTTATCACTGACACATCAGGTTCTTCATGTGTTTGTAATAATCAAAGGCCCTTCATAATCTAAGCTAAATCAAATAAAATCCAAAAGAAAAATCCATAAAAACTCATGAATGAATGTAATATGCATTTCTAGTTTCAACCAAAATCAAGACAAAAAGATGATGGACATTCTTGAAATCACAAATGAACACTATATAAGACTAAACTATGATTGAATTACATCTCAAAGCATGATTTAAGATTCACAAGTTCTTATAACTAAATATTATAAATCTCAATTGATGATGATCACTAGTACCTTCACATGATCCATGATGACCACACTCAATTATGAACCTCATCCACACTTATATCTTCATGATCATAATCTCCAGGGGTAACATCCACCTCGAACTTTCCTGGAACGGGATTTACGAAGAGCAACTCCAAAGCACAAATTTTTACTAGGGGAACTCAAAGCGGAATGTTCATCCCCCACCGTGTAATCAAACGAAGATCCGGGACATGAAAACCTGCTACGTCGAAGAAAGCTTGAAGGAGTAGTCCTAGGAGTAGAAGAACAAGAAGAAGAAGATGATGATGGGGATAAATAGGACGCAAGTGTTGATGATTGTGCACTGTGAGTTCTCCTCAAACTTAGTTTAGGAAATAAGGTATGCAAAAGACTTTTCGAAGACTTTCTTCCAGGTTTATTCTCTGATATCGAATAGAAAGAGGGTGGAGGTGTGAGAGGAGGGAGATTGTAGTGATCACAAATGGGGTTCTTGGGTGTTCCTGGTTGAGATTCCCAAGTAAATGGAACTGATCCAGATGCACCTCCATAGTAGACTCTAAAAGAATTACCCTTAGTTACAGAGGTCTCCTTTGAGAGAAGCCTAGAGAAAAACTTGTCATCTTCCTTAATATGGAGAGATTTCTTGGGGAGATCATTGTTATTAGTTGTAACCATCTTCGGATTTTGATTAGAGATTCACTTTCAACACTTGAAAAGATGAAGAAGGACAAAGGGGAAGAAGAGAACTATAGCTAGGTAGGTTTGCGCAATAGGGGTCTTAGGTATATATATATATATATGCCCTTTATTTTTATTAAGGTCCTACAGTATTAAAATCAAGAGGGGTTTATATAGAGATGAAATGTAAGTGTGCAAACTGCAAACACACTTTGACATTTGACTCAATGGGGTTCTTGCTTATTTATGGAATATTACCAAATTTTTACTTTATTATGACATACTTAAGTTTATATTTTATTTGACGCTTTCTTGATTCCTTGTGATTTACTTAATTAAACTAGTTAAGAAAGTCTTATGATAGGGATATCTAAACTTTAATAGAAGTCAAGAAGATTTGCTAATGAAAATCTACCTAATCTTTGAGGATTATTAAAATTAAGAAAAGAAAAACATGAAACACATACCAAGTAGTAAAACAAATAGTTCTATTCCTTACTACTACTAAGAAAGAGTTGCTAATTAATGTAACAACACAGGATAGTAACATAGTAAACTTATACAAAGCAAACTCTTATTTGTAGTACCCCTTTACTCGCCTAGGATTATTTTTTCATATTAATCGCATTGACCTGTCCAGCACACTGAAATCCCAACGTTCATACTCAAGCACTCATAAATTTAGACAAAGGGAACAATTAAATCTCTTCAACTCAAATGAGACATAATCTAATTAGTAATATGAAGCCATATCCGATTGGATGTGGAATATTAATGATGCAACACGTCTCCGGGTGGAGATGTGGTTCGTGATCTGGACCTAATATAACAATGCCCTATTCCAAGAAAAAACCAACCACCTTATCGACATTCTCTAGATGATCTAAATCATTGATATAAACAACATATCCACGTATGTTGATCTCAATGAACTATTTTAAATGAGGAAGGTAGGTTTGGCATGAATAGTAAATGCAAGAAAGGTGGCCTTATGATGGTCCATGACCTAATGAAAAAGACCTAATGAAAAAGATGGTGCAATGGTGAATTGGTGATGTAGGGTCCTAATAAGGAAACCCTTTACACACTAACCATTAGCAATAATAATGACTCTGAATTTGCCTCATTTAACATGGAGATTGTAAAGTCATCTTCTCCTCTTGTTTTTGAGAATCAAAACCCAAGTTTTCTGACTTAGGGTTTAGGTTTGTTAGTTTTGGGGTTAGAAGTTAGGACCATTTGCAATAAATTATCTGATACCTCACTAGCAATGACTCTGTACAAAATTAGACCAAGCATGTCATTTAAGTTGTTGAGTGCCCACTGCCCAGATACCAACCATCCCCACAATCATAGACCCCCAAAACTAGAATGATAAACAAAGACAATGTGATGATATGTTTGTGTTAAAAAAAAAAGTGATAATATGTGTGACAAAGATAAGGAGGTAGCTGTGGGCTTCTCATTGCTTTTAGACTTCTGAATCGTTAGGGCAATGCTCTAAGACTTGCCTCACACATCCTTTCGATTACAAATGTGTCAAACTTATCAACTGGCCATCGAATTAACTTGAAACATTGACACCGTCTGTTTTACGGCAGTTCATCGTTGGTGTCCCAGTTAACATTATATTGGGGTAACACCGATGTCTCGAGACTCATAATAATGAATGGTAGGGTTAATAATAAATGTAATCTATCGTAGGTTATTACAACTTATGAATCATAATTAAGTACTTGTCATGTGAGCACAAAATGACGTGTGATCTAGTAAAATTCTGATAGCCTAACAAGAGCGAATACAAAGGAAATCTATTGGTTCTTGATAATGTGGCAACTGGCTGCAACAGTAGTGTTTAATTGTTACATTTTTATGTCCTACAATAGTAAACGCCTTAAATCTTCAAGAATGAAATCATCCCATGGTGTGTCTATTGATTCTTTGATAAATTTTGAGTTTGTCTTTGAATGAAAGACATATGGAAACCATAGCAGCTAACTCATGCCGATATTATAAATTTAGTTGTCTACTTCTTTGATGAAGAAATCTGCCGGAGGAAAACATATTAAAGCATGCTTACAAATTCCTGATAGAAGCTTCTCACTTGTTTTCACAAATAAAATAGAGGCTTCTCAGCACACGCGCAATGACGGAGCAGCATTTCACATCAAAGGACTCAAAGAAGTTGATTAATTAAATTTAGGACAGATATATCTGTTTTTAATTAGCAGTTCGTAATATCCATCGTTAACATATCAGTCGTTCATTTACAATGGATACATGTGTTGTAGATTCCTAGAACCATCAGATATATACATCAATTTGTGAAATATTTGTAACGACAGAATGAGTTATTTTCATATGGCAGTGGCAGGATGACAACACCATTATTTAGCCAGACAATTACGTACGCGCTAGCGCGTGTAAATGCATTATTTTTGAGATTAAAGTTGGGGTCGAGTGTAATTATTTGATATATTACTTAATTTTGAATGTAAAAATATGTTGCTGGTTTTGTGTTTGAGTATTATCGAGTTTTGTAATGATTGTCTCCATTATTGTAATATCTTATATTATAAACAAAAAAGGGATCTATTTGGCAATGGCAGACCAGTTTATCTCCTAATAGTTGATGCATTTTGATTTTCATGAACTATTTTGGGGGAATGGTATTTGTTATTTTGACAATGCTTGCTCATTTGTTGATGCAGAACACAAAAATCTATAACCTTTCTTTTGAAGAACCTGAAGATAGACATTTTTTAGTTTGGTGTTTCAGTTTGTATAAGAACAAATTAATTAATGAGAAGAAGTTTTGATGGACTTTGCAAGTGAAAATAAAAGCTAGAGAACAAGAAGAACTAAAGAAAACTCTAAGGGTTTCAAAAAATATGAAAAACCCCATAGACTAGTTTCACTTTATATAGATTTTGTAATACATTATAGAGTTTTCTATTTACATAAGAGCTGAGAAGACTTTCTAAATACACAAAGTTATATATGCTTGATTGAAGAGAATCTTCTAATATTGGAATGTCTTGGAGAAGAATTAATCTCTATTTTTGGCAGCTTTATATATTGTATGATTTGTTGAATCTTGAGGATCTTTGAGACTTTTAGAACTTTCTTGTTGTTGAGAATCTTTAGGATCTCCATCAAGATCTCTAGGATATTTACTATCTTTATCACCCCCCTTCAAGCTGAGTAAGGGTGAACACACACGAAGCTTGCCTCGAAGAAATGAGAATTGCGCCTGAGAAAGTGGTTTAGTCAAAATGTCGGCTATTTGATCACTACTTGGAATATACCTCATAAATATATGTCCAGCTATAACTTTCTCGCGAATGAAGTTATAGTCAATCTCTATGTGCTTGGCGCGAGCATGAAATACAGGATTAGCCGTCATGTAGATGGCACTTTGATTATCACAAAATAAAGTAACCAGATGAAAGGGAGATATACGTAAATCCCTAAAAAAAAAAAAATGCACGTCAATTCAGCAGCGGTGGAAGCAAGTGCCCGATATTCTACTTCTGAACTAGAGTGGGACACTGTTGGTTGTTTCTTGGCCGACCAAGAGATTGGATTGTCACCAAGAAAGATCATGTAACCAATGGTAGAACGCCTTGTTGTTAAGCAACCACCCCAATCAGCATCAAAGTAGGCAAAGATTCATAGTGGGAACCGATTAGAGAGAAATATCCCCAATGAAAGAGTGTCTTTGACATATCGAACAATGCGCTTTACAAGACGAAAGTGCTCAACTGTAGGATTATGCATATATTGACACATAGAGTTAACAACAAATGCCAAATCAGGTCTAGTCAGAGTTAAATATTGTAGTGCACCAGTAATGCTTCGATGCAAGGAAGGATCTTTAAAGGAGGTACCATCTGGGGATAACTTTGAAGTTGAAGGGAGAGGCGTCGAAATTGGTTTGCAATCAATCATGTTACAACGCTTCAATAAATCCTTGGCATATTTCGTTTGGCATAGGAACATACCTTTAGATGTACGTACAACTTCGATACCCAAGAAGTAATGAAGATCTCCCAAATCCTTTATGACGAATTCCGATGAAAGTGTAGCAATAAACTCAGATAATAACGAGGAGGATGGGCCAGTAAGAATGATATCATCGACATAGACAAGTAAGAAAATGACATCTTCATGAGAATGTTTTGTGAACATGGAAGAGTCCGCCTTGCTACGTGCAAAACCAAGATGCAGGAGAAATTGACTAAGTCTATCCGACCATGCACGTGGTGCTTGCTTTAACCCATAGATAGCCTTGTCAAGTTTACATACATAATGAGGCATTGCCGGATCGACATGCCCTGGGGGCTGCTCTATGAATACTTCCTCGTGAAGGACACCATGTAAAAAAGTATTCTTGACATCAAGTTGTTTAATTTTCCAATCAAAATGTAGCGCGACACTTAAAACAAGCCGAATAGTGGTAGGCTTAATTACAGGGCTGAATGTTTCTCCAAAATTGATACCTTGAACTTGATTGAATCCTTTTGCTTCAAGACGTGCTTTATAGTGATCAATAGATCCATCTGGCATGATTTTAGTCTTATAAACCCACTTATACCCCACAACATTCATAGATCGAGTGCGAGGAACAAGTGACCATGTCCGATTGCGGTAAAGAGCATCAATTTCTTCATTCATTGCATCACGCCAATGAGGATGTTGGGAAGCTTGTTTGTTGGTGGATGGATCTCTAATTTGATCCAAAGAAGCTACAAATATAGCATGCCAAGGTGATATAATGTCTCGATAGTGAAGATATCGTTGAATAATGTGAGGTTTGATTGAAGTTGATGGATTGGGATAAAGTGTATATGATATGTTGGCGTACCTCGGATTGGGTTTAGTTATTCCAAGCTTCCCTGTGTGGTCATACCATGTTGGTTGTTATTAACCGGAGGTGGAGGTGAAGGTGGAGATGATAAAGGTGTTATAGAAACACATGATTGATGAACTGGAGGTACATTAGGACTTAGGTTGAAAGATTGGGTGGAGTTTGAGTGTGGCATCCCCCCTTGAATTTCATCACTTGGGTGATCTGGATCTTTTGAAGCATCTGTATTTTTACTTGATTCATCACCAAAATTGCTAGAAAAACTTGGAGACGAAATTGACAAGGCAAGTGGATTGAGGTCCTGTAGTCGGCCATTATCATCATACACTATCTCATTCGATGGTGACCCAGAAAATGGTGATATACAATCTGCAACATAAGGATTAGTAACTCCAGATACATCTCTGAAACTAACAAGGTCAATACTAGAGGACTCTGAAGAATGGCTGGTAAAAGGATAAACATTTTCATCAAATACGACATGTTGAGAAATATAAATTCGACCGGTGGGAATATATAAACATTGAAAACCCTTATGTTGATTGCTATAGCCAAGGATAACACATGAAAGACTTTTTGTATCAAGTTTATTTGTAGAATATGGACGTAAATACGGAAAACATAGGCAACCGAATGTTCTAAAATAAGTGAAGTCTGGTTCCTTACCAAATAGGAGAAAATGTGGTGAAGCGAGCTGAAGAACGGGCGTTGGTAAGCGATTTATAGTGTTAACAGCAGCAGTAAAAGCTTTATACCAATATTTAGAAGGTACATGAGCATGAAACATCATAGTAAGACCACTTTTGGTAATGTGTCGATGCTTTCTTTCTGCTCTTCCGTTTTGTTCTTGAGTGTGAGGATATGATACTTGCTTTGAAATACCACATCCATTAAAGTAGTCATTGAACTTGTGACTGTTAAACTCCAAAGCTCCATCACATTGAAAGATTTTGATCTTTTGACTCAAAAGATTTTTAATAAGTTTTTGAAATTTAATAAAAGTTTCATAAAATTCAGATCTTTCTTTAAGTGGGTAGATCCAAGAGTAACGGCTAAAATTATCCAAAAACAAGAGATAATAACGATAACCACAAACAGAAGGAATAGGCAATGGCCCCCAAATATCGCAATGGATTTTATTGAGTGGCTCGTTACAACGAGAATCGTTTAAAGAAAAAGGCAACCGCCTACTTTTACCCAACTGACAACTTGAACAAACCAAACTACTGCTATCTTTATTGGACTCGAGAATATCTAATTTACCACTACTTTGTAACTTGACCAAGACTCTAGAAGACGGATGAGACAAACGTTGATGCCATCGATCAAAACTTGCTTTCTTATGCGACGAGCTAACAGAAGAGAGAAGTGCTTCCTTATTGGTGTCTAACACGTATAAGTTGGATTGCCTATTGCCCGTTCCCTGTATTTTACCTGTTTTCTGCTCCTTAATAAAATAAACCAAAATATGTGAATTCAATAGAACATTTTAAATCATCAGTAAGTTGACTAACTGATAATAAATTTTTGGCAAGTTTGGGAACATGTAAAACATTATTGAGAGTAAAGGAGGAGGAGTGTGTATGGAACGGGACAGAGCCAATATGAGAAATAGAGATAAAGTTCCTATTACCTACAATGACCTTGTCAGTACCAGAATAGGATTAGAGTTTAGAGAAGTTACCTTCATTGTTTGTCATATCTGACGTTGCACCACTATCCGGGTACCAAGCTGGTTCGTGTGGATCGCCAATAGTCATACTAGCCAATACTTCAGGTATCTCATCAGATTGGAAAGCATGATCAAATCTTTTATAACATTGAATCGCCGTATGATTGGCTCTCCCACATATCTGACAAATAATCGAGTTTGGCTGTTGAACTAATAATGTTGGAGAAGATCATATCGCCTTATTAGCATTGCTTTGGGCTGATGTTTATGGGGAGCCGAGGAACGATAAGAATTAGAAAACCTTCCTCGACCTCGACCTCGAAAGGATCGCCCATGACCTCGCGAATTATATCCACCTCCTCTTTGAGTGACATATGCAGATTTCATAGGGGATTTGTGCAATAAACTCGTTCGCAAGTCGTGGATTTTGAGGCTAGCCACGACTTCTTGATAAGAAGGAATTGGAGGTTTTGCTAGCATTGTCGTAGTAAAGAACTCATAGTTAGGACCTAGTACTTGGAGCAGCCAATAAGACTTGTCTTCATCTGGGACTGAACAACCAATAGCTTCAAGCGAATCACAAATCTTTTTGAATGTTCGAAGATACTCATCAATTGTAGAGTTCCCCTTCTTGTACTCTTTAAGAGCGTGCTTAAGTTGTAACTCACGAGCCTTTGAGTGTTAGGCAAGTGTCGATCCGAGAGCTTTCCATACCTCATGAGAGGTTTCAAGCCCAACAACATGACTCAAAATTTCTTTCGAGAGAGTATAATTGATCATGCATAACACGAGCTGATCATAATACTCCCATGTCAGGTACTCAGGATTAGGTTGTTCCTTTTCATCCAAAACAATCATTTTTGGTGGTTGTGGACGAGCGCCATCAACAAAACCGATTAATTTCTGACTGCGTAACATGGGAAGAAATTGACTCTTCCATAACAGGTAATTTGTGGAAGTAAGCTTCACCAAGACCATTTGATTAAAGGAAAGAGAAGGGAATTCATTACTGGATTCGCAAGTAGGTTGTTGTTTGCCATGGATAAGGATCAAAGACTAAATTGAGCAAGGGCTCTGATACCATGAAATGAAAAGCTAGAGAACAAGAAGAACTAAAGAAAACTTTAAGGGTTTCAAAAACATAAAAACCCCATAGACTAGTTTCACTTTATATAGATTTTGTAATACATTCTAGAGTTTTCTATTTACTTAAGAGCTGAGAAGACTTTCTAAATACACAAAGTTATATATGCTTGATTGAAGAGAATCTTCTAATATTGGAATTTCTTGGAGAAGAATTAATCTCTATTTTTGGCAGCTTTATATATTGTATGATTTGCTGAATCTTGAGGATCTTTGAGACTTCTAGAACCTTCTTGCTATTGAGAATCTTTAAGATCTCCATCAAGATCTCTAGGATATTTACTATCTTTATCAACAAGTATTTGCCTTTGTGGACTTTGCTCAAGGATTGAATTTTGATTTTTTGTATGTGTATTGTAATATTTTAATGTATCTCACTTAACTGGTTTAAAAACTGTTGTTTATATAATCATATAATCACTTAGATAGTATTATTTGCATATATAGAAAGAATTTTATTGTTATTTACTTAATGGGTACTGTAGTAGCCTATTCTACATCTCGAACTCATGCTTCATCTTCGACCAACATACGTACTTTCGACCTCATCAACAGAGCACGTGGCACATTTCTAGCACAATCAGAAACAAGACAACAACATCAAGAAACAGTTATAGCACAAGTATCTCAACCAACACCACTCGCCCATGATGCTTCTCATGCTCTTGGTTGAGAGCCGTCTTGTAATAGCTTATTCCCCATCTTGGACTCATACTTCATCATCAACCTCATCAACATATTCGGTATCCCTAAGTTCTAGTCATCACTTTCGACCTCTACATCAACAGTTCGAGTTAAGCAAATGTACAGTCATCCACGAAGCCGTTACGAAGCAACAAAGATCAGAACGTTACACAATCTGGTCAAAGAATAGCTAACATATATTTTGTAACGTCCATCATTAAGAGTCTTAATGGTCTTCAAATGGTCATATTAGAAGATTTATAAATAGGACCAGAGAATTCCAGATGAAGGACAGTGGAACCCTCACTCTGACATTGAATATACTCAAAATACTCGTTATAATAAGCTAGCAATCTCAATAATATCACTCTCTCTTTCTCAAATCCTCAAGAGATGTCGTGGTTTTTAACCTATTCAAAGGTTTTCCACTCTAAATTATCTTGTTAACTATCACTTACTATTCTTGAGCGTTCTTAACATATTTGGTGTAAAGGCTAAGTTTGAATCCTGAAATTATGCTATTACATTTGGCGTCGTCTATGGGAACCAAAGTTTTCATACTCATTATCTCATAAAATAGTTGAATATTTTTGAACGAGATGACACCTCCAGATCATAATACACCAATTAATCTAGGAGGCGCAAGCGTTGAACTGGCAGAGTTACGGGCCAATCTCAACTCTAAAACTGAAAGGCAAGCTACTCTGGAGCAACAACTAGCCAGTGTCCAGAACGCGTTAAAGATTCTACAAAGTCAACAGGTTGTAACCCAGAAGAACAAAGGCGTGGTGCCAGTTACTTCACGGGTTTTCGTTCTTGACAGAATAGGACCTCATACGAACAATATGGGAGGTGAAGTTCGATCTAAGCATAAACAACATGGGGATGAGCCCGTTTTTCTACAGGAGGTCCACCAAGAAGTTGATGGCGGTCTCGCTGGAATCAGACAAGAAGAACCACCACGAGGAAGAATTTGAATTCTTGCCCTGGAACGAATCAGTGAAGGAAGTGACGACCATATTCCTCGTGAAGGACGAATCCAATGGCCTACCATCACAGCTTGTCAATACGTGACTTAAGAACATGTTGAAAAGTACATTAAAGAATTGCTCGATGCTCAAATTCAGACTAATAAAGAATCCACAACAGATTACTGAAGAGCCCACTCACAAAGGAGCTATTGGATGGCGAAGTCCCCACCGGTTCCATACTCTGAAGATCCAAAAATACAAAGGGACCAATCCAGTGGAGCACGTCCAAGAGTTCTAGGACGCTTTAGGTTTACATTCAACATCAAATCACATTCTATACCGGCTCTTTCCAATCGGCTTATCAGGCGAACCTCTGCGTTGGTTCCACACGCTACCCGAAGGGTCTATTACAACTTTCGAGAAATTATGAGAACTCTTCATAAAAATACTCACTCATACAACAGAGACAAAGAGAAGAATCTATATTCCCTTTTCAGCCTTAAGCAAATGCTAGGAAAAAAGCTCGAGACATTCACTAAGAAGTTCCTGGAGTTAGCTCGAAAGGTAAATCGGCTGGATCAGAAGATTACTATTTTAGCTTTTACCAATACTTTACTCGTCGATAGAAGGGCGAAGGAGTACCTTGTCCTAAACAAACCTATAACTTTGGAAGATATGATCAAAAAAGTCAGCGGATATAGTGATCTCAAAAGAATGGTGTCTGACAGGCAGAAAACTCAAAAATCAACATTGACAGCTTGAGATCAATCCACATGCCAAGATTTTAATAGTGTTACTGATCATGAGGGAGACAGGAAGCGAACAAAATCCAATGACGATCGACCTCGAAAAGGTAGTAATATGCCAAAACCCTGTCTTCCTAAGATGAATGTAACCATAGCCAGCATTTATCCTATACTTCAGAAGGGTAAGTTTTTTCATAATGTACAGTATCTCCAAGCCATTAAGAACAACCAGCTGCCAAGTGCAGAAATCCTTCGTTTCTATAAAATACGATTCAATCCTGAGAAATGTCAGTTTGGGGTCCAGTCAGGCAAATTCTTGGGACATTTTGATAAGCTAGCGAGACATCAAAGCTGATCCAGATCGTATTCGAGCATTATTATATATGCCTTCTCCAAAAACAAAGAAAGATGCCCATAAACTAGTAGGCAAGATCGCAGTAATCAACCATTTTGTCTCCAAATTTTTATATCGATGTCGATGGTTATTCGACCTATTGCATAAAGGGAAAACACAGTAATGAGCACACCACCAGTAATGAGCACACCTAAGGAAGGCGAAGAACTCACCATATATCTTGATGTTATTGATAAATTATTGAGTTCTGTCTTCATTCGCCTTAATGAGAAGATGGAGAAACCTGCCTACTTTATCAGTAAAATACTTATTCCAGCAGAATCCCGGTATACCAAGATCGAGAAACTACTGTTAGCTCTTGTTTACATGTCATAGAAGTTGAAATAGTATTTCCAAGCCCACTCAGTTCGTGCAATGACAAATTATCCTTTACGCAAAATATTGTCCAAACGAGAGAAATCTAAACGAGTATATCAATGGTCGGTAACTTTTAGCGAACATGACATAAGTTTCGAACCATGACATTCTGAAAAGGTCAAGCAGTAGCAGATTTTCTTGCAGACTTCCCAATAGAAGATCCTGACTGGGAAGAAGATAGTACATAACTTAATGAAGACCAGTTTGAAGAAAAGTTAGACTGGATAACTCAGAAGGTTGGCATCTTCTTACTGATGGCTCTGCCAGACCTGTAGGATCAGGGATCAGTATCGTACTTATTACTCTTTTTAATAATAGAATTGAGAAAGTAATTAGACTCAACTTCGAAGCTACAAACAATATAACCGAATATGAGGCATTAATTCACGATCTAGACATGGCTCTAGAGATTAGAGTATCTAAATTATCGGTGTATACGAACTCTTTGCTTATCATAATCCATTATATAAAAAAGTTTTAGAAGAATGGTAAAATGATTGATTACGCAGCAGCAGTAGTCGACAGAATACACAGATTCAAGAGGGCTACCATTGAACATTTATCACACAGAGAAAATAGATATTCTAATTCGATATCTCAAGATCGAAGTATTATCCATCCCCAACATTAACATCATAAGCTCAAATTCTGTTAATAATGGGGGCGTTGAAGAGGATGAGGACGATTGGAAATGACCTTTTCTTACATATATCGGACCTCAAAACAAGTTGATGGTAAACTTTCTAAAGATCCTACTGAAAAAAGACGTGTGCTAGATAATGCTAAGCGATACGTCGTGGCCAATAGTCTCCTTTACAAACTTTTGGTCACATGACCGTATCTCGAGTATTTATCGAACAACGAGGCTTAAAAATTCTTACATGAACTTCACGAAGGCACTGCGGTTCCACACAGCAGGAGGATCTCTAGCCAATCGAGCTTTTACTCAAGGAGTTGTTTAGCTTAAAATGAAAGCTTAAGCCATTGAACTTGCAAGCAAGTGTGATGCCTGCCAACGACATGGCCCCAAATTTGAGCTACAGCCTGGAACTCTATTCCAGCAACGTTGTTTGGCTATTCAGAAGATGGGCCCTCAACCTTATAGGAAAAATCCTCACTACACCAGGCAAAAGGAATCACCTCCTAGTAGCAATAGATTACTTTACTAAATAGGTGAAGTAGTCCCTCTGTGTCGTACACGAGAAGACGAAGTCATCAAACTTATATAGGAAACCATCATCATCCGTTTGGCTGCCCCCATCTCATCAGAATTGACAATGGACCATAATTCGTTGGCTCTAGAGTAATTGAGTTCCTCATCATCACAACATCATCTACTCTCCTTCCAATCCATATTACCCACAAGGAATGGTCAGGCTGAAATCACTAATCGTACTATTATGGATATAATCAAAAGTGCTTGATAGAGAAGATGGGTAATTGGGTCCAAGAATTACCATATGTATTGTGGGCATATCGCACAATACTCAGGTATCGACTGGATGTACGCCATTCCTATTAGCATATAGTATTAAGGCAATAATCCCTACTCAATATCATTACCCATTGCGCAACCATACTATGACAGATAAACAAATGAAATCTAGTTGGCATGTAACATGAATTGGATCGAGGAAACTAGAGACAGGGCAACATGAACTTGGGAAGATACCACCAGGCTTTATCCCGATCTTATAACAAACTAGTTCTCATAGAGAGTTTAAAATAAAAGATCTCGTCCTCCGAGAAATCCTCAAACACAGAAAAAAGAAGAAGTCAATACTAGGAAACTAGCCAAAAATTGGAAAGGTCTTTTTATCATTATGGGTAAAAGTAGCTTTGGTTCTTCCGATCATGCTACTGAATGTGGGGAATGAGTACCTAATCCTTAGAATACAAGACGATTGAAGATATATCGACGATGATAATCTATCACAGTGTACTTTTTTAAATAAATCTATCATCTTATATGCCGATCTTATATCAATAAAATACTTATGTTTGATCACCATACATCTGAGTACTTTTTATTATTTTATACAGTACTTCATCTAACATCCTTTGTTCATCAATCTTATAATAATGAAATACGTGTGTTTGATTGCCCTACATTATAGTACTTTTCTAATATATCAAACAAGTACTTCTATATGCAGATTACATCGCTAAACATTATAGATTACCATTGGGTCCACCCTATTCCAATACATTATAGATCGTTTGTTGCTTCAGCCAAATTGATCCTCTAATATATTACAGATCGTTTGTTACATCAGCCAAATTGATCCTATAATACATTGCAGATCGTTTGTTGCTTCAGCCAAATTGATCCTCTAATACATTCACAGATCGTTTGTTACTTCAGCCAAATTGATCCTCTAATGCATTACAGATCGTTTGTTGCTTCAGCCAAATTGATCCTCTAATACATTATAGATTGTTTGTTGCTTCAGCCAAATTGATCCTCTAATATATTATAAATCGTTTGTTGCGTCAGCTAAATAATCCTTTATTATATTATAGATCGTTTGTTGCTTTAGCCAAATTGATCCTCTATATATTATAGATCATTTGTTGCTTCAGCCAAATTGATCCTATAATACATTACAGATCGTTTGTTGTTTAAGCCAAATTGATCCTCTAATATATTGTAGATCGTTTGTTGCGTCAGCTAAATTAATCCTTTATTACATTATAGATTGTTTGTTGCTTCAGCCAAATTAATCCTCTAATACATTGCAGATTGTTTGTTGCTTCAGCCAAATTGATCCTCTAATACATTACAGATCGTTTGCTGCTTCAGCAAAATTGATCATCTAATATATTACAGATCGTTTATTGCTTCAGTCAAGCCGATTTTCTATTTTCTTAAACGTTTGTAGCATCAGCCAAACCAACCTTCTACTGTACGATAGTATGTGGAATTATTCTATTAAACAGATACTCAACTCATACATCACAATTGGTTCATCACAAGGTTAGTACAGATCATTCTTTTTATCAACCTACCTACCTTATTACATTATTCATAATAATTTTTATTCGTATAGCACAAGTAATCCTTATAACAATCATTACGCCTCATTGCTCACTGGAGCTATCACTTGACTGTCACCTGAAGGATTCCCAGTACTACGTGAACTCTCCCCATATATACGAACACGCATAAACTCTGACATTCACCCAATAACAATTTGTTTCCTTCCCTAATCATACTCTCTAAGAACTCCAATTCTTGACACCATGGATCTAGGTACTCCGATCGAACCAACCTCATTTCACACTGTACACCTTTGGCAGCTAAACTGCCATATACAGTTCTACTTTCTACTTCTAATCTATTGAATTTTAATACGAAGAACGAAATAACTGCTGTCATATCTCTCTCGTATACATCACCTGCCTCACTTTTACCTTTTTAGAAAGAATAAGCTTACTAGTTTACCTTAGTTTCCTTCAGCATAGCTTTCAAACTTTGGTAGCGTTCTTCCACTTTCATTTTTCATTCAACATCACAGCATTTCGAGATTCTAACACTATCATGAATTCGTCTATAGACAAAACCATAGACATTGATCCCTCTACCTCAGACTCACGATAATTTCTATTTTACCTTACTTTCGTCAAGACTTATTTCAGCCTTACAGAGATCTGCATCGAACTTAGTATTTACTTCACGTAATTTCGTGTTCTCCACTTGATACTCTAAAATATTTAACTCCAACGGTTGAACGGTATGCTCTAGCATATATACCTTATCCCAAGTCTTGTTTATGTTTTTGTTATGTTGACTACGGGCTTCTTCTACCTTTTTTATCATTATATTAGCAACCAACCACAATACTTCATTTTTTCGAGTACGAGCTTTTGTCTCTATAACAGTTACTCAGATATCATCTATCTCCGCCTTCAGCATATTTACCTAAAATTGTAAGTCTTTGACATTATTTTCTTCCTTCCCTAATACCGTCAATAGCTTTGAATTGTGCGTTCGCGAAGTTATCAATTTTGCCCCTTGTCGTTTAATTTGTTCAAAGGTTCCTAAAAGCTCTACATCCTTTTTCTTTATAACTTCTTTTAATCCCATCATCTTTCACAACTCCCTATTTAGTTCGGCCTCTTTATTTTGCAATTCCTCGGACAAATGAATTACTGTATTTCACTCTTTTGATATCTTCACCTTCGTTTTTTCTTCTAATTATATAGTACTCTTTAGTGCCCCCTGACACGAATATAGTCCAGCTTTCAATTGTTTATTTCAAACACATAATACGCCATATTGACTCTAAACAACTACCAGTTCTACCTGTCATGATAGTTCACATTTATAATAATTCATTTATACAAACAGATTACATATCACCGTTAACAAGTTTAATCAGGAACATGATATCTGAGTAATATCGATTCATCATTCTATTTATCATCACAAAGAACAGATTTCATTTATTATCAAAGAACAGTATACAAAGATCTAACACATATGTAGGACCGGTAACAAATAGGAATACCCTATTTTGCTTCTTCGAGATATGAGAGGACAACCCTTTATCTCTCAAATTCTTTCTATTCGTTACTTGAACATCTATAGGGGCTATAAAGGTTACCACCTCCTGCTCGCGTTATTTGCGCCGCGATCGGGGTATCAACTCTCGACCTCCTCCTCATCCTCTTCTGAA